>CM057452.1:1437585000-1438267500 GCA_016271365.2 Neoceratodus forsteri
AACACAGTCGTTAAGAGAAGTAAATACCAAGGAAGAGAAGTCAGTAGGGAGCAGGACAGGGATAAATGCAGAAAAAGGCAGAAAGGACAGGGATGGGGCTAAAAGGGGTAAGGCCATTAAAAAAAAAAAAAAAAAAAGTGTGAGTACCAATGCCCGCAGTCTGTGCAACAAGCTCCCTGAACTAGTGGCCTTGATGGAAGAGGGATGCCTGGATATTGTGGCAGTCACTGAACCGTGTAAGGCCCTCACCCCTGCCTTTTTGCAAATCGACAGGTGGCATGCTGTTGAAGCTGACAGCAGTACCTGGTGGGGACTGGGTTCGGGGAGGACTAGGTTACTCGGCACAGGGGGCCTAGGTTTGGCTACACTGCAGAGGGGCACCCAAGTAAATCCGAACACAAGAAGCAATAACTGTAATGTCCAATACCAGGAATGGGATTCTAAAGTGTGGCTTTTATTCACGTCCAAACTGAACAAACTAAGCATAGACGGACCCCCCACAGGGCTACATTCCTGGTGATGCAGATTAGAGACACAGAACACTTCTTCACTATTCCAGCCCTCAGGCTCTGAACCCACCAGGCACACAGCCCGGACTTGCATGCAGCTTTGGGTACACAGCCCGATTTGTACACTACTTGGGTTTTTCCCACGGCCCGGCTCCCCCTCCAGCCACTTGATCCACGGTCCATATGGGAATGAACCAGTTTTCCTGTTGGTGGCTCCCCAAACCACCTTAGAACCTTCGACTCCTAAAGGGAAATTTTCCTTCCATCCCACGTCTGGGTACTTCCCTCATCACTGGCCAAGTGCATGAGGCAAAGTAGAAATCCACAGAGCAAATCCATAGAGGTGGACCTGGTTACTAAAGATGGGGGGTCTCCCACCTCCAGCGCCCACAATCCATACCCAGCCATTTTTCTGGACACCAAACAACTCTTTTGAAAGCTTGGCAATGTAGATTACTGGGTAGACGTATATCACATCTCCTCTGCATGTCTTGACTTTCCCCTTGTGCTGGACTTGAACATACTTTTACTTTTGGCTAAGCCTATTACTCTAGGCGCCCCACTACTTCAGCAGTCCAGTCCCCACTTTAACACAGTTCAGGATGAAACATGGGCCCTTTAGAAAGAGCAGAACTCACCCTTTGGTTGCAGGTGCCCCACAGGTAAATCTTGAATTCTTCTTGTACCCCACACACTTGGGGAAAAATAAGGCAGCTTCTTCTCTAGCAGTAGCCAAGGGGTTGCCCCTGGAATAGCAGGCAGAACTTCCTGCCCCATCCCCTGAGGGATGGGGCACAGAGACCCGTATCAGCGGGGTCTCACCACTTTAAATAACAGCTACTGTGTCCCCTTAGGGCGGAACACACACCTTTCCCCTAAATGTAGCTCTATTTCAGAGCTGAGGGCTCCAAGAGCCTATGCACAGAACTGCTGTGCTCCTCCTCACACCAATCTCCAACTACAGACTACTCACTCACTGTTCAAAACTCCCAACATTCTAATCTAACTCCTCTGCAGATTCCAATGTGGCCCATGCAGCTGCAGTAGTTCTATGGTGATAAGTCATCCTCAGTCTCGCTGAGACTGAGAACAGAGTGAGACAGTGTGAAATCCATTTAACTGGAGTTTCACAAGCTGCCTTCCCTGCCTACCACTAGGTCTTACTGGGATTCTAGTAACCCCGGGTAACACGGGGGTTACACATGGTACACACAGAACCACGAGTGGGATGTCAGCATACCAGGATACACAGTCTACAGGACGGACAGGGCGGGTAAAAGAGGAGGAGGAGTAGTAGCTCTCTGTATAAGAGAAGAGATTAAAGCAACAGAACTAAAAGAGTAAACAGGAAGTTGATGAGTCACTATGGGTCACCCTGGAGACAGGAAATGGCACCACAATTGGCATGGGGGTTATGTACAGACCCCCATCTCGGGGGAGAGGAAATGGACAAGGAAATGATAGAAGGCATCCTTAAAATGGCAGAAAAAGGGGAGATGTTGTTGATGGGGGACCTGAATATGCCAGATGTTAACTGGAGTACCTTTGCTGCAGGCACATCCAAGAGCAGGGTCATTCTTGAAGTCCTACAGGGGGGCATGCCTCAGACAGCTAGTATTGGAACCTACTCGGGAGGGAGCAATCTTAGACCTAGTACTCTCTAATGGGGAAGGATAAAGGATCTCAGATTTAGAAGTGGGTAGCCATCTGGGAACAAGTGACCACCAAACAGTGTGGTTCACAATAAACACTGCCATAGAGTCAAGCCATACAAAGACAAGAGTATTGGACTTTAGGAAGGCTGACTTTGGCAAAATGAGAGAGTGCCTCAGAAAAGCACTAGTAAACGGGCAAGAAGGAGGGTTGGAGGAACAATGGTGAATAATCAGAACAGCCATCGCAGAGGCAACAAGCCTTTGTGTGAAGCAAATCAACAAAACAAAACGAAGGAAAAAACCACTGTCGTTCTCAAAAGAAGTGGCAGGGACGGTTAATGAGAAAAGGATAGTGTTCAGGAAATATAAGGAAATACAGAAGGAGCAGAACATAGAACTTTTATCAGATAAAGCAGAAGGAGGCAGGGAAGGCAGGCAGAATAGCAAAGGCACAAACTGAGGAAAAGATAGCCAGCTCTGTTTAGAAGTGGGATAAAACCTTTTATAGGTACATTAAGGAGCAAAGAAAGACCAAGGGAGGGATACAGAGACTTAATAAATGGGGAGGGAATGTGGGCAGAGGGTGACAGTGAAAAAAAGCAGGGATACTGAATGAATATTTCTGCTCAGTATTCGCAATGGAAGAGGAGGGGGAGGTACCTAAATCAAACAAGAGAAACACTCTGAATGGGGGTCGATACCAGTCCATTCACAGAAGAAAGGGTTTTGAAAGAACTCTTGAAACTGAGGGTGGACAAAGCAATGGGGCCTGATGGGATTCACCCAAGAATTCTAAAAGAACTAAGGGTAGAACTAGTAACACCACTGACTACTCTCTTTAACAAATCATGGGAGGATGGGGTGGTACCTGAGGACTGGAGAGGGCAAATGTGATTCCACTTCACAAAAGTGGGAGCAGGGCAGAGGCAGGAAATTACAGACCAGTTAGTTTGACTTCAGTGGTAGGGAAATGATGGAATCCCTTCTGAAGGAAAGAATTGTTGAGTACCTAAAGGCCAGTAGGGCACAGGACCCAAGGCAGCATGGTTTCACAGCAGGAAGGTCATGTGTCAGACAAACCTAATAGATTTCTTTGACTGGGTGACTAAAGTAGTAGACCAGGGAGGGGCTGTGGATATGGCCTGCCTAGATTTTTGCAAAGCATTTGACACAGTCTCACACAAAAGATTAATATACAAGTTAGCCAGCCTTGGAGTGGGTCCCAAGGTGGTAGCCTGGATAAAACTGGCTGGACAACAGGACGAAAGGGTAATAGTAAACTGAGTCCACAGTGAAGAAAGGAGGGTAACTAGCGGGCTACCGCAGGGTTCAGTACTGGGACTGGTCCTCTTTAATGTCTTTATAAGTGACATTGGAGAGCACCTGGAAGGAAAGGTATGTCTCTTTGCAGATTATACAAAGATCTGCAGCAGGGTTGATACACAAGGTGGGGTGGAAAGAATGAAGAGGGACTTGGCAAAGTTGGAGGAATGGTAAAATATGTGGCAGCTCAGATTCAATGCAAAGAAGTGCAAGGTAATGCACCTGGGAAACAAAAACCCAAGGGAAGTGTACACAGTGGGGGGTGGGTTAATAACAACAAAAATCGAAAGTGACCTAGAAGTAATTATATCAGATGACCTAAAGGTGGGCAAGCAATGTGGGAAGGCAGTAAGGAGGGCTGGGGGTGCTGGGATGCATAGGGACAAGCATTAACAGTAGAAAACAGGAAGTTATCCCTCTGTACAGACAGTTAGTGAGACCCCATCTGGAGTATTACGTGCAATTCTGGAGATCCCATCTCCGCAAAGACATAGACAGAGTTGAGGCTGTTCAGAGGAGGGCAACCAAAATGGTGCCGAGTCTGCACCAGAAGACATACGAGGAGAGACTAAAGCTGCTTAATATGTATACCCTTGAGGAAATGAGGGAGAGGGAGACCTGATAGAAACTTACAAGTATCTCAAGGGAATTAACAAAGTACAAGAGGGTAGTATCTTTCAGAGGAAGAGATGTGGAAGAACAAGGGGGCACAATTTGAAGATAGAGGGAGGACGGCTCAGAGGTAATGTTAGAAAGTATTTTTCACAGAGAGGGTTGTGGATGCATGGAACAGCCTTCCTGAGGAGGTTGTGGAGTCAGGAGCAGTGGGAGAATTCAAGAATGCATGGGACAGGCATAAGGCAATTCTGTGGGGGGGTAGGAGGAAGTAGGCTGTTGGTTAACTAGAATCTGCAGCTTATCCATCAGGTAGGGAAATGGGCAGACTAGGTGGGCCAAGCGGTCCTTGTCTGCTGTCAGATTCTATGTTTCTGTCTTTAATTTGGATGTGACTGGTGAGCACAGTAGGCGGGTGCAGGGTCTGCGAGGAGGGAGGCATCATCCTGCAGGCTGGGAATTTTTTCCTTTCTACCTGGGGAGGCATGGTGTGCAATGACATATACTTTTGTTGTTCTGTGAAAACCCATTGTTAGTGTCCAGGGAGGTGGGGTGATGTGACTGTCTCTCTCTCTTCCTTCCTCCTTATTTCTCTCTGTTTCTCTACAGACCTGGATATCCACTCCAACAGACCAGGCTGACTTTATTTACCCAGTGTCCATTTTTTCCTAGAGGACTGACCCTTTCCATGGTTTGCTGTACCAGGACCTTAACAGTTGCCATCTACTGCAGGGTTGTACTGCAGCTGGGTTCAAAGGGAGGACGGTCTGAGGTTAATATGGAGTGTGATGAGGCATCTGATTATCCGTTACACCTTTGGTGTATTACAAGCCATGAGGCAAACCTTGTGAGATGTATACTGTTTCCTCAGGAACACCAAATTATACATACCCCTGTAATCTAAGGTATTGTGTTTAGTGTATGCATTGGGGGAGGATATGTGTGCTTTTTGTTTCTTTAACCCTTGGCTTCACAGCAGTATGCCCTCAGTATACCTTTAATTTCGTGCTCTTGCATTGAGGGGTTTTTAATTGCTCTGCCCTTTGGGAATTACCTTATTATTGAGTACACCAGCCCTGTCTCTGTATGTTATTGATTGCTTACTTTGGCTGCATAGTGAAAGTTCAACACTTACTTTCACAGAGATCAATCTGCCCCTTTAAAATTCTCATCAACTAGTTTAAAAGCTGCCATCATCACACCAGTTTTACAGTTTGAACTACGTGCTTTCTATTTGTTTAGCATTCGTTTTGCTCCCTTACCCCATCAGTGGTGCCGTTCCTCTAGCCAGGAAGGTGTCTGCCTTCATAGTTTACAATTGTGCTCTGTTATCCACCAGCAGAGAGCGTTCTGTACACTTCCTTCTTCCCCAGGAGCAGAGTAACTCACTTTGTGACGCATTCAGCTCCTAGGTGGCTCCAGCATAGGTTTCCAGAGATCCCACATGAACCCTGGTCTCCCAGGAGGCGGCACACTGGGTCACTCCAGTTTCCATTTTCAATTGTCATTTGGAAGTAGAGGGATTTTTTGGACAGAGAGAGTGTTACTGTTATTTACATACCTGTCGCTAGGGATTTTTTTTTTTTTTCCTAAAATATTTACCTTTCTTTTTGTAATTTGCAGGTCAAAGACTGGGATCACTTCAATTTGATGGGCTGAACAAAGACAGGAGGAAGCACTGTTCTAAAAATAATGGACATTTTGCTACTTTAGTATCTCTTGTAATGTGCCATACACCCTTTCCCCCGGGTCGCACCCTGAAACGAGTACAGGCTCAGTGTGCCTCTCCTGGTGAACAACTTTAAATACATGTATTCTAGTGTTTTTTTTTATAGTAAAGGAATATGTCATTCCTATGCCTCAGATAAATGCTGTTAGAATTGAAAATCTGAATATGATTGTTTCATTATTTATAAATCTATAACGAGTGAAAACTGCTTTCTTCTTTACCCTGAAACAGTGATGCATCACATTTCCACTGCCGAGTGTTTAATTTACATTGAATTAGTAGCAGTATATTGGAAATTGCCCACAGTATCAGTACCACATAAGAATGTGACCTCCCTAATAGCTGTTCGGTTGATTGTGAAAGAACTTAAGGGACCATAGATTTGCAGTTCTGAATGGAACGTTGAGCCATGGTGGATAAACCAAGCTAAAATAAAGTGCAGCAGTGCATATGTGCTACCCGGGTCTTTTGTGAAACCTGAAAGTCACGTTTCTGACTGGCTCATTTTAATTGGTGGGGTTAGGCGGACTTTCACTTCTAGGTCACTGGTTCAGATCCAGCCAGGTTCAGCAGTGGCTAAAGGGCATAATCACCTGCAAGCTGTTCTGTTGCCTGTGTGAAATGAGTTGTGGTGGTCTCAGTACTGTTCCCACTGGGTAGATGTCCACGTAAAAAAAACACACCGACACAGTTGGCACTGATTGGCACCTTTGTTGGCAGTCTCAAATGAGAGACCAAGGATTGACTGGACATGGAGTCTGAACTACCTTCTCACCTGCGTGGTGGTCCTGCTGTGGCAGGGTCGAGGCAGTTTGGGGAAGCTTGCAGTGTGATCACACGTGCTGTACCTGACGTGGATAAGCAGAGGACTTCAGATTCCAGTGCTGTTGATCCAGAGCTCTAAAATTTACACAGTGGAGGGTGGGTAATATGAAAAAGTTCTGACACCATACAATAGAATTGTAAGAATCTGAGGAAACACATATTAAAAATATAAATGATTTTTACCGTTAATGCTAATTATATTGCACTTTTTACATTTATTTTTATTCGCTTTCAGTAGTACATTCTTGCATCAGAGCGCAGCAATGAAATTACAGTAATTTTATAATAGGAGACATTACTCATTCTTTGTTACCGCATATATATAAATATATGTAAGGGAATCCAAGATAAACCTGACTTCAGGAATGAAAGAATCATGAAGAGCCATTCATGTACAGCATAACTAAGGACTGTATCTGAAAACTGAATATCTAAAAGTCCCAGCAAGTGCACTGCACTAGTTAACATCACTAATGATGATGGTGTAGACATAACCTGAAAAGAAGAGATTTTAAGAATAAACAGTTGACATGTTCATTGTTGTCACCAACACGCATTTAACATCCAACATATAGAGCTACTTATTTATAGACTTAAACTGGTCCTGGTATGGGCAGTCCCCTAATATCTCCTAGCCAGAATTCGAATAGTAGTGAAGTAAGGCAGTTGCCGACGAAACGCTGTTGGCAAGATTGGCTCCACACTGAACCATAGAAACAAGTCAAATAGCAACAGTTAAACTCACGGACTTTGTAGCAGGCAGGTGATGCACAAAGCTCACTAGTATTTTCTTCCTCTGAGTATATCGGCAGTACCCAGTTATCAGCTTGCAGTGCTGTAAGAAGGATTAACAGCTGTTCATCTGAATGTAAAAGACATGGCAAAAAGTTCACTGAAAAAGTCAGTCACGCTCAGAATCAGAAGTGGTTGAGTGTTGGCCAGTGTCACAATTTGATTACTTCGCCTTTTACCTGCCTCATTTGATTGTTGGGGGATGAGTCTTATCAGCAAACAGTACTCATAATTTGGGAGGGAGGTAAGTGTGAGATATACTGAGAGCTCATTGACCTGCCCGCATGTAGTCAAAACTTTTTAGGTGCTGCTAGGTTGCGAAACTCAAATCTAGGAAATCGTATTTTTGTCCTTTCAGATCAATAAAGGGACCCTTTGTTTCTCGCTGCATGGAGGATGCTATTCTGTCTTGCATGTTTGTGCCACTGGCAAGGGCAACGCACCAGAAGTCATGAGTAGAGACTGGAGGACCTTAGTATGTATACCCTGGAGGAGAGGAGAAAAAGGGGTGATATGATAGAAACCTTCAAATGTCTCAAAGGCATAAATAAGGTACAGGAGGGTAGCATCTTTCAGAAAAAGAAATGTTCTAGATCAAGGGGACATGGCATGAGGCTGGAATGGGGTAGACGGGTAACGTGATGAAGTATTTATTCACGGGAAGGGTGGTGGATGCATAGAACAGCCTCCCAGCGAAGGTGGTGGGGGCTAATTCTATAGGGGAATTCAAAAATGCATGGGATGGGCATAGGGAACCCTAGCAATAGGAAAGTGAATAAAGCTAGAGTTCAAGTGGGGTCTGTGGTTTTCGCAGCAGGTAGGGAAAATGGGCAGACTGGGTGGGCCTAGTGGTCCTTATCTGCAGTCAATTTTTAGGTTTCTAAGGTGGTAAACAGAAAGTTCTAGGTAGATTATCGTTGTTCAGCTTCTTCCCAGGAGAAATTCGATGCAGCTTATAAATGCACTCTTTAATATCTACGTTTAATATTGATGAAAGCAGTTCACAAATGAAAGATCAGATCTGTACCTTCTATCTCTTCATGAACTTCAAGGAGTTTGAAGTTGTCACATGCTGTATTCTGCATATAACTGATAATCTACAATAATGACTGAATTTTCAGTCCTGATAAAATGTCGTAATAACCCACTGAATTCAATAATAACTTGATAGCAGGTTTTAGGCATTTTCCTCCTTGCACTCTCACTTCCCTGTATTTATGCTTGTAGGGCAGCTGTTCAGGGACAGGCTCGCTGGTGCAAATGCACCTTACAGTTCTTCCCTCTGTTGAAACTTTGCGCCAGTTATTATAAAAAAATAATGTCTGTGCAAAATTTGTTTCATGAGGATTTTTTCACACACAGTGTGTGAAAAATCCTCATACCACACACCTGCACAGGCATTATTCTCTATGTTCCAGTCGCATTTGCAACCCTTTTATTTTCATTAATAATGCCTGTGGCTGATTTACTTATTGTTTACTCTAGTTGTTTGGCTCAAACCGCCACCTGCGCCAATCGCATTTCTTCAAGGATTTCACGTGGTCATGACCCTGAGGACTGCAGGGACCGTTACAGTTGGCCACGGCACATGGGTGTATTTTCAGTTTGCTTCCCTGGGTCTCTCTCTCCACCCCAGATACACAAGTTAGCCAGCCTTGGAGTGGGTCCCAGGGTGGTAGCCTGGATAAATAATTCGCTAGACAACAGGATGCAAAGGGTAGTAGTAAATGGAGTCCACAGTGAAGAAAGGAGGGTTACTAGTGGGGTACCACAGGGTTCAGTACTAGGATCGGTCCTTTTTAATGTCTTAATAAGGGACATTGCAGAGGAACTGGAAGGAAAAGTATGTCTCTTTGCAGACGACACAAAGATCTGCAACAGGGTTGATACACAAGATGAAGTGGAAAGGATGAGAAGGGACATGGCAAGGTTGGAGGAATTGTCAGATGTATGGCAGCTCAGATTCAGTGCAAAGAAGTGCAAGGTAATGCACCTGGGAAACAAAAACCCAGGGAAGAATACACAGTGGGGAGTGAGATACTGACAGCAGTAAAAATGGAAAGGGACCTGGGGGTAATTTATATCAGATGACCTAAAGGTGGGCAAGCAATGTGAGAAGGCAGTAAGGAAGGTTGGGGGGGTACTGAAATGCATAGGGAGAGGCATCAGTAGTAGAAAACAGGAAGTTGTTATCCCTCTGTACAGATAGTTGGTGAGATCCAATCTGGAGTACTGTGTGCAGTTCTGGAGACCCCATCTCCGCAAAGACATAGAGTGGAGGCTGTCCAGAGGAGGTTAACCAAAATGGTGCAGGGTCTGCACCAGAAGACATATGAAGAAAGACTAAGGAGCTTAATAAGTATACCCTTGAGGAAAGAAGGGAGAGAGGGGACATGATAGAAACTTTCAAGTACCTCAAGGGAATCAACAAAGTCCAAGAGGGTAGCATCTTTCAGAAAAAGAGATGTGCAAGAACAAGGGGACACAATCTGAAGATGGAGGACGGCTCAGAGGTAATGTGAGGAAGTATTTTTTCACAGAGAGGGTTGTGGATGCATGGAACAGTCTCCCTGAGGAGGTAGTGGAGTCAAGAACAATGGGGGAATTCAAGAATGCATGGGACAGACATAAGGCAGTCCTAGTGGGGGTAGGAGGAAGTAAGCTGTTGGTTAACTAGGATCTGCAGCTTATCTGTTAGGTAGGAAAATGGGCAGACTAGGTGGGCCAAGTGGTCCTTATCTGCCGTCATATTCTGTGTTTCTATGTAGATGTCCGGCCCAGCCTTTGTGGGCCTTGGACACAGCAGTGCGCTCTGGGTTATGCGCCATGCCCCACGAGAAGCAAGTTCTCCGACTCATCGCAAAGGGCTGCTGCTGCATTGCAGCTGGGCCATCTCCCTCCCTAGCTGGCTGCCCAGCCTGTGTGAACCTAGGCTTGCTTTCAAAATGGGGTTGCTGGTATGGAAGTGCAAAGCACTTCCATTGAGTCATCGGGTGGCCCCTTGTAACTGATTTTTTAATGGAATCAGTGGCAATTTTGATATCTATAGTGGGAGTTTCTACTTTGCTCTCCAGTAGAGTAAATCTGGTATTGTAAATCTTGACCTTACAGTTCAGTTTCTGTATGACCTGGAGTAATTTGCTTTTGGAGGATTCAGCCCTACTACTTGCCTCTGGGTCCAAGCTGCCCTTACTCGGTCTCTCTGCAGGCTTCCCTGTCCTGGTCTTCCCGCTTGGCACAGCTTACCCGTTGTTAAACACAAAATTCACTAATTTAGTCAAACTGGAGATGCTATCAATCACACCAAAAAGAAAGAAATTTGGAGTCGGCAAGTTAAAATAGGAATTTGCTCTTTGCCAAGTGCCCCACCAGCACATGCCAAGCCCCCACTACGTTTCAATTCTGATGAAGACAAAAGAATTAAAAAAGTCTTTGTTTAAAAAGCACAAGGAACATATGGAAACACGTCTAGTAATTTCTTCTCAAGTTTCATTTTCATGGTTTATGTTGTCGCCAGAATTCTCTGCTTAAATTACAGCAATAAAAATTAATGGTGGGGTTAATTCTAATAGTGTGAACTTGAGTTGGGTATTCCAACTTTGGCATGAATTCCACACCTGCATGATGCCTCGGAACCTTGGTGAAATTCAAAGGGTGCCCTCTATACTGTGCTGTGAAAAGCCGCTTGATTCACTCACCGTCACTGCTGCTACTTGCAAGGGGTTGGCAAGGGTTCAGCCATACTACCTATGCCCCCCCCCCCACTTCAGACCAGTGTCGACAGACTCTGACAACTCCATTCTTGAGAACCTTGTAAGACGATTAGCTGCTCCCTGCAACTCCAAGCTACACCAACCAGCAGCCAGGTTGTGGGGAAGCCATGCCTCTTCTCCAGGAAAGAGCTAAGCAGGTGCAGTTTGCCTTTTTTCTGCATCTGAAAACTAAGCATCAGGGGATTTAAAAAAAAAATGGTCACCTCAGGCCTTCTCAGAAGATCTGCTTGACTCACTGCCGTTACCTTCAAGGAGTCGGCAAGGGCTCAGCTGCACTATCTGCGTTCTCCATTCACTTCGGACATTTGCCAACTAACCCTGTCAGCTCAATTCTTAGGAAGCTAATAGGATGAGAAGCCATTCCCTTCAGCTCAAAGCTGCACCAATCAGCAGCCAGGGTGTGGAGAAGCCATACCTCTTCTCCAGGAAACGGCCAATCAGGAGCTGCCTACCTTTGTCCTGCATCTGAGAACTAGGCCTCGGAGGATTTAAAAAGATGGTCACCACTTGCTTTCCCAGAAGAGCTGCTTGATTCACTCGCTGTCACAGCTGCTACCTTCACGGGTCAGCAAAAGCTCAGCTTCACTACCTACGTCCTCCACTCACTTCCGACCTGTACCAACGAACTCTGACAGTACCATTCTCAGGAAGCTTGTAGCATGAGAAGCTGCCTACAGACCTAGGCTGCACCAATCGGCAGCCAGGGTGTGAGGAAGCCATGCCTTCTCTCCAAGAAACAGCCATTTGGGAGCAGCCTGATTTTATTCTGCATCTGAGAACTAAGCCTCAGGATTTAAAAAGATGGTCACCTCCAGCCTTCCCAGAAGATCTGCTGTCACTGCCTCTACATCCAAGTGGTTGGCAACAGCTTAGCTGCACTACCTACGTTCTCCTGTCCCGTCAGACGTGCGAACAGATCCTGACAGTTCCATTCTCATCCTATGAGCCTCCTGAGAAGCCACTTCTTGTAGCTCCAAGGCGCATCAGTCAGCAGCTAGGGTGTGTGAAAGCCATGCCTTCTCTCCAGGAAACAGCCAGGTGGGAGCAGTCTGCCTTTGTTCTGCATCTGAGATTTACCCTGTTATAATACTGACTACCCAAGTGGCCCATCACACTAAGGACTGAGCATAAAGGACATTGTTTGGCGTTTGCCTGGGAAGCAGCCAAGACCTCTGCCCATCTCATACCACGTAAAACTGTATATGACCAGTTAACTGCCTTGGTTGTGGGAGTATTGCTTGTAGAGGATACTGCTACTAGGGCCTAACTGTAATCTGTCTGGGTGTATACAGCAAGTTAATGGAGTAGTCTGCATCAGCTACAGGTAATACTCATTGCTTATATGAAGTTTAATTCCATACATGTATTCTCTGCTGTAGCTAATGTAGCTTTAATTTGCAGGGTTATTTTGTTCTATAGTAAAATTATACAGCTTCACCCCATCTGAGTGAGCACTATGAGGTAGTTTGTACTCCTGTTTTCTGTGCTATAAGTAAGCCTGCAGCTACACTGTAGATAGTTTTTATCCCTATTTTCTGTGCTGTAACTGTGTATTATAGCTACACCCTATCAGGGTGTGCACTAAGAGTTAAATAGTCTGTTTAGTAGAGGTCTTTATGGGGATGGGGTTAAGAGGGGAGGCAGTTGTGGTGGCTGTGGGGAGCTTTTCTCTAGAAAGGAGCAATACCCTAGCTACAGGGCCTTAGTGGAGCTCCATGCTCAGCTGGTGGCATTAGCATAGCTGGAGCTCATCTCCACTCCCTCAGAGACCCATTGGTCTGGAGCCGGAGGAGAATAGAGTGTGTGGGTGGGGGCAGGGGTAGTCATTATGATGTTGCCCATCTCCTCAACATCAGGTAGTGAATCACCACTTTTAGAGGTGGGGTTGGGGGGACTACCAAGTCATTCGATACGAAAGAGCAAAACAGTGTGATGGCACCCAAGCGGAACAAGCCTACCGAGAGAGTTTTAGTGGTTGGGAACGTGATGATTAAGGGGATTGAGAGGGTGGTGGAGGCGGCAGTTTGATAGGAGGGGATGGTCCAGTGCCTTCCTGGAGCATTGGCTAGCCGGGATTTAGACAGGATTGGGAGGGTGGTGGAGAGGGAGCCGAGGGGTGCTGGTACACCTCGATACTAGTGGTCTGGTGGAGATGGTGAAGTGGAACTTATGTAGATTGGAGGACAGATTGGCAGCACACTCGGCCTCCCTGGTGTTTTCTGAAGTCCTCCCTGTGTGGGGCAGGGAGGGGAAGAAGGGTAGGATAAGGAGTGGTGTAATAGAGCAGTTTAATGGATGTCTTGAAGGATAATATAATCTCAGGAAAAGGTGTACCACTTTGTGGGGGATTCAGGGGGCTTCTGGAATGGAAGCTCTCAAATGGGGGATGGACTTCACCTGACGAGAGTGGGGGTCTGCACGCTGGGGCAGAAGGTTGATGTATATAGCATTAGCTTAAACTGACTGCGAAGGAGACTGGGTCTAAGGGAACTATGGTGGCAAGAAAGGGATTTTAGTTAGTACTCCCCCACATGTGGGGGCTTGTAGCATCACAGTGGGTACAAAGAGAGCTGTGGCTCTTACTGGACTAGATAAAGGAACATTACGGGGAATGCAAAAGGTGCAAGCACCAAAAAAAGCAAGGGCATGAGAGGACAAGGAAAGTGCAAGGGTAGTAGCAAAGTAGGATCAGGGGTCAAATGGGCACAAGTGCGAGCAGCTGACGAGGTAGCAGCTTAAGTGAGGAGCTCTGTACTGCCCAGTAACAAATTTGTTCATTTCTCCAGTTCTGTACCAGCTGCAGAGGCCATTCTGGTCTCATTCGATGGTGACAAATTGGTATTAACAAATGACAAGGTTTTGAAAACTGGACAGTGAGTGGAGATAAGAAAAAAAAAATGTGGCAGCTCTCAAAATAGCTGGTGGGAAATGGGCAGGACCATGGTGGTGGCTCCTGGTACAACTCTAGTGACGGAAACTTCAGAAATTAAAAACATGCTTCAACAGGTGTTGAAGGAAATTACCGTCTTCAGAACTTCTGTGGCATCTCTGGAAGGGAAAAATACAAGATCTGCAGGACAAAGCTAGGGACAGGAAACCTGTCATACATTGATGACAAAGACAGGAACTTTAGACTAGTTAGTGCCCTGTGGGCTTACTGACAAGGCTGAGAATGGGGATGTGTTGGTGTGTCTACAGAGAGAACTGCCAGGTCTCCTAAATCACAACTGGAAGTCAGGGCTGGAGTTTGATTATGCCCATCGTACCCTCAGACCAGTGGCCAGAGAAGGAGAGTGTCTACGACTAATCCTGGCACAATTCCTAAGATACACGGATAAAAATTGTGTCTGTTGCTAGAGATTGGGGTCCTTATTATGGCAGGGGCACGGCATCTTCTCTGACTTTTCTAATGTGCTAGCACAAACGGTATGTTGTGGTCAAATGAATACTGCAAGAACACAATATCCTCTAGATGCTGCAGTACCCTACAAAACTACATGTCACCAGGAATGGAGTGTTCCATATTTTTAACACTCCAGAGGAGGCTGTGAGGTACATCACTCGCCACTGGCCGGACACTGTCAAAAGGATGACCTGATATATTAGCTAATATCCGGGGTGCCCTGAGCTTCATAGGCAAGGCACTGAGCAGCAGAATAT
Organism: Neoceratodus forsteri; assembly: GCA_016271365.2. Lineage (NCBI taxonomy): Eukaryota > Metazoa > Chordata > Ceratodontiformes > Ceratodontidae > Neoceratodus > Neoceratodus forsteri. Next base: position 1,437,599,882 of record CM057452.1, read on the forward strand.
ATCCCAATAGGGCTAGACAGAATGGCAGACCATCAAGGTGAAGCCTTCTGAAAGGAGGGACAGGGACAAGCAACAGTCTGACAGACAATATGGGACTGGACCCACAAGAACAGGCAGTAAGGATTCAGAAAGTTCAGGAGGCTGATTGGATTCCATGGAGCAACTGGCCTCCAAAGGACATGGGGAAATCTGTACATCTCCTTAATGTTCCACTGCCTGTCTCACCCTTTAAATGACACTCCTCTGGACAACCTCCTGCCTTGCAGAACTCTACCCCTGAGCAAGACTTAATGTGGGCTGATGGAGTGGCAGCCAACTTGGGTACCGAGGGGGCGGCAGGACCAGTGCTTCTGGAATGGACTGGAGACTGGCCCTTGGCAGTGAACTCTTGGCTTAGGACTAACCCTCACAGTGGGACATTGGTACCTTTGCCTTATCTTTATACTTATGGATTAATTTGCTTCATTTAAGACTAACAGTGCCCTCATGAAATGTACTAATAAGCTGCCTGACACCCCCCACCACCTCAGGTCATCCCCTTCAGATACAGTCGGGGCCCCACTCTGTACAGTGTTTATGCTTTACGGCATTGTGCTGCTGCCCACCACACACATGGGACATCCACCCTGGTCAACTGGTCTGGCCCCCTCCCCAAATGTAGCAGAAATACACAAGTCGGGGGGTGGACTCAGGCTTCAGGACAGGGCTGGGTTGTGACTGTTCATTACCCACAGGAGTGCTGAAGAGCAGCAATGATAGTGTGGGCTGTATCAGTGGTCCAGATGGTGGACTGGCTTTAGGGCAGGCATTCAGCCACTGAAGATTAGAAGGGCACAGCACGTTGCAGGGATTGGCCCACCTCCACAATATTGGATCACCCCCTCACCAACCCAACCACCAGACATCCTCTGGGGGATTGGGCATTCCATTGTACAGACCTGAGAGGCCCACCCTGTGTGTTCTTTATACCTAGGATTTCTGTAGCCAGCTGGGCAAATTCACTGATGGCACACACTGAGAGAATATCAGACTCAGATGCTGTTTACATATGGAATACTTGAACTGGGACTGGTTCAAAAAAAGTGTTACAGAGTAATATGGTTGGTCACCTCTAGCGTTGAGGTGGATGGGGTATTTCTCTTAATGGCTGGCCATACTCTCACCCTATAAAAAATGGTCCTAAATGCATTCACTACTGGCACAGATAAGCTCTGCACAGTCGCACATTTGTGTATACTCGAGCAGTCACTCGAAGATCTGACCTTGGTGGTTAGAACCACAGGATTATGGCGCAAAATGCTCCAGTGTGCCGAAATGCCTGTCAGCAGCGACACTAGCAATTCAATGTGCTGCCTGACACAGCTTGCTAACACCTGGCCTGCCTTCCTCCTCAGTCTATTATCATAGAATACCAAGGAGTGACTGTAGATTAATACACTTTAACTTTTACATGGCTCTCTCTGTGATAGCCTGCATCGTGGCTGCCCCTCCCGTAAGGGTGTTGAGCACCCCCCCTTTTTCTTTCCCATTGGGTGTCACAATACAGCTAGCTAGACCCAAGTTCACCCACACTTTCAGCAGATCACTTGTGAGCGATGCTTTCTGTACAGTATCACTTCAGTGCTAGGTCACTCCCTATGAGTGCACCTGAGCCTCGCAACTTCACGCTTGATAATAGGTGCAGGTCTGACAAGTCTTAGCCACTACTCACGCTTGCCTGTATGAGTCAGGCCTCTAAGCTCCCCAAATCACACCCACCACACTCAACTCCTCCGCTGGAGCCTCTCCCTATCAACCATCTGACTTACTGCTAGGAGACCTGGGACACCTGAGTTGGTGAGGGCTGCAGTGCTGGTCACTACTAAACCTGGTTGTTGACCGGTCTGGCCCTATTCATTGGTGTGGGTCAAGAAGGAGGGTGTGACCAGGTTCTTTCCTGGTGCAAGGGGTGGTGCCAGGTTGTGAAACACAAGTCATTTGAGGACCTGAAAGCAGGCCATATGTCTAGGCGACCCACCCAAATGTTACAGGGGAAGCCATAGAACCAGGGCACATACCCACCTCCACCCCCCCAAAAGCACTCTGCTGGTATGACCCAATAGGGCATCAGTGAGCTAAAATCTGCCACATGTCAGAGACTTGTTGACCCTTTTTCTTCCATTAAATAATCCCTCTTCTCTCACTGCTACCTACACACCAGGCCCCAACATTCCATTGCTTCTAGTAATATTGCTGTAGCACTGCTGGTGCAATTAGATACACTGAGCAGTACTTCCAAGCTCTTGTCAGGCTAAACTACAAGTGCAAAGACTGTAGGACAAGCTACTCAGGGGCCTCCACCCTTGCTCATCTCAGGCCTTACAGTATGTTAAAAGGTTTTCAAAGTCATTCTCACCATGGTTTACAGTTTGCATTATGCAACAAACCTTACTACTTATTCCTGCTTTCTGGGTACAATTTCTTGTTCTTCCTGTGTTTAGGGTTTTAATGTTTTTAGATGGATGTATTATAATGCTGTTGTCTTATTTCAGTAGGGAATGGTGAGATCCTTGTGCTATTGCCAGCACTTGCTCACTTGCCGCCAACCCATGGGTCTCCACCTTGCCCCCAGCTAATGAGATAGATGTAGCCATAGACAATGACAATACCCCTCTGCTCCTGATGTTGATTAAGAAAGGCTAATGCCCCAGTCAGCTGGGTATCCTGGAATATAAAAGGCATTCACTGCCCTAGCAAGAGACTGAAAGTCCTTGCCCACCTCAGAAGGGAAGGGGCGGGTGTAGCCTTCCTCCAAGAGCCACACCTTACAAGTTCAGAAACTGATAGACTCAAGATGGGATTGGTTCCTAGGTCCTCGATATTTCCTACTGTGCCAAGATTAGGGGGTAACCATCCTTGTCCACAAAAATGTACCCTTCCAATGTCAAAGTCCTATCAGACACATAAGGTTGCTACTGTATATCCTGGCGCAGGGCATACTTTGTGGCCAGGAGATCACTATGTGTAATATACATGGCATCAGTCAGACATGTGGCCTTTTTCACTGAACTGTCCTGAATACTGGCTGAAAACCAAAAAGGGCAGCTTATTCTTGGCGGAGACATGAACGTGGTGCTGGATGAGTTCCTAAACAAGTCTAAGCCCCCCAACAGGACTCCCCACAGCAGCAGCTGCCTCACTGGAGAAGCTAAGATCTGATATGGGGCTTACTGAAAAATGGTATCTAGTTAATCCCAACAGTAGGGACTACTTGTTGTTCTTTCTAAACATCACATCAGTCTTATTCTAGGATCTACCTCTGGCTAACCCCAGCGCAGTGGATGCCAGAGATAATGGAGACCTGGACAGATGCCACGATTATCTTGAACCACGCACCAGTATCCATCACATGACTCCCAGTGAGCACAGGCCACTAGTCCCCTCAGCAGTGGTGCTTCAACACCACACTGCTCAAAGACAAATCCTTTAAGGCCTCACTACAAACATCACAGTTTTCCTGGAGGCTAACAAGGCAGCGGATGTGTCAGCAGCCACCCACTGGGATGCACTGAAGGCATTACATTTGGGGATGCTGCATTAACTGTGCCTCCTACATGTGGAAAACAAGAGCCAATGATGTGGAGAACAGCTGCAGAGACTCAAAAGATATGGAGAGGGAATATGGGGATGTGCACCCCCATTCTTCTGGCAGACATCATGAGCACCAGCTACAAAATAAACGTATCTACATCAGAAGGCAAAAGATGCACTATTCCTCCTCCTCCACTAAGCCTGGCAGACTGCTAGCCTATCAACTTAAATGCACCAGGAGAGGTCCAGGAATCTGGGTATCAGGCAAAACTCTGATAGATCTGCAGGACTTAAATGAGGCATTCATGAATTTCTACAGAACCCTTTACACCAGGAGAAATCTCTATCCCAGCAAGAGATGGTGCACTTCACAGATCCTCTGAAACTTTGTGAGTAGCTCAAGGAGGCTCTGAACAGACCCTTCAAGGCTCAGGAGTTGGGTGTTGCGTTACAAAAGATGCCAGCGAGCAGAGCATCTGGAACCGATGGTCTCCCAGCTAAATTCCTGTAGTACTTCAGCGACAAGTTACTAAACTCACTGAAAGTGGCCTTGCAACCGGCCAATTGCCAGCCTTTATGAGGACAGCGACTATCACCTGTGGAGGGGTTGTGGGATAACAGATGGACCAGACACCAAACTTCATGTTCAACACACAATCTGTATGTGATGTTTATTCAAAATGCAGAGATAACCTTCAGCAATGGCATATCCCTTCTTCAGTACATCAGTTTGTAGCAACAGACTATGCAAGTCATTTCCTCTACACTTAGCTAGCACCTACTGATCTCTGATCTAACTTATCTGTTGAGATTTAGCCTCCGTTATGCGGGCCTTGTTTGCTTAGGTAGTGGGGACTCAAAAAAAAATAAAAATAAGACAACCTCTGTGCAGAAGCACTAAAACGTGGGTTACCCCAACAGGCATTGACAGACCAAGTTTCAAAGAAACACAACATCACATATACCTCCATAATGCAAAGCATCATGGGATATATGCAGATCACCACGGAATTTGACTTGTTCAGTTTACAGCAATTTGCATGCATTTTAAATAGCACAACTAACTTAATTTTTATCATACTGTCCTCCAGTAACTGTTAACCTTTATCAAAAACATCTAGTGCCATGGTATTTTCAACATTTACTGGTTTTATACACATAAGGTATATACATTAAAGTATTTTATGACATAGTGCTATTGCACACTAAATCCAACAATGAGGAACACAGCCTGTTGTTCTATATCAGCTCGGAGGTCACAACAATAACCTCCCTATATGAGGACCTGAGAGGGAAAAGGAAAATTAAAGAAGACACTATTGCAAAGTCAAGAAAGGGAAGGAGGTGCCCATAGGTGGCCAACCTTGTGGACTAGAAATTGTAAAGCATAGATTAGGCTAAGAAATAGAAGAACTGTTGCAACAGATTTAAGAAAAGGTCAGTCCTCAAGAGTCGCAGAATCTCCTTGTCACATCACCCTCATCCTGAAATCAGGCAAGGACCTGATGTTACGCAGTAGTTACCATCTGATACCACTTATTTGTGTAGACTGTAAAGAGCCTGAGAAAATGATGGCGCTTCGTTGGCAGGAGATGCTACAACAGCTAATCAACAGGGACCAGGAGGTTATCCCAAAAGAAAGGGTACAGACAATACACAATGACTGCTTAACATCCTCTGCAAAGCAGCACACCCTCACCCACCCACAGTCCTAGTGCCCTTGGATACTGAAAAGCTTTTGACAGGGTGGAAGGGGGGGTCCTGTTCCACATGCTGAGAACCTTTGGCATAAGAGAAGCTTTCATCAGCTGGGTATAGACACTATACCATTGCATGCACGCTAAAGTCACCACAAATTCCATGCAGTCAACAGCCTTACCCCTGGGCAGAGACACCTTGGCAGGTGCGCCCTCTGTTGCTGCTGCATTTTCTTCTGGCCCTAGAACCCAAACTCCAGGCAATTAGGCAACAATAACATATCCATGGGGTACAACTAGTCTGGGACAGCAGAAAGCCTTCATTGATGCGGATGGCATACTGCTCACACCAATGCATCCCAAAACCTCAGTCCCAGAGACCCTATGGATCTTGGAGTGCTATAGATCCTTATCTGGCTACAAAGCAAGTTTGGCTAAATATCATTTGCTTAGCTCGGGGTCAGTGACTGAGGGTCTGTAAGGCTTCCACTGAGTGCTACACCCAGTGCAGCACCACATAACATACCTGGGAGTCAAAGTCAACTGGTCCATTGAAGAGCTAGGCAAGACTAATCTGTTCTCTGTATACCGCCATAGACAGATAGCTGACCCGATGGAGTAAGCTCCACCTCATGCACTGTGGAGGGAGCACATGCATACAAGATGATGATTGCCCCAAGGCTCCAGTATATTTTGAACAACCTCCCCATTAAAATCAAGCCAAACCTGTTCAAAGCAGCCCAGTCCCAAACATGACATTCCTATGGGGCAAAGATCCAAAACAGCGTAATTATCACAAACTCATTGAGGAGGCCTATACCCACTGAACTCTGCTCAGAAGCATGCTGCTCATCTACTGGTGCAGCTGGCTCAGACCTCCCCATGGAATGAGAGCCCTCTTAAACCAAAGTGGGTCAATTGTGAGGCCGCACTTCTTGGCACCGACTTGGACATTGCAGTTTGATTTGGCAATCTACCTAGGCACCTAAGGGACCATCCAACCATAACTTGGCAGCTGTGATTGTCTGAAAAAGTGGGCTAAGACGGCAGACTGGAGTACTTCCCTCTCGGCTGACTTTCCCTGTGGAAGAACAAGTTTCTCTCAACAGGTGGCAAGTCCATTCTCTGGAAACCACCACACCAAACAAACTGGTGCACTACAGCGTGTGTTGCAGTAAAGTGGTGTAATACCTTTTTCTGCTGATCGATAGGTGAAATGCTGTGCAGTTCCAACAGATTTTCTAGGCATGTATAGCTCAAAAGAACTGCAGATGAAATGCTCAATACAAGCAGATAAGTTTATTCAGCAGACAACCGGTGCAGAGTCAGCATGACACTAACCAGTTTCCCAGTGCTTCGGGTTCAACAGCCCTTCCTCAGGAGGCATATTGCTTGTACTGAGCATTTCATCTGCAGTTCTTTTGAGCTATACATGCCTAGAAAACCTGTTGGAACTGCCACAACATTTCATCTATCGATCAGCCGACAAAGGTATTACACCACTTTACTGTGACACGCTGGAGTGCACCAATTTGGTGTTGGTTGTTACTGTTTGGGGTAGCTCCCATGTATTGTGTATACCCCCCACACACCCCCAATATCACTGATTCATAGAGAAACTTTTTGGACTTTTATGTTCTCTGGAAACCCTGGGCCACCAAGGGTATATACCACCTGGGCCACTTAATGGACCTAGAGACAGATTCGTTCCGATCCTTTGCTCAATTACAAGAGGCATATGGGTTAAGTAAGCAGCAACACTGGAAGTATCTGCAGTTATGGCATGCTCTGGGAAGGTCCTAGGCCAGTCACTGAGATTGTAGGGCAAGAACTCTGTTGAATCTTACATGTTCCATTCAGATCTCCCCTGGAAGAAGTCACGTATATAAGCATTTGATAAGTCTGCAGGGTGACCCCACTGAGTCACTCCAGGCTAGGTGGTCCCAGGAACTGAACTATGAGATCAGGCAATGAATGTGGGTTAGATGCCGGACCAACCTCCACACAGCTGCCTGAGACACATAGCTTCTTCACACAATTTAAAATTCTCCTCCAGTGGCATCTAACACCACAACAATTACACAAGTGGGGACTGATGTCCATGGATCAGTGCTGGAGGTGCAAAGCGGATACTGGCACAATCACACAATCTGTGGACCTGCCTGATGCGTCCTTTTTTTATTTATACTTTATTTTTATTCAGAGAGATATCATAAATGGAAAAAGCAAGAACATTTAATCTCAGTGGGGGGAGGGGTGTAATAAATGAAAAGTATGTCATTTTCTTATTTTCGGGCGGGGTAAAAAGTAATGAACTGTAGTCATATATGAGATTTTTTAGCATATCTATATAAAATATTGTAACTCTTGCTGTATACTCCAAGCTGTTACTCCCATCTGTAAGACATTACTAGAAAGGAAACATTTTTTGCCAAAGCAGTATTAGTTAAATCCAAAAGAGACATTCAACTTTTTTGAAAAGAATGTTTCTGTTCATCTGGGAGCATTAGGTAGCCTCTGGCATATACTGGGTTTTGTCTGCTTCCTCTTCTTCTAGATCAGAGCCAATGTCTGCTGGAAGTACTACATTTTTCTTTTTCAAAAAAGGCTCAGGCTTCATCTACATCTAAAAAGTAATGATCTTTTTCTTGAAAAAATATTTTTAACTTAGTGGGAGCCTGCAACACTGTGGGTAGTCCAGCTTCAATAAATTCACTTCTAATAGTAAAGAAATATTTTCTTCAGCATTGCATGATCATACAAAAATTAGGGTACAAATGCAGTTTGTTACCTTCATAAGTAAACCCATTTCTTTGTCTTGCAAGGTTTAAAATATTTCTTTCAGGAGTGGTTCCAGAGGATTGGAAGAGGGCACATGTCCCTCTACACAAAAGCGGTAGTAGGGAGGAGTTAGGGAACTATAGGCCAGTCAGCCTCTCCTCAGTGGTGGGCGAGATCGTGGAGGCACTGCTGAAAGAAAGAATAGTGGCACACCTGGAATCCAGTGGTGCCCAGGATCCGAGACAACATGGATTCACAGCAGGAAGGTCATGTCAAACAAATGCATGCATCTCTCTGGACTGCGGGATGAGGTAGCCAGACTCAGAGCGGAAGTAAACTGGGTCAGGAATACCATCACCCCTATCCAGAGACCACCCAGTCCAATGCAACTGCCTCAAAGGATGCAGAGAACGAGGAGCACTTGGATGACAGTGGGCTCAGTGGGGGTTAGAGCGGTCAGGCAGAGGCACATCCCAGATCCTATTCCACTCAAGAACTCATATGCCACACTGGCAAACGAGGACAACCAAATAGAGGTACCCAGAGAAGTGAAAGGAAAGGATGTGGAGGTTAGCCAAGGGGGTGACCCCAGAGGAGGAGGAGGAGGAAGTGAATCCTGGTGGGGGACTCCATCATAAGAGGGATCCAGCTAGGAACACAGGAGGGGGAGGACAGGGAGGTGAGGTGCCTACCAGGTGCCACGGCATGGAGGATGGAAGGAAGATCCTGGGGATCACTGGGAAGGCAAGGCAGGGAGGGTGAGCTGGATGTCATTATCCACCTAGGTACTAATGACCTGGCAAATGGGAGCCAAAGGAAGTTCAGGAAGAGTTTAGGAAATTGGGGAGGGTCTCAAGCAAGTAGCTACTTCTGTCACTTTCTCAGAAGTACTTCCTCACGAGGAGGCAAGGAGGGCATAGGAGTGCATGCACCAGGAACTTTAACTCATGGTTGAAGAACTGGTGCTGTGAGGAAGGGCTTGATTCAATTGGTGACTGGGGACCCACCTGGAGGGATGGAGGTTTGTTCAAGCCTGACGGCCTGCATCCATCCTGAGGGGATCCAAGACTCAATGATAAGTTTAAATGCTACATTGAAAAGCATTTAAACTAGCAAAGGGTGGCAGGCCAGCAAGGAGGGTACCTACTTGCTCACCCCCCACAGCTAGCAGTGGAACCAGTGAACCAGAGGAGTGGCTATCTCTGCAAAGCAGTGTGCAAAGATGGAGATTAGTGCCCAAGAGGTGGATAGGCAGAAAAGGGGCAAAATTCAGCAGAAGGGCAGACAGCAAGGAGAACCAGGGATAAAGGACAACCAAGGAAGGGGCTGGAGTAAGAACAGCGAAACAGTCTAGGGAGGTCAAATCATGGAAAGCCATGTGTGCAAATGCCAGGAGCCTTAGCAACAAGATGGAAGATCTGGAGGCTGTCATGGTGCAGTCAGACCTGGACATTGTGGCCATCACGAAACCTGGTGTAATGATAACCACGACCGGAGATGGCCATACCTGGCTACAACATATTCAGAAGAACAGAGCAGGCAGGAAGGGAGGAGGAGTGGCATTGTATGTGAAAATGACATAAGGGCCATAGAGATCCAGGAGGAACAAAATGGAGAGATACTGTGGGTTAAGCCGAAAGGAAAATGGGAAAGCCATCCGACAGGTGTGGTCTATAGACCACCAGCCCAGGAGGAAGAAACAGATAGGGAATTGATGCTAGCCATCCAAAGGATGGCAGACAAGGGTGAGGTAGTACTGGTTGGAGACTTCAGTATTCCAGACGTGGACTGGAGCATTCCACAGCAGCATCAACTAGGAGCAGATTTATCCTGGACTTCCTTCAGGTGCCTTCCTCAAGCAACTGGTCATGGAACCAACTGGCAGAAGGCAATACTGGACCTTGTGCTCACAAACAGGGACAGTGTGATGGGGAGGGAGACAGCTGGGAACACCCAGTCATTGTGGTTTGAAATCACAGAAAGAGCAGAACCAAACCACACAAAAACACGTATCCTGGATTTTAGCGGGGCAGACATTGGGAAAATGGGGAGATACTTGAAAGAGGCATTAAGGGGAATGAGACATGAATCGGGTTGAGGAACAGTGGGCAGTATTTAAAATGGGGATTACAAGAACAACAGAATTATGCATTAAGCAGGTTAGCAAGAGGAAAAGGAACAGGAGACCATTATGGTTTTCCAAAAAGGCAGCAAAGAAAGTGAAAGCCAAAAAGATTGCATTCAGGCAATACAAAAAGACACAGGCAGAAGGGGATAGGGAGAAGTACCAGGAGAAGCAAAGGGAGGCAGGGAGGTCAGTAAGGGAAGCCAAAGCTCAGACAGAAGAACACATTGCAAAATCAGTGGGTAGAGGAGACAAAACCCTTTACAGGTACATAAGTGAAAAAAGAAAGACAAAGGGAGGGATAGTGAGACTGAAGGGGGAGGATGGGGCGCGTGGAGGATGACAACAGTAAAGCTGACATATTGAATAGGTATTTCTGCTCAGTCTTTACTGAGGAAGAGGAGGGTAATGGGTCTGAAGGGAGTACAAGGTGAGAATGGTGCAGAACGGACACAAGTCCCTTTACACGGAGAAAGGGTCCTGAAGGAACTGGAAGTAATAAGAGTTGATAAAGCAATGGGCCAGATGGGTGCACCCCAGGCTCCTTAAAGAACTAAGAGAGGTGGTGGCTGAACCTCTGGCTATCCTGTTTAGCCAATCACTGGAAACAGGGGAGGTACCCAAAGACTGGAGGACAGCAGATGTAGTCCCCTTATACAAAAGTGGGAACAAAGAGGAAGCAGGGAACTACAGACCAGTCAGCCTCACCTCAGTAGTGGGGGAAGATCATGGAAGCACTACTGAAGGAGAGATTGGTGGAACATCTGGTTGTCAATGGACTACAGGACCCAAGGCAGCATGGTTTCACCAGGGGGAGGTCATGTCAGACCAACCTTGTTGAATTTTTTGACTGGGTGACTAGGAGGTGGGTCAGGGAGGGCAGTGGACATGGCCTATCTGAACTTCAGCAAGGCCTTTGACACTGTGCCATATGAAGACTATTACACAAACTGGGGAATATTGGTGGGCAGGACAGTAGTGTGGTGGGTAGGTAACTGGCTGGGTGGCAGGACACAGAGGGTGGTGGTAAATGGCTGTCACTCCACAGAGGGAAGAGTGACCAGTGAGGTACCACAGGGATCAGTGCTGGGACCGGTCCTCTTCAACATCTTCATCAGTGACATTGCGCAGGACCTAGAAGGCAGAATTTCACTGTTCGCTGATGACACAAAGCTCTGTAACAGAGTAGACACACCAGAGGGTGTAGACAGAATGAGAAGGGACCTGCAGAAACTTGAAGAATGGTCAGGGGTTTGGCAGTTGAAATTCAATGCAAGGAAGTGCAAGATAATGCATATGGGGCACAAAAACCCTGGCACAATATATCAGTTGGGGGGTGAGGATATAGCATGCACCAAGCAGGAAAGGGATCTTGAGGTTATCATCTCTGATGACCTCAAGGTAGGGAAACAGTGTGACAAGGCAGCAGGTAAAGCAAATAGGATGCTGGGATGTATAGGCAGGGGCATCACCAGCAGGAAAAGGGAGGTCATAATTCCGCTATACAAGACACTAGTGAGGCCCCACCTGGAGTACAGTGTACAGTTCTGGAGACCATACCTATGTAAGGACATAGACAGGGTAGAGAAGGTTCAGAGGAGGGCAACAAAGATGGTGCATGGATTGCATCACAAGTCCTATGAAGACAGGTTGAAGGAACTGAACATGTACTCCCTGGAGGAGAGGAGGGAGAGAGGGGATATGATAGAGACATACAAGTATCTTACAGGGAGGAACAGGGTGCAGGAATACTCCATTTTTAAGCGAAAAAGATGTTCCAGGACTAGAGGGCATGGGATGAAGTTGGAGGGAGGACGATTCAGAGGAAACATGAGGAAGAATTTCTTCACAGAAACGGGTGGTGGACAAGTGGAACACCCTGCCAGAGGAAGTGGTGGGGGCTGAAACAATCACGGGATTTAAGAATGCATGGGATAGACATAAAGGAATTCTGGAGGTCAGGGGTAAAGGCAACAGACTTCTAGGAAAACATAAACTGAACTTAAAAGTTCAAATGGGCAGACTGGGTGGGCCATAGGCCCTTATCTGCCGACACTGTCTATGTATCTATGTAAATCTAATAGATTTTTTTTGATTGCATGACGAAGGAAGCAAATGAGGGAGGGGAGGAGCAGTAAACATTGCCTATTTCGATTTCAGCAAGGCCTTCTACACCATCCCACATAGAAAGCTGGTTAGCAAGATGGGTAGTCTTGACATGGGGCACGAGGTGGTAAATTAGGTTAGGAATTGGCTAACAGACAGGAGGCAGAGTGGTGGTAAATAGGATCCAATCTGGGGAGAGGGGTGACCAGTGGAGTACCTCAGGGATCAGTCCTGTTCAGTGTCTTCATTGGTGACATTGCGGAAAGGCTGGAAGGAAAGATCTGCAACAGGGTGGAAACTCCAGAAGGGGTGGAGAAAATGAGGGACCTGGGGGAGCTTGAAAAATGGTCTGCGGTGATGTGGCAACAGAGGTTCAGCGCAAAGAAGTGCAAAATAATGCACCAGGGAAGCAGGAACCCTGGAGAGAGCTATAGGATGGGGGGGTGCTGACAATCACCAAGAAAGAAAGGGACCTGGGGGTTATCATTTCAGATTACCTAAAGGTGTCAAGGCAGAGTACAAAGGCTGCAGGGAGGGCCAGTGGCATGCTGGGGTGCAGAGGTATCACTAGCAGAAGGCGGGAGGTGATACCATTGTATAAAACACTAATGAGGCCTCACGTAGAGTACTGTGTGTAATTGTTGAGGCCATACCTTTGCAAGCACGTTGACCAGGTGGAGGTGATAAAGAGAAGTGCGAACAAGATGGTGCAGGGCTTACACCACAAAACATACGAGGAGAGATTAAGGGATCTCAATATGTACTCCCTGGAGAGAGGGAACAGGGGGACATGATATTAACATTCATGTACCTTAATGGCATAAATAAGGTGCAGGGGAGAGACATATTCCAATGAAGAAAGAGTACAAGAATGAGGGCATTATATGAAACTGGAGGGGAGGAGGTTAAGAGGAAATGTGAGAATGTTTTTCTTTACAAAGATAGCGGCGAACACATGGAATAATCTGCCGCAAGAGGTGGTGGGAGTGAGCACAGTGGAGGGATTTAAACATGCCTGGTGTAGGCACAAGGGAACCTTAAGGTGGGGGAGGGGCCACTGACCAGATAGGATCAGAGGCAGCAAACAAGTATAGGGTTTATGGGCAGACTGGATAGGCCTAGCGGTTGTTATCTGCTTACAATGTCTATGTTTCTGTGAATTGAAGAAAAGGTGCAAATCTTATTTATTTTTATTATTTATTTATTTGTTCTAGGATTACAAATACCTTTGAGCTGAGGCTCTTTTACAAAGGTTCCACGTCATTGGTACAATTGAGACAATCATAAGCAAAGATAACAGTCTATAAAATAAAAAAAAAAATACACAGTCTTGTAGATGAAAAAAGAACAATAAGGTGAAACTTTGGGGAGGGGAAAAGGAAAGGAGGAGGTTGAAATCAGGGAGACTAAGTGGATGGGAGAAAAGGGAGGTAGGTTGGGGGGACAGAGAGAGGAGAGGTGTAGGTGGATAGAATAGAGGTAGTGCAGCTGGGTGGCATTTGTCATGGGCCAGCAGGGGAGGTGAAGATGGGGGGGGGGGTGCTAGCAAAGTGCAGGAGTAGATGTGGATCCAAAAGGGCATCTTCAGCTATGGAACCAAAAGACATGTTTAGCCACAACAGTCACAGAGGTTGGAGGCAGTGAGTGTTAGTCGGAGACGAGTTTTAAAAGTGCTGAGCGATAGTGAGGATGAGGTGTTGCTGGGAAGATCGTTGTACCAACTAGTGGCCCGGTAAGCAAAGGATCTTTGGCCTTGTGTTGTGCGGCAATGCGGGCAATATATCTCACACTTGTATATGCCCCATGGGGATTTGTGGAGTCTACTCTAGGTTGTGTTCTGAAAGTGGATTCCAAAATTAAAGGGCTCTCTAGTGAGAAAACTGTGGAAGTTAACTTTTCTATGTACCCTTTTAGGTCTGTAGAAGTTATCTCTGCTGGTAGCCCAATAAGTCATAAAGTTTTGAGCAGGAGAGTACTTTCAGTCTTTTAAAGTTTAGACATAGTAGTAAGTTGTTCGTGCATGGAAGTGTTTACTGCACTCAATAGTCAGGACTCAGGCTGACATTTTTTTTGGAAGTTTTTCATCAGAGTTCAACCTCTCCACTGTGGAAATTTTCATTTCAGTTTGCTGAAAGTGGTTCACTATGGCTCCCAGCGAGACATGTTCTTTATCCAGTGATGTCTGTATCACCCTGAAACTCCATAAGCATGGTCTGGATTGACTGTAAGGAACTACTATAAGGAAGGTTTAGCTGGTTGCTTCGGCTTGGCACCCAACTGGGCATCCTAGAATGGGGGAAGCCATTCCTCCTCTATACAGAGAACTCTGACAGCACCTCTGTATTGGAGTCGCTTTTCCAGATTTGGCGGAAAGAAATGTCTATGGAAACAGATTTACCTTAAGCAGCTTCTTTAAAAAACTTAAGAGTGAGTGAGCACAGCCATATAGCTTAACAGAAGCCCCAAATGCAGTATTCAAATAGCAGAGCTCTACAACACACGTGCAGACATCTTGCACTCCCAGAATCCCCAACTATCCCCCTTTTGGCAGAAAGTTCAAAAAAGTCTACAGTGTGATCGTAGGTAGGCAGATTGCACTCTTTGTACCCACTATGATGTTAGAAGACAAAGAACCTCCACGTGCAAGCACTGAGGCAATGGTTACCCAAAGGGCATTGGCCAGGAAGCCACGTTTCAAAGAAACACAAAGTCACACATACTCCCATATGATGTCAGGCTGTTACCCTCCAACTACGGGCAGCCCTGCCTTCTGCTAGTGATACTTCTGCCGGCACTTACCATCTGGCCCTTGGGGGCCCTAGTGGTGGCAAAGAGAACAGTGAGGCACTGGAGAGAGAAGCAGCCTCGTGATCCTGCGGAATGGCTCACACGAGTTAGTAATCTCTGTGCAGTGTACCTTTTGGTACACACCTAAGTAATTATCACAGCAGAATAAGCCCATGAACTTAGAAATACAGCACAAATACCTGAAATGTAAGTATTTAGCGAAGTTAGTCTTTCCCTTGGGTCGTCCAAAACTCCGGTATACCGGAAGCATAATCTCATTGAGGACGCGCACCAGGACCGAGCGCTGACACAAAGTAGCATTTTATGCCAAGTCGACTTTAAGAACATGCTGCCCATATAAACGTGTATGTCGCGACCTGCTCCTGGTAATTTAAAATTAAAACCGAGTCTTGCATGGCTCGCAATGTACTTTTTAAAACAGGTGCTGAAATCCCACGCATCTGCCAGGGTATTGTGTTTGCCTGGGAGTTGAATAGCTGACAGGCTGACTCCCAGGGAGAAGGCTAGAGACCAGAGCTTCTGAACAGAGTATTCCTGATCTGGTACCACCCTGCTTATTTATGTAAAACATTGCAGTGTCGTCTGTTTGAATTTGAACCGCCTGCCCTTTTATGCTGGGAGCAAAATCTTTGAGAGCTAGAAAGATTGCTCTGAGTTCCAAGAGATTTATGTGCAACTGTGACTCTTTGAGAGTCCAGGTGCCGCTTACTGAGGCACTGCCAAGATGTGCTTCCAACCCCAAGAGGGAAGCATCTGTGGTGATCACCTTTGTGGGAAGCAGAGCTTGGAAGGGTACACCTGCCTGTAAATTCGCAGGGTTCTTTCACCACAGCAGGTTTTGGAGGAACTGTTTCATCACAGGTATCAGCTCTGAAAAGTTGTTGCTCTTCTGAGACCAGCAAGCTCTGAGGTAGGCTTGCAGGAGTCACATCATGTACCTGACTCCTGGGACCACTGCAGTCATTGAAGCTGTGTGTCCCAGGAGTTTGAGAAAATGTCTGGCTGGTTTTGGCTGTCCCCAGGCAAAAGAATCTGCTACTGAAGGAAAACTCTGAATTCTTTCCTGCAGGAGGAAAGCATATCCTTTCTGAGTGTCCCAACTGGGCCCCTATGAAGGTGAGCAGCTGGGTGGGCCCAGGTGAGCTTTCTTAGATTTACCAGGAAACCCAGAGACTCCAGAGTGCATTCTATAAGGGAAAGGGACTCCTTGACCTGGCATGGAGACTTTGCTACTATGAGCCAGTCATCCAGATAGGAATAGAGAGTGACACCCAGTCTCCTGAGGTGTGCTGCTACCACTGTGAGACACTTGGTAAAGACTCTTGGGGCTGAGGACAGACTGAAGCGCATTGCAGAGAACTGATAGTGACCCGGAGGAAGTTTGAATCTGAGAAACTTCCTGATGGGTATACAGAAGTAAGCATCCTTTAAGTCCAAGGAGGCTAGCCAGTCTCCCTGCTGTGAGGACTGCATGACCAACGACAGAGTGACCATTCTGAATTTTTTTTTTTCAGATGTTTGTTTCTGAGATCTAGGATAGGTCGCCACTCCCCCATTTTCTTTTGTGTCAGAAAGTACCTGGAATAGAGGCCCTTGCCCCTCTCATGTGCTGGGACCCTCACCACTGCTCGTAGCGCCAGAAGGTTTTGTACCTCCAATTCCAACAGTGGAACCTGTGTTGGGGACAGAGGTCTTGACACCTGGGTACACTTGAGGTCTGGTATCTGCTTGAACTGTAGTGGTAGACCCTTCTCCACTATCTCCAGCACCCACATGTCCGACATAATAAGGGACCAGTTCTGAAGATAGTTGGCGAGTCTGCCTCCTACTGGAGGTGGGGAGGTGACCTGGACACTCACATCAGGACTTAGACTGCGAGGCAGTTGGCTGGGTAGAGGTGGCTCTTCTTTGTCCTCTTCTGCCCCTGCCTTTGAAAGACCCCCTGTACTGACCGGTCAGATTGGGGATAGGGATTGTAAGGCCTGGGAACAAAACTTCTGCCCCGGGATGGGATCTCTGAGGGGTGGTAGGCTTAGGTTTAGATGAGTGACTCTGCCAGGAGGCCTTGTACTCATCAACCTTTTTCATGTAGTCAGTGGTTCTGTAATCAAACAACATGTTCTGATCACAGGGAAAATCCATGGCCTTGGTCTGGGTGTCTGTGGTGAGACTGGTAGTTCTAAGCCAGGTGAAGCATCTCAGAGAGATGGCATGGGCCATCACCCTAGAGGTGACATCCTTGTTGTCATCTGCCTTGTGGAATTGGTACCTGGTAGCTTCCAGAGCAGTTTTTGTTGTATCCACCAGCTCCTGCACCATAGAATCTGACCCATTGCAGGCAATGGCCAGGACAGACTTCCATACGGCTTTCTGATATTTGGCTGTGAATGCCATGTACGAAGAAAGTTTGAGAAGCAGGGAGGCTGGGCATACATCTTCTTTGCTATAAAGTCAATTTTCTTGGAGTCCTTGTCTGGAGGTAAGGGGGACAAGGAGACCACAGCTTTCTTACAAGCTGCCTGCTGCACTATACTCTTGTAGCCTTGGGTGTGCAGACAGGAACTCGGTACCAGTTCTAGACAATCTGTATTTTTTCTCCATCCGCTTGTCAACCCATCACCGAAGTGGGGCTTTGAAGCACTTTCATGGTACATCTTCTGAACCCATTATAGATAGGGTCTTGGGGGTTGAAAGACCTCTCCTCTCCCAATAATCTTCGTCTTCATCAACATCCTGGTTGGGCTCCTGTGTAGGGAGGTCCAAGGTGTCTAGCATATTTTGTAAAAATGTTAAAATAGAGGAGGAATCCTGCTGGTCACCCGGGGGGTGGGGTCCCTAAATGGAGAGTCCAGGGACTCATGGGGCTCAAGGCACTCAAATTCCATGTCAGGGGCATCGTGAAAATGTTCTTCATCATCTGCGCCACCGTCACAGTTTACAGAGGAGAGAACTGTGGAAGAGTGCTTGCCAGTCACAGTAAGTATAGGCCCCATCTTTTGTTTGGTCTGAAACAGTTGCAGTGTCTTGCACAGATGGGAGATCCAGCCCAGACTTTGGTTGTATGTGTTTAGTTTTTTCTGTATGCTTTAAGCTGCCTGTTGTCTCACTATTGGTTTTCCCAGGAGCAACAGGAGCATTTTTTTCTTGACAAGAGTTTCTTTTAGCCACTTCGTCAGTGGCTTGATCAAGCTTCCTTTTTTCATCACTTTTATTATTTTTTAATTTGTGAGGAACTTCATCTTTGGAAGCATTATTTTATTGGCTGGGATCTGGAATGTTCCTCAACTCCTCTGCTTGCATTTTTATTGTTAGTACTTTTCGATGGCCCATCAGAAACCTTTGATTTATCCTCAGCCATAATAATTCAAGGTTTCTTTGCTATGCTCCTGGTCCCAGGAGTCAGGTACATGATGTGACTCCTGCAAGCCTACCTCAGAGCTCGCTGGTCTCAGAAGAGCAACAACTTTTCAGAGCTGATACTTGTGATGGAACAGTTCCTCCAAAACCTGTTGTGGTGAAAGAACCCTGCAAATTTACAGGCAGGTGTACCCTTCCAAGCTCTGCTTCCCACAAAGGTGATCACCACAGATGCCTCCCTCTTGAAGTGGGGAGCACATCTTGGCAGTGCCTCAGTAAGCAGCACCTGGACTCTCAAAGAGTCACAGTTGAACATAAATCTCTTGGAACTCAGAGCAATCTTTCTAGCTCTCAAAGCTTTTGCTCCCAACATAAAAGGGCAGGCGGTTCAAATTCAGACAACACTGCAATGTTTTACATAAATAAGCAGGGTGGTACCAGATCAGGAATACTCTGTTCAGAAGCTCTGGTCTCTAGCCTTCTCCCTGGGAGTCAGCCTCTCAGCTATTCACCTCCCAGGCAAACACAATACCCTGGCAGATGCTCTGTGTCACATCAGTTAAGGCCAGAGTGAATGGACCCTGAACAAGCAAGTACTAGCCACAGTGTTCAGGTGGTGGGACACACCAGAAGTGGATCTGTTTGCCTCACCCCTCAATTTTCAGCTTCCTCAGTACTGTTGCAGGCCCCCAGTCCTGGGAACGCTTCCCCTGGATGTCCTGATCCTGGACTGGTCAGGGAGGTTCCTATATGCATTCCCTCCCTTTTCCCGGATACTCCGTTTTGCTGAAACTCAGACAGCAGCCTGCATCAATGATCCTGGTGGCTCCGGATTGGCCCAAGCAAGCCTGGTACCCTCTCCTTCTCTCAATGTCCTGCAGCAGGCCCATTTGCCTGCTTCCAGCTCACTCCCTGCTGACCCTTTCTCAGACAGGAGTGCAGTATCCAGACATACACTCTTCACCTCAAGGCCTGGTTCTTGAGGAGTTAGAGTTTCCATCTTCACAGTACCCTGAACAGGTCCTTAAGATACTGAGATGGCTAAAAAACTGAACATTAAGAAGACTTATGCAGCCAAATGGAAAAGGTTTTCCCTCTGGTGCAAGAGCAAAAAGGTTGAACCCCTTTCAGCTTCAGACCCTCAGCAGCTAGATTACCTGGTAAACTTACAGGCGTCAGGCTTGAAACCATCTTCCCTCAAGCTACACCTGGCAGCAATTTCGGCATATCTTTCGGTGGGAAAGAAAAAAAAAATTTTTCTCACGCCATATTTAAAGTTTTCAGAGGCCTCTTACACCTCCAGCCTCAATCAAGGAGCCTGTTCCTCCTTGGAGCCTAAACTTTTGCATAGACAGGCTCATGAAACCACCCTTCAAGCCTATGTCCACTGCTCATATCAAGTTTGTAACTTGGAAGACTGTCTTCCTAGTAGCCATTACCTCTGGCAAGAGGATTTCAGAGCTACAGGCCCTCTGCACTGAGCCAAATTACATAGTCCCCCACAATGATAAAATTGAGCTCAGGACAAATAGGAAATTTCTGCCAAAGGTGGTTTGAGTTCCACTTAAACAAGTTCATTACTCTGCCTGTCTTCTTTACTGAGAAATCCACTCCTGGCGAGCAAAACCTCCACAGCCTGGATGTCAAAAGAGCCATCTTTTACTACCCAGAGCATACTAGATAATCCAGAGTTTCTTCCACTCAGTTGTTCCTCACCAACAGGAATGTAGGCAGAGGAAGACCAGCTACCAAGAGAACTATTTCCTGTTGGTTGGTCTCTTGTATTAGATTCTATGAAAAAGCTGGTCACCAACCTCCAGTGGGGCTCAGGGCCCACTTCACCGGGGCACTGCAGCTTCGCTTGTAGCAAGGGCCATTTCCCTCCTGGATGTCTGTAATGCAGCTACCTGGAAATCTGTGCACATCTTCGTGAAACACTGCAGTTTGGATGTACAGACCAGATCTGATGCCAAATTTGGCAGGGCAATTCTGCAGAGCCTCTTTCCTAAGTAGGTTCTCTGCCCACCTTCCACTGGGTACTGCTCGTTAGTCTGCTAAAGTTACTGATGCTAAAGGACTCCAGGGGAAGGAAGAAAAAATTACTCACTGCAGTAATCTTCTTTCTTCCAAGGGGTCTTTTAGCATCAGCAAGCTCCCACCCGTCCTCCCCGGTTCACCTGTCGGAGAAGGGCTCTGTTATCACATCTCTTACCACATTTGGAGTTTCTTACTGATGAGTTTCTAACTCGTGTTGTTGTTTCTGTTTCCACTTTTGTGGACATTTGCATGTTTTTTGAATCCTGTTGATTCTTTTTTGAGGCATGTGCCCTCGTTTTCCTTGGAAAAAATTCTGAAGCCATCAGGCTGCTCTCACTCAGCTCACTCCCCCTCCTGTTTTTTGATTGGCTATTGCCCAAAGTTCATTTAAATAAAATTTTCTTAAAGGCATACCTCTGGGGCAGTTGCATCTAGCCAGCTAACTGCTGAAGCTACTGATGCTAAAGGACCCCGTGGAAGAAAGAAGATTTGTGTGGTAATTTTTTTCTTTTTCTCCTAACTTGTTGATACAGTGTATATAGACAGTGACTGAGTAGCAGTGTGTTAATTTTATTACATATGGTTTCCAGACCCTATTATAGATTCACAGGCTGCATCTGTTAGATTGTGGCCCAGATATTCAAACTGCACCAGGCTGTGGCGCAAGCCTGGGCGCAGCTCAACTTTGTTGCACAGGGGTGTGGCCTGGGCGATATTCAACGGAGCTGCACTATGGCGCAGCAGCTTTGAATATCGCACCCTGGCCACCCCCACTGTGCATGGCGCAGTGGCACTGCACCAGCGCAAGTGGCCAGAGTGGAGCATGGAGATACGCAAGTGCCATTGCGCCATGCACAGCACCTGCGATATTCAAAAGGGGACATGCAAATAGGGCCATAATTTATGCAAGGCGCACAGGGGACCATTTGCATCGCATTACGACTCCATTTGCATGCCATTAGCATGCAGGTGCACCGATCCCCGACGACTTGCGCCTGGCGCCCTGCCAGGCAGCAGCCTCCTGCAGTCCGATCGCGGGCATTTGTGTAAAATAAAAAAAAAAAGTCCAATATCCCTGGTGGTCCAGTGGACCTCTATGTGCCCGATCGCGGGCATCAGTATAGTCCCCCCCACATCCAATATCCCTGGTGGTCCAGTGGACCTCTATGTGCCCGATCGCAGGCATCAGGATAGTCCCACCCCACATCCAATATCCCCTATGGTCCAGTGGACTGATCGCTGCCCGATCACGGGCATCTGTAACATAACAGACCCCTACCACCCTGGTGGCCTAGTGTACCCCTCCCCACCGCCCACTGAGCCCCACACCCTCCCTCCCTGTCAGCAGCCAGCGGCAGCACCCACCACCTGCCACCCGCTGCCTGCCGACTGACAGCTTGGTAGGACTGCACACCATTGGTTCACAGCGTGAGCCAATGGGCATGCAGCCCATACCATACTACTCAGTCCAGATATTTATTTATTTATTTGCTTTTTGGTTACCGGGTGGGTGCACTAGACATAGCAATGCCTATTTTCAGGCACGACCCAGGAGTATACAAGTAAAACACATGACCAGTACAATGTGACGCAGCACAAGGAAGAGGTAGACAGTAGGACAAATGCAAACAATATGAGACATGTAGATTGTTTAGCGTATTCAAAAAATAGTGCCAGTTAAACTAGAGCAGCACAGCTACCTAGACCATATATACAATGTTAGAACTAACAGGTTCAAAGTAAATAGCAAGTGTCATCAAGTGACGTAAGGTTTTGGGAGAGGAGAGATAAGGTAGAAGACTGGGGTAGAGGAGGTAGGAGAGGGAGGGTAAGTAGGGTAGAAGGTAGAGGTGCATGGAGTGGACTATGGTGGCTGGAAACATGTACAGGGGTTGGAAGCCAGAAGATGTTGGTGAAGATTCTTAAAGTGGGCATGGGTGGGGCTTAGCTGAATATATTGTGGAATAGCGTTCCAGTTTTTAGGTGCTAGGTAGGAGAAAGCTTGTGTACCCATAGAGGTTTTGCATCTGGGGATGAAGAGAGGGTGTCGTCATTCGATCGGAGACCATAGGCGGAGGTTTGGAAGTACAGAAGTAAGGAGAGAGATCTAGGTAGACCTGAGCTGTAAATACTGTGTGGTAGAGAGCCAAAGCTAGGTGCCGATGGGCAGAGGGACTAGGCCATTTGGGGTCAGCATAAAGCTGACAGTGATGTTTGAGCGTTGGCCCCAGAGGCATATAGCGGCAGATGTTGTTGTAGGTGGTGTCCCATCTGAGGAGCGAGGATTTTGAAGCTCCTAGGAAATGTGACTGAGCCATATGTCAGGGCTGGAAGCAGAACTCCTTGTGCCACAGCAAGCCTGGCAGGTGGCGTGAGGGGGCATAACTTATACGATAGGCCCCACCAATTTTTGCATTGTTAGACTTGCAAGTGGAAGTGATATGAAGGTCGAAGTCCAGAGATTCATCAAGGAGAATGCCCAAGTATTTGAAAGAGCTGGTACTTACTACCATGGAGCCATTTGCGCTTTGGATTTGGAAGGAATTGCGAGCTAATTTGAGTCTGGCAGGAGAGCCAAAAAGCATAGAGTGAGTTTTGCTCTCATTAAGTACCAGATAGTTATCACTTAGGCAGGTTTGACTGCAGTGGAAGTCTTCTGTTAGGGAATGAGTTATATCCAAGATGTTTATGTCCCTTCGGTAGATGACAAGGTCATCCGCATAAAGTAAGGATGAACAGCCAGGAACCGCAGAAGGAAGGTGATTTATAAAAATGGAGAAAAGTAACGGGCCTAGTACAGAGCCTTGAGGAACTCTCATCTGCACAAGGGAAAGATGAGAGCTGGCAGAGTTGAAGACTACTGCCTGCATTCGGTTGGTTAGGTAGTTGTCGAACCAATCAACTGTGTCAACAGAGAAACCCAGTGAGGAAAGTTTGGGAAGGAGAAGGGAGTGATTTACCAGGTCAAACACCTTCGTAAGGTCAATGAAAATAGCTCCTGTCAGAAGGCCAGCTTCCATAACACCGTAAATATCATTTGTGAGTTTTAGTATAGCTGTGGTAGTGCTATGGCCTTTTTGGAAACCATGCTGGGAGCTAGACAGAAGGTTATACTTCTGTAGATAGTCTGAAGTTTGGATTGCTACTATTTTTTCAAGGATTTTACCAAGGACGGAAAGAATGGCAATAGGTCGGTAGTTTGACATGTCTTTAGGGTCCCGTTCTTAAGTATGGGAGTTATTCTGCCTGTCTTCCAGATGTGAGGGACAGTGCCATGACATATCGATAGGTTAAAGATTTTTGTTATGGGGGAGGCAATAAGTGGAGCTGCAATTTTCAGGAGCTTAGGTTCCAGCCCGTCCGCTCCGGGGCTAGTGCTTTCGGGGATAGATCATAGCAGTTTTAGGACTTCTTTTGTGGAGATGATCCGAAAACGGAATTGTGGGTGAGGGGAGGAGATTGAAAGTCCTGGGAGTTCTTTGTGAGGGGCCTCGGGGGAGGCTGAGTAGCTAGATAGGTCCGAGTGACAGTTTAGAGCATTGGCTATGGTCTCCAGGATTATTACCATGTAATGTTATTTATCCGCATGTCATTTTGCAGTGGTAATTTATTGGTCCCAAGAAGGGTTTTTATGATGGCCCAGAACTTCTTGGGGCCACCAGCGGATTTCGTGAGTAGGTCCTTACAGTATGAGCTTTTTGCTAGTCTAATGTTCCTCTTACAGGAATTTCTCTGGGTCCTATAAGCTTCGAAGTCTGCTGGGAGTCCTGAGGCCTTAAAGTGTGAGCAGCTTTTATCCCTAGCCCTTAGTTGAGCGCGGAGATCTTTAGTGAGCCACTTAGTCTGAGTACCGCATAGGCGGCGAGTGACTTTAGGGGCATGGATGTCCTGAAGGCGTCCAAACTTCATCAGGAAGTACTCAAGGGCTGATTGAGGGTCTGGGGCAGCAAAGATAGGGGACCAGTCTATCAAAGAGAGGTCAAGCAGAAAATGCGCCTGATTTAGTTTAGCTGCGCTGCGGAAAGTAATCGGCTTTGGCGGAGGAGATGCTGGTCTTGCTGATCGCCAGATGCAATAGATAGGGCAGTGATCAGTTATTACATCAGGCAAAGTACCAGAAGATACTGTGCTATCAGGCGGTTCGTGAGAGCCCAGTCAATTAAGGTACTAGAAGCGAGGAGGCGAGGACCCTTGTGGGGTCAGAGATAAGTTGTGCAGGTTATGACCCGTGTACCATAGTGTGAGAGAGGCCTGATTTGATTTGCCATTCCAGTTTATATTTAGGTCCCCCATAATGAGGACCTCATTTCAACCAATAACCGAGTCCACCTGAGTTAACAGTTCCTTGAGTCCAACAGTGCTACACTTAGGAGGGTTATAGGCACAGACTATATGCAATTTCTTAGAGCCTAATTGTAGGGTGGTATGAATGGCTTCACACTGTGACAGGGTAAGGGGAACATTAAGACGTAGGGCTAGGTGGGCTTTAAAGAGGATTGCGACACCTCCTCCCCATTTAGATGTGGATCTGTCCTGTCGATGTATTTTGTAGTTAGGTAGCTTGCACAAGTGATCAGGAGTGGAGGGTTTTAGCCAGGTTTCGGAGAGACATAGGATGTCAGGATTGTGTTGGGTGACCCAGGCCTCTAGTTCTGTTAGGTTATGGGGTAGACTCCTTATGTTCAGGTGTACAATACGCAGTCCCTTTAGGTCCTTCCAAGCTGTAGCCAGATGGTTTATATTATCTGCAGGTCCAGGGTTTCATTCTACATCGCCTGCTAATATTAATGATCGTAGGAAGAGGTACCATAGTTTACGATAAGATATCCATGTGGGTGAGGATGTGGTATGTGATAGGAGGTTACGTAGCGTGTAAGCAGAATGGTAGGTGATTTTGCTATGGATCACAAGAGGGAAGGTCATAAGGGGCCATTTGGATTGAGAGCGTGTGTGGGACAGGAAGGGAGGGTGAGGAGAAATGCCCTTATAGGAGGGTAGATGGCTAGGCCTAAGTAGCGGAGCAAGCAGTAAGATAGGAAGGACTAATAGGGCAATTTCACTGAGTTTATTGACCCAGTTTTTATAAATGAAGGATGCCATTATGGTGATACCAGGTTGCTTATGGGAGGGATAAGAGCCCCAGCTGACTGAGAAGTCAAGTTGTTGAGAAGTGTCAGATTTAAAACAGCTTTCTTTTAGTGGGTTAGATGCAAGAAAATTCTAGACACCCTCTAGAGGAAAGGACGTATAGGCTGCAAATGAGAAAGTGAGGAGACAGTTAAAATCCTCACACGTGCGATTACAAGTAAGTAGGTAGTGGGCGGTGCTCAACACACTATATAACTAAAACCCGGACAAAATTGGGTGTGGTGGGGGTGGTGAGGGGAGCAACCCAGCTGGAGATTCAACGTGTAAACACAGCCAGAGTTTCCTGAAGCTGCGACAGGCAGACTGAGTCAATTTAACATTTTCTATTGAGTAGCAATACGGTTTTACAGTCCACTGTTAGCCCGGTTTGTGCGAGACAACCGATGGGGGCTCGGGGCTAGGAGAATCACGCTGCAACAGCCGTTGGGATTGGGCTGCCTGGGGACACACAAGCTCAGATTTCACTGGCTAGGCTAGAGATTACGCCCCTCTTCAGTACGATCTGTGGTCTGTCTATCAAAAAGGCGCCAAATCACATATCTGGACTGGTAATGCGGTATGGGCTGCATGCCCATTGGCTCACGCTGTGAACCAATGGGCGTGCAGCCCTACTGATCAGTCGGGCGGGCGGGCGGCGGGCGGCAGGCAGGGTGCTGCCGCCCGCGCTGACGGGGGAGCGGGCGGGGCTCAGTGGGCGGGTGGGGAGGAGTACACTAGACCACCAGGGTGGTAGGGTCTGTTATGTGTTACAGATGCCTGCGATCGGGCGGGCGATCGTCCACTGGACCACCAGGGATATTGGATGTGGGGGTACTACACCGATGCCTGTGATCGGGCACAGAGAGGTCCACTGGACCACCAGGGATATAGGAGGGGGGCTTATTCTCTACACAAATGCCCGTGATTGGGCACATAGAGGTCCACTGGACCACCAGGGATATTGGCCAGGGGGATTTCACTACAGGGATGCCCGTGATGGGGCATGGGGGGGCGCTGCCAGGTGCAGCAGGAACTTGGGTGGTCACCCAGAGGTGGCAGCTGCCGTGTTGCGCCCTGCAATGCGGCAGCTCACCTGTGGGTGGGCATCACTTGTTCCTTTTTTTTTTGGCTTAACTTTGTGCAGGCGCAGGTAGGGGTTGCACATGCATGACTCTGCACATCCCGGACTGAATATTGGGCTGTGCAGGTTATGCATGGGCACGCCCCCCCCCTACCTGTGCCTGCATACATTACTGATGTGCTCAGCGCATCAGGATTTTATCTGATGCACTTTTCCTTTGAATATCGCTTTTGGAGGCGCATCAGTGGGTTGCGATGGCGCAACACTGTTGCGCCATACGCAACCCTTTTGAATATCTGGGCCTGTATTTCCAAAGAGAACTAACACCAGACCTCTGCCAGGTTCATCCACCTATTTGTTGTTTTGTACACTTGGCATATGTGCTGTTACTACTATTGAAAAACCAATAAACTTTTAATGGAGATAGGGGTTATGTCTTAATGCCAGGAGCCTAGGTAACAAAATCAGTGAGCTCCAGGTGCTGATGGCAGACACTGAGGTAAACCTCGTAGCCAGCATGGAAACATGGGCTTCAGAAAATAACCACTAGGAACGGTTGGTCCCTGGGTACTCAATGTTCAGGAGGGATAGAGGAACAGGTAGAGGGGGAGGGGGAGCCCTTTTTGTCAAGCAGGGCATCTAGGTGGCAGAAGATGGGTGTGTTATGGGTAGTAATGGGGAGACAATCACTGTGGGCACAACCCACAGCAGCTTCAACCAAGAAACAGCACTTGGGGGTGATCTATAGACCTCCAGGCAAGGGGAGAAAAGGGACCGAGAGCTCAGGGAAGAACTAGAAAGATGAGTAGCAGAGGGGAAATTCATGGTGGTAGGTGATCTGACCCTGCTGGACATCGATTGGAATAGTCCAGTGGCCAGGAGCACCAGATGTCGGACTTTGCTAGATGCATTCCAAGATCGTCTACTGGTACAGCTAGTTAAGAAACCCACCAGGCAGAGTACAGTTCTTGATGTGGTGCTCACCAGCTTGGAGGTGGTAGGAACTGTTGGGAGTAGGGGAGCCATTGAAGAACAGTGACTATAACTCAGTTTGGTTTGAACTGGCCTCTGGTTCAGTAAACCACAATCAAAAGCAGAAGTCCTTGACTTTAGAAGGGCAGACTGCAATAGGCTGAGGGAGCTGGTCAGAGATAAATTAGGGATGGATAACATAGGTGGAGTGGAAGATAAATGGGCAATTGAGGACCTACTCTCAAGGCATATAAGGTATGCATGAGAATGGTAACCAAAAAGAACAGGTTCAAGAGATTGTTATTGTTCATGTTAAAGGTCAAAGAAGCAGTGAGAGTCAAGAAAAAGGCCTTCTACAAATATAAAGAAAAATGAGGAATGATGAGGAGGATATTTACTGAAAAACAGGGAGACAAAGAAAGCAGTTTGGGAAGCAAAAGCAGACTCAGCTGTGTATTTTGGACAGGGTCAAGAGTGGAGGAAAACAGTTCTTCATATATTAGGGGAAAAAAGGAAGAAGGGGAATCGCAAGACTAGCTGAAGGCAGGGTGATAGAGGAATGCATGTGACAGACATAAGGCAATTCTAGTGGGGGGCAGAAGGAAGTAGATGGTTGGTTAACTAGGGTCTGCAGCCTATCCAATAGGTAGGAAAATGGGCAGACTGAGTGGGCCAGGCGGTCCTTATCTGCCATCAAAGTCTATGTTTTTATGAGGAGGATGGACAAAAGGCTGCTGTCTTTAATGATTACTTTTGCTCTGTTTTCACTAAGAGAAAGGTGGGCCCTTGCCAGAGAGTGGCATCAAAGTGGCCACTAAGAGGGTCCCAGAGATGAGGCAGCCAATATTTATTAGCCAAAGGATCCTAAAATGTCTGGCAGCCCTAAAGATAGATAAGGCCCTGAGACAAGATGGGTTGCATCCAAGGATACTCTGGGAATTGGTAGTGAACTGGCTGAACTCTTGGTAGATCTGTTCAACAGCTCAATAAAGATGGGGGTAGTTCTGGAGGATTGGAGGGTGGCAGTTGTAGTTCCACTTCATGGGTGGGAAGCAAACAGGGAACTACAGACCTGTCCATCTTACCTCTACTGTAGGGAAGCTGATGGAGTCACTGACCAAAGAGGGCCTCGTGGACTACTTAGAGAGCAATGGTCTTCAGGACAGTAAAGAGCATGGATTCATGGCAGGGAGGTCTTGTCAGACTAACCATATAGTTATCTTTGACTGGTAACAAAGGCAGTAGATAAGGGCCATGCTGTGGGTTTGCTGTACTTTGACTTCAGCAAGGCTTTCAACTCGGTGCTTCACAGATGCTTGCCGAAGAAGATGGGGGGATCTGAGTGTGGCTAAGGTCATTGTAATCTGTGTGGGTAACTGGCTAAAGGGGAGGGAGCAGAGGGTTGTGGTCAGCGAGGTTAAATCAGAGGAGAGGGAGGTCACGAGTGGGGATTCACAGGGATCTATCTATCCTGGGTTCGGTTCTTTTCAGCATGTTCATCAGCAACATTGACGAAGTAATCCGGGGCAGGTTGTTTCTTCTCAGATGACACCCAAGATGTGTGGGATGGTGGATAGTGATGAGAGAATAAAGGAAATGTAGAGAGACTTACAAAAGCTAGAGGGATGGTCTAGGTTTGTCCATTGAAATGTAGCACCAAAAAGTGCAAGGTAATGCACCTAGGGCACAAGAACCCCAGAGTGGAGTACTGTATGGAAAGGGTGAGACAACTCCAAGGTTTCATTCCTCGGCCATAGTACTATCATCAGTGACTCCCTAAAGCAAATTAGTCAGTGCAACAAGGCCTATAACAAGGTAAGTAGGATGCTGGGATATGTCGGGAGGAGTATTGATAGCAGAAATGAAGAGGTAATACTTGCCCTATATAGATCTTTGGTGCGGCCACACATGGAGTACTGCACCCAGTTCAGGAGTCCTTATCTCAAAGGGTAACACCCACTTTGGTAGGATCCTCTGTGCCTCACAAGGCAGTCAGGGACTTGCCTTGGGGGCAGCCCCTTAGGATACTTCCTTCCTTCTGTTGATCCTTTACACTCCCACAAAAATATCGATCTACACTAAATGACCTCTGACTCCAAAATACCCATTCAACACTGTCCTAGTATCTGTCCCTGGAGGCTACCAGATGACCAGACAAGGAGTTCTGCTGTTCTCTCGTACAGTGGGTCCACAGCTGCTGCTAGTGAGGGGCCCTGCCTCCTCAGGTGGCCTGGCAAGTAACCAAAGGCAAGGGTGCCCTGAAGGCACACTTGTATCCCCCTATCACTATGATATCCTGACATACATCTGCCAGCACCCAAAAACTGGAACTCTAGCTCAACCCTCTGGCTGTCAAAGACCCCACCAATCAGTAGGCTCTGTGGTCTGGCATTGTAGTGAATAAGCACTCTCCCTGTACTGGCAGGAGAGGGTTGTTAGCAGTTTAGGTGGGTGCTGTCAGTTCCTGCACTGTTTTTTGATTAAATTTTTATGTTTACCGTGTGTGTGCGTGCAGCGAACATTTTGTTATGAGAGTGGGTTTTGAGAGGTGTGACACTGTCGGTACAAAAGAAAGAGCTGACCCAATCATAAGTTGGCTCTTTCCTTTGATCTACGCCACCCAGCAAGCAGAGCTCATCTGTCATGGTCAGCCTGCTGAGGAATTTCAAATATCCAAGAAGAGCCCCGTGCTCTTGCAGACGCCAGCTGTAACAAAGAAAACCGTCCATCAATATCTGTTACTGGTGCCCCCGTTAAGATAGACGAAAGAAGGCTATTGCCCATCAGGATTGTCTTCCACATGTGTGGACCATTAATTAATTTTTGATTTAGTAACCAGTTATCAATTTTGCTTTTAAATATAGCAATGTTCGGTGACTCAACTATTTCCTGTGACAAAGAATTCCATAACCTAGGTGTTCTGATAGTAAAGAAATGTAACCTTTTTTTTTGTTTTTGCTTTATCTACTTCCAATTGTTTGTTGTGTGACCGAGCCACAATTCTTCTAATTGAATATTTTAGACCACATTGTTCCATCAATACTTGTGATTGCAAGATTTTGAATAATTGAAGGAGATCACCCCTTGTTCTTTTCTGTTGAAGAGAAAATAAACCATTTTTCCAAAGTCTAGTAGTATAGTCAAGATGTGTAGGCCGAGGAACGAGTTTTGTTGCTCTGTGCTGGATTTGTTCTATTCTGTTTATATCTGATGTCAGATATGGGCTCCAAAATGGAGATCCATAGTCGATATATGGCCTGAATCGGACCTGTACAGGGTCATAATAGTTTGTTCTGATTTGGAGATAAAAGTACGATTTATCCTGCAAAGCAGAGCATTAGTCTGATTTGCTATTTTATTACGGTGAGTTGAAAAGGATAATTTATTATTTACTAGTATCCCAAAATCTTTTTCAACATTGGATTCCTTGATAGTAATATTATTTAATACATAAGGTTGTTTAGGGTTGTCTTTTCCAATATGCAGCACTGCAGATTTAGTTACGTTGAAATACATTTTATTGGTACGTGCCCATTGTTCTACTGATGCAAGATCAGATAGTAAAGTTTTTTTGGTAATCTCATTATTGACAGTACCCCCCAGTTTAGTATCATCCACAAATTTAACTAAGGTATTTGATGAGATTTTCATATCACTGATGAAAATGTTGAAAAGAGTGGGCCCCAGAACGGAGCCCTGGGGAACACCACTAGTCACCCTTCCCAAGTCAGAGAGAGCACCATTCACCCTTACCCTCTGGGTTCGATTTCTCAACCAACATGCTATCCGTGAGACTATAAATGAAGAAAAACCCAGTTGTTTAAGTTTATTAATGCGTCAGCAAGCATTGGACTGCACCCTTGATGGTCCCTAATTGTATAATGTCCTCAAGAAATCTCATTGTTTTCCTCTGCCGGTACCACTGGTAGCAGTTTTGTGCAGTTCTCAATGTTTCACAAATGGGGTGTGCATTATCAATCAAGAAAACAGCTTTTATTGGAAGCCATTTGGATCGCAGGTGTGCTTTAACAGATGACACAAAACTTGAAATAAGAAGTCCTAAAACTATTAGAATTCATCCGTGCACTCCTTTGAGCATGGTACAAGATGAGCACTGACTGCATACTGATGTAGTTGTAACATGTTGGGGTGTCAGATTTGTGTATGATTAGAAGAGGTAACTAATGTGATCGGGTGGCATTACAGGTAGCAATACAGTCATTCTCTCCTTGATTTTGTTTTTTAAATCCAGGTGCATTTGTGGTTTTTTTTTTTTATGCAGAAGCAGCATTTTTTACAGGCAGCAATTGCCAGTAGCTGCTTGTTTTATCTGTGTTGTAGATTTCTTCATCTACAAGACCTTTCTTGCCCATCATGTCCTGCAGTTTATTTCTAAACGTTTCTATTGAATCAGAGTTGGAGAACATGATTTTGCTGGTGACTGACAGCTGGTGAATTTTGCGCCGATGTTTAAATCTGTCCTGCCATCCCTCTCTTGCTGAGAAAGGGTAATCAGCATTGAGTTCAGCATGGAAACTGAGAGCCTTTTCCTTCAACATAGTTCCAGATATGGGTGTGCATTTACTACAGTTCTAGACAAACCACATAAAAACGGCTTTTGCAGTTCTTCACTGCAGCATGAGTGCATAGGTTTTCAGGTGTCAGTCCTGGCGCTGCAGTCCATACCCACAGCAAAATCCCACAGTTTATCTTTTGTTTTGTGTATGTCGCATATGGTTGCATTACCAAGCCTGAATTGACGAGCAAGCTCGACAACATTTTTGGCCATCTCCAGACACTCTAAAATGCGTGATTTCTGCCCAATGATGAGGGCAGACCACTTTACAAGGGACACCAAAATCAACAGATTTGAGAGCGGATCTTCAGTAACAAACAGCCTGATATGTAGAGGGTACAGGTAGTGGCTTAAGAAGCCTGTAAACCAAGGTAGACCTGAAAAATTCAGCTGTTAAAGAGCTGAAAGCATAAAAAAAACCTTTGAAAAACATAATAATTAGGTACAATTCAGCTTCCATTCCATACATATTCTAAAGATTCCTCCTCCCCAGTGCTTATTACTAAGGACATTTGCATGAATGCTTGATCTTTATCCCTCAGGGTTCATCTACCTCTACAGCTGACTCCCTACTTCAAGTCATAATCCTCTGTTGTGGTATCACAGTTTGTTCTCATGGTAGTAACTGTGATGTCACAAGCAGTGCATTATGACCTAAGGTAGAGAGACAGCAACAGGAATAGATGAACTCTTCAGGAACAAAGAGCCTGTTTTCATTCAAATGACCTTGGTAATAAATAATAGGAAGGAAGGATACTACAGAACTAATGCAAAATACAAGCTGGACTGCATCTAAATATGTTTTGGTAAAGTTCTCCTGAAGGCATCAGTTGCTCTTTAATGAACCTGTTACTTGGGTATTTAAAGTAGTTTGAGAACTGTTCCAAAAAAGCCTAATAGCTAACAAGTACCTGCACTCACAAGTGAAACCTGAGATGCAGTCAGACAAGCTAAGTAAAACACAGGATAGCAGCAAGGGACAGACTTCACTTTTGAATAACTAAGGCCCTGTCCACACTGCACCACTCCGACCTGGTAACAGTTACAAACCATTACGATCTGTGAGCGGTACAGTGTGTCCACACTGCGGCAGTGTCTGGTACGGGACCGTTACTGCCGGTCCACACTGCAGGTGCTGGGTGACCATTACGGCGGCACCCGATCCCACAATGCAGCTCGCGCTGCACTACAGGCACTGCTGGGGACCGCGCTCATGTGTCCACACTACAGCCGGTAATGGTACAGCGGTGGATCCGGTTCCGTAACTGTTGTTGAAACCACCTCATGAGTGGTTTTGGCAATGGTTACGGAACCACCTCCTGTAACATTACAGGTGTAAACGCAAACCATTGCGGTAATGGTTTGGACCCCCTGTAACGTTACAGAGGGGTGGATCTGGTGTAGCGTGCACAGGGCCTAAGAGATTTGGATTAGCAGGGTTCAGATAATTGTGGTTTTACTATATAACTGCACACGTCCAAGCATCCTATGGCAGCTCAGATTTTGCTTGCCACCACACTTCATAGCTGCTCTTCCCTCCCTCCTGCCCTTACTCTTTCACCCCGCAGCTGCTCTCCAGCATCTTTTCTGGGTGCCATGTGCATCCTGCTCATTGCTGCAATTTACTCCCCTTCATTCCCTGGGCTCTGGTCATGGTAAGTAACATTATGACCCTTGCAGTTCTTCAGTGCAGCATGAGTGCAGTTTTTCAGGTGTCAGTCCTGGTGCTGCAGTCCATACCCACAGCAAAATCCCACAGTTTATCCTTTTTTGGGGGGGATGTCACATACGGTTGCATTACCAAGCCCAAATTGGCGAGCAAGCTCAACATTTTTGGCCACTCTTCAAACACACTAAAATACGTGATTCCTGCCCAGTGTTGCAGACAGAGCACTTTTTCTTAGCCATAGACATCACTGAAAATGAGACATTGCATCTTATCTGCTCTATCCTGGCTAAATATATAGTAAAAATGTGTACAAGCAAGACTGTATAACAGCAATACCAGCGGCGAACATTCGGCATTGACAAATGCTTGTTGTATTTTGTGTCTTTTTATGGTTCTGGAACGGTTCTTGGCCCATGACCTGAATCACGTTTCGCACTCTTGTCCCAATGACTGAGATGGAGTCGTGGTTTAATGCTTAAGATGACTGTTCCACTGAATCAATTTATTACTGAATTGCATCTGCCAAAATCTTGTATAGCACTATAGGATGCATATTTCAGTTCACAGTGACTGAGGTTGATATTACTGTGGTGCCTATTTGGTTCTCATGTCTGAGCCTGAACAAAAAACAAAATATAAAAAGAAACCAGGTCCCCAGGTCTCACAGTGCCAAAATTGTGGGCACTATGACCCCTATTCATGTGTGTAGCACATTACACATTGCATAACTGCCCTAAGGAAGTTCATACATATGAATCATGTGCATGTTCTGCCTAAGCAGGATACACAGTTGGGGCACACAGTGTAAAGTATGGTGTGCGAACACCCCAGGGAATCTACACAGAGGTATGCCGGATGTCTGTGCGCTGCATGCGAATCATAACGCACAAGTACAGTGCAGTTTACACCAAAAAGGAGCATGCACAGGATGCGTCACATTTATGCCAGCCAGACCCCTGCCATAAACCAAGAGCCATGACTCTGACAGCTGCTGTCCACAGGGTCATACCTAAAGACAAACTATAGCTGTACCCAGCCCCCGTGGTTCACAGATGTCATGGAGATACAGGGATATGGGGGCTGGACTCATACTTGGCACTGTCCTCATGTGATAGTGCCATGTTCGACATCCCTTGCGGAAATACCTGAAGATGTACAGGATGTGATGTGGCCATGACCGACTCCATAACGCACAGTACGCACCCTCCCTGATACAGGTTATGTGTCCTCTGTGCCCTGTGATGCAACCTTCTGTCCCATCACCTGGCACATCCACCTCATAGTGCCATACATAAGTCACCATGTTCCCTAAGTGGAGTTCCGCCATACTGGGACACCTAAGGGACCTGGTCAACTCCATACCGACTAAAGAAAGCAGACTCAGAACGATGCACTATTTATATGTTATCAAAAGGCACTGGCAGGGCCTTACCAACAGCATAACACAAAAGTGCTTAAACATTCTTATAAACATGGCAACAGTATGCATTGCATAGTGAACAACAATGGAGGTGTCCCAAATAGCCCATCTAAAGGCATATCAGAAGCAAATGTCCAGAATGTGGCTGGGGGCCCTTTTGCAAAAACTGTCCCTCAGCAAAGTATGCTGGCAAGTCCTCCTGTGTCATGGATGTCCCAATGAGGTAGAGCACCCCAATAGGGTGCAGTTACCCCCCCCCTTGTCCAGCTAAATATAATAACGGGGGCCCGGCCTGGTGCAGGGCTTCCAAAAGGAGCCCATAACATCCACTGAATACTCTGTTCTGTTTTCCCTCAATGTCCTGTAACAGCACAGTTTTTTATTAAGGTCAGTCCCTCATAGACGGTGTCCATGAGGGACCTGGCATGCACCCAGGCCTCCAGGAGATAGGAACATACAAAGAAGCCAGCAGAAGAAGACCATTTGGTCTATCTAGTCTGCTCATATTGCAGGGTCCACAGCTTGAGCTACTGTCGCTGCCCCCCCTCGCCACTCCTTCCATCCTCCCTATCCATGCTTCTTATCTTCCCCCTATGCCTATCCCAGCCTCTCTTGAAGCTGCCCACTGTCTTCAATAAGACCACCTTTCCCAGCAGTGCATTCCATGTGTGCACTACCCTTTCTGTGAAGAAGTGCTTCCTGACCTCCCTCCTAGTCCCCCTCCAGCTTAAGACTGTGCCCCCTCGTGTTATGGTTGGCACTCAGCTTAAAGAGACCCTCCTTATCCACCTTATTTATCCCGTTCAGGTACTTGAAGGTCCCAATCATGTCCCCTTTCTCTCTCTCTCTCTCTCTCTCTCTCTCTCTCTCCTGTCCTTCAGGGTGTACATGTTCAGTGCCCTCAACCTGTCCTCATATGCCTTACCCTGCTTGTAGCTCTCCTCTGGACCTTCTCCAGCAGGTTAAAGTCCTTTTTTAAGTGTGGGTACCAGTACTGAACTCCATACTCTAGATGTGGCCTCGTCAGTGACCTGAACAAGGGTAGTATAACTTCCTCTCTCCTACTAGTGAGCCCCCTAGCTATGCATCCCAGCATCTTGCTTGCCCTTGCTGCTGCTTTCTTGCACTGCATGGAGTGCTTCAGGTCACTAGTGATCATCTCTCCCAGGTCCTTCTCCTCCTCTGATGCAGATACCTGGACTCCGCCCAGGTAGTACTCTGTCCTGGGCTTCTTGGCTCCAATGTGCATTTCTTGGCATTGAAGCCAAGCTGCCAGATCCTGGACCACCTCTCCAGCTTTTCTAGATCATCCTGTAGGTTCTGTATCCCTTCAGCTGTGTCCAGTCTCCCACAGAGCTTGGTGTCATCTGCAGATAGGCACATTTTGTCCTTAATGCCATTCCCAGTGTCACTGATGAAGGCATTGAACAACACTGGCCTCAGCTCTGAGCCCTGTGGGACCTCACTGGTGACCTCTTTGATGCCATATAACTCTCCCCCCACAACCACCCTCTGGGTTCTGTCCCTTGGTCAGTTTTCCACCCATCTGGCCATCTTATCCCCAACCCTCAGATCCGCCAACGTTCGGATCAACCTTTAATGGGACACAGAGTCAATGGCCTTGCTGAAATCCAGATAGAGGAGGTCTGCCGTTTGGCCTTGTCTACTGTCTTAGTGACCCAGTCAAAGAAGTTAATCAGATTCATTTGACACGATGCCCCCACCCCCCACCCATGCTACCTTGCATCCTGAGACTATGCTTCTCTAGATATTCTACCAAACTTTCCTTAAGTATGGTCTCCATGAGCTTGCACGTGACTGAGGTCAGACTGACTGGTCTGTAATTCCCTGGGACCACTTTTGTGGAGGAGCACCACTTGTGCTGTACTCCAGTCCTGCGGTACCACGCCTAACTCCAGTGAACTATCAAACAGGGCTACCAGTGGCCCTGCCAGCTCCTTAGCCAGTTCCCTTAGTACCCTTGAATGTACTCTGTCTGGGCCTGGTGATTTGTCAACCTTCAATGCTAGCAGCCCCTCCCTCACTCAGTCCTCCTCTATCACTACATCTGTGTACCCCCCCCCACTCCTCTTCTCCCTCCTGAAGGCACAGGTCTGTCCTTCTCCCTGGTGAAGACAGAACAAAAGTATTCATTTAGTATCTGCTTTTCCTGTTATCTTCCACCCACTCCTCCCCTTTCTTAAGCCTAACAATCCCATCCTTCTTATCCCTTTTCTCACTTATATAGTGAAAGAAGGCCTTCTCCCCCTTCTTTAATTTCTTCAGCTGTCTACAGCTCCTTCTGTGCTTTAGCTCGCCGGACTTCCTTACTTGCCTCACTAGCCAACCCTAGGTAATCTTCCCTATCCACCTCTCTCTTGATCTTCCTGAATTTTTTATAGGCTAAGCTCCTTTCCCTTACTGCCTGAGCAACCCCAGAACTGAACTAGCCAGGCACTTTGGACCTTGTGTTCTTCCCCCTGAGCCTAATGCATTTCTCTGTGGCAACCAATATTCCTTCTTTAATGATGAACCACCTTTGTTCCACCCCCCATATCTGCTCTGATGCCCACCACGTGGCTCCTTAGCACTTCACCCATCTTCCTGAAGTCCACCCTCCTGAAATCCAAGATTTTGGTCTTCGCCAGATGCTTTTCCTGCCCATATCCAACTAGAACCACACTGTGCAATGGTCACTCCCACCCAGGGGCTTCCCAAGTGTTATTTCCTGTACATGCTCCCCATTTGTGAGCACCAGATCAAGAATTGCCTCTGCTGTTGTTGATTCTGTGATGCCCTGAGTCAGGAACCCACTTTGCAGTGCTTCCATGCTTGGCATAGATCTTTTCCAGGACCACCTTGTACAGCCAGTCTTCCCATTTCCTTTCAGTTTTATCGCAGAGCGCCTCTGGGACATAGGGATAGGTGTGTGCAGGGTACTCCGCCTTCACCTGATGGCACATGAACATTTCCACCTGGACCACTCAGGTATCAGTCACATATGGCCCCATGGAGCCTGTCCTGGTGGCAGCCACCATTTCATATGGTACTGGAGGAGCTGGATTGTTTCCTTGTCCATGTCTCCCCCCCCCACCAGTGGTGGCTGTTACTGGCGGTGGTCCAGTGGTGCCACATCGTCCCTCGATGAACTGTGTTTCTGGGCCTGTGGTCACCTTGATGGCCCCACAGGAGGTGGTACCACTCTGACAGTCCTGGAGATCACAGGGTGTGCTATCACTGCCAAGGCTTGCAGGGTCACCTGTGTGTCCATGTGGGCTTCATGCTGCTGTTGTCCCAGGGAGGCAGGCCCTGTTGCTGTGCCACTCCTCCAGTTCCATTCTTCAGTTCACTGGTCTACCTCCCTTGACATCTTCCACCCCCACATTGGCACCCATGAGGTGGGGGTGGCAGTAGTGGCACTGGCCCCTGTGTCTCAAAGAGCCACCCACTCCAGTCTCTGGTCTCTGATGCTCCATGTACCCTGATGGGACCTGCCCTTGACACAGTTGTTTCCATCTCTGTTGCCCTGTAGGGTTCATGGCACCCCTTGCATAGGCTTCATGATTCAACATCAAGGCCCAGTGGCTACACACAACACAGAGGGCATGCGCCTTTCAGGTAGGGTCCATGCTTGCCTTCCTCCACTGCAGCCGTTCTAGTGTTGCTAGGAATGCTGTCACTTCATGTGGGTCTCCAGTCCTGGTCATTATGATTCCCTGCAAACAAGATACACAGATTAGTTTCCATCCCATTACATACTGTACCCTGCCTTAATATATCTACTCAGCATTTGCCCCTGTAGTCTATTGTTTGCCAGACAGTGCATAGTCATGCATATCTGTCTGTTACAGTATGCACCTTTTCCTTTCCATTGTGCAGTATGCTCTGTATCTGCCTTGTGGCCATTCATTAGGGAGGATATCCTGTGCTCCCTATCCTTAGGTCACCTCTGTCTGGCAAGCCAAGTGTGGTGCTCACACCAGTTCCTCTGTGTCCATTGCTACCACCCCACCACTGTGCAGCTACTTTGCTGGACACATACCACAGTCACTGTCCCTTACTGCCATGACCATTCATGTGGTGGAAAGGGTACACACCAACAGTTCTCCACTGCAGGCACAGCTTGGTTTCACATGTCGACGGTGCTCATGGAATTGGGGTTGCCCTGAGGTTCACGAACTACCAACCGGAGAGGCTGTTCGATTATTTTCTGTTGTGGGACGGTGGAAACTCTATGGCTCCTGACTCTGGGCTCTGTTTGGCTCCCTGCTCGCACCCAAGATGTCTGGCCAACCACACGAGCCAGCTGGGTTCCCATGCATGCCACACACACACACACCCTTTGGGCAGTGGATCTATTACAGGCAGGGACCCTTGGTAATCAGCGATCATCTCTGCATACTGATGGAATACAGCATACACCAGGGCATGAGTCCAGGTTCCACTCAGTCACAGCCATCCCCTTTCAGAGTGAGTCATGTTGCAGGGTCCATCTCACTCATATGTAGGGCAGGGGCTTGATCCATGGTGGGTGTGGCGGCAGTGACACCAGGATTCATGGATGGCACAATGGACTTTACTGCACTCCAGCATCATAACATATACAGAAGTCCCTACACACACTTACTGTGCCCACACTAGACCAGTGCCAAGACGGCTGTATGGACAGTCTATGCCTACATGACTCCTACACTAACAGGGCATGGGACATAGTGTGTTACACAGCACTGTTGCCATGTTGTCACCTCTGCATACACAAACATGCATGCGCATCAGGGTACCTTGCTTCCTTGACAGTGCGGATCACCGCATATGGTGGGGTCGAGGGACATTCTTCCCTGCGGCAGTCCTTCCCATATCCTGCTCCGCACCCTCCATGGCGGCCCTGCACACCACTTCATCTGCATGTGGGGCTGTTTGTGAATACTGCATGATTTGCATGCCTCCATGGGTGTGCACCTGTACATTCCCACTCTGCTCAATTCGGGTGTTAGTGGCCATGTTCATGAACAGAGCCTTATATGTGCAAGGCAGACAGGCATTCAGAGTGATACTGCTGTTTAGTCCCAAATCATGATCTGGCTGCTTGTGATTTTTGCTGGATTTCTTTTACAAAGTCAAAGGACACCCCCAGGGGCATGGTGGAATTGGCGAACATGGTGGATGACTGAAGGCTCAGCTCTTCCTGGGTACCCCCATATCAGTGGCATCTGTGATGTAAGAACTAAAAAACAAATATGTAAGCAAGAGGAGGATAATGATCATGTCTAAAAGGTCAAAAGAAGCGGTCTCTAATCAATTTTGGAGAAGCAGCTTAGAGTGGGAATCTGCCAGAGACAAAGGCGTGAGCAGGCAGCATGGCCTCAGAACCAGATACGGCAGACTCACAGCCTCTAGAGAAGGTCGTGTTGTCTAAAAGTGTTAAGCACAACTATGTGAATGGAGATGCGGGCAGGCTTCACTAATATAAATGCCCTAATGATCCATATTCAAGGGATTATCGAAGGACTGAATGAAGCAACAGCTGCCCAAGTCACCAGACTGACAGAGGTGAAGACAAGTCAGCTCGAGTGAGGACAAGCTTACAGTGGGGGGCAAGGAGCAGACCCAGCTCAAAGAAATGATAGCCCAGTTGAAAGACAAGGTTGATGACCAAAAAAACAGTGCACAACATTCAAACATTAGAGTTATGGACTTACAAGAGGAGCTGGAGAGGAGAGATCCAGAGAACTTTATCAGCTGCTGGCTTATCAAGCACCTTGACTTGGGAGACACAGGCTGCATCTTTGAGCTGAAAAGAGCACATCACACCCTGGAAGGCCAGCTGAAGCATGGACACAGACCATGGCACTTCCTAGTAAAGTTAATTTATTACTAGGATAAGGAGGCTATATTGAGAGTGGCCAGGATGAAAGGGCCTTTCATGTTGGGAGCAGCAAAGGTGGTCATGTTTCCTGACTACAGGAGAGACCTTCAGTGGGAGCAACAGATGTTCAGGGAAGTGAAAGCCTGGCTGAGAAGACTGGAATGGCAGCACCAACATATGTACCCCTCAAAACTCTGGGGGAACCTCCAAGATACATTGTCAGCACGCAGGAGGCGGCGGATTATATGAGTAGCTGTTGAGGGAAATTGGTTTAGAGAACCATGGCACTGGCAAAATGACTGCTTGGATGGATGCTGCTCATAAACCCACAGGTATTGTTTTGAGTCCAGTCGAGTTGTCCCCCTTGGGCCTCTTCCTCCTGCCTTTCCCTAGTCGGTCATCAGAAATGCACAAGTGACGGTGTTACTTTGGGCTGTAGTTTACCATAACAGAAAGGCATGATGCAGGAACATCGTCCCACACAATTCCCACCGAGAAGCTGTATCCAGAATGATGCCTTTACTGTCACACTGTAATGACTGAAGCACACCTCAATAAGCCAATTCACAGTACTGGGACTGGTCAGACATGAAGTGGGAGGCCATCGCCAACCAGGAAGGTAGAGGAACAAGTATCATTGGCACTGCAAAACATCATGTTAAACTGTGATAACTACCAGATATACAGGTTACTCACCTGTAACAGGAGTTCTAGGAATGGTATATGTTGTTCATCCACACTGTCTGGCAGATTCCTTGCCGCTTTAAATCTTGCCGGAAGGTCTTCAAGCTGGCTTCTCCCACCCACCCAGGTGGTAAAACTCTGGCTCCACCCCATGATGCCAGATCTAGCCGCTGGAAGCCAGGTTGTGCGTCGGGCCAGGGGAGGTCGAGGAGTAGATGAACAACATACCATTCCTAGAACTCCTGTTACAGGTGAGTAACCTGTATTTCTAGGGACATGGATATGTTGTTCATCCACACTGTCTGGCAGAACTCCTAGCAGTTCTCTGGGAGGAGGAGGCAAGGCACACATCCCTACTTGGGAAATAGAGACTGGAGAACCGAGGCCCCAAAACCAGCATCCGGGCGACTCAAGGTCAATGTGGTAGTGGGTAATGAAGGTGTGTGCTGACTTCCAGGTAGCAGCCCTGCAGATTTCCTGGATAGGGAAATCCCTGGAAGCAGCCACCGATGCAGCGGTATGGCGGGTAGAATGAGCTCTTATCCCTCTGGGTGGCTCCATGCCTGCCAACCTATAGCAGAGATCTATGCAGGAGGTGACCCACCTGCCTATCGTCTGCTTGGCAGCAGGTCTGTCAGGTGCGGCTTCAGCGTAGGTGACAAACAGCTGGCGAACCTCTCCCCGAACTTCAGCCGTCCGCTCCTTATAATAAGTGAGCGCTCTTCTAGGGTCCAAAGTATGGAGCCTATACTCGGCCTCCGAGGTGTGATTGGGGTAGAACACCAGCAGAGTCAACACCTGGTTAAGGTGAAACTCCGACACCACCTTCGGAAGGAATTTCGGGTGGGGGCGCAGGACAACCTTTTCCCTGTGGAAGACCAGATAAGGAGACTTGATGGAAAGCTCCTGGAGCTCTCCCATCTTTCTGGCTGACATGATAGCCACCAAGAAGGCGGTCTTCCACGACAGGTGAGAGATGTCACACCTGTGCATCAGTTCGAATGGCTTGCCCATGAGCTTAGCCAATACCAGCAGTAGATCCCACGGAGGTGGAGGTTCTCGCACCGGAGAGGATGTGTGATCAAGGCCTTTGAAAAAGCTCTCGACCACCTTCTCCTGTACCACCGACTGCTTCCTGGCCCACGCCCAGTAAGCAGAGATAGCTGCCAGGTGCACCTTAAGGGTCGTCGACCGAAGCCCTAGCTGAGAAAGGGACTACAGGTAGGCCAGAATGCTTGCCAAGGAACAGGAGGAAGGCTCCAGGCCCTTGCCCTGACACCAAATGGAGAATCTCTTCCATTTGAAGGCGTAGCATTTTCTGGTCGACTCCTTACGGGACGCCTCAACGACATTGAGGACCTCGTCAGAAAGACCCAAGGCCTGGAACTCTAGCCGCTCAGGAACCAGGCCGTCAGGTGCAGGGATTGAAGGTCCGGATGGAATACCTTCCCCTGATTGACTGAGGTCAGGTCCGGGTGGGCTGGAAGCCGCCTCAGGAGCCTGGAGCTGAGACTGAGGAGATCTGGATACCAGAACTGGCAGGGCCAGTCTGGGGCTACCAGAATCACCTGCGCCTTGCCCTCCTCACCTTGAGAAGCACCTTGTGGATCAAGGGAAATGGGGAAAGGCGTAGAAGAGGCCCGGGGTCCATGGCCTCAAAAAGGCATCCCCCTGCAGTGAGCCCTGCTGAGGGGGCGGGCATGAAACAGTCTCAGCTTTGCATTCTCCCTGGAGGCAAACAGGTCCACCTGTGGTGTGCCCCAGTGGGAGAAGAGATCTTGTACTACCTCCGGCAGGAGAGACCACTCGTGAGACGCAGCCCCTATCCAGCTTAGGGCATCGGCCAGGGTGTTGGAGGCTCCTGCCACGTGAATGGCGAGGAGATCCACCCCGAGGCTGCGCACGAGTGACCAAATGCGGAGAGCTTCCCTGCACAGAGGCATGGAGTGCGTCCTGCCCTGGCGGTTTAGGTAGTACATAGTCGTGGTATTGTCCGTCTGGACCTGAACCACTTGACCCCGTAGAAATGGAGCGAAGGCGGTGAGGGCTAAATGAACTGCTCGAAGCTCCAGCAGGTTGATATGGCATCGGGACTCCCGAGGGGACCAGAGGCCATGTGTGCTCTGTGCTCCCCCAGATGGGCACCCCAACCCATCAGAGAGGCATTGGTCGATAGAGAGACCGTCGGCTTGGGGCGGACAAATGGGATTGCTCTCCTGCAGATGTGCTGGAACGGTCCACCACTGGAGAGAATTCCACATCCCCTGGGTCACTGTCACTAGCTGATCCATCGGATCTAAGTGCTGTGACCATTGGCTGGCCAGTCCCCATTTAAGGGGATGCATGTACCAGCGAGCCCAATGGACCACGCTGGTGCAGGCCGCCATGAGGCCCAGGAGGCTCAGGAAGTCCCGGGCAGGACGCGATTGCTCAACCTGAAATAATTGGGCAAAGGAGGAAAGAACCTCGGCCCTGTCCACTTGGAGTCATGCTCTGGCTCGTAGAGAGTCGAGCTCTGCTCCGATGAATTGTATCACCTGCTTTGGCATGAGTTCCGACTTGGCCTCATTGATGAGGAGACCAACCTGAGAGCAAACCAGGAGGGCCAGATCTCTGGACCGCTCCACCTCCACT
This sequence comes from Neoceratodus forsteri, assembly GCA_016271365.2. Taxonomy (NCBI): domain Eukaryota; kingdom Metazoa; phylum Chordata; order Ceratodontiformes; family Ceratodontidae; genus Neoceratodus; species Neoceratodus forsteri. The sequence goes on from CM057452.1 coordinate 1,437,644,392, forward strand.
CTGGAGGGGGCTGCAATCAGCCAGTCATCCAGGTAGGGGTACACCCGGACCCTTCGGCACTGCAGGAATGCTGTCACCACTGCCATGCATTTGGTGAAGACTCTGGGAGCTAGGGAAAGGCCAAGGGCATGGCCCGGAACTTGTAAAGGGATCCCTCATCTCTGAAGTGGAGGAATCTCTGGTGGGACGGACGGATTGGGACATGAAAGAACATGTCCTGAAGGTCCAGGGAACAGAACCACACGCCTCATTCCAAAGATGGGATTATCTGAGCCAGAGTGACCGTCCTGAAGGTCCGAGACCTTAGGAACCTGTTCAGGTCATGCAGGTCGAGAATGGGGTGCCAGCCCCCCATCCGTTTTGGGACCAGGAAGTACCTGGATACAAACCCCGGGTCTGGAGGAGGATCTGCCACCTTCCTGATCACCTCTTTTTCGAGGAGCAGGGCTATATCGGCTCGGCGGGCTGACAGAGAGGCTGCGGACCCTGTGGCCCCCAGAGGGGCGACTGCTCAGAAGGGTGGGGCCTGCTCGAACTCCAGAGGCAGGCCCTTTCCTACCACCTCCAACACCCACTGGTCCGTGGTGATAGCGGACCAGGCGGAAAGGAAGTGACGGAGCTGTCCCCCCATGGGGAAACCCAGGGGGGAGTGACGAGGCTGGGGGCAACACCCCTCAACCTGTCACTGGGCAGGTTGGAGGAGGGACCAGCCGAGGGACCTCCTGGGACTTTACCTCCCTGCTTCCTATTGGAGGAAGCCGCATGCTTGGGTTTGGGATGCCAAGCTCGAGCCTACTGGCCCTGGTGCTGGTGCTGTTGGGCCGGATGTGCCGCAGGCGCAGAAGGGCGAATGGACTTGTGCTGCTGCTGTTGGCGGCCTTTGTCCTTCTGGGCAGAGGTGACCGAGTCCAGAGTGGCATTGGACTTTTCGATCCGCTGGAGGTGACCTTCCACTCCAGGGCCGAAGAGGTCGTTCCCCAGGAAGGGGACATCCGCTAATTTGTGCTGGGTATCCGCCGTGAAGGTGGATATCCTCAGCCATGCTCTGCGGCGCATGGCCACCGTGGCCGCAACTGATCTGGCACAGGAGTCTCCTATGTCCAGAGCCATTTGGAGCTGCTGCTTAGCCACTGCCCTACCCTGGTCCTGCACCTGCCAGACCGTGGTCTGCAGGCCGGCCGGGATATGAGGGATCACCTCATCCAGGGAGCCCATGAGGGCGTGGGAGAAGTGTGCCATCAGTACGGCCGAGCTGGTATGGCGGAGGCCAAGGGAGGATGCAGCGTACACCTTGCGCCCGGTGTAGTCCAGCTTTTTGGACTCCTTGTCGGGGGGCTTGTCCATGTCCCTAGCGTTCCCGGAATGCCGGAAAACGCTGTCGGTGACCAACCCCTCGGCAGAGGGGTGTTCCAAAAAACCGGGCAAAGAGCCGGTAGGGACCGCATACTTCCTGGCCATCCTGGCCGAAGGTGCAGGACAGGAAGCAGGCCGCTGCCAGAGCTCCAAGGCTGGGCCAACAATGGCTTCAGCTACCGGAAAGGCCTCTGTGGGTGAATCCCCTCGGTCCAGTATCTCCATCAGGGGATACTTGGCCCGCTTGGATATGGGCTCGAGCTACATCCCGGTGGACTCCAAGATGAGCCGAAGCAAACCCATGAAGGACGATGGGCTTTCGTCCAACGACTGGCCCCCGGAGGACTCCAGGTCAATGGGCCTGAAGAACAGGGAGGAGTCGTCGGACTCGGAGGAGTCTGCGAAGAGCTGCCTGGGGCCTGAGCCACCCTCCACCTGCCGAGGACGGTCGGGAGTGAGGGTGACCGACAACCTGTGGGGCAGGCCTTGACCCGACCGAGAGTCCTTGGTCGGCGCCCCCGATTTTGGCTGCGGAGGCGGAGGTTCCACCACAATTGGTGGGGCAGCTGGTTTCGGCCGAACAACCGCCCAGGCTTGGGCACCTTGACTACAGCGAGGGTTGTTTCGCCGCCCGGGTGACAGCCACTTGATGGCCGGGGAAGGCGACGGCGTCGACTTGTTCCCGGACAGAAGTAACTGCTGCCACATCAGGTCCTCGTAGCATCGATGCAATTTGCGCAAAGCCTCTCCTCTTCCGAGGAGGAAGACGAGGATGAGCGGCGGCGCCGCTTACCTCGGTGCCGAGACTGAGACCGCCGATGTCGGCATGATCGGCTGGACTGAGATGAAGTCCGAGACCGAGATCCTCGGTGTTTCCGAGGACAGGTCTGGGAAGGAGCGGGGGACACCCGCTCTTCCCTTGGCTCGGAAGCCTTAACCGGGGACTGCTGCACCGGAGGCACAGGAAGATCCTCGGTCTCCACCGGGGGAACCGGTGAAGAAGGGTTGTCGGCCTCACCAGTCGACAGTCTGCCTGGACGGGTCAAGAAAATCTCGACCGCGATCGATGGGTGTCCCCGCCGCTGGCCTGACAGGGACGCCATGAAGCCAGCGGCCTTAGCTGCAACCTCTCAATCGCTTCCATAGCCGCTGTCCGGGGAAGGAGACCTCCGCCCCACAAACGCCGACGATGGGACTTACCCTTGAGTCCTTCTTTTTGGACCGAGAGGAATGTCCCGATGGCCCCTCTCCCTTCGTGGAAAGGGATTGGCAAAGCTCCTTGAACGAAGCTGAATACGAGGTACCCAGAGAGAGCAGGATAAATGCCGCAACCAAGGAAGAGGAAGATGCGGCCTGGTCCGCCTCCTCCTCGAGGGCGATCATCTGCTCGAGTTGCTCAGCCAAGCCAGCCACCACGGTAACCGCCCAGCGGGCCTCCTTCAACTTAACCAGCGGGTAGCGCTTCTCGGGGCGCCCAAGCTGTAATCGGGCAGTGCGGTCCTCCAGGACGTTGGTCAAAATGAACGCCACACCAGGCCTGCGGGTCGTGTTCCAGGCTGAGGCAGACGACGGAGTGCGGGTCCATCCTGGACATCTTCTGCCCACAAGGGCACCGCCAAAATCCAGGAGTCGATTTGTCCATCGCAGCCACGAGGGAGAAAGATGACCAAAGTCTTGAAAATTTTAAAATGAGTTTCGGGCGAACCGAAGAATTAGGATCCAGTCTATCACGCAGAGCGTTAAGGAGGGAACCTGAGCTTCCAAACGGTAAGGAAGATCTGGCATCATGGGGCGGAGCCGAGAGTTTTACCACCCGGGTGGGTGGGAGGAGCCAGCTTGAAGACCTTCCGGCAAGATTTAAAGCGGCAAGGAATCTGCCAGACAGTGTGGATGAACAACATATCCATGTCCCTAGAAATCTTTTTTTTGGTCCCTGGATAGCCCACTGGAATAACAGACAGCAGGTCTAAACCTGAAGGGGAAGCCAAACTATCTTCTGTTGGAGCAGCCAGAGCACCTGTGGGCTGCAAGATCCTTGAGACTAAAAGAAGTGAGTGGAGGGGGGAGCTTGCCTGAAGTCTTCCAGATGGGCGGGGTTCCCCCCACTTCATCACCAGGGTCTGCCAGGGTGGGCTGGTTGGTAGGGTCTGGGACACCAGAACCTACAAAAGAGGGGCTTTTCCCCCTATTTGGGACTACATTCTGCATTGTTAGGTGAAGGTTATGAGAAGAGCAAAGTGCTGGTTCTAAGGACTGTTAATGTTATAATTACACATGGTTGGTTATTCACCAGATACTGCAGCCCCATCCCTTCCAGCTGCAAGAATGATACTAGTGCCAATCTTAAATGGCAAGAGAAGGGATTTGAACCCCTAGCCTCACTGCATGGTAGCCACAGTTATGGCTGACATTGCACTGGTGCAGAAATATTTCTGCAGACAGTCAGTGGATGATGGGCATCAAAAGGAGGAAAGAAACTGTCCCCACTTTGGGTACCAAATTGCAGGATTAGACCGTGAAGCAGGGGGACCACATGGGCTTGGCTAATGCTTTCGCGAGCATGGGGGTGGGCGGAGTCACAGGAGGGTGCACCACTGCTAAGACTTGGGGCGTGAAAGGGGGATGTGAGCACCTGGGAATGCAGGCATTAAAACTGCGCTATGGGGGGGAGGGATGCTGTGGAGCCTGAGCAAAATGGACACTTAGGCTTAGAGCACATAGCTTTGCATACTTTCAAACTGAACATTTGGCAGTTTTCCCTTGGACAAACATCTTCAAACTTATCCCAGCCTATACTGGAACTTTTGAGGATTGCAATGGGAAATCCCCGGAAAGATAAACCACCGCCCAGTGGAGCAGAAAGCAAAGGTTTAGTGGTAGCTCCCACCATGGGGTTGGCCCAGGGTCAAGCCATGAGTGCACTGGAGGAGCCAGTTAAGGAAACGTTGCAATCACTTGTGGTGAAGATTACCCACTTGATTCAAACAGTTGCAGGATTGGCAGACAAGTTTGATGGACTGATAGTGGTTTGTCTTGAAACCACTATGGACTCCACTGAAACTGTCACCGCTGAGGCTACTAAGTGCTCTGATGCAGCGTTGGAGATTGCGGCAACTTTAACTAAAGAAAACGTACACCTTCGGGTACATATAGAGTTGCTTGAAAATCAAGCCCGGGTGGCTAATCTTTGAATTGTTGGCATGCTAGAAGATACTGAGGGGGATCTTTTACCCTTATTTTTACTGGATTGGTTTAAGCAACAACTGGGTGATGAAGTTCTTATTTAGCCAGTCCATATCTGGAAGGTTTATAGGATCACCCCACGTGGCAGGCCAGAGAGTATGGAGGCGCCATGTACCATCATAGTTGTTTTGGATGGTGTGTGCACAAGAGACTATCTTTTGGCACTGGCAAGGACCAAAGGAACCTTACTGCAAGACAGCCAGACTATCCGTCTTTAATCCATATCTGAGTCATGCTACCTGCCAAAAGAAGAAACTGATGTGGAATAAGGACACACAGATTGTTCCAGTAGTGCTTGGAGCAATGGGACTAATCAAAAAGAACTTTCAGGCACATTTAAATATGCTACCAATACTTGTGACACCTTATGAACTTCAAAAGGAAGCTATTTTGGGGACGTTGCGTGTGCTGAGAAGAGCGCTCTCAGCAAACATCAAAGATTAATACAGTACTAATTTCTTGAGTTTTGAATATGCCCTGGCTAAAGAATGGGGTCCATTCTTGCCACGGTATTAGAAATCCCTAAACATTTGGAGACACTAACCCCAAAAGAAGAAATGTTGCAATGGGGTGAGAGCTACGCTCCAGGAGGCTGACGTCCCTCATGGAGTTATCTTTCCTGACAGGCTCTGGATTGTCCATCAAGGGGAAAATCTATATCTACACTGATGCGGCAGACACCCTTAAATGGGTGCAGAAGAACGCACCATCCCGGAGGAATCGGGCATAACAGGAAGACTCCCAATTGGATGATGGCGACACTTGAAGGGACTTATTTGATATTGTTGTCCCCACGTCCCTAAGTCTTTTTACTTGCATGGGACTGTACTGTATGGTGGGACGGACACTGCTCTCGCAGACTTTCTCGATACAGTCTCAAATGGACTGGAGATGGGTGAGTCTGTGGCAGCAGTGTTCGTTGACCCTCTCCAAAGCCTTTGATTTGGAGGAGTATAGTGTATTGATGGAAAGGCTTACACTTGTAGGCATGTCTGAGCTAGTAAAAACATGGATGTTGTCTTACCTGACAGAGTGTACCCAGCAGATCTGTGTGGGTGACACACTATCTGAGAAGGAAGGGACCTATAGGGGTGTTCCCCAGGGCTCGATCATGGGTCCCCTTTTGTTCTTAATTTATATAAATCCACTGCCACAATTGATTGACAGGTGTAAAATTCTTCTATACGCCGATGATATGGCCCTGATTGCTAGAGCAAAAACTACAATAGAAATACAAAACATCTTACAGTCTGACTTCAATGCTCTGCAGTGCAGGCTGGATGCCTCTAAAATAATTCTGAGTAAGAAAAAAAACTCAGGTTATGTTATTTCAAACAAAAAGTGTAGCTAAGACATTTAACCAAAGACTACATATAACTTCCTTGGATAGCTCAAAGCTGGATGAAGTGGTACAATATAAATACCTGGGGGTATTACTGGATGATAATTTAACTTTTGGGGAGCACGTAGCCAACACTACAAAGAAAGTAAGTGTCAGACTGGGGGTCATACGAAGAAAGACTTCATTTTTGTCAAGAGAGGATCGAAATAAAGTAGCACAGCGACTATTGCTGCCAATATTAGAGTACAGGAGTCTTATCAACATTCAACAAAAATCACACTGGAAAAGCTAAATAAAGTATATCTGAAGATAGCTAGATATGTTTCAAAATTTTCATTTTAATACCCACCACTGCAGTCTACTACAAAAGTTAAATTTGGATACACTGGAATAACGGAGAAAGAAACGTTGGGTCAAAAAGCGTATGTGGAATTCGGAAAAGGAAACAAAAATGGAATACCTTAAGTATCCAAGTTAACAAACAAATTCATTTTGAGGGTTATACAAAATAGTGGTTTAAAGATCGCTATAGTCAAGAATAGGTATAGTAAGATGCAAAGGAGGTATTATCGTCCAAAAATATGGAATGAACTAAAATTAGAAACCATAAATGCAAGTAGTTTGAGACAGTTCAGGAAAAGTTTAGATCTAATGTGGAATGTAAATTGTCAGTGTTTAGGGCCACAGGATAAATTGTTATGAAAGGTTTTTAGCTTAAAATTGTGGATTGTATGGAGTACTGATGTCGTTAATATACGTTTGCTGGAACCATTTTACGTGTGACCTTTTTTTCTTGTTAATGCATTATTATTTCATAGTAGATTCACAACTATAGTCACTGTATACCTTATAGTCATTTTATATGCCATTGTTAGATGTATTATAACTTTATTTTTATATTAGTCCAAGCATGTTAGTCTTTGTATATACGAAACTGTGTTAAGATTTGTACTTTCTTACTACGTAACCACTTGCTTACACGGGACAACTTTGTAAAACAGGGCTTTGCAGTCCTAACGGTTATCTCCTGTTAAAAAATAGACATTTTATCTATCTATCTATCTATCTATCTATCTTGTCACCCCTCAGGTAAGCAGGAAATAAATATTGTTAGATTTCAATTATTAGAATCTTTGTAGTTAACCTACTGCTATGCAAAATATGATACTGTTTTAGGCATTACTGATCCTACTTCGAGTGGGAGCTCTTGCAGCAAGCTATTACAATTAGGACTATGTCGCAGACACTAGCACCCATCAGAAACCTTAGGCTGGCAGTCTCTAGTGGGGACTGCCCCCGACATCAGACAATGATATATCAGGGGGCAGTCCCCAGCCCCACCTCAATTCTTTTCCCATCACAGACCCACTTCCATCGGCTCTTTAGTTGCCTTTAGAATGTGTTCAGTAGTTTCTAGTGAAGTTTATACCATCATTTTTTGTCAAAAAGTCTGCTTTTCACTTACTTCTTCTACACTGCATGTCGACCTCACCGCCTTCAGTCTCCTCCACTGAAAAGAAGAGGACAAAGTGTGCCTGTGGCCACCAGATACCGGCAAAGGACAAACATGAGGCCTGTGTCTTTTGCCTAGGGCCTGACCCCGACACCAAGGCCTGCTCAGTCTGCAGCGGCTTTACAGGCAGAACCAGAATTTGCACCTTAAAGCTATTAAGGCCCATCTTTTGGAGCAGCAGGTGGCCATGATGCAACGCTCACTGGCAGAAAAATCTTCCTCCTCCTCCTGGTCCACAGAACACAAAGAAAAGAAATGGGACTCGGACCAACGCAAGTCCCACGAAAAGGACCGGGCCTGGTCTAAGAGGCGTTCGTGCTCTCAGTCACCGCACAAGAAGAAGACCTCTTCCGGGTTCAATTCAGGAGGTTCAGACCATTCTTCCCACCCCTCCAGCACTCTACAGGGTGGCAAGACTCTTCCACTCCCACCAAGCCACCGACATCGGGCAGTGGTAATCAGGGCCTGGTCTCCTTACCGGCCTCTTCTACCCTGAAGATGGAGGCAGCACCCTTGCGGCCACCCTCCACCCTGGGAGTTGGGACCTCTGTTTCTTCTTCCACAGGGACTTCAGTCCTACCGTGTAAGGTCCCAACCTTGGTCATTCCCAGGGCTCCGGGCAAGACCTCCAAGCACAGGGAGCGGGCATCAGGTTCCTAGCCAGCTTCATTTATTTATTTATTTATTTTATTTATTTGTGAAATCAGTTTACAGCCTTTGAGCCAGAGGCTCATTTCCAAAGGTACCTTGTCACATTAAAGACATACATAGAGTTTTAGGTTACATAGCATAGGTTTGCAAAACAATAGGCGTTCATCAGGGCACCACGTCACACTGAGGTCAGACAAAATACATTTAGGTTACAGGGTACAAGTAATTGAGAACAGGTGTTACACAAGTTGGTATCAAAATTGAGCAATCTAATAGGTATATAATGAAACAGCTGGCACTGGCCAGGTTAGACATAGGTACAGTGTACCAGGAAGCGGTGGTGGGGATGGCTAGGTGGAGAGCCGCCCGGTGGGCGTTGTCATGAGAAGTCGAGGTGGAGGCTACTTTCAGAGACAGGAGCAGCTACGAGTGTTGAAGAGTTGGTTTCAAAGGGTGGTTTTGAACTTGGAGCTGGTGAGCTTCAGCTCACTACCCCTCAGTGGTCCAGTCTACAAAGTCTAAACCGACGATGGTTTCCAGGCCAGACGGCTCCAAACCATTGACGGTGCAAGAGAAAGGGCGAACGTTGGTCAAGGCGTCGCCGAACACCGAATGTTCGCCAGTCCATAGAGCCTCTACACCAGAGGACCAGGAAGATGGCTCCTCTCCCAGGGACCTACCAGACCTCCTATCCTCGCCTATAGCACCTCCAACACCAGACAGACCTCACCACCTGGCGGGATCTGCGGCTTCGCAGTTTTCTAAGGAGGAGCTAACAGGACTCTTCCAGTTCTGATGGGGTCAGGTAAAAAAAAGATGGGCTCCCACCGCAGCCAGATCCAACTCCATCCCTGGAGGAAGAAAAGGATAAAGGCTGGGTTAGAAAGCCTTCCTCTCCTGTGCCTAAAGGGTCCTCACCTAAACCCAAGCCAAAATCACAGTTACGTACTCCAGTGGATACCCGTGGCTGGACTCTGCACAAGGAACGTCGGCACTGACGACTCTCCAGGTCTCCTAATACTACTCACCATTGCTCTCCTAGTAGGAGGTGGTCATATAGCTGATGCCGGTCTGAAAGCCATCCTCAGCGCTCTACCAATGGATGCTGGTCTACCACTAGGCGGCATTTTTATGAGAGGAGCAGATCCCCAAATCATTCTAGATCAGCCTCCTCCTTCTCTGAAGGCCATGGTTTGCATCCCAGTTCTACTGGGTCCAAACGCTCTCTCTCTCTCTCAAGGGAAAGGCCAGTGTCCCCAGACAAGAAGGCCACTCCCAGATCTCCTTCTGATGATCCAACCTTTATGGACGTCATGAAGCACATCTAATCCTCCAACGGATGGGAGATGGGGGACCTGGATCCGGAGCGTCGGAGGTTGGTAAAGTACCTGAGGCAAAAGGAGCCAAAGCCTTTGGTCATTCCTCCTCTTGTGGATACTTTCCAGGATCTTACTCGGATCACTTGGAAGCATCCCTCCAGCACTCCAGTGGTTCCAAGAAATTGGATAGGCTGTATCGAGCCCCGAGGGAGGAGCCTTTCTTGGCAGAACACCCTCAGGTGGACTCCATGGTGATTACAGCTGCCCACGATAAATCTAAAAAGCCTAAACACCTCAGTTCCCAGCCTCCCGATGTTGAGTCCAGATTCTTGGATCAGGTGGGCAAGAAGGTCTATTCTGCCTCCACCTGCTCTATCAGATCCTTAAACTTCCCCACGCATATGGTCCAGTAGTAGAATGTCATGTGAGAGAAGGGCTTAGAAGTGGATCAGGCCTTACCAGACTCGGCACAAAAGACCAAACTTCTGGACATTCTGAAGTTAGATTCGGACGTAGGCACTCATGTTTTGAGAGCCTCGTGCAACACTGCAGACATGGCCTCAAGGGCAGCAGCTTCCGGTGTTTGCCTTAGATGCCACACCTGGTTTAGAGTCTCAGGATTCTCCCAGGATCTGCAGTTCAGGGTCCTGGACCTTCCATTCCAGGATTCCATCCTTTTTGGGGAGGAGACGGAGAAACTCATCTCTCGCTTCCAAGATTCTGGGAAGTCCATCTGGTCCATCTGAAAAATGTATAAGGGGGACCAGAAACCATTCCATAAATAGCCTTTTCATAAGCCCTCAGGGCAAAATACCCGTGGCCAATTCCCGCAGAAAGGTGGCTTTAAGAGAAAGGCAACAACCCAAGCTTATGGGAGATCCACCTCTAGAGGCCCCAGGTCCTCCCAGCCCTCTCTGCTGGTTCCCGGATCTACCCAATGACTTGCTACTGGCAGAGGTGATGGGGGAGGCTGTAGGGGGTTGCTTCTCCCTCTACCTAGAGGGATGGAGCAGCATCTCGACAGATCTGTGGGTTCTAGACCTGATAAGGAGAGGAGATACTCTCAAGTTCATCTAGATCCCTCCAGAAAAACCACCAGGGCCCTCCCATTATCCACCTTCGCACATTCTTCTGATAGAAGGAGAGATCCAGGCCCTTTTGCTGAAATGGGCGATAGGGCCGGTCCCCCCGGAACAACAGGGATGGGGCTACTATTCTCATTTTTTCCTGGTTCCAAACAAGACTAGGGACCTTTGGTCTATCCTGGACCTCAGTTCCCTAAATCTCTTCATAGAATACAAGCAGTTCAGGATGGTCACTCTGCCAGGCCTCATTTCCCTGTTGCACCAAGGGGACTGGCTCTGCTCCCTGGATATGCAGGACGCCTATATGCACATAAGGGTCTTCCCTCCCCATTGGAAGTTCCTGAGGTTCCACTTCCAGGGGAGGCATTATCAGTTCTGAGCCTTACCATTTGGCCTCTCCTCTGTTCTTCGAGTCTTCACCAAATGCCTAGCAGTAGTAGCTGCGGTTGTCAGATGCCAGGGCCATTACATCTTCTCTTACCTGGACGAGTGGCTCCTGGCAGCACCTTCCAGGGCTCAGCTACTTCGCACTCTTGGAGACACCTTTACACTCTTCTGAGAGCTGGGGATCACCCTGAGCCTTTCAAAGTCTTCCCCTGAGCCCAGTCAGTGACTCCTATTTATCAGAGTGGTCCTTAACACAGTTCAGGGCATGGTCTTCCTCCCACAGGACAGGGGAGATCGTCTAAGGGGCGTAGCCTGGATGGTGTCCATGGCTCCACAGGTCCCAGCCAGGACTTTCCTCAGACATTTAGGGCACATGATGGCAGCCATCCCCACAGTTCCTTTGGCTCATCTCCACATGAGAATCACACAATGGATGCTCAGGGTGCAGTGGGACCAGAGGTCAAATGACCTGGACTAGCCAGTCAGGGTCTCTGATCCAGTAAGAAGGACTCTTTCTTGGTGGTTGGACCCCTCCAACCTGGAACAAGGGGTCCCCTTTCGGCAGGAGCCTCCAAGATAGATTCTAATGACAGATGCATCCTGTCTCAGTTGGGGCGCTCATCTGGGAGACAGACAAACCCAGGGAACATGGTCTCCAGATGAGCAACAGCTCCATATCAACATTCTTGAGATGTGAATGGTCCTGAACACCTTGCGGATGTTTCAGATGGACCTTTCACCAGGCCCTCTTCTTATCCAGATGGACAACACGTCAGTAGTGTTTTACGTTGACAAGCAAGGGGACACGCATTCCTACCCCCTTATGCTGGGAGGCAATGAGGGTCTTGTATTGGGCACTGGAACACTGCCTAGACCTCACTGCTGTTCATGTTCTGTGCATCCAAAACATCTTGGCTGACAGCCTAAGCTGGTCTTGGTCCAAGGCTCATGAGTGGGAGCTCCTGTCGGTAGCAGATCAGCTGTTCAACAGGTGGGGCCGCCCAGAGTTGGACCTCTTTGCGTCTCCACTCAATGCCGAACTGCCCAGTTTCTGCTCATGAGAGCCCAAGCCTGGTGTTTTCTGGCCAGATGGGTTGTCCTTGTGTTGGACAGGGAGGTTTCTGTATGCCTTCCTTCCCTTTCCCATTCTTCAGAGGGTTCTTCTGAAGCTACAGGCCGAGGGAGTAGAGACGATCCTCATTGCTCTATTCTGACCTTGGCAGATTTGGTTTCCACTACTTCAGCAGCTGGCAGTGGAACCTTCAATACAGCTGGCACCGAGCTCGCACTTGCTGTCCCAGGATCAGGGAGCATTGGTCTACCCGGACCTCATATCACTGCATCTTCATGACTGGCTCTTGCAGACTTAGTCAAATCCAGGTCTGGGGTCTCCCAGGAGATGGCGGATGTTCTTGTGGTAGTGAGAAAGCACTCAACTAGGTCCACTTATGCCACGAAGTAGAAAAGAGTCTGTCTATGGGCTTCACCCTGTCACTTGGACCCTTTCACTTGTCCAGTGAACTCCATCTTAGAGTATCTTCTCTCCTTATTAAATCAAGGTTTGAGCTATGTCTCCATAAAGGTACATTTGTCAGCAATTTCTGCTTACCATGTACCAATGGCAGGGAAAACACTCGCCCAACTGGACGTGTCCTGTACTTTTTTGAGGGGCATTTTGCACATTAAGCCTCCCATTAGAGATCCAGAACTCCCTGGGATCTCCTATTTATGCTGGAGAAGCTTACCCTACCCCCATTCAAGCCTGCCATGGATTGCAAGCTTTACTTCATTTCATGGAAAGTGTTATTTTTAGTTGCAGTTACTGTTGCTCGGAGAGTTTCTGAGCTTCAGGCTCTGATGTGTAAAGAGCCTTACTTAATTTTTCACTGGGACAGGGTGTCCTTGTGAACCAGTCCTAAGTTTTTGCCTAAAGTGGTGTCCGAACTTACATTTTATCAGGACATCAATGTTCCGGTATATTACCCGGATCAGTCAAACAGAGGGGAAGTGCTCCTGCATACTTTGGATGTCCACAGGGCACTTAGGTACTATCTGAAACGCACTGCTCCACACCGTAAGACAGAGCAGTTGTTTGTGGCCTTTGCATTTCGATGCCAAGGTGCTCCAGTGTCTAAATAAACACTATCAAAGTGGCTTGTCAATTGTATTGTTTTCTGTTACAACAAGTGCAACAAACCCCTACTGGGCTCGGTTAGGGGTTATTCTACCAGGGGAGTGGCTACTTCCTTCGCATCCTTGTGAAATGTCTCCATTGGAGACATGTGCAGCAACTATCTGGAGCTCAGTGCATACTTTCATTAAGCACTACAGCCTGGACATTGCTTCTAGGCGAAGGGCAGGCTTTGGCCTAGCAGTCCTTCAGGGCCTCCTATCCTAAGATGCCCTTTTCCTAGCACTGTTGCTTACAGCCGCCTCCCAGTTACCTGTTCCTTTTGCGGGACTGCTTGGGATACAGTCCTAATTGTAATTGCCTGCTGCAAGAGCTCCCACTCGAAGTGAGATAGTACAGTTATGTAAGAACTTACCATAACAGTAGATCTTTGAGAAGAGCTCTTGCAGCAGGCACTGCTTTCCCTCCCTCCTTCCCCCTGGTGAGCTGTTTGCATCTTTATTTATGGCAAGCTTCTGCCCTGTCCGCCTGCTGGCCTTACCAATGGGTCCACAGCAGGTGAACTGAGGTGAGGCTGGGGATTGTCCCCTGGTGTACCACTGGTGGACGTCGGGGTAGAGCCGGCATCAGGGGCGGTCCCCACTGGAGACTGCTAGCTAAAGGTTTCCGATGGGTCCTAGTGCCTGTGGCATAGTCCTAATTGTATTTGCCTGCTGCAAGAGCGCCTCTCAAAGATCTACTGTTACGGTAAGTTCTTACGTAACTGTACTTTACTTTACATGAGCAGTGCCAGAAGGGGACCTGGTCTGCCACTCTGCTCACCGGCACTGGCCTCAGTACCAGGAGCTGGGAGGAACCAGGTCACAATGCCAAGGTGCTCACCAGTGTAGACCAAGTGAACAGCTTCAGCTTCACCACTAGGTGTGTCTGCTGCCCTGAAGGGCCAGTGGACTGGGGGTGCTCAGTTGTCCCCCCATAGGAAGCCAGCTATCCACCTGACCTCCCCAGGGCCTCTGACATCTCAGCAAGGTGAGCATGGGGAGTGCCCTAGACTTCCACAGTACCAGAGGTACTGGGCAGGGGCTCGGGAAGAGCCCAGGGACCTTACCTTGGCATCCCTGGTTAGATGTCTGCCTCCAAAAGTGGGCAGATCATGGCCCCACTTCACTGTGCACTTCTCCAAGCATGGGTGGAACAGAGCAAGGGCTCAAGTCAGAAGCACTAGAACAGAGAAGGGCAAAACCAATTAGGGAGTTAGGACTGCAGATCAGCAATAGGTCCAAGGTAACTCATGGGCAGACTTAATGGACCCTTGGTTTCCTTCTGCCATTACTTTCTGTGTTTCCATGTTTCTTGAGGGTATGGAAGTCCATGGAGAAGCAGGCGCCACACCTGTCCAAGTCACGACCAGCACCAAGGCAGGCCCAGCAGCCATCATGTCGGTCCTGGTCAGCAATATGACCCCCACAGGAGAACCGACACATGGGGGGGTGCCACTGTTGTTGTTCTTCTACTGGGACTTCTTACACTCCTCAGGACCCAACATGACTCGGAAAAAATAACCAAAAATCAGAAAAGAAAAGAAAAGAGTTCAACACTGAACTGGTAAAACAAAAATGGCAGCAGAAAACATAGTGCTGAGATAAAAATGGTGTCAAACTAAGCTGGCGATGAACTGAAGAAATTGTGATGCAGTTTGTTTTTTTTTGCTCCTACCCTGCCCCCCAACCCTGACTAGCCATTCCTTCGGGTCGTGCATTGTTAACCCTTACCCACTGGGCCATCCTCCATTGTCATCTTCTACGACCTTATTGGTCCCATCTCCCGGTAGACTAGCATATCCCTGCTGGGGTGGGCTGTCTCCCTGGGGGCAGAGGAGGGGAGAGGGGGTTCCACTGCCTTGACCAGAAATGTGGGAAGGGGGCTAAGGGGATTGGAGGGGGCACTGTGAGAGGCTACGTGGTGCGAGGGGAACATGGCACTATCCTCTGGTCAGCCGAGTGGGCGGTTTTCTGCTTTTCTGTGGCCCCTCCTACAGTCGTACAGCTGCAGCAGCATTCTGGGGATGGGGCCATTTGGCAGCATGTGGAGGTGCAAGCCACCTAGAACGCCTCCACTAGCTACCTCCAAGAGCAACCTATCAGGTGGTCCAGTACTGTCCACCCCTTGGGAGGGAAGTGTCCAAAGGATGCTCTAACTCCCTCCCCACCAGTCTTCACTCCTAACGTCCGAGCTCAGGGTGTGAATGCAGGTTGTCAGCATGCCAGAGTGCCATAGCAATGCCCAATCGCTGAGTGCCACGGAACTGGCGTGATGCAGTTTTGATGACGGAGTCTCCCACAGTGTGCACTCAACCACGAGAAAAACAGAACTGAGGAAGGAAGGGGGTCAGCGTCAGTTACCAGCCAACCCACAAGTTCAGTATCACTATGTCTACCTTGTGGACCATGCCACACTGACATTGGTCCCCTCCTAGGCTGCAAAAACATTTTGCTCTTGCTGAGTCCTAACACTTCTGGCTGAGATGCATAAGTGGGATTGAATGGTGAAGACTGATACTTGGAAGACTGTCCACCTTTACTCAATAGTAATACCCGGTTATACCCGTTCTGTTCATGTATCTATATTATTTTTAAAATGATTGAGCATATTGCTGTCAAATATATCTTTGTGTATGTAACTTTTTTCTGACTGATAGTCATATTAAGTACACTTCAATCAATTATTTGCACCTCTCAGATCAAATAGTATGTAAAACTGTGTGCCGACTGGAGGACAGACTTGATAGCTCCTCGCTTTTCTTCTTTGGCATTGTATGTTGATACCAGTGTTGTTTCTGTTGTATGTTTTGTATACAAAATTTTATAAAATATAGTTAGTTTTATAAAACAATACTACTCTGAGTGAAACATACCCTTCTCTTTTCAGACTTAGAGTGTTCTCCTTTTAACTAGAAACCACATTCCCTTGTATGAAAACTGTTTCAGACAATCCCTTTGGTCCTGGTATTAAATTGCTCTATAGAATCGGATCACCCCTCATTCTTAATTTCAGCCTGTAAAGAAATAGGTCACTCAGTCCCTGGTCATGTGATTTATCTCTTAACACGTTAATCATTGTTTGTTCTTCTCTGCACACACAGTAATCTCAATATATTGTATCTGCCCTGTACTGCTGAGACCAGAACTGCCTACAATATTCCAAATGTGGCCTTACCAATAACTATACAGGGGCAGTGGAACCCTCCAACTTGAGACATATTCTTGCAATCTTTAGTATCCCACCTTCTGGCCATTCAAGCTGCCATTGGTTATCTTAGAAACATGCCCTCCAACAGGTCCCATCTCAGCAATGGAGTGCAGCCCTTTCTGTCATCATCTTCTTCACTGTTCCCGAGAAGACTGAGGGATTCAGAGCTGTACTGGATCTCAAATTCCTTAACAGAAGGACCAAGTCTTCACACTTCAAAATGAAAATGCTATGACCCACTATAGTGGCAGTACACTTAGGGGCATTCCTTACATCCCTGGACCTTCAGGACATGTATCTGCATAGCCCCATTCATCAATAACAGCTTCTGTGTTCAAGGCCAGCACTTTCAGTAAACAGCTCTACCGTTCGGTACATCCACTGCATCAAGAGTATTTACAAAGGTCATGATGGTGATTGGAGCACACCTCAGGAAGAAAGGTCTACAAGTTCATCCATACCTAGACAACTGGCTTATTAGGGCAGAGGCACTGACTGAGGCCCATGGACAGTTTCTGAAGTCATTAAGATGTTATAGCACTACAGCTGGACAATAAACCACAGCAAGAGCACACTTCAGCCAACACACTGCGCATTCAGCCCTTGGCATCAGTTTTGACATAACAAGATCCACAGTGTCTCTTATAATGGACAGAGTGTAGACCCTGTCACAGGCTTGCAAGTGCCTCAGACACAGAGCCTCAGTGACTGCAAGGACAATCCTGTATGTGCAGAGTCTGATGGTGCCAAGCATCTGCTTGATGTAATGGACCAGGCTTCACTCTTGCCCATTTCAGCTCCACCTACTATAACTGTGGAGTCCACAGATGATGTGCTGGTTGACTAGTGTTTCTCTGACACCCTCAGAGAGATCATCCCTCAAATGGTGGACAGTGCAGAAAAGCCTGATTCAGGAAGTGTCCATAAGGAATGTACAAAGGATGCCAGCCTGTGGGGCTGGGGAGTGATGTTCAGCATGGCACTGGCTCAAGGGACATAGAACCTGGCAGAAAAGAAGAAAAATGTACTTCACCATAGTAATGTTGTTTCTTCTTAAAGGATCACTCACTATGTTTACACTTTATGCAGTCATCTTCGCTGAGAGTGACGCCCCAGAGATAAAACTTACATAAATTTTAGAATTTGGAAAGTAGGTTCAAAACTCTGCATCTGTGCTTCACTCTGGCTGTTGCTCAAATCTGTTTCCAAGTCAGAGTGGAGCAGTGGCTAGTGAAACTAGCTAAAAGGCTACCAACAATTTTTAGAAAACATATTTATAGAATTTTTAAAACACTAAATAAATTGATGCAGATTTATGAAATGTTACCATATAAACAATAACAAAAAGCTTGCAGTTTAGAAACTGCAATACTAGTGTTCAAGCAACCTCAACGAAAAGGGAACTGATTATTGTGTGAACCTATTTCAGGTTCTGGAAGGGAAGGCCAGGGTTAAGGAGTGCAAACATAGTGAGTGACCGCTTAAGAAGAAACAACATTACTATGGTATTTTTTTTTCTTCTAATCCCAGGAATCACCCACTTAATATTCACACTTTATGCAGACTCAGTAGCAATACCTTGGGAGGCTGGGTCCAGAACCTAATTAGGAAAAAGGTTTTGGAGGACAGCAGTTCTAAAACTGGCATCTCTTCTGGACTGTATGGGCCAGATATTCAAAGCTTTGTGCTGGGCAAAAAACATTTGCATGGGTTTAGCACAGGATTAGCGCGGGTTTGCTATATTCAGAAGGCCAAATAGCGCACGCAAACCGCATTAGTGCTGGGCAAACCATGATGATATGCTAGGGGCAAAGTGAACATGAATACAGGCGCAATGAGATATTCAGCGACTAGCGCCACGCTAAGGTGTTTAGCATGACTTAGCGTGACCCAATAGTGCGGTACACATTAATGCCCAGGAAAAGCTGGTCTTAACCTCAGTGTGACGTGGCACCTCTGATGAACGCCTATTTTTAGCAAAACCTATGCTATGTAACCTAAAACTCTATGTATGTCTTTAATGTGACGAGGTGCCTTTGGAAACGAGCCTCTGGCTCAAAGGTTGTAAACTGATTTCACAAAAAAAAAAAAAAATAACCCTGGGCAAACAGCTTTTCACGTCAGTGATGCATTGCGCGGTGTTTGTGCAGCTTGCGCGACCCTAACATAGGAGTATGACACTTAGAAAATGCCAGACATGGAGGACACATGCTGTTCACTGTTGACACCACCATGATGCCAGCAGCTGCCACCAGTCCCAGCCAAACACAGACAGTAAGGGGTGATCCGACCCACAGGGGACAGCATGGTAGTGTGGCCATATAGCACACACCTGCAGATCATGTCTGTGGTGCCTAACAGATGCCAGCACACACATGCAGCACTGTGGGCATGGTGGCCAGTGGGGGAGGGTGTATGGGTGGCCAGACCTCACCACAGCCCAGGTGTGGCAAAAGGGCTGGGACACATTGCCCAGTGCGCATGGACCAGTAGTGGGAATACGCCACCACCTGTGTGCCTGTCAGATCTTACATGCCCCCCCAGCCACCTACCATACTACTGTACAGTCTGTACAGATGCCACAGCATACACAGCCGGCCATGTACATGACACTGTGTGCATCCCATGCCACAGGTACAGCATCTGTGGATCACACAACAGTGTAATAGTACTGTACACTGTCAGTAATTACCTGCAAGCTGGGCCTGTCACTGTGTATAATTCAAGTGGTCATCACCGCCCTACATACCATAGGCATTGCTGTGTCCCCTCACACTACCAGCCCCCTTGCTACTGTAGTGTCTGCTGTGCATTGTCGCATGACCTACAGAGTGACGGTTGCATGCAGCAGCACCACCACCTGTGCCTATGCTGTGTTGTCCCTTGGGGTACAATATGCTATGGTATGCTGTACTGTTCACATGTAGCCTGCAGCTATCATCATGTACTGCCTGACTGACCTACAGGTGGAGCTGCGGTCGGACCTGGCCAGCCCCTGTACCTCCAGACTGACCTACAGTTGGAGCTGTGGGACCCTGCAGTAACGCTGGGCAAACTGCATGCAAATCAGGGCATGATGAGATGCTAATGTGGCTGTTTACCCAGAGATTATCTAAGTGGGCTTATTTGCATGTCAGTTTTGAATATGGCAATGTTTAGCACCGGGCTAACGTGTTTGCACCAGGCAAACCGCTTAGCTCCTCGCTAAAGCCATGCTAATGTGTTAGCGTGGCACTAACGGTTCGGGGAATATTCTACAGTTCTGATCACTGTTCTTTCACATCTTCTGCTGCCTGCAGCTGTACTGGGTCCACGTATTTGCTGGCACACACATTGGCCACATAATTCCTCTCTACCTACCCTCACGTCGCTGTGCACTGTGTTGTTGTTGTGGTTTGCACTTCCTGGTTGCTATATTCAGTGCTGTCATATTCCAAGGCTGTGGTTACCCTGCACTCATAGCCCAGTTTCCGGACTCTTTCTCATGCTATATTCAGAGGCTGTTTGCCCCGGGCTATTCCTTTTGAATATAGCTTGCTTTGTGCTCTGGGCTATGTTTGCCCACCAGGCAGTGTTTGCCCAGGGGCAAAGTTTTGAATATCTGGCCCTTTGTCCCAAAAGTTGGTTACTGTGGGACCTGATATATTTTGACTAGTCCATGTAGCTAGTCAGGACTTGCTTTAGGTCCAGGCTATGCAATTCTTCCTTACCTGGACTGGAATGCTCTGGATAGAGTATGGGGAGGGTCACTGATTGGTTCAGGTGGAATTCAGATACTACCTTAGGTAACAATTTTCTGTTGTTTCTAAAAACGACTTTGCTTGGTTTTAAATTTAACGATATTGAAATGTGATATGTATTATTGTATGTTGTTGTTGTATGTTATTATAACGCAAATATCTTAAAGCTGACCTAAGGACCTCGTTGTAAATCAGTTTAGGCTCAATCGAGTTTATCCTTAGTGTGTGTGTGTGTGTGTGTGTATATGAATAAAAACATTTTACTACTACTACTTTATCCGTGTGGGGAATTATGTAATTTGGCTCTGTGCTGAGGGCTTGTAATGCACTTACCATCCAAACAGAGGGCAATGCAACCAGAAATATGGTTTTCCATGTGGCATACTTCATGTGCAATTTCCATAGGCTCAAATGGAGCCTCCATAAGCTGGGCAAGGCATAAGTTGAGGTCCCAAGGTGGGATAGGGTCCCTCACTGGTGGGTACAAGTGACTTATACCTTTAAAACACCTTTTGGAAATAGGTTGTGAGGCCAAAGACTTTTCCTTGGCAGCTGATATGTATGCTTATACTGCTGCTAAGTGCATTTTTAAAGTTGAAGACTGTAGGTTTAACAACTGTAGGTGTACTAGGTATTGTAGAATTAGAGGCAACCCTGCCTCTCTTGGGTTTATTTTTCTGAGGGCACACCAGTATGAACACCTTTTCCATTTTGCGGTATAAGCTTCCTAGTAGGGGGTATCCTTGAAACCTTAAGTACCTTCAGGATGACTTCTGAGAGGTCCAGTTTGGAAACTTTTAACTCCTCAAGAGCCATGCCCTCAGGTGTAAGGATCCTTGGGTTCAGAAATGTTATTCTGCCCTAGGACAAAGTCAGCAGACTGTGACAGAGTGGCAGGCTGATTAGATTCTTGTTGGACAGGACCAGGAGTATTGGAGCTGGGTCCCAGACTCCCCAGGCTCTCTTCAGACAATGAGATCTTATTAATGACAGTGCAAAGTCCAAGGGACCTTGCCCTGCCACATCATGAGAAGAAGGGGTGATGCTCAGGAATGTGATGATTAGAGCATGTGCCATGCAAGCAAAAGGCCTGAGAGAGCCAGTCCTGAAAATGTTAACTCCTGAAGAACCATGCCCTTAGCCATGGGGTCCTGGGGTTTGGAAATTATATTCTTCCCTGGGACCAAGTCAACAGAGATTTTGATTGATTGGGAGGCTGATTGGATTCTTATTGGACAAGACCAGGAGCACTGAGTACTAGGCCCGTCTGGTCCAGTCTGGAGCTGTCATGATCCTTGGTTTATGATCATTGTTGGTTCCCTTCAGAGTTTCAGGAGTACTTTCTGAATGAGTGGAAATGGTGGGAAGGCATACAGAAACTTCTCTATCTAGTCCAGTGCCAGGGCATCCTCTGGGACTGTTTTTCTGGCTGATGGTTGTCTGCAACAACACTGTGGGAGCTAGTAAATTCTCCCAAGATGCAAACAGATCTATATTGGGAGTACCCCACCTTCTGAACACCGTGGCCAGAACCTGCTGGTTTATGCCTATTTGTGATTTCCCTGGCTGATTCTGCTTAGGTAATCTGCCAAGACATTGTCTTTACCTGACAGATGCACTGCAGATATGTTTGAGTCTAATGAATATGCCAGGTCCCAGATCGTCACTGCCTCTGTACACAGTTTTGAGGATCCTGTTTTCCCTGCTTGTTTATGTTGCACATTGTTATGGTGTTGTCTGTCCCAATTTGGACAATCCGACCCTGTAGCTGGGAGGAGAAAGACTGCATTGCAAGTAGTACTGCTCTGAGTTGTGTTCTAGTGACTCCTGTGGGCTCCATGTGCTGTTCAGTATGAGGTCCTGCAGGTGGGCACCCCACCCCAGGAGTGAAGCATCCATACTAAGAATACTTGTTGGTGATTGCTGAACCAAGGTAATGCCCTCTCTGAGGTTGCTTTCTTCCTTTCACCTCTCTAATGATTCCACTAGTACTTTTGTCACTGGCAGTAGCTTTGAAAGTGGATTACATCTTTGGGACCAATTTTACCTTAAGCGGTACTGGATATCTTTGATTTGCAACATGGCCCATGGAACCATAGCTGTGGATGGAGCCATGTGCCCTAGTAAATGTAGGAAGTTTCTCGCAGGTCTTGGCTGATCTGCTGTGAATGACTCTGCTGTTGCTATCAAAGCTGTAACTCTGGCCTGCAGGAGGAAAACTTTCCCCCACAGAGTGTTTCGTTCTGCTCCTATGAAGTTCAGTAATTGAAAAAGCTCTAGCTGGGACTTCTGTAAGTTTACCAAGAATCCCAGGTTCTCCAAGGTGCTTTTTACCAACTAAACTGAGCACCTTGCCTCTTGTTCTGTTTTCCCCGAGACTAGCCAGTGATCCAGGTAGGGAAAAACCACCATGCCTTGTTTTCTCAGATGTGCTGCTGCCATAGTCAGGCACTTTATGAAAACTCCTTGTAGCTGAGGTGAGACCAAATGGGAGAGCTGTCAACTAGTATTGGCAGTTCCCCAGCTTGAATCTGAGGTATTTTCTGTGAGATCAATGTTTGGATATAAGCAGCCCTTTATAAGGCAACTGTAAGTAAAGTATCCATAAAAAGGAAGCCCACAGACCTGAATGTAGAATCCGATGTGCTTGATTTCATTTAAAGTGCAACATAATGTTTTTGTGCAATTTCTAGTGTTTCAGCAAGCAACATACAGCCACTTCATTCAACTCCCTCTCCTCTTGCTGCCACCGTCATACCCTACATCTCCTAGAAAAGACTGCTTATATCCAAACATTGGTGTTGCAAACTGTTAGGTACCGGCCATCCTCTTCACTACACATATTCACTGTTTTGGTACAGCACTGCTATCCAGGTGTGTCCTCTCGTTCCACAAACGTTCACATAATATTTTCTTTGAGACTGTCTGGCTGGGATATGAAAATAGGCATCTTTCAGATCTGGGGGTCCCAGACAATGACTTTTCTGCAAAGATGGTATCACTGTCCTTAGTGTGACCATTTAAAATGTCTCTTATTTCAAATGCTTGTTCGGAAACATGAAGTCTAAAATGGGTCGCCCTAGTGTGATCATCTAGAATTTCTATTTTTTTCAAATGTTTGTTCAGAAACCGAAGGTCTAAAATGGGTTACCACTCCCCATTTTTCTTGTAGGTCAGGAAATGTCTTGAGAATAATCCCCTGCCTGTCTTGGAGGCAGGGATTTTTTCTATAACTTTTAATTATAAACCCACTCCTGGGGGCTGGGCCCACTGAGCTCACAGTGCCCTCCCCTGAGTGCAATCTGTGACGGGGAGGGGAAAAGGAATATCCTCTCCGTGTCCTTCTAGAGTGGTCGCTGCATTAACAACTGAACACATGCCACAAGGGCCCAGGGCTTCCTCTCTAACTTGGGTAAAGGTAAAATACAGTGTCGAGTCTGTAGCCAGATGAGAACCCTCCTTGGTTGCTGCACTGGGGGAAGGACCCAGGCATTGTGAGCTCTTTGGGGCTGTCCTCATAACCCTGAGTGTGTCTTCTTCCCCAGGGGGTGCAGGAACCTAGTTCAAACTGTACAGACCCCTCCCGAGAACCTGTGTATTTTCCCTACTTAGGCACCCAGACTCCCTTCCAGGATCCTAGTCTTTGGTAGCTATGGTGTCACCTTAGCAATTAAACAGGCTGTCACAGATTGAATAAATCTTCCCACCTTCACAGTGTTATCCATGGTCCTGCACCCCTGATTGTACCCACCTCGCAGACAGCAACACATATGTAGGTATATGTACTAACATTAGGGCAGAGACACTTGTCATATAAGCATAAGTGTCAGGATCTGTGTTCTACTGTGTTTTTCTAATGCATGTTATTCTTTACAAATGTATTTTAGTCCTGGAAGATGCTTTCCATTATATTTTATTGTATAATCATAAGTTAGGCAACAGTGCCATCTTTAGTGCTCATGCACAACTGTAACTGCAAGTGACCTTGGACACTCATAACAGACCCTATTGTTTGTCTATCTTTGCAAGCTAAGCAACTTCTTATGTTAGGATGGTTACTCATGCCACCTGTTACTGTCCAATTGCATACTTCTTTTTATGTATCTTTTTTAGTAGTTACCATGACAATTATAGCGGTATAAGACCCCTTGTAGCACGTAGCTTCTCTGATACTAGAGACTACACCTACGTAGGTAAGGAAAACTGTGGAAGCTCTCCCAGCGTGTATTCACTGTTAGTAGTAAGCTTGTATTATCTTTTGCCTGTAAGAAATTACATTTATTACACATGCACCACTTGTTTGTTGTCTCTTCCTTTGTGCCGTTCCAACAAGAACCCAAGAAAGGTAATTTTATTACCCAGTTACATTTAGTGACTGTGTGCAGGTTGGAAGGTACAAAGTGAGGATTCCATTCAATTTATTTTGAATGTTGAGTAGTGTAGTGCGACTTTCACCTACTTACCTACCTATGCTTACAGTGGTAGCGATTGTGGCAGACACATTCCATCTTGGTCTCAGGCATGGCAGACCCACGCCAGACCCTCTTACGAGTGACAGCGTACCACCTTGGCATCACCGTTCACACACCGGGGACCAGAAAGCAGTTGGTGACGGCACCAAGGATTTTGCCCAATTTTCCAACTGCTTCTTCGTTTATTTGTGTGTCTACCCCTTATTTGTCATGTCTGATCTTTGCACAGAACTGAAACTGGATGTCTCAAACTACCTCACATCCCATGGAAGATGGACAGATTTCACTCTGGACGCAAAATCTGCCAATAAACCATTACTTTACAGTTATCTGACCAATACTTAGAGTCCAAATAATGGGCAGACTAGGTGGGCCAAGCAGTCCTTATCTGCCATCAGATTTTATGTTTCAAACAGCCAAGAAATACAACCTTAAAGGTCTCTTGGTTGCGGCTCTACATACTGTGTTGAAAGTCTCACAGCGAAGTGTGCCTCCCTTGAACTGCAAATCTCCACTCTAAAAAAAGAGATGGGCTTGCAGGCATCAGAGCTACAAAAAAAGGAACAGAAACTAGCGGAGGAGACACAGTCACTTCGCGATGCCAGTAACAGACTGTTGCATTGTACTGCTCAAGACTCTGAGCGAGAAATTTGTATGTTGGGAGATGATTTTGAAAGGTTGAAATGCAATAACAGAATATTTGAATGATATTTTGAATGATACGAATGAAAGTTTAACAGAGGAGAATGCTGAGTTGAAAGAAGAGTATCAGAGAGTGAATTGTGACTTAGAGAAAGAACTTAGGGAAAACACTGAACTGGGCACCGCATACAGAGTGTTGCAGTGTGAGGTTGAGAGTGGTATTGAGTGGGGCACTGCAAGAGTTTGCCACAAGAAATGTAGAAAAAAGATGGCAAAGTTGCGCCATCAACGGGAGGTTCTTGCCGGCCTTGTTAAGGCCATGAATGGGTTCCAGTGTACGCCCATTGACACTGCATCATCAGGTGATGACTCTGACTTTGATGATGAGGCATGCCACGTCACATGCAAGTCCAACCCCTGTGGTGGTGTAACTCCCA
Organism: Neoceratodus forsteri; assembly: GCA_016271365.2. Lineage (NCBI taxonomy): Eukaryota > Metazoa > Chordata > Ceratodontiformes > Ceratodontidae > Neoceratodus > Neoceratodus forsteri. The sequence goes on from CM057452.1 coordinate 1,437,669,956, forward strand.
CTGGCCATCCACAAGATGGTGCCCACGCCAGCACTCACTCTGCATTGCCATGTCTACACAAACATGGTGGAACACCAAGATGATGACCCCCATGACACAGGCAGATAGCCTGTATTCCGTGGTGCACCCCCCACTTGCTCCCCTCACCAGGGAGGACACAGCAGAGGTGCACAGCCTGATTCAAGAGGTTATTAGTAGCATTATTTTACCAGAGGACCAATGGAGCTCCATCCAGGATCAAATTGATAGAATGTTCACAGACACTGTCAATCAGGATCATGCATATAAGGCAGTCGCTGATGTGGCAGCGGAAGCTGCACTTCGTGGTGCCATGGAGCGTATTGAGTTGAATGCGATTCCTCATACTTTCAACCCCCTACAAGTCATTTACTCTGTCCAGCAAATTTCCCAAAATATCAGACAGATGGGCCCAACTGACAATCTCAGTTGCCATTTGGAGAAGGTGCGCTTCCTCTGTGAGTAGCTCTCTCTCCAATCTGAGTACCAGGTTCATGTCTTGCAACAGATGATCGAACCTACTGTCTGGGCCAAATTTCCAGAGACAACCCGCAACTGTGATACCTTTGTCTACAATGACATTGCTGTGGCCCTCATTGCCTCCAACTCCCCGGGTGTCATAGGAGCTCGTCTGGCCTACAAGGTTAAGCAGAATGCAAAAGAAAGCCCCGCGGGCTGCCATCAACGGTTATCACTCACCTACGAAACTGGCAAAGGTCTAGCAGGGGAACTTGCAGACCTAGACCAGACTGAGTACAAGGATTTGTACATACAGAACATGACTCCGGCCTTGGAGGAAAAGATTGAACTCAATGTCTACCCAAATACCGATTCTTTTACCAACATCCTCACAAAAACAGAGCATGCCTATCAGGTTTACCTCCTCAACCTTGCTTCCAGTAAGAACAACAAGGCTGCTGCAATTCAAACTCTGGCAGCACAGGTGGCTGCAATACAGCCTACCTCCGACACACTGACCTGCTATATCACGGAAGGCAATAATCAGAAAAATGATGACCCTTCTGACGGACAAGCAGTCACACAAGGGGAGGTGGGACCGGAACTATAAATGCAACAGAAAAAGACAGCAGCAATTAGAAAAATCCAAATGCCCAGTTCAATAACCAGAACTGCAATGGCCCTAGCTATTGAAGCATAAAAGACGAGAACAAGACCCTCTGCAAACTGCTGGAGTAGATCCGTGCTGAGAGAGCAACTAAGCCTAGACGTACCATAGCAGCCCTCACTGCAGCCACTGGACAACCATGTGGCCAGGGGAATCCTTTCCTGCCTTCGGCTACCGAACAAATGAACAGCCAAGGGAAGAATCCTTTCATGGGATCAGCTACTGGCCAGGCCGATGCGACGACTGAGGAGGAAACATCCGTGCAGTCTGCTGTCACGCCTGCGACATCACAGGTACATCTGTGTCGTGTGCAAGACATACAGGAGAGAGATCCTGGAGGCCTCAGATTTCAGGAACAGGATGATGACGGTTATGAAAATGCAGATTGACAATTACAGGTTTAAAAACAAGTGCCACTTCCCTTGGTTCCTTTATAGTGTAATTTACTTCTATTTCAACAGAAGTCAGGAGCTCGGGGGAGGGGGAGTCACCACCTTGGAAAAGTCACAGAGAAGCAGTCTCAACCCCAAACAAAATTGCTTCGTGCTCAAATGTAGTTGTTTAAATCATTTTATTTCTGTAATTTCCAGCTTATATAATTTTAATTTCAATTTCAAAGCGCTCCAGATTTTCTCTAACTATAATGTTTCAAGACTTATTGTCTCTTCATCAGATAGTTGAGCTGCTCTTGATAATGAATTTCCTAAACAAAACATAACAAAACATACCGTGATTCCTGACTTCCATGTAACATGAACCTTAATAATTGGTTTCAAAATCAAAATTCGAAGTAGGTGGGAACACACCTTACTTGTGGCTCTTTAAGGAATAACTTTAATTTCTAGGTATTCTGTTTATTTCCATGAGGAACTGATTATAGAGGGCTCTGAAAATAAAAGCAAGTCCTTATAAATTCTGCTTTTTACAGGGAACTTTCAAAATCAATTTTATTTTATAGTTTATAGTATCTATGTGACATTTCACCTGTAAAGAAATGTGAAGAATCATTCATTTCCTGTGGTTACTCCCATTAACTTTTCTTTATTTCCCTCTGTGTATAAACAAATGAAAACTCTTGTTACAATGTTTGCACATTAAACTAGCTTTCTGATCTATTATCTCATGACTTGCCAAAAACCAGCATACGACTGCAGGATTTACCTTGCTTACGTGTTGAAACAGAATATCATTCACTTCAGCCTTCCATATTCTCAGTTTCCTCTGTCTTATTAAAATCCGTAACACACCACTATACACCGTGCCATTACTCGAGATGCCAAAAAAATGTCTCTACCTTCTCTCTGAAGGTGTATTAGGGGCCGCACTAAAGGGTATCCACGGGTTTGATGTAGTGACATCACCCAGTGGAGATAACTCTTTGTAGTCCAGTCTTAAAAAAGAAACGGCACGTCATACAAAAGTAGTGTGCGGTCCCCCAAAATACTTTAATTTTTCTTTTAGAATTCTAATTTCACATTCTAAAATGGGTGTTAGAAGTGTGTGTTGACCCACGCCATCAGACAATGCCAGGGACAGATATAGACCTTGTAATTATTAAGAGGTGGATGCCCTTTGAAAGAATCAAATTTACTTATTCTGAAATAGTTTCATGATTCCAAGCAAAAATATTAATTGTACTTAATGTTTATAAACCCCGTCTAAATGAGTGATCTAAATTATTCAGTTTTTCTTCTTTTGTGTCTATTGCCTGAGTTCAACGTGGAAGGTTAGATAGCTGTGTTCAAGGTCAACGCTATATTTATAACTTAAAGTGGTAAAACCATAAAACCATAATTTTAACTTATCATCTGTAATATTACCTTCTTATAGTTTATCTAGTTAGTTTTTACTTAAAATAACAGTATCACAATCCTAGTGTTTCCTAGTGTAACTATCTAGTTACTTTGACTGAATATGTCTAGATGCAGTTTTACCTCTATTCATGTATATTATTAGAGGGTGTTACCTTATTGAATTTTAATTGGTTTTATGTTAACCAATTGATATATCCTTCCTCAAAGGTCCATGTAACTAGCTAGAGGTACAAATTACTTAATTTCAACCTAAACATATTTTCAGTAATAAAAGCTTCTCCTTCCTGTGACAATTACAGGCCCCAGTCTGGATTATGAGTGACTTGCTTGTTGACACAAACAAATGACCTTGTGTAAAGGCCACGGTCAGGGGCAGTCACCTTACAATGCTCCTGGATACCGGAGCAGCCATGTCTGTCCTTCATGATGAGGACCCAGTCCCATCTGACTGGTCTACCAGTTGGAAGACCCAGTGCCCAGGGTGTAGATGGTACCCAGCTACACACCTACCGATCTGTTTCCCTACCTGTGGTGGCAGGCCACCTCAGGACTAATTTCATTTTTGATCTTATAGTATTACGTCATCACCCCAGCATATTGGGACTTGACCTCTTAGCACTGCACAGCTGTATAGTGGACATAGCCAATTGGCTACGCCTTCAGATCAAAGGACAATGTCATGCTGTCACCATTCCAGACTCACGTGTGGTGGCAGCCATCTCCCATAACAACAAGGAGTATGATGCCATGGCTTTGTTCAAAAGTCATGACCTGTTTTCTGAACTTGCACCTCTGCTGTAAAAACGCCTTGATGTGTTTGCCACCAACATGCACAATTGTGGTAGGATGCACACTACCATTGAAATCACAGGACCCAACCCTGTGAGGCAGAAGCAGTATCCATTTTCTGCTGAAGCTTTGCCCTAACTGAGGGAGATCATCCAGTCACTGCTACAACAAGGAATGATTAGGACCTGTGTCTCCACTGTCAATTCACCTATTTGGCCTGTGAAAAAGCCAAATGGAACTTGGAGACTTACAATTGATTACAGGAAACTTAATCAAGTTACCCCCGGCTGCGCCCCAACAGTAGCATTAGCACCTGATGTGCTTAAGCTGTTGACACCTGACAAAAAGTGGTTAATGGCTCTTGACATCTCTAATGGGTTTTGGTCATTCCCATTAGCACAGGAAAGCAAATACAAATTCGCTTTCACCTTTGACGGACGCCAGTACACCTGGACCTGTCTTCCCCAGGGCTTCCACAACAGCCCTTCCTTCTTCCATTTCCACATGATGGCTGCTCTGCAGGGGTTTTCCACTCCTCAGTGTCTCCTGCAGTACATGGATAACTTGCTTCTAGCAACCACCACGAAAGAATATCATTTGGCCCTTCTAGATGATCTTCTGTTTCTCCTCAAGAGAGCAGGCCTCAAGTGCAACCCCTCTAAGGCACAATTGTGTGAAAAAGAGGTCATCTTCCTTGGCCTATGTATCACAGACCAAGACAGAAGCCCAGCTATCTAGAAGATCCAGGGCTCGGCCCGGTGGCTCTGAGAGTTGAGGTGCTGGACACCACACCTCGCATCATGCCAGCGACCTGGGTTTGAGCACGGACTCAGGTTGTCGGGGGCCAGCAGGGGGGAGGAGGATTGAGCATCCCAACAGATGCTCTCCTCCTTCGGGTGGGTTAGCAGGGGTGCTTAATGCACCTGACATCCACGGGGGCCGGTGGAAGCACCGACTCTCAGGGCACTGGCGGCTCCTACATGGGGGGAGCCGGGGAGGATGCTGTTAGACACTTGGCAGGTGTGCATCAGCATGCTCCTGCCCAAGCCGGCATCCTCAGGGGATGGATGGGAAGCACAGAAAAATGGAAACCAACCTCTGCAGTCCTAGATGACGGCTGCTCCAGCCGCCCAGTCCAGAAACCACAGGCAGACCCCACTGTGCAAGGTACTCCATGGAAGGTGAGAGGAAGGTAGGAGTCATCAGGGGCACTCTAGGGGCATACTCAGTGTGTCTGGGTGGGTAGCATGAGTGAGCTTGAAGGATTGGAATGATGGGGCGATCAGGAGGGATAAAAAGAAATTAAAAAAAAAACAGATCCAGGGCTTGCAAGACCTGCCACTTCCTACTAGCGTGGTGAGACACAGACGCTTCTTAGGAATGGTAAACTACTCCGGAGATTTTATCCCTGACTTTGCCTTGAAGGCTGCTGCCTTGTATGAACTTCTGAAAAAGGACGTCCCATGGACATGGGGCCCTGCCCACACTGAAGCTGTAACACTGCTCAAGCAGGCCTTAGCCTCAGCCCCAGCACTGATCAATCCTAACCCAAATCTCCCATTCCATTTGGAAACTGCCACCTCTGATGTGGCCATGTCTGCGGTGCTGGCACAAAAGTACAATGGGTACACAGGTCCATTGCCTATGCATCTCAGATACTGTCTCCAGAAGAGAGAAAATATAGTCTCTGCGAAAGAACACTTTTGGCAACCTTCTGGGCTGTCTAACATTTTCTGTACATCATTGGGTATGCTTCTATTGTCTTGCATACTGGCCACACCCCAACCAACTTTTTACTTTCAGACAAAGTGAAAGATGGTTCAGTCTCCAACACCAGACTTACCCCCTGGTCTTTACTTTTGCAGGACAGGGAATCAAAGTGCTGCCTGCTAAAATGCCTTCAATTCTGGTCCATGGCCTACTCTACACAGGTAAGCCCCATGACTGTGCACTCCAACCTCCTGACTTACCTGAGCCGGGACCATTTTTACCAGCTACACCAGATGTTTTAGATTATACCAGCATGTATCGCGTCTTTACAGATGGTTCCACCTCCTATGTAGACGGAGAGCAGGTAGCAGGATTTGGGGTGCTCATCCTAGACAAAGATGTTGATTTCAGGCACATTTCCAGGAAGTGCACTATCTCCTCACAGTATGCCAAACTGGCAGCTGTGGCCTGTGCTGTGGAGGTCATGCCCCATAGTGACAAGGATGCCATCATCTTTGCAGACTCCAACTGGGTCTGCTCAACCCTTACTGAGTACCTACCATTCTGGGAGAGAAATAACTTTACGTCATCTGATGGCACACCTGTCAAATACAGGGATCTGTTTGTGTACATACATACCCTGACACAGCAGTTTACTCACAAACTGTACATCCACAAGGTAAAGGCTCACTGTAAATCTGACCCTTACCATGAATTCAATGATCAACCAAACTTGCTTGACAAAGCACGCTCTCGAGGGGGGGAGACATGGACAATGACCCACCCAATAGCTGTGACAGCTATTTTCTTAGCTGCTAACACTAGGAAGAAACCAGTACCAGAACCTCCACTGGACCTATCTGCTGCACATAAATCTGACCCAGAACTAAAAGATGTGTTCAAATTCCTGGACAAAAGAACTGAACAACCACTACCTGTTGGCAGTCCATACAAGAGACACTCTGACAACATACACTTGTCTAGTGATCAGAAGCTCATCTGGTATTAAAAAGAGGATATAAGTAAACTGTGGGTTGCACCTCAATTTTTGCTAACTGAATTCATCCATATGGTTCATGATACCCCCACTGGTGGACACCAGGGGGCAGACAACACCCTCCAGAGACTCAAAACCATCATCTGGTGGCCTAGTATGGCCAAAGATGTAGAGCACTATGTGGACAACTGCATAGTGTGTGCCCAGAACAACCCAATTTTGGTGAAAAGAAACACCAAATTGTTGCCCCAAAGACAAACTGAACCATGGAATTCAATACAGATCAGTTTCATTGGCCCTCTCACCAACTCCAGCAAGAACAAGAAGTATGCACTTGTCACTGATTTGTTCTCTAAGTGGGTAGAAGCATTTCCCACTAAGAGTGACATGGCAAAGACAGCTGCCAAGATCCTGGTGGATCAACTGTTCTCCAGGTGGGACTTACCCTTAAAGGTAGACTCAGACCAGGGAACCAGTTTTATAACTGAGCTGATGAAGCAGACACTCCAACTACTTGGAGTAGATCAGAAATTCCATATCCCTTACTATCCTCAATCCTCAGGCCAGGTAGAAAGAGCAAACAGAAGAATCAAACAGTTGTTATGCAAATTGATCAATGACAATCCCAAAGATTGGGATTCCCTCTTGCCACTACTACTGATGGCAATCAGTGGCACTCCTGCATCAACTACTCAGTGCACACCCTACGAGGTTATGATTGGTAGAGCCATAAGATTACCTGAGCACCTGTTGATTGATCTCCACACCCCTACTGCAGATAGAGTATCTGTAGACAAGTATGTTGAAAAGCTTCATGATGACATCATGAAGACACATCTGTTCGCTGACAATCAAATGGGTAAAGCTCAACAAGCTAAAGCTAATTTTGATAAGCATGTTAAGGAAGTCAACTGGCAAGTTGGAGACCAAGTTTTGTTTCTCCAGTACAGACAACCAACTCATTCATTTGCCAGCAGATGGGAAGTTCCATACCCCATTGTCAACAAACTCAGCCCTGCTGTCTATCAGGTCCGAGTTCAACAGCAAAAGAAGACCACCGACAAGTGGTTCCATGCTAATCAGCTCAAGTTGTACAAAGGTGACTAAACTTACTTTTCCTAGCCCACTTAGGGCAGAATAGTACCCCTCATATAACAATCCTTTTCTGTTTTCTTTCAGGTACACTAGCAAGATGGTTATCTTGCACCTCCTTATCCTGTTGGGACTACTACTACTTCCCCTGACTGAATCCCAGAATAAACCCCTATCAACTCACAGACAACATGTAGAACATTTGCTTAGCAAACTTGAACATTCAGCCCCAATGGGAGTTCATATTAATGTGCCCAATAAAATGATTATTCTTAAGGAAGGCTCAGACGCCTATCTTGATGCTATGGTTGTAGCTCCAGACAAATCCACACTTTGCATTCAGTGGGAAACTGACATTAATGGCTACACACCCCCTGTAGCTCGCCTATTCAAAGGTACATTCCACAGATGGCCCAACAAAGATATATCCAAGAATGGTACTCTCGCTATTTGATAGACTTCCCCCAGACATACTGGTCATTATAACCTTACTGCTCTTATTGATCCTGCTTGGTGTGATCACCTCACTTCTGAGGAGTCATGTGCTTTCTGTCTTCACAACTATGTAGCCACTGAAGCTATTTTTCTTTCTGTAGTCCCACCCACCGAAGAAGAAATGAACTGACTGCCCTCCCCCCGAGGAAGGTCCTCCTAATGGTTTGACCACCACTTCCCTTCCAGGTGCCCTGATTAATAATGTACAATTTATGCATGCCCCAGTTATTTTCAATCCTACACATTGGAATATGGCTGAGATTGGTCTCTGTCACATGACCAATACTTCTAAATTTTACAGTATGCTGCTTACAGATATTGTAGCTGCATACCAAACATGCACTAATGATCCAGTTAGTGGACCTCATACTACTTATCATGTAGGGGTCTTTAGACCCACTCCTAATGCAAAAGCTAGACCATGCACTAGGCATGACACTGCAGATATTATCGGTGCAGCAGGCACCATTTCTGGCCTTTTTGGCTCAGGCATGTCTTATCTGGAATAGAGCAGACATAGCCACTATTAAAGCACAAATTCTTAATTTTCTGCAAGCTGTTAAGAATGATATCCTACCGGCACTGTTACATGGTGTAGATGGTTTAAGTAAGGAAGAACATTTTACAGTCTGTAAGATGCAGGAAATTGCCAAAGGGTTCAAATAACATGGAGGCAGACAAGCAATATACTGCCCATGAACTTTTATGCTCTGCTTATGGTTCTTATGTTATTGCCACTGTTAATCCCTTCAGGGACTTGGAAACAGGATGCATTCCAGATCTTATCCATGATAAACAAATGGGTAAATGGTATTGTCCTCATTGCAAATCTCTTGGTTGCATTAATATTTGCTTAGCAAATTCTGTTAACATTTCTATGTCAACAGCTAGAAATCTTGGATATGTCTCAAGATATCCAAACCAAACACCTTGTTACTTTACTAAGACTTGTTCAATCCATGATAACATGTTTATCCCTTTCACTGTGTCACTACCCCGCTTCGATCCTGAAACATCTGTTTTCAACAAACTGGCTGCCATCAATTCCATCAGACACCTTGATGATGACATCTACTGAGAAAGAACTGATTTACCCTCATTACTTGTCTACCATGCTGTGCTCCAAGCCTGGGTGGTGCCCACATAAACTGTTGCACCAAAAAGGGATATTACTACTTGTGCTGCTGTGATGTCTTTGATATCGTGAAACCTGTGTGTGGGTATTTGCCAGAACATCTTGACTGGTCGCTTACTTTGGGTGAAGAACTGCCGCACAATCTTACTGATGTCGATGAGGATGATGAATCCGAATCTCCATGACCTGCATCTAATGCCGAAACAGCTAAATCCCGAAGCTACCTAGAAGAGGTACATTGCTTCACGGCTCACCAACCAGTCCTTTTCTTGTCCCATACGTCTCCAGCAATGGAGGGTACCCACTGTAAGATTGACTTACAATTCCAATGGGCAGTATTGTGTAGTGACAAACCATAAATCCTTTGCTTACAGTCAAAAATCTTGTGCTATTTCAACTCACAACTTCTGTTTTACTCCACAGCAGAAAACAGTAATTAGTCACACTGTGATCACTCCCGTTCCTCTCCCTGAACCAGATGTTATTGATACCGATCCGCAATACTTACTTGACTTGTCTCAATATTTGCCAGTCTTTAACGTGCACATTGACCCTTTGACTCTTTGAAATCTCTTTTAGCTAGGAAGGATTCACATTTGATTTATATTAACAATAATATTTCTAAGGCTGGTGATGCTCTTAATGATCTTATTCATGATGGTGATTTAAGCACTGCTCTATCAAATACTTGGTTAGAATTGACTTTTAAAGCTTTTGTTATTATTCAAGCATTTTTGATTGTCTTTCTGAAACTGACCCTTTGCTGCCTGCAACATACTCTAAGACGACACCGAGAGCAACTTAAATTCCTTTACAAGGCTCGCACCTTGGGCTTGTAAACAACTTTTTAGCTCCATCCCACTACTTTCCTGGGATTGTTGCCCCTTCTGAGGCAACAAGGGGGGATGTTATACATGGTCCAGCACCCCTGATTGTACTCCCACCTCGTAGACATCAACACATACGTAGGCATATGTACTAACATTAGGGCAGAGACACTTATCATGTAAGCATAAGTGTCAGGATCTGTGTTCTACTGTATTTTTCTAATGCATATTATGCTTTTCAAATGTATCTTAGTCCTGGTAGATGCTTTCCATTATATTTTATTGTATAATCATAAGTTAGGCAACAGTGCCTTCTTTAGTGCTCTTGCACAACTGTAACTTTAGCAAGGCATTTGACACAGTCCCACACAAAAGATTAATATACAAGTTAGCCAACCTGGGAGTGGGTCCCAAGATGACAGACTGGGTAAAGAATTGGTTAGAGAATAGGACACAGAGAGTAATAGTAAATGGAGTCCACTCTGAAGAAAGGGAGGTTACTAGTGGGGTACCGCAGGGTTCAGTATTAGGAGCTGTCCTCTTCAATGTCTTTATAAGCGACATTGCAGAGGGACTGGAAGGAAAAGTATGTCTCTTTGCAGATGACACAAAGATCTGCAACAGAGTTGATGCACAAGGTGGGGTGGAAAGGATGGGAAGGGACTTGGCAAGGTTAGAGGAATGGTCAAATGTATGGCAGCTTAGATTCAATGCTAAGAAGTGCAAGGTAATGCACCTGGGAAACAAAAACCCAGGGGAAGAGTACACAATGGGGGTGAGATACTAACAACAAAAATAGAAAGGGACCTGGGGGTAGTCATATCAGATGACCTAAAGGTGGGCAAGCAATGTGAGAGGGCAGCAAGGAGGGCTGGGGAGATACTGGGATGCATAGGGAGGCATCACCAGTAGAAAAAGGAAGTTATTATCCCTCTGTACAGACAGCTGGTGAGACCCCATCTGAGTACTGCATGCAGTTCTGGAGACCCAATCTCCAGAAAGACATAGACAGGATGGAAGCTGTCCAGAGGAGGGCAATTAAAATGGTGCAGGGTCTTCATCAGAAGACATATGAAGAGAGACTTAAGGAGCTTAATATATATAGCCTCAAGGAAAAGAGAGAGAGGGGGGACATGATAGAAACTTTCAAGTACCTCAAGGGAATCAACAAAGTCCAAGAGGGTAGCATCTTTCAAAAAAAGAGGTGTGCAAGAACAAGAGGGCACAATTTGAAGATGGGGGGGCGGCTCAGCGGTAATGTAAGGAAGCATTTTTTCACAGAGAGGGTTGTGGATGCATGGAATGGTCTTCCGGAGGAGGTTGTGGAGTCAAAAACAGTGGTGGAATTCAAGCATGCATGGGACAGTCATAAGGCAATTCTAGGGTGTGGGGGGTAGGAAGAAGTAGGCTGCTGGTTAACTAGGATCTGCAGCTTATCCATTAGGTAGGGAAATGGGCAGACTGGGTGGGCCAAGCGGTCCTTATCTGCCATCAAATTCTATGTTTCTATAACTGCAAGTGACCTTGGACACTCATAACAGACCCTATTGTTCAGCTGTCTTTGCAAGCTAAGCAACTTCTTATGTTAGTTCGGATAGTTACTCATGCCACCTGTTGCTGTCCAATTGCATACTTTTTATGTATCTTTTTTAGTAGTTACCATGACAATTATCAGGGTATAAGACCCCTTGTAGTATATAGCTTCTCTGAGACTAGAGACTACACCTACATGGGAAAGGAAAACTGTGGAAGCTTTCCCAGTGTGTATTCACTGTTGGTAGTAAACCTGTATTATCTTTTGCCTGTAATAAATTACATTTATTACACGTGCACCACTTGTGTGTTGTCTCTTCCTTTGTGCCGTTCCAACAAGAACCTGAGGAAGGTAATTTTACTACCCGGTTACAACACACACAACAAAATTACTTCCAGGCAGTTTTTAAAAGCAAGTGCTTTTACTAATTACTGAAATAATTATCATACAAGACTTACAAACAAAGGAGTCAGAAATTTGGTTACAGGATAATAAAAGTTAGAAAAATATACATGCAAAGGCACTGTTAAATTTAACTGGCTAGTTTCTACCTTGTCTATAGAGAACACAAAGTCCAGAAAATGAATGGTTCTGCAAAGTCTCCCAAGTCCCAGTTCTTCTTGCAGCCACTGGTCCTCAGGGTGTGTGCTTGGCAATCTGGCTCTGTGTGTTAGGAAAAGTGTCTTCTGCAAAATGCATTGAGTTTCTATTTTGAGGGGGCTTAGATACCTGACTGTGCAGTCTGTAAAACCCTCTTTTGGTAGCTGATAGCCTTGCATCCCATGTATATTGTACCTTGTTCCTTGTTAACAAACTCAGGTCCACCTCGAAAATTAGCTTGCTCAACGGTGATCGCCTGGTTAAATAAAGACTTTGATTGATTGATTGAGTGATTATCTTTTAGACCAGTAGGGGTCTCTCCTGCACTTTCCCAAACTTTAAGTGAACCACAAAAAAAAACAGTATCCTTCCTGCCAATTTAAAATGGGGATGAATTTTGACACTTGAAGAGAATTCACAATAGACTCCCAGAATGGATGTTTCCCAGATCCTGATCTCAAATTATTTTGCTTTGAAGTGGAAAGTTTATGACAGTGAGACAGTTCTATCTCTTGTCCTTATGACACCTTTGCCTTTTGATCAGCTTACCAGGAAATCTCCTTTGAAATGTAATTTCAGTTTCCTGTTAAGCAAGCCTTTCCCAGACTTCTGGAATGCACATCATCCCCATGTAACCTTTAAAAAAAAAGGCATGGGCATCCTTCTGTCACCTTATCTCCAGGCCTTTGGGGGAATTTAAACATAACCAAAATCACAGAAAAATATGATAGAATTATGACTGATATGGCCAAATTGCCACATTAATATTAACAATTGTTTTTACTTCCAATTTCAGTAGACATTTTTCTGTGGAAGAGTGAGTTGGAAAATGTCTGTTTCTGCAGGTTTTAAAAATGTTTGAACTACAGACACACAGCCTCCCACCCACTACTTCCAGTATCCACTTGTCAGTGGTAATGTGGAAGTAGTGTGCCAGTCATCCTCACACTGGCAGTGGTTGGGCAACCTGGGCAAAATTGCCAGGGGGGTTCTTTTTGGAGCTGCAGCATTATACCTGAAAGCTCTTTTACGCTTTCCCCTATAATAACCTCTTTGTGACTGGTACTCATAGGGGGTGTAAGAGACATAGACTGTTGGGAAGTATCCCCTGCCTTTGCCTCCTTTTCCATATGACATGCAGGAGATAGAGGCCTTGTCCTTCTCATTGTTACTTTTGAAACTGGTTTTGTATTCATCCACTTTTTTTTTTATGTAAGCCTCTGTAAATAATGAATCTTCATCAAAGGAGAACTCCATGGCCTTTTTTTGAGTATCTTGGGAAAGAATTGTAGTCGTCAGAAAAACCTTCTTAAGGACACTGCATGTGCCAAAACTCTGACAGCAATGTCATACGGTCCACCGCAGTGTGGAAAATGCTATTTTATGGCATCCAAGGCTGATCTTGTTGGGGCAGTCAAGTCCTGTGCCAAACCATTATCTGCTCTTTCTGTCAGTGCCAGAATTGTGTTGCAAGGTGCTTTCTGGCAGTACACTACATGTGCTGAATAAGCTGCCTGCCTGATAGGTTGGGAAGCTGTTGAATAAGCCCTTTTTGCCATAGTATCCCATTTTTGTTTCTGTTTCATAAGAACCAGCATGGCCTACCCCATGATAATCAGGATGGGCGTACAGATATTCTACTCCCTGCTTGTCCACTTGATATTGATACTGGACACTTTCTTTAACTCTTTCTGTCACTTCACTCTAGATGCTCCCTCCTGGACTCATCATTGCGATCTCTATCATGTCCTGTCCATTCCTCCGCTCGCAAACAGGCATCTCTCCCATTGTGCCAAACTCACCTCTAAATACTGGCTCAGCGAACTCCCTCCTTACCTCACTGCATCCCTCTCCCACCTTCCCACTCCCTCAGATCCACTGACACTTGTATTTTGGCGGTCCCCCACTGCTCCACACTCAGCAGCCAGTCTAGTTATTCGTACCGTTTCCCCAAAGTCTGGAACTCACTCCCACCTCAAATACGTCACTCCTCCTCTCTCATTCCCTTGGATATGTCCTTCAAAATTACCTCTCCCCTAGCTGTTCCTACTATAATCCTCCTTGACTTCCTCCCAAAGCTCTGCTCTTGATTATTCACCCCAAATATCCCACTCGAGTAATATTATCCCTGTTGCCTCTATCCCCCTTTTCTGCTTCAAACCTTCTCCCACCCCACTGACATATCCTCTCTCCCTCCCCTCCTTTGCCTTGGTCCGCCCCCTGGCAGGGTTCCTAGCATCCTGTAGGAGTCAGTCCTTGGTATGCCTCCCTCCCAACCCCATTTCTTCAACTCCCTCCTCCTCATTGCAGTCCTGCATTAACTCCATACCTACCTACCTACTCCCCCACCTATCTAGTCTTCTCTCCTTCCCCTCTATCTTTGCCTTGTTTCTGCCCCCTGGCAGCGCTCTCAGCATCCTGAAGGGGTCTGTTCTTGGCATGCTGTCTTCTAACTGTGCCTTGTTTCTGCCCCTTACAGGGTTCACAGCATCCTGAAGGGGTCCATTCTTGGCTTGCTTCCCTCCACCCTCTCCCTTCCCCTTCTTTCCCTACCCCCACTCCTCCTCCTCCTCACCCCTCCTCCACCACTCTCCTCTGCACTAACTAGTTAGCCCCCAAACCTAAATGCACTTTATTTTAATATTGCACTACTATTATACTTAAGCTTATTGTGCTGTTTGTGCTATTGACACCAGCTCACCTAGACCAATCTGTTTTACGCTTTGCCCGCTATCTCCTCCCTCTTGCTTCACTTATGCTTGAGTGACGTTATACAATCATGTTGTGCTTGATTCTTAATTATCTGCCATTCCAGCTGTGTATATTGTGTTTCTGTACCATTCTGTGTTCTACCCCCTTGTAACCCCCACCCACCAGCTTGCACCATGAGACAAGCTACTTGTAGTTCAGTGTGCCCTCTTGGTGAAACATTTCAATAAATAAATATTTTCTCCAGTTTTGTTGTCATTGGCTGCAGCTGAAGTGGGTACAGCCATGATTTTTGCTATGGCCTTTTTAAGTGGTTGATGTATGGGGAAGTAACATCATTCTTAGTGGAGCCACTCCCAACATGTCCGTAAAACCAGAATCCTCTTCATCTTCCTCTGTCTCTAGTGGGGGATGTTGAGGGTATCAACCATCTGTCTGACAAATGAGGAAAAAGATGAGTAATCCTCAATTTGCCTTGAAAGAGGTTCAGACTCTGGCTGAGGTGTGCCCTCTAACTCCACGGGGTCACCTTCCTCCATACGCACATAATGTTCTTCATCTTCCTCCATGGGCAAATAGGTTGTCGCCTGAGGCTGGAGAAGGGGATGTCAGGTATCTTATCCAAACTTCCCATCGCCTGAACCACCTGGAAACATTGCCACATTTCTGATATGTCCTCTGATGAGGGCATTTTTTTCTCTGTCATCTGCGTGCTTCTTTCTCCATGCAGGAGGAGTGGCAGTGACATTATTTATTTCTTTTTGGCAGATACCATTTCCAGTGCCTGTCCTAAGGCTCATTTATTTTTATTATTGTCATCGCTGGATTCAGGGTTCCTCCTTTCAGACACCCTGATATCTAAATCATGTTTAACAAGCCTTTCTGATGACTGTGCAAAGCTTGTTTTCTTTTTCTCTTGTAACCTTTCACAAGATTTGCTGCTGTACGTGAGGAGATGGACTCTTCTGATACATGCTTTCCACCATCACTGGGACCACCCTGAGAGCCTTTTTTAATTATTTTTAGGTGACACAGAGGCAGACTAAGAAGGCAGGCTTCTTTTTTTTAAAAAATTGACCCTTTTAAATGATGGTTTTGGGCAAAACAAATATGAAGACTTACAATTTATTGTCATGTTGTGGACCTAAACACTTTAAACAAAACTCCTGACAGTCGTCCCTTGCCAGAAACTAAAAACAATTTGTACAATTTTTGATGGTCCACAAGGTTTCTCTGAGAGAACCTTGAAATAATAAAATTATTCCCCAAAACTATGCAGTACAAGAGCCCAATAGTAAAATGCAGCCATTGTACTGAAGAAACTGTGCCAAAGGTCAAATCACAGCTCTTATAACAGGAAAGTGAAAATGTTCTGTTCTCTGTAAATTGGACAGCTAAAAATAGTAAAACACTAATAATAGTGAAAACCAAATGTGGTTTACTAGCCAAATAGTTGAAAATTGAAACATATGCCAAGCAGGATATTCTCTGGTTCCCAGGAATCAAATGGAAACAAAAGAAACTGTAATTTAGAGAAAAACCTAACTGAACACAGAGTAATTGATAAAACTAACTTAAATACACTTTTTGATTTAAACTATTTAATAAAAACCCGACAGGAGAACCAGCCATTACCGGAGTTCACTATGGAGTGACTGCTCTCTTCAGGCAGAGAAACAGACTGATCAATGGCCAGAGACGGAGTGCTGAAGCAGAGTTTGACCCTGCTTTCCAAGTTCTAAAATCTGCATTGGTTCCATCTCTGGAGTGTCACTCTCAGCAGAAGCTACTATGTAAAGTGTAAACATTAAGTGAGTGATTCCTGGGGTTAGAAGCTCCTCATCAATGTTCTCAAGATGAGAGTGGTATTCATGGCACTGCTCACATTGAGAGACAGATTGTGGAATCAGCACATCCTTGTCCGGTCAGACAATGCGAAAACCTTAGAGTACATCATATGCCATGAGGCACAAAAAGCAGAGCAATGATAGTGGAGGCATACATGCTACTTTGATGGGTGGAGATGAACCTACTCTCACAGTCAGTGATTCACCTAACAGGTAGCCTCAAATGCTAGGTCAACAGAAGCTGCACTCGGGAGTGGGAACTCAACCAGGAAGTTTTCTACTTGATTTACAGGTGTTTGGTAATGCTGATTCTGGATCTCATCACCATGAGAGACAGTACAAAGACCCCCAGGTGCTTCAGCAGATACCAGGAAAGTCATTTGACTTGATTGCCTGTCATGGTCTGGCTGAATGCCCTCTCCACATTCCCTCCATGGCCAAAGATACCAACGGTTCCATGGAAAACTGCAAAGTGAACCAATAACTCTGACCCTCATTGGGCCTTGATGCCCTTGAATAATGCAGTACTCTGAGTTGATACATCTGGCACTGTGTGAACCAATTCCATTTCGAGCAGGCCAGACCTTCATCAGGGGCTGTTTTATCATCCAGAGTCTCAGAAGTTTCTTTTCTTTTTGGCTTATTTATTTAAATGCACAGCAGGGGGGGAGGTTGTGCCTTTGGTTCCTACCCCCCCCCCATCTAGCCAGCCAGGCTGCCGCCACCCTGGTCCCGAGCAGACCTCATGACCACCCCGCCACTACTCTTCCTGGTCTGTCCACAACAGGTACATACCCCACCACCATGGAGACCAGGTGGGTGGACCAGGAGGGAGCTGACTTGCGCAGGACTTCAGCAGTGCCAGCGAGCAGCCTTCATGCTGCCGGGGGGGTTTTCTGTAGCGTGCTTCCCCTGCTGGAAGAGGCGTGCAATGGCACCAAAGGATGGAGCATGCATGCTTCCGTATGCACTCTTCCCAGCATCTGCCTCCTCCAGCCCCTTACTTCTACAGCGTCGGTGGTGTTGCCCCCCAGCTACCACCAGGGGGCGGCCATGCACTGACTGCTGGTGTCCCTCCCACCGCAGAGAAGGACAGCAGTCCTCTGGATGCTCGATCCTTCCTCAACCCTGGCGACCCATGCTCGTTCCTGAATACGGGTCGCCAGCATAGCGTGAGGTGTGGCATCCAGCACCTCAACCCTCAGCACCACCGGGCCGGCCTGAGAGTCTCAGAAGTTTCAACACTCATCCTGACTCCTAAGCGTAGACGTTTCATGAAGAGAGGATACTCAGTAAGGGTTTTCTACATCTGGGAAATGTTTTGCTCCTGGTGCACCCCTCATTGAATCAGACCTCTCTGTTTTGGATTTTCTGCAGATGGGCTTAGACAAAGGGCTGTCAGCTCCCTTAGGGTGCATGTGACAGCCCTTTGAGCTTTTTCTTGAGATGTCCCTATGGTTCCTGTCCCTTAAGGTAATTCTCCTTGTGGCTATTTGCTTGGCAAGGAGGATTAGTGAGATACTGTACAAGCACTCAAGCAGCCATATTTTGTGTTGCATAAGGATAAAATGGCCCTCAAAATGGTGCCCTCTTTTCTTTTTAAGGTAGTCGCCGACTCCCTCAGAAACCAGGAGAAAGTGCTGGCCTTCTTTTGCATGAACCCCAGGAACATCAAGGAAGAATGACTGCATTCCCTAAATGTTTAGAGAGCCCTTGGAGTTTACCTCAGGTGCACTAAGCTGTTCCACAATACTGATCAGCTCTTTGTTCTCCTGGGTCCATGGAAGAATGGGTCAACTACAGCTAAATGTACTCTGTCCAAATGGTTGTGTGCCATTATCAGACTAGCATATTCTTCCCATAGTGTTTCTCCTCCCTCTGGAATCAGAGCTCATTCCACAAGGGCTATTGCATCTTAATACCCAGAGTGTGCTGGAGGATTTCTGTAAGACAGCAGGCGGTTAAGAACATTAACAGGCAGATACACATCAAAGAAAAAAAGGACAGGATATACTGTATATCTGTAGCTTCAACAGTCTCTCCTCAAAAGAAAAGCAGAAAAAAAAAAACACAAGCATTGTTGAATGCCTCAGTGTTGGCTTGCTTTGTAGTGACATTGTTATGTTTGATTCATGAGGGAGGAAAAAGTAATTATTTTATTTATTTATTTGTATATCAGAAAGATCTTTGAGCTATGTGCTCATTTACAAAGGTTCCACATCAAGGCCAGATATTCAAAGCTGGACGCAAATCTGTTGCACTGGAATAGCGCCAAATTTGCGCCCAACTGCAATATTCAAAAGGACATTTAGCGCCAGTGCTAGGTTTTAGCACCGATGCTAAATGATAATGTATGCAGGGGAGGGGCCATGAATGCTGGTGCACCGGCATATTCAAAAGAGTAGCGCCGCGCTACAGGTGTTTGCGTGACCCATAGCACAGCGCACATTACCACTTGCAAAAAGCAGGCGGTAATGCAGGGCAAGCAGGGGGAGGTGGAGCTCCCTGTTCTCAATGTGTGCTCCCCCCATCAACAGCATCACACATGATAGGGATCCGACAATCCCGTAGACGTCCCCCCTCGGCCGATTGTTGGACCATTGTTTACAGACCCCTCCCCCACTGAGAGTCACCCCGTCTCCCATAGAGTGAGTGCATGGAAGCACCCCAATTATCCCTGGTGTCTAGTGGTCACCCTCCCGGCCGATCACTGGCCCATTATGTTGCCTGAACCCCCCTCCCCAAGATTCACGCCCAACCCCTGTTGTCCCATCCACAGTTGCATAATATGATTAATAACACCCCATATTCCCTGGTGTCTAGTGGACCCCCACCCTATCCAGTAGTGCCCCCGCTCCCCCACATCCACATCCCTGTCAGGCCACTGGTACAGCCCTCCACTCACTTCCATGGCTGGCAGCCCAACTGAGCGCATTCAATGAATGAATGAGCACGCGCGTGTGTACAAGCACATGCCCATTCATTAAGAGTGCTCAGTTAGCCGCTGGCCATGGAGGTGAGTGGAGGCTGGTGCTGGTGGCTCAACAGGATGTGGATGGGGGAGCAGGGGGTCACTGACTAGAGTGGGGGTCCACCATACATCAGGGAATATTGGGTGTTAGTAATCATATTGTGCAACTGTGACCAGACATGGAGGATGGGTGTGAATCTCGGGATGGGGGTTCAGGCAACATAACGGGCCGGCAATCGTGGGGGGTTACCATAGACACCAAATGTTTTGTTAATGTACAGTATATGTGTGCAACTGTTGACTGGCCAATGGGGGACAGATCAGTCTTTGTTGGGGGGGGTAACATCTCAACCATTTGCCACTGAAAGGAGGGACTCAGACACTCGACCTGGGGGACAGTGAGGGACACTGGATCTCATAATAAGTGACACATTCTCAAATATTGGGATACAAACTCGGGACACTATGGGAACCATTGCCCTTATTTGCCTATAGTGTATTTGTTCTGTATCATCTGGGAATTTCATTCACTACTGCTTTACAGTCTGACATTACACCACAGTATCAGTGAAGCAGCACCTTTACCATGAGGGGTGAGTGAGGGACAGGGCACTTTAGAGGGGATAAATGAGGGATTTCCCTTATACTGAGGGACGCATGAGAGGTATGGGGGGAACCACCAGACAACAGCATGGACAGACTGCAGTCTGTGTGGGGGATCAGGGATTGATGCGGGGGGGGGGAGATAAACTACCTGGGCAACTAGAGATGTATGTATGTGTGTAATATATATATATATATAGTTATGCAACAGGTGTCAGGATAAAAACTGACATAACTCCACTTATCGGAGTCACTGTGTGGATAAATGGGTGATGACGTAATCACTATGAGAATAACTTCAGTTATTCTAGTGATTATTAAGCCATCCCCATTTAACTACATAGTGACTACTTCACTGCCAACCCCTCATTGCCTACCGGCAGTACTTTACCATTTCAGTCTTATACTTTCACTTTCAAACAAATGTAGAAAGAAAACTCATATTCCCCCACTACTCATTCACTAAATAGCTTACTACTCTCCTGGGTGTACAGCTCAGCTCACCTATCATAATACCATATAAAAAAAGAAATACTGTTTATTTTCTTTTTCCTTTTTAAATACTCCAATGAGACAAGCTCTAGCCGTTCACACCGCAGCCATGATCTCAGATTACTCCTGCACATTGAATCGCAACTGTTCTTTGACACCAATCCCTCTAGCAAAAACTAAGAGACATAAAAACAAATTTTAAAAAACAAATACTTCTGCCCAAAGAGCAAACGTCGTGCTGTCTCCATAAGACAAACTCGCCCGCTCTTACTAAACGAAACCATCATACTTTTCCTTTCTATCTTTTTCAACCAGGCTGCTCTTCAACCAATCCACTGTTGCCTTGTCACCACACAGCCAATCCCATGTTACTGAACCCACACCTACCACCCAGTAACAACCAATGGAAACCCACACATGGAATCCCTTTCATAAAAATGACTCCACCACATAAGTTTAAAACCACGGAGCAAATAGCACACTTTAAAAATAAACCAAACACCATCTCAGTTTTAAAAAAAACAACGCCATAAAGAACAGCCTGTTGCATAAACTAGTATAGGCGTTCTGTTGGATACTGAAGAGCTTAGGCAGCACCCTTCACTTTGTAAACTCACTGCGGGCTTCACCACTCATGAGGTTACTCAAGGTCACAGGCTACTATACAAATAACTTTGGTATCCAACAGGCGCCCCCTGCATATATATATATACCCTCCCCAATTGTCCCTTAGTATGGGGACACCACACATTGTACCCGACATACTTGTCCAGCCCTGCATATGTTCCTCATGGAGACAGTGTGGCACACACAGTGGATGTGCTGTGCATCCTGCAGTCCCAGCAGATAATGCTGGGACTGCAGGATGCACATATAATGTTGCATCTGTACATTCAGTGTTCCTGGCTTCCAATGGGATGTGGGTTTGTTTTTCCCTGTTTGGTATTGTGTCCCACATTCTGGGGATCAGTGTTCCTCATTATCCCTCATTTCGAGCGACTGGGTCCCACTTGTCAGTGTTGCCTGGTGAGAGGTTTGCACTGAGTGAGCCTGCTGGCACCCATTGCCTGCAGCTTCCTACCCCTACTCCCAGGCTGACCTATAGGTGAGCTGTGGGCAGACCCAGCCGGATCCAGTACTCCCAGGCCGATCTACAGGTGGAGCTGTGAGCACCATGGACTAGCATCGGGCAAACTAATGTATGCTTCGCAGCCCATAATGAGATGCAAATGTGGCTCGCTGCACACAGATTGCCTAAGTAGGCTCATTTACATGTGGGCTTTGAATATTGCTAACTTTTGCCACGGGTAATGTGTTACCCCAGAACAAAGTGTTAACACCAAGCTAATGTGTTTGCTCTGGGCTAACCTGTCACTTGCGCAGCACAATTCTGCAGTGTGTGGCCTGCACTGACTGTTACTGTTGTTGTGCAACACTCCATTTCTGTCACTCACATTGGCCTGCTACTGTAGCTCTGCCTTCCTCCACCTCTTTGTCCACTGGGATGCTGTTGTCTTTGGGCCTTCCCTGGTGCTATATTCAGAGCTGTCATATTTCTTGGGCTATTTTTGCACTGCACTCCCAGCCCTGTTTGCACTGCTTCCTTTGCATGCTATATTTAACCCCAGGGTTATTCCTTTGAATATAGCATGCTAATGGTTCTGGGCTAATTTAGCATGCCATGCAGTGTTAATTTTGCCCCGGGGCTAAGTTTTGAATATCTGGCCCCAAATGTTATAACAAACAGATTAAATACAGGCAATAAATGGGCATTTGTTCATACATTCATTACATTGATTACAGGCAGCTCAGCTGACGTAAGTCAGAACAAGCAGGCATACACATGGGATTTAGGCAAATTCTGTGAAAATAGCACTGGGCATCGGAGATACATACACTGTAAAATCTCCGTACATAAGAGTACTATTAAGGCAGGGGCAGTGCAGCGTCATTTTCTCGCAATGTTTCCAGCGAGAACCCGGGGGGTTGAGGAGCACCACAGTTAAAATGTCGGGTCCACCAGAGGTTTGCTCAACTTTTATGAGCAGTCGGGTAAATAAACTATTCATTTTTTTTTATACTTTATCATATCATTTCACAAAGTATTAAAATAATGCGTGAATTATCTTATACAAATTAAAAATAGCAAACTACATTTTCAATTGAAAAGCTAACGTAACAGAAGTGACAAAGATGCATTTGATTAACATTAAAACGAAGCCTGACAGTTCATAACAGAATGTTTTGGTTTTTTTTGCTAAGTGTATATAAAAACATTTAAGGAAGCACAATTCATCTCAATGTTATTTCGCTATCTTATCCCTTAAGCATTAGGTATTCTCCTGGGAAAGAACTTGTCTTTTCCTATGTCTAGGGGATGAAGTCCAGTCTAAGTGGGGTTATATACATTACCCATCATCTCCAGATCCCCTCGAATGAGGCCTGCTTTTTATTTAGGGTGGCTGTCAGCTGTTCCATCCTGTAAATTGTTATCATAATATCCTGCCACTGTCCCAAAGTGGGTGTGTCCTGGAGCAACCACTTTTTAGTGATCGCTTTCTGAGCTGCCAGGATAGAGAGTCTTATCAGCCTGCTTGTATTGGGGTCTCTAAATTCTCTGGGATAATCTGAGAAGTAGAGGATAGGGGATACTCTAAGAGCTGGTGTGAACATTTCCCCCATGGCCATCTGGAGTGCCTGGAAGAAAGTATGAAGCCTAGGGCGTTCCCACAATATGTGCCCCAAAGCAGCCCTGGGGTGTCCACAACCCCTCCAACAGTTACTATTTTGCCCAAGGTGAAATTTAGCCTGAATTGCCGGTGTCCTGAAAAAACGAGTGATCACTTTCCAGGAAAACTCTTCAGAGCTTGTGGCTGTTGTTCCCCAATGTAATCTACCGAGGTGGTTTTCCCAGGTCTTGTCTGTGATCTGAATCCCCAGGTCAGCCCTCCAGACCGCTTTTATAGAATCAGCTGATGTATGATATCATGTGATTGAGAGGAGCTTTCTCCTCTATGGCTGCTTGCAGTGTTATCATTGTAGGTGGTCCTCCCCCATAAATCTCTGGATAAAGATTTATGTAGTCCCTGACCTGAAAATTTCTGACTCTATCCCTGGTCGAGATCCCATATTGTGTAATTAACTCGCCAATGTGATAAACATGCCATCATTAATGAAATGGGAGATTAAGTATAACCCTGCCCTTTCCCAGCTGCGAAAACCCAGATCCATTTTAGCCAGAGCAAAGGATTCTATATATGGAATTGAACAGAGCAATGACCTCCATCGTGCTAAATTTTTCCAATTTAGAATGGTGTACCAGCATTTTAAACTGGTTTCTGTATAAGGGTTATTGTCCCTTCCATCTTTCTGGGCTACCCTTTGGTCAATAAGGACTCTATTCATGTGCAGGTCACTTCTTGTATTTCTATATTTTTCCATTTTGCCATATAATGTAACTGTAGCCAGTACAGCACGGTTCTGATCTGGGCTGCATAATAATAAAGTTTTAAATTTGGGAGTGCCAAGCCTCCTAGCCTTTTGGTAATTGAAGAAGGGTAAACCTGATCCTCGGTCTCTGTGTTCCCCATATAAATCTGGAAACTTATTTGTTCAGGGCCTGAAAGAACTCAGTTGGAATAACAATAGGTATTGATTGGGTTAAATATAAAAATCTAGGCAGAAGCACCATTCTAACTGCCTCAACCATTTGAATGGGATAGGGACCATTGCCCATTTCTCCTGGTCTGCGTTGATCCTATTTAATAAATGGGGGGAAGATGAGATTAAACATTTGTTTGTGGGCAAGGCCCAGTTGGATTCCCAAATATTTTAATTGTTGTAGATTCCATCTGAAAGGGAAAGCTGACTTAATTTCTGCAGAGGGAGCATAGTGTAATTGGAGGACTTCTGTTTTAGTGGAATTAATTTTATACTCTGCTATCTCTCTGAAGTCTGATAAAACCCTCCACAATAGTTGTAAGGACCTCTCTGGGTCTGTCAGATATATTAACAAGTTGTCAGTGTACAGTGCCAGTTTGACACGTCCCTCCACAACTTGAACCATTTCCTCCTGGAAATGGAGACCCACAGGAGGGTGGCACAGGGCCCCACAGGGGAAGTAAACAACTCCTGGTGGGGGACTCAATTGTTAGGGGGGTAGAACTGGGGGAGGGAGGGGAAAAGGAGGTAAGGTGCCTGCCCGGCGCCATGGCTTGGAGGGACAGGAAACGAATACTCAGGATTGTGGGAGCAGCTGCAAGGGGGAGTGAGCTGGATGTCATTATCCACCTAGGGATGAATGACCTGACTGAGAATGGGATCAGAGCAGTACAACAGGAGTTTGTGGAGTTGGGAAGGGGCCTTAGACAAGTACCACACATGGTAACTTTCTCGGAAGTGCTACTTGTCTATGGCATGGATGAGGCCAGGGTACTCTGCACAATGGGATTCAATGATTGGTTGAAAAACTAGTGCAGAGCTCAGGGATTTGGCTTCATTGGGGAATGGAGTTCCACCTGGAGGGATGCAGGCCTATACAGGTGTGATGATCTGCATCTATCCAGGAGGGGAACCAGAATCCTAGGTGATAGGTTTAAATGCTTCATTGGCAAGCATTTAAACTAGCAAAGGTGGGAGACCCTGAAAAGGAGAAGGAAAATCCTAGCCCCTTCCTCCAAAAATCAGGGTAGTTAGTGAGGTAAACACCAAGACAGAGTAGTCGATAGAGAGAAGGGCAGGGGTAAATGGAGAAAAAGGCAGTAAGGACAGGGATGGGGCAAAAAGAAATAAAGCCATAAAAAATGGAGGGTAATGAGTACCAATGCCCATAGTCTTGGTAAAAAAGCTCCCTGAAATGGTGGCCTTGATGGAAGAGGGATGCCTGGATATCGTGGCAATTATAGAAACATAGTACACAGAGAACCATGACTGAGATGTCAACATACCAAGGTATACAATCTACAGGAGGGACAGGGAGTGAAGAAGAGGAGGAGGAGTAGCTCTCTATGTAAGGGAAGGGATAAAAGCAACAGAACTAAAGGGTAAACTGGGAGGAGAGGAGGCACTGTGGGTCACCCTGGAGACTGGAAATGGCTCCACAATCCGCACAGAGGTTGTATACAGACCCCTGTCTCAGGGGGATGAAATGGACAAGGAAATGATAGAAGGCATCCTTGGGATGGCAGAGAAAGGGGAGATATTGCTGATGGGGGACCTGAGTATGCCAGATGTTAACTGGAGCACCTTTTCTGCAGCTACATCCAAGAGCAGGGCCATTCTCGATGCCCTACAGGGGGCATGCCTCAGACAGCTTGTTTTGGAACCCACTCGGGAGGAAGCAATCTTAGACCTGGTACTCTCAAATGGGGACGGAGAGAGGATCTCCAATCTTGAAGTGGGTAGCCACCTGGGAACAAGCGACCACCAAACAGTGTGGTTCATGATAAACTTAGCTATA
Source organism: Neoceratodus forsteri (assembly GCA_016271365.2). NCBI lineage: Eukaryota > Metazoa > Chordata > Ceratodontiformes > Ceratodontidae > Neoceratodus > Neoceratodus forsteri. Next base: position 1,437,696,173 of record CM057452.1, read on the forward strand.
GAGTCAAGCCATACAAAAGTGAAGGTACTGACTTCAGGAGAGCTGATTTTGTCAAAATGGGAGAGTGTGTGTCAGAAAAGCACTAGTAAACAGGCAGGAAGGTGGGGTGGAGCAACAATGGGGAAACATCAAAACCGCCATCACAGAGGCAACAAGCCTTTGTGTGAAACAAATAAACAAATCAAAATGAAAGAAAAAAACCCTATGGTTCTCAAAAGAAGTGGTGGGGAAGGTAAGGGAGAAAAAGATAACATTCAGGAAGTATAAGGAAACACAGAAGGAGCAGGACAGAGAACTGTACCAGTTAAAGCAGAAGGCAGTGGGGAAGGTAGTCAGGATAGAAAAGGCCCAAACAGAGGAAAAGATAGCCAACTCAGTTAAGAAGGGGGATGAAACCTTTTATAGGGACATTAGGGAGCAAAGAAAGACTAAGGCAGGGATACTGAGGCTGAATAAAGAGGAAGGTGGTTGGGCAGAGAGCGACAGTGAAAAAGCAGGGATACTGAATGAATACTTCTGCTCAGTATTCACAATGGAAAAGCAGGGGGAGATACCTAATGCAGTCAATAGAAGCACTCTGGATGTTGGGGGGTTGATATTAGTCCTTTCACAGAAGAAAGGGTTCTGAAAGAACTCTTAAAACAGAAGGTGGATAAAGCAATGGGACTTGATGGGATTCACCCCAGAATTCTAAAAGAACTAAGGGAAGAACTAGTAACACCACTGACTACCCTTTTTAATAAATCATGGGAGGATGGTGTGGTACCTGAGGACTGGAGGAGGGTGGATGTGATTCCCCTTCACAATAGTGGGAGCAAGACAGAGGCAGGAAACTATAGACCTGTCAGTTTGACCTCAGTGGTAGAGAAAATGATGGAATCACTTCTGAATGAAATAATTTTTGAGTACCTAGAAGCCAGTGGGGCACAGGACCCAAAGCAGCATGGATTCACAGCAGGAAGGTCATGTCAGACAAATCTAATTGATTTCTTTGACTGGGTGATCAAAGTAGTAGACCAGGGAGGGGCTGTGGACATGACTTACCTAAACTTTAGCTAGGCATTTGACACAGTCCAGCACAAAAGATTAGTAAACAAATTAACCAGCCTGGGAGTGGGTACCAGGGTGGCAGCCTGGGTAAAACACTGGCTGGACAACAGGACACAGAGGGTAATAGTAAATGGAGTGCACAGTGAAGAAAGGGGGGTTACTAGTGGGGTACTGCAGGGTTCAGTACTGGGGCTGGTCCTTTTTAATGTCTTCATAAGTGACATTGCAGAGGGACTGGAAGGGAAAGTATTTCTCTTTGCAGATGACACAAAGATCTGCAACAGGGTTGATACGCAAGGTGGGGTGGAAAGGATGAAAAGGGACTTGGCAAGGTTGGAGGAATGGTCAAATGTATGGCAGCTTAGATTCAACACAAAGAAGTGCAAAAACAGGAAACAAAAACCCAGGGGAAGAGTACACAATGGGGGGTGAGATACTGACAACAACAAAAATGGAAAGGGACCTGGGGGTAGTCATATAAGATGACCTAAAGGTGGGCCAGCAATGTGAGAAGGCAGTAAGGAGGGCTGGGGGGATACTGGGATGCATAGGGAGAGGCATCACCAGTAGAAAACAGGAAGTTGTTGTCCCCATGTACAGACAGTTGGTAAGACCACATCTGGAGTTCTGTGTACAGTTCTGGAGACCCCATCTCCTCAAAGACATAGACAGGGTGGAGGCTGTCCAGAAGAGGGCAACCAAAATGGTGGAGGGTCTGCACCAGAAGACATATGAAGAAAGACTGAAGCAGCTTAAGATGTATAGCCTCAAGGAAAGGAGGGAGAGGGGGACATGATAGAAACTTTCAAATGCCTCAAGGGAATCAACAAAGTCCAAGAGGGTAGCATCTTTCAGAAAAAGAGATGTGCAACAACAAGGAGGCACAATTTAAAGATAGAGGGGGGACAGCTCAGAGGTAATGTGAGGAAGTATTTCTTCACAGAGAGGGTTGTAGATGCATGGAACGGCCTTCCTGAGGAGGTTGTAGAGTCAAAAACAGTGGGGGATTTCAAGAATGCATGGGAAAGACATAAGGCAATTCTAGTGCGGGGGGTAGGAGGAAGTAGGCTGTTGGTTAATTAAGATCTGCAGCTTATCCATTAGGTAGGGAAATGAGCAGACTAGGTGGGCCAAGAGGTCCTTATCTGCCATCAGATTTTATGTATGTTTCTCCTGCCTCAAGGCTTGGGCCAATTTACTTATTTAAATTTGGGTAACCGGGTAGTCCCACTGAGACTTTGACAGTCCCTTTTTCAGGGGTGACCCTGGGTTAGTTACATGTACCTAGAGGGGAAAAGAAAACCAATGCTTTTCAAAGTACACTACAGCATATGGTACATTGATCGTGTATATGTGTCGTAGAGATAAACATTACAACAGTTGACATAGGTGAGTTATCGTTCGAACATCCTTGTTAGTTACACACATTCATGAGTAGATAGAAAACTAAGTGCAGTCCAGTACATTATGTCCTTCCTTACTGTTCCTCCCTCCCTTTTGTCTGTATTTACATGAGGCATCCCCTTGGCTAGAGGTACCTTATGTGTTGTGGCACCTGCAATGAGACCCACAGCTTAGGTGTAGTTTTAACCCTTTCTTGTACCCAAGAGAGGTACAGTCCTGGCGCTCTCTCAAGAGATTGTTCCAGAGTTTAGGGAGGGTTATTCTAGGTGACTGTTGACCTGTAGTTGATCTGGCTCTTGGGGGTTCTAGTAGCTTGCGTTCTGTCAATCTGAGCTCCCTTCTGTTTGCTTTTGGGGCTAGTAGATTTCTCAGGCTCGGGGGGGGCATCAGGTTGCTGCAATTTGAAAGCTAAGCACAGGGAGGGATAAGCGAGTCTCGCTTCAAGGGGTAGCCAATTTAACACTTGTAGCACATTGCAGTGGTGCTCCATTCTTTGTGCCCCGGCAGTGAAATGGCTAGTTCTGTGTACAGCACGCTCAGACATGCCTGTTCCATTGCTCTCAGTTCTTGAAGCATTGTTGCACCATAGAACAGAATGGGAATGATGGTCCTGTTGCTGACTGCAATCCTGGTTTCTTTGGTCAGGTAGGGGCTTAGTCTGTATAACAGCCCGAGTTTTTGGTTTACTGTTGTTGTTAGGTGGTCTATGTGTTTCCTGAAGGAGATTTACTGGTCAATGAATATTCCCAGATACTTGATATTGTCCACCACTTTGATCCCTGTTCCATTTGAGGTAGAGAGTGATAGAAGATTAGCCCGGTGTGGGCCTAGTTTTTTGAGGCAAAAGAGCATGGCTTTGGTCTTTTTGCTGTTTAGGACCAGCCCGTTTGCCTAGAACCAGTCTTCTAGCATTGAGAAATCTTGTTTCAGCTCTGAATTTAGTGATTAAGAGTCCTTGCCAGTTCTGTACAGTACTGCGTCATCTGCGTATAGCGTGACCTTTGCTCACCCACAGTGTTGGGGTAGGTTGTTGATGAATAAGGAGAATAGCAGAGGGATAAGGATAGAACCTCGTGGAACACCATCTGACACTGGATGTTCATCTGATTTAGCACTGTTCCACCAGACCATTTGTGTCCTGCCGTGGAAGTAGCTGGCGAGCCATTTTAGGGCCAGTGTGTCAAGTCCAAGGCCACTCAGTCGTCCTATGAGCAGCTTGTGGTTGGCAAGATCGAACGCCTTTGTTAGATCAATGAAGACTGCTCCAAGGAGTTTGTTTTGGTCCAGAGCTTCGTGCACATCAGTGATGAAGCTTACCAGTGCCATATCAGTGCCCTGTTTCTTTCTGAAACCATGCTGTTGGTCTGTTTGCAGGTCGTGCATTTCCCGGTACTCATTGACCTGTTTGTAGACCACCTTCTCAAGTAATTGCTTAGGGTGCAGAGAATGGAGATTGGTCTGAAATTTTCCACGTCCTCCTATGGCCCACTTTTGGGAATTGGGATCACAAGAGCCACCTTCCATAGGGCAGGTACTCTCCCTTCCATCAGAGACCTATTGAATAGCTGGATTATTGGTACTGCAGTGGTGGGGGCTGCAATCTTCAACAGTTTAGATTCAAGGTTATCTTGGCCTGCCGTACCTTCTGGTTTTAGGCCCTTGAACAGCATCAGCACCTCCCCTACTGATGTTAGCTTGAGGTGGAATTCAGGGCCCTGAGGGGGGTCACTTGATTCTCTGAGCTTCCCTGGCCTTGGTTGGGATTGCTGGTTTTGTACTGCTGCAGGTCCAGGAAAAAGTCGTTGAAGGCGTTTGCCGTGTCTTTTGGGGTGGTGACAGGTGTCCCATTAACTTTTATTTCACGTCACCCTGCTTTTCTTGCCTTTTAGGAGCAATTTGATATGACCCCAGAATTTCCTTGGATCAGACAGGTTTCTGGATTGCAGAGCATGCAGAGAATTCTTTTTGGCTTTTTTGAGCTCCCTCTTGAAGATGTTTCTGACTTCCCGGTATTTTACCCAGTCCTGATGCAGGTTTGTAACTTTAAATTTGCCCCATATTTTGTCACTTTCTTTCATGATGCCCTTCAGATCTGGGTCAAGCCATCTGGCCTCCTGACCCTTGACCCTGATCTTTTTTAGGGATGCATGTTTATTGGCCACCGATAGGAAGTGCTTGGTGAAACCCTCCAGGGCTTTGTCTATGGTGGGGGTGTCGAGAACCTGGGCCAAGTCCACTTCTGACAGGGATTTCAGAAAGGCCCCTTCGTATAATGCAGAGTAGTTTCTGGACCAGAAAGTTCTTGGTGGTTGTTTGGCGTAGCTATTTTTCCACACCAGGAAGACTGGCGTGTGGTCACTGAGGGAGTCCGCGCATGTTCCAACTATTTTGGCTGGGTCAGGATTGGATGCTAGCACCCAGTCAAGGGTGGTGTGGTTTCCTGTTTTGTGGTTGAACTGTGTGGGTTCTCTTATTAGGTGGGTTAATTTTGCTCCTTCTAAGCTGTCTTTTACTTCCCCCTTTAGTTTTGCGCACCAGTTAAGGTTAAAGTCCCCCATTATAATCTTTTCTTTACCAGGGATGTTTAGGACGGTGTCTGTGAGTATTTTCAGGGCTCCCATTGCTTTCTTTGGGGTGTTGTATACACATCCAATTACAAAAGGCTTTGTTCCCCCTAGGAGGAGTTCTGCGAACACTGCTTCGCAGCCCTCCCTTTCAAGATCAGAGGTAGTTATCTGGGTAGCTTTGAGTTGGGATTTTACATAGAGGAGGACTCCTCCACATTTCTTCCCCTTCCTATCTTTCCTAAATGTATTGAACCCCCAATGGTTCTAGATAGAGAGCAAAGAGGAGAGGCGACAAAGGGCATCCCTGCCTGGTGCCTCGTAATAGTGGTATCGGAGAAGAAATTGAGCTATTTATTTTGATATAGGCATGGGGATTTGTGTATAGAGCATCTATAATTTGAACAAAAGACCCAGAAAAGTCCAGCTTCCACAACACAGCTCTGAGAAATGGCCATGCCACCAAGTTGAAGGCCTTCTCTGCATCCAAACTTAATGGTAGGAAAGGGTCCTCCTGACCAGGCCACATAGTGAAGGAGGTGAAGTGTCCTCTTTATATTGTCCTGGGTCTGTCGTTTGGGGACAAAACCAGTTTGGTCCTGATTGACCAGAAATGGAAGGATAGCCTCCATCCACCTGGCCATAATGGTTGTGAATAATTTATAATCAATATTAAGTACCGAAATTGGTCTAAAGGTAGAACATAAGGAGGGGTGTTTCCCTGGTTTTGGAAGACTGGTAATGGTGTCTCCTCCTCCCCCTCCTGAACCCTCCCCCCCAGACATACCGCTAGCAAAGTAGGCCCCACTTCCTTCTTTAACAATTAAAAAAAAAAACTCTCCTGTGTAGCCATTCGGGCCCAGGCTCTTGTTAGCTTTTAAATTAGAAATAGCTGAATTAACTTCTGCCATTGTAACTGGCTGATCTAGGGCTTGTTGGTAGTTTTGTAAGAGTATAGGTAGTTGTAGACTTTTTAAAAAAGTGTCCATCTTTTCCCCTACTGACTCATGGTCAGGAGTATACAATTTCTGGTAACATTTTCCAAAAGCTCTCATTATTTGATGGGGTAACCTGACCATCTGACCTGTCTCCGGGTCTCTATAATTTGTGTGATTGAGGACTGAGATGTCCTCTGCCTATGTCCCAGAAGGCGGGTAGCCCTTGGTCCACTTTCATAGTATTTTTGTTTTAAGTACTGGAGGGCCTGTTCTGTACAGATGTCTAACAACTGCAGTATCTGTTGCCTGGTGGTTTGTATTAAAGGGTAAACTACTACATCCCTTGCCGCATGTTGCCCCTGCAATTCCTTTAGTTGTTGCTGAAGTTTCTCCATTCATTGTGCTTGTTGCCTTTTGTAATTTGAGGTGTATTTAATAATATCCCTCCTCAGCACTACCTTTAGCGTGTCCCAGAGTGTTGATTTTTTAATTCCAGGGATTAAGTTTTCCCTCAGAGTCTGAGGGATTCTCTCCTTTACCATTTCCCTGAAGTCTTTCAGGTTTAACAAAAAATTATTGTCTCCAGTTCATCCTCTTTTTTTTTCATTTACATTTTTTCCTCCTTCCTGGAACCGCCCGCCACCTTATCCATCTGCCAGTCGGGCAGCAGCTTCTGCTTCCAAATCGGCCGCTGCCTCCTGATACCCCGTGGCTTACCCCCCACGGTGGGGCCTGCGACACACGGCCCCTATATATGCCGCGGGCACTGTAATTAGGTCAGGGACCCGGCCTGGAAGCACATTGAAGCCGCGGCGAGCTTCATCCGTGACGGCGGGCGGCTCCTCCTCATTTTCGGTTTTTCCTGGGGGAGGCGGGGTCGTGCAATGACGCCAGCGTCCGCCCCGCCTCCAATCACACTGAGTGTCAGCTGCGTGGAACTCCTGGTCTCCACCAGGGGTCCCCACCGCGCCGAACACTACCCACACCCTCCCCCCGGAGTAGGAGAGCTGCCCATAGGACGCTCAATCCTACTCCCCGGCCAGCCTCAAGCTGACCGGGTCGTTTCGAACCAGTCGCCCGGCGTCAAGCGGAAATCCAACGCTGCGCCGGCGGGCGGCAGATCATCCTCTTTTTCTCCGAGTCCCATTCCAGCTTAAGTAATAACTGGGAATGGTCTGAGAGCACCAAGAGGATGACCTGGCATTCTTTCAGTTGGTATTGGTGCTCTTTCAAGACTGAAAAATAGTCTATCCTTGTGTAGGTAGCATGCAGAGCTGAATAATGAGTGTATGCCCTCCTACCTGGGTAAAGACATTTCCATGCGGCCACCCACTGTACTTCCTTGAAGTAGCTCAAAGCTGCCTTCTGTGCAGATGCTCTTCTAGGGACTCGAGGGTTTGTGGTATCCCATTGGTCATAAATTTGGTTATGATCTCCCCCTACCACCAGCATTCCCTTCTGATGTTCTATCATTTTTGAGATAATGTCTTAACAACCATGGCGTTTGACCCTGGTGGGATATATAGGGAGTCCAAAGTCAACCGTCTGCCATCCAATAAGCCATAGCTATTTTCAAGTGCCCCTCTGGGTCTAAATAGGTGGTACTCAGCTGAAAGGGGATGGACCGTGGAATAAGAACAGCAGCTCTCCTTCACGTTCCCCCCTATAAGAGGAAGCGACCACCTGAGAGAAACCAAACTTGGTCAATTTAGTCTGTTCCTCTTTACTTACAGTAGGTGAGTTTCTTAAAGGAGAACAAAAGTTGGCCTATGTTTCTTTATCGAGGAAATTACCCTATATCTCTTACTAGGGTTATTCAGCCCATTAATATTATGTGATATAATTATCATTTGCTGTTTGCTATCCATTTAAACTATGCATTTATTCTGGAGACTTCCCATAGCCCCCCTCTGTAACCTTTTCCCACACATCAGCAACCAAAGAACTTGTGGTTGTACCCTCCCTGCACTGTCCTCCCTTGTGTCACTAAAAATAAATGTCCCAATCCCTATCTTACTATAATTGCCTTTCTTGTGCATCTCATTTTTCATGCAGATATTGTTTACTTTACTGTCATGCATACTAAAAACTGAGCTTCTTGCTATATCTATGAACATAAGAAATTGCCAGCAGATACAGGCCATTCGGTCTATCTAGTCTGCTCAAGTGTGCAGCACTTCAGTCCATTAGACTGCAGCTGCCCGCCTCCCTCATATGCCCCCCCGATTTGTACCTTCCCCTTGAATCTATCCCATGCCCTCTTGAAACCCCCAAACCTCACAGCGATATGACTTCCTCTGTCATAGCGTTCCACCCTTTCTGTGAAATAGTGCCTCCTCAGTTCCCTCTTGAACTTGCCCCCTTCCAACTTCATAGAGTGTCCCCTGGTTTCCCTTCCACCCTTCAGATTGAATATACACCTGGTGTCTACTTTGTTCAAACCCTTCAGGTACTTCAAGGTCTCAATCATATCCCCTCTCTCCCTTCTTTCCTCTCGGGTATACATATTGAGCTCTCTCAGTCTCTCCTCATATGGTCTGTCCCCCAACCCCGGGATCATTTTTGTTGCCCTGTGCTGTACCCCCTCTAGTAGTTTGATGTCCCTTTTCAAGTAGGGGCGCCAGAATTGCATGAAGTACTCTAGGTGCGGTCTCACCAGGGACCTGTACAGTGGCAGGATGACCTTCCCACTCTTAGAAGTAATCCCCCTTGCTATACACCCTAACATCCTGTTTGCCTTCACTGCTGCCTTCCTGCACAAAGCAGAGTGGTTCATTTCCCTGGTTACCAGCACTCCCAGATCCTTCTCCTCCTTGGATTTTGTTAACGGGACACCCTCCAGACAGTAATTGTGTCCTGGGTTCTTGCCTCCTAAATGCATCACTTTGCACTTCTTGGCATTGGAACCAAGCTGCCAAGTGTCACTTAACTCAATAAACTCTATTTTGTAACAAACATTAAACACATTTTTATAAATTAACCTTGTTTCCCAACTGTAATGTGGATATTCCCACTTTATAAACATATATACAAATTGACTCCCAAGGCAGGGGAACATATATACATGTTCCCTTATGATTCGAGTGGGGCCCGCAGAGACTCCCACCCAAATGGAAGGAAAAGTGGCCACAATGTGTGCCAGGCCTTCCTGGCCCCAAGCTATGTTGGACCAACAAAAGATGACATTGACAAACAGTAACAGTATCAGCATCATCATCCCAAGGCCTCGTGTGGTGCCATAACCCAAGCACTGGCTATGCAGAAATTACTTAATTCAGTTCTTATTTAGCATCCGTGCCCCCCCCCAATAAGATAAAGGTATGTGGTAACTTTAAGATCCTTAATGTCATGCAGGTATTTCTGCCTGAGTAACCATTCAGTGGAGTCGCTAGACAGATGGCCCTAAAGGTAACTGTCTCTTTATAGCGTCTGTCCACACTTCTGAACTGATCATTAGTTCATATAAAAGTATAACAAACTTCCCTTCTTTCCATAATTTTCCAATCAAAACACAAAAAAGCCTATGGTCATGTGGTAGCCTCATATTTCCACTTAACCTCCCTCCCTCCTGGACCCCACGAGAGGGGAAAAAAATACAATCAAAAGGGATTACTTCATCCTTCTTTCAATATTTTAACCCCAGGCAATAACTATGGAGAGAAATAGTGTCCAGATTTGTGCAATTATGCAATGTCTATATATCCGAAGGTCAGTAAAACTGAAAGAGATGTCTTTATATTTGACCCCAATATAATTATACAAGCAAAAGCAAAGTTTGGTAACATTTAGGCAGGTTCCCCATGGAGGTGCAGAGTCAGCTGACCATAATGTCTTGAAATCAAGAGGAAAAAGAGGAACTATTGTGGAAGAGGTATAATTATGCCCCAAGAGTTGTTCGTGGTAAAGATAAATGCTAGGACCCTCTTAATCGTCGATGAAAATAGTTTAAAGCACAGACTGGGGAATCCTGCTCTCCACTGGAGTGAGTAAAAACTCTCAGTCCTATTTAGTGATGTATGTGGGAGGCAGGTTGTGACAGGGAGCTCCTGCAACTCTTGAGGACTGACCTTTTCTTAAATCTGTTGCAACAGTTCTTCTATTTCTTAGTCTATTCTATCCTTTACAATTTCTAGTCCATAATGTTGGCCACCTATGGGCACCCCCTCTCCTTTCTTGACTATGCGATAGTGTCCTCTTTAATTTTCCTTTTCCCTCTCCGGTCCTCATACATGGAGGTTATTGTTGTGACCTCCAAGCGTATGTATAACAGGTTATGTTTACTGTTGTTGGATTTAGTATGTAATAGCACTATGTCACAATATACCTTATGTTTATGAAACCTGTAAATGTTGAAAATACAATGGCACTAGGTGTTTTTGATAATAGTAAAAAGCACTAGGTGACTATTATAGAAATTAAGTTAGTTGTGCTATCTAAATGCATGTAAATTGCTGTAAACTGAACAAGTCTGAAATTTCATGGTGATTTGCCTATGTCCCATGAAGCTTTGCATTATGGAAGTAAGTATGATGTTGTATTTCTTTGAAACTGGATTTGTTGCCAATGCCCTTTGGGTGACCCTTTTTTCAGTGTTTCTGCACTGAGGTTCTTTGTTTTTAGCTTGTTTTTTTTTTCTTTTTGAGCCCCTGCTATCCAAGCAAACCGGGCCCACATAGGGATGAAGGGTTTTCACTGAAAAGTGTTAGATCAAAGATCAGTGTCAGTAGGTGCTGGCTAAGTGCACAGAAGGGACATACATAGTCTTTTGCTGCAAACTGATGTACTGAAGAAGGAATATGGCATTGCAGAAGCATATTTCCTGTATTTTGAATAAACATCACACAGACATTGTGTGCTGAACCTGAAGTTTGGTGTCTGGTCCATCTGTTATCCCACAACCCCTCCACGCAAGTAAATTACCCCCTCCCCAGTCAGTCCAGGGAGGGCTTTGGTACAGTATACAGTATGCATTACTGACTTGCGAAGCAGTGCCCAAAGAGTTAGATTAACAAAAGTAAGTGCTCACCAGCTCTCAAGTGTTCCCTTCCTCAGAGGGGTGATCTCCTGTTGCTCTCTGATTTCTCATATTACCGAGGAGTGCCTTGATGTCTTTCAGCATTTTCAGGGCTGCTGCTCTGGCTTTGTTCTTATGTGGATGTTTTTCTGCTGTGCGGCACTCTGTGTGTGGTGGTGAAGTTCGTTGCTCCTTCAGACCTTCCGACTCTGCTCCCCAGCCTCTCGCTAGTAGTTCCTGCTACGCTTCCATCAGCAAATCATAAACCTTAGTTCTGGAATCCCAGAAAATCTTTAATTTCGCCGGATAAGGTATTTGGAATCTGATTTTATGGCCCCTAAGAATTTTGAGTATTGGTGAGTAAGCAGACCACTGCTTCACAATCTCTATATGATTGTCACTGTCAAATATGAGGCAAGCTGCATTGTCTTTCACAATTTTTTTATCCACGCTGTTTTCATTAAAAATTCCTTATCTTTATAGTTGGATAATTTTAGAACCGTGGACCAGGGTCTGATAGCAGGGTCCAATGACTTTGGAGCTAGAGCGTAGTGTGCACACTCAATTTTAAAATAAAAGGCTGGAGACAGCTCTCGGACATCTCAGAATAGATTTTCCAGGAAGTCCTCCATCTGCCCAGTTTCTGATCCCTCGGGAAGGCCATAAATATGAATATTTTCTTTCCTCAACCGGGCCTCAATATCTATAATTTTACTTTGTATAGTCTCTGTATGGTGGGTTACTAGACAATCGACCGCTGCTCACAACTGATGAGTCATCTTCCATATCTGAAACCCTCTTCTCGGAGGCTTCTACTCTGCCTTCTATCTCCTTGATTTGGGATTTTAGTGACTGAAATTCTTGTTTAGTTTCTGCTCTAAAAGCTCTCGGTTCACTTAAGAAGGTTTCAAAGCATGATCTGGACAAATGTTCAGTCTCCTGATCTGTATCCATTTCTGGGGCCTCATGGTCTGCTGGAGATGAGTTGCAGCTAGGCCCCTCATGGTCTGATAATCCTCCTCCATCTTGCACATTAGCTGTAGTTCTGGAGTGGGATCTGCTATGTCTGGACACTCCCTTTGTTCTTGCAGCCATCTCGGTATTTATTTATTGATTTAACTACAGAAATCGGAGGGATTGGTGTATGGGAGTCTCGGAGCTCTAGAAGAAAGCTGCCATCGGTGTGATAACGTCACCGGAAGTCATAAACTATTAATTTACCTTGGTGCCTGCAGCTGGGATTGGAGAGGTGGAGTCCCAATCCGTGCAGCGGTCAGGACTTCATATTTGCTGGTAGAACTCCTTTAATCGTTCTGTTTATTTCTGGGTTTGTGCTCTCTGCTGCTACCTACTGGTTATCTATCCATGTGTTCAATAAGACTGCTCTGAGTTTCTCTTAGCTAAAGTCTGTTTCCTCAGAAGTCATACATACGTGACAGACACACTACAGTGATAGCCACAGACATTGCCAGCTATTTCCAGATATTTTGTGAAATTTCTGAAGAGTTTCTCTCTGCTGCCTCTACTGTGGAAATGCAGAAAGCAGGAGATATTTCTGGAAATATCACAGATATTTCGAGAAATAGCTAGCAGTGCCTGTGGCTGCTACTGTAGCCCCTTTGTTTCTGGGTGTCTGTGCTAGGAGAGGGTAAGGGTGCACTGCGCATATGCATTCTGCATGGTGCTACCACAGCCATTCATACAGGCAGCATGCAATGGACAGAATGTCTTGCCTCATGAATATGCCTCCCTTATAAAATGCGCACTGTTTCAGGCATGGCGCAAATGGCCGTGACTAAAAATAAATTAAAATAAATAAATCAACATAAAGGTCTCAACCTTTAGTGTGAGTTTATTGTGAGGTTTGGGTGTTTAGCTAGTGTGATTGGAAACTTAAAATGTCGTGAGTGTTTTCCAAAAAGAAAAGATAATGTAAGTAAAAATGACTAAAACCTTGACACAAAATAAAATCCAGGCACTGAGATCATTAGTGAACACAGTCCTGCTCTTCAGGTGTATTAGTTATCTAACTTTGCATTCCTTTTTCACGGTTTACTCCAAAGTGATCATGTTTCCCACTGGAACAGAATTTGAATTAGGAAAAAAGATATACTTAAATTGGGGCTCCAGAGGTGTCTCTTGGCTAATTGAGATTATACCACTGTAATTGTTTAGGGTTCTAGAACCACCCAGCTTCCTGTCACAAGAAGACACTTTTGATTCACCAAGAAAATCTCTTGAGCCCCATTTACTTTGTATTATATAGCAAGTCAGATATATATAATTTACATAACACAAATCCTTTCTTTTGGGGCCTGTCAGTACCCTTGGTACTTTGATGTTAACTTTGTCGAGATTAATGTTACCTTTTGTGTGAGTGAGTCAGATGCGCATCATTTGTGTGATCTGCAAAGTTGCAAGGTCAGTGGACTGCAGTACTGGCGGGGATGGCAGGGCACCACAACACATGTCCAACACACACCCGGAAGTCCCTGACAGGAACATCTTCATCTCACTCTCAGCTGCTTACCATGCTGCTCACACTGTAAGTCTCCATCCCTCCTGCTGCCAGAGTACCTTTTGGGGTGGCGTTTTACCTAACAGGATAGTGTGCCAACATTTAGGACCAGGCCATATCTTTTTTTTTGGGTGGGGGAGTTGGATAACTTTCAAGATAGGGGAGTTGCCACAGCTGGTGGCAACACTGAGAAAGGTCCTCTGTGTCTGGAAGCCATCACTGCCAGTAGCAATATCAAGAAAGCCCTCTACAAGTAGCAGACACCACTGTGTATTGTAGCATCGATAAAGCCCCTCTGATGCAAAGCACTGCCACTGCAAGCTATAATGTACACGCGTGTATGTGTGTTTAAAGTTGTACTATCATTAAAACTTTGGCACTGTCCAGTACCACTGGTACTTGATTATAATTTGTCATAGAGTTATTGCAATGTCTTATTGCATTTGCATTTAGTAAGAATGCATAGCATTGGTTAGATGAGTGGTCACTGCTCTTTTCTCATCTTCAGCTATAAACCTGCTGTTAGAACACTAGGGGGGAGTGTGACCACACTGCAAAGTTTGAACTGTAAGATTCTAAAATTCCATCTCTGGCACAACAGCTTAGTGCTCAGATGATGCAATTTGTATGACTCACTGATAAACCCTCCAGAAGAAGCATCATTACTACAGTGAGACCTTTCTTCTCCTCCAGTGTTGTCTCCCAAGGCCCCATGGGTCACCCCTTCCAACTGCCAATGGCTCACCAACATACCTCACTTGGCAGCCTATTAAGCCTCATCTCTCTGTAGGTACCAAGAGAACATCATCCCATGTTGACATGATCCAGTGGCCAGCATTGAGCATACTCTGGTTGAACTGTAATGACAGCAGGCAGCATTGATGGAGACAGGAGAGCTTCCTTGGCGTTTGCCTAAACCATCCCTCTGGAATACCACGGGACAGACATATCCCAGGATGTGCCACCAAGACATCTCTGAGAGGCAGCACACCCCTTGGACTGTGCCTCCACCTCTCAGTGGCCCAGCTGAGGCTCCAGGATAAGAAAACAACTCCAGGTCTCCCACACAATGAACAGACTCCCAGTCACTGCGCTGTTGGGATGGCCCTGCCCTCCAAACCTTTTGGCAACAGCAGTGGAGCTGTGCCTTTGCATTGCTTGAATAATTGGGGGGGGCACCTCATCCTACTCTTTGGACATCTCTCAGGATGTATTCTTATCTGGAGAAGCTGTAGTCTCAAAAGCAGAAGTGGCTAATACTCAAAAAGGGCATACCATACAAGTAAAATAAAAATGTCAATGGAGAATATTATGAATGAATGAACACGTTAAGGTTTAGGAAATTTCAACTTTGAATTGTGAATTAGTGACAGCCAGAATCTCTTCCAAGAATTCTTTTATTTAAGGTCTGCAACAGGTGGCAAAACAACAGTACACAAACAAGACAAGAAGTGCAGGGGTTGTAATTAATGATATGTCTTGCAGCCCAAAACTGCCCCTAAACTGTCTGGTCCCAATGAAGTTCAACTTCTGGAAGATTGAGTGGCTCCTCGAACTCTTAAACCTAAAACTATGGATGAAACCTCAGCTCATCTTTTATGCAGTAGTGGTAACTGAAATTAGTAAGAAATCCATCAGTTTCAAGTACATGACACAACAAGGCTGATCAAAGTATCTAAACATCATGTCATTTGATGCGCTGCTTAGCAGTAACAAACAAGATTTTCATTCTTAAAATATTGTTTATATGTATAGTTCTGGTATTTCTCTTCAGCTTACAAGAATGCCTTCTTTAGCTCTTTGGGTGAGAGAACTGCAAGTGAAGCACCCAGACTCGAGAAGGCACTCATAACCATGAGAAATGTTGGAACTGTATATATAGGGGATGCACAGTGGCCTCACTCAAAATATGCAATTTATCTCCACATATGAAGGGGCAAGACCATAACTCATGAGTGGCGAACCCATGAGTGAGTTATGACAGTCTTGTCCTCTCACAAGTGGAGATAAATTGTGTATTTTGAGTCAGGCCATCGTATATTCAATTTATATAACATAAGTTCAACAGTTATAACTTTTTAAATCAGCTTTTTGTGTGACAATGTTTCTGTTTTTCTGTGATTAAAACTGTTGGCTTCAGTGCAGCATATGCCTATTATGATGTCATCAGCACTGTGACAGCTGCTCTCTGATTGGTTCTGTTCTGTGCAAGGTCAAGGAAAGTGATTGGGACATATCTAAACTGTAGATAAATGTTTACCTGGAGGTTACCTGACAAATTTATCAGGGAAAATTTATCACCACTCGTGTTGTATATACAAGGGATATGCAGAAGGGACTTGTGGGAGAAATTATTTATCTATACTAGTGCTGTTTAACCCTGGGTAACCGCATATGTGGCATAGGCCACTCATAAGGTGTCCAAGGTCAAACAGCACGAGTATAGATAAATCATTTATCTCAATGGATCCCCTCTGTATATTTGATTTATGCAATAGGTACTAGCTGTGATACTGCAGACAGAGGTTTTTTTTTAAATTAAGAAATTTTAATAGAATATTTGGTGATTTTACATGTATCAATTCACTTTTATGCCATGTTGCTAGGTGGTTACTAGGAATGCCTTGGGCTTGATGTCCCAACGATCAGAAAACTTCCGAAGTGTCATTTGATTGTTCCCTTGATTGTTTTATGAATAATTATCATATAAAAATGACATTGGCTTTTAGCAAGCAGGCAAGAATGTAGCCTGTCACTGAAGTCTATTGAGAGATGTGCTAAATTATTGCTTTTGGTAACGTTTTTATATTTAAAACAAAAATATTTTTTCCCTTATTAGTCTTGTGCTATGGTTTCTTCATTTGCAGTGGTGGTGGAGCAAGCGTGAATGCTGTGGGAGCAGGTGCAGTGAGGCAGTGTGACTGCATTTCATATTTCTACAGCGCTGCTGAATTAGTTGTGCCATTGATGTTTTATTTAAAAAGAAATAAAATATCTTGGGGGGGGGCCTTGATTCACAGTTTCATTTGTGGTAGTAGCGGAGTGAGCCTGAGTGCTTGGAGAGCCGCATGAGTTGCAACGAGGGGAAGTGGCAACAGTTTCAGTGAGGGAGCGTGGCTGCACTGTACAGGAGTGATTTTGAAGATAAATGCCTTTTTCCCCTTTGTAATTGTGTTGTTTGTGGTTGTCGTGGTGGAGTGAGTTTGAGTGCTGGGGAGCAACAGCAGCTGCAGTCAGGGAGCAAGGCTGCACTTTTACTTCCTACCAAAAAAAGTAAATATGGTATTTCCTTTTTTGGCCACAGCAGTCTGGGATAAGATTAAAAAAGAAAAGTATGTTGTAGCAGGAGACGTCAGTGCTGGCAGTTTGGGGCTAAAAGTACAACCCTGAAGGGGATGGGGAAGAAAACAAAGGTACCGTGACAGCTGTGAGCTGGAGAAATGTTTGTAATTAGGGAATCTAAATGCTGTGAGCTGGGAAAATCTTCTAAATCAGGCACTGTGACTGTGCAGATCTTGTGGAAATGGCTGTCAAGCTAGAGGGATTTTGTTGTTTACTGCTTTGCTGTATGTGTAGATTCTCAGGGCTTCCCATTGGTTTGGCAGGGTGCAGAAGTAGTAGTGCCACAGGCAAGCAGGTGCCATGGCTAATCTATGATGAGTTTACTAAATGTATAAATCTTGATGACAAGTTTACAATATATATAAATGCCATTTAATATATGGATTGTGAAAATAAAGGTATAGACAAGTAATCAAAAAATTATTGGTAATCCCACACCTCCTAAAGTGATAATACCACAGTTTCAAAGTGGTAATAGTATTGTTCAGAGCCCGCAATACTATTGTTTGGTGCTCTGAATGATATTATCATCACTGAAACTGAACAGCTCAAGCATAGCAGTCTCCTACGCCAGGCCATGTTAGGAGTGTCAATCAAACAACAGCGTGGCCCATGATTGGCCACTTTCCCTCTGTGGGCAGGCTGAACATTTTTAAAAAGATGGCGGATCTCTCTCGCTTAGTGAGCATACTCTGTCCTCTGCTTTTTTGCCGATTTTTTCCTTTTTAACAAAAATGGACTTATCTGGTTGATTCTTCATGCTGCACATACAAAACTGACAAGAGGTAGGACTGCCAAGAAAACTAAAATGTTTTCTGTTCTAGCCTGGTTACCGGGGGGCGGGGAGCAGAGAGGAGCAAGGACACAAAAGCAAGACACTGCGGCTGTCGGCCACGACCGAGCCTTTCCTGCCAACTGCCCCTCAGGAAAACACAAAAATCGGATCCATATATTAAAAAAAATAAAGGACAGATTAGTGTCAATTACCAGTGACATCATCTCGAGATTCTGGACATAGGAACCTCTCGATGGTATTACTCATCTGGTAATGGACACTAACCTATCCATTATTCTCTTTTTATTTATACAATAGCTCAGGTAACAAGAGTAATACAGTGGCTTCTGTGTCCATACCTATTGCATAAACAAACATATTATAAATCATATTAAATAATTTTGTTTTTAAAATGCAATTTTAACTTTAAATCAAAATGTTTTTCTTTGTTAAAAAAATAAGTGAAACCCCTGTGCAGGGAAAGGACTATGCCAACTCAACTTGGAACTTAAAAATGTTAGAACTATTTGCATGAGACATGCTCTTATGGTTATGACAATGTCTGGAATGTTTAGAAAAAGACAAGTCTGATTGGCTTAAAGTGGTGTCATAATTTATAATCTATTTAAATGTATATAAATTCTATATGTGTCCCTTCCATAATATGCTCGTAATCATTCTGACTGAAAGTGGCAAACTTTGTTCTTCTAAATTTCAGTTGCGTGTTGCTATAGTGGATTTTGACCTGCAGCTGTCTTCGTGAGTGAGTGAGAGAGCGAGTGAGTAAATTATTCTTGTGTGAACTGGTGTGTGCCTGTGTATACATCCATATGTTTGTGTCTGATTTTGTGTGCCTTAATTCTATGCTTCTTAATGCGGAGACAGGATACCGAAAATCCAAACGTTAAGAGGCCTGTGGTCGAAGTAAAATAAAAAAAGTTCCTTAAAATAAAAAAATAATGCTCCTCAATTTCTGTCTCTGCATAGCACAGCAATTTACTCTTCCAAATGGGAGCCACACTTCTCAGTTTAGAGGGCTAGTCTGTATGCACCCACAATGCTGTGCACAGCTTGATTATCACAATCATGACATAAGCTGTCCAAATTAAGACTTAATCAAATGATAATTTAAATATTGACAAACACATTCCTAAAAAACATAAATAAAGATTCTCTGTGTTTTCAGTTTGCAAAATCGGAATCACCTTCAAGTCAGATCTGATTGTGCTTTGCTTAAAAAAATTCAACTGCAAATTGCTTGTTTGACATAAACTAGTGTATCATATGAAACAAATAGAAAAACTAGCCATTACTATACACTGCTTCATTGGTGTGAGTCGAAGTGTGCAAATCCAGCTTTAGTACGCTGCCTGTTTTCTGAAATGAGCCATGGCTTTCGATTCACAATCAGAATAAAAACTCTGCTTGCTCGTTGTGTTTGATATCAAAAGGGATGCTGTCCCAGTTGAAAGGACAATATAAAAATCTGGTCTAGTCATGAAACACTGCTTAGTTAATGAATAAAGAGTACAGCCAATATTACTGTAGTTTGCGACTGACTTTGGATCACATTCATAGTGTACATATCCTATAGCTTGTTTCTCTCTGACACAGTCCAATACATAGCATGAGCACTGTATGCCATCGCCATCTGACTTTACAATCCAGAGTGATGGAATAACACTGCATTAAATATTTATCAAAAATAATTAACAATTGTAAAGTCCTTTACATAGTTCATGTGCTATTGTTGCAAAGATCAGACAAAGTGTGTATCCCCATCAGGCTTCAGTGCAAAACGATAGGATCTTCCTGTAGCTGGTCAGCTGGCTGGCTTCAACGGAGGATACTGCCAAATGCTGGAAGAAGAAACATCATAGTCAGAGGATGGCAAGCACGGTCAGTTCCTTGCATGTCTAGACTTATGTGGGCCAGATTCTCTTAATGGTTATATTTATTTGTTTATGTTTTTGGTAACTGGGTGAGCAAACTAATCCAAAGGGCCATTTTCGGTTGCGACCCAGGCCGTACAGTGGCACAGACAATACTAAGGGGATACGTGATGCTGCAGCATCTGATAGCGATTTTATCAATACGACTGGCAAGTGAGCTCGGAGGTTATCACAAGTGGCTCCGCGAAGCAGAGCCATGAGTGCTTAATCCCCGAGCTCACTTGCCACCAGTGCTGATATAAACCACTATCAGATGCTGCAGCATCACGTCTTAATTTTATATCATAGGGGTTGACTTCATTGTGTTGTTTGGTTGTGTATTTCTGTGGTTATTTTGCTAGTTTTCTGCCGTGTTTGGGAGTTTCATTTGTGCTTCTGTGTTGCTGCGCTACAAGTTCATACTTTAATTTGTGCTTTACTGCAGCTGAAACATTACCGGCAGCATTACTACTGAATGTAGTTTGGCATTGATGTTAACAGTGACGTGTAGACAGAGCTGATAACCTGCAGTTCTTGTTGCCTGTCTATATGTCATTAGAAGGAATCTGTTTAGTGGTACTGATAGCTGTTTTATCAAATGAGTTATCAGTCAACCCCTATAATATAAGTATAAGTTATAATATAGTAGGTACATATAATACAGTGAGTATAGTGGTATAAAAAACAGTGATACATAAACATCAAGTTCATGACAAAGCAATGCTTCTCTGCTTACAGAGAACGAGGACATACACTTACAGCAAATAAAGACATTATTCAGCCAGTTCAAGGTTTACAATACAGTGCATAAGGGATTACACTATAGCAATCAACATTTTCACAATGGAGTCAAAAACATTTCAATTGTTTATGTGTTAGCCAGTACTTGGGGAAGTAACGCAAATGGTACACTGGGCCTCTAAGGCAGATTTCTGGCAAGGGTGTCCCCCATGACATCAAATTGCAGCACTACAGTCCCTACTACATCACCTCGCCAGCTTTTCCAACAAACTGGAACAGATCACTATGGGGAACCTAAACATCAACTGGTTAGCCAGCTCTCCATCCCATACCAAAGATGCCATAGCTGCCCTTGACCTCACCCAGCTAGTCACTTCCCACCAGGCCCCACCCTACCAAGGGCACCACCACACTACTGGCCATTGTCGTCGTGAATCAACCCCACAATATCGCTGAGATCACAGTGCTGCCCAGTGCCCTAACTGACCACTTCCCCCATCATCTTCACAGGGTCCTGTAGAACGAAGAAACCAACTAATAAAGTCACCTTCGAGCATCACCTGCAAACTGGCCAAACGCAGAGAACACCTTGCCAGATGGGACTGGTCCCCAATTAAGTTAGCACCAGATGTGGACGCTGCCTTCAGCTACTTTGTCCAGTCTTTTAATGCCGCTTGTGACATTTTCACCCCCGTTTCTAAGTGTATAATAAAGAAGCATGACTCCCCATGGATTACCCCCACCCTCATCAACCAGCTGTGGGACAGAGACAATCTCTGGCATAAGATCTCATCAATACAAAGGACTGACCCTTTTAAAACTGCCCTTAAGTGTCACCAGTTTTCCACCCGCTCCTGTAACTGTATATAAGCTTACCCCAGGACTCCAGCCACTCGCAGCCCTTCACCTCTACCTTACACTCCTATGTGAACTAGTCTCAGGATAGATAATGTTCCATGAATTTGCATTTAGCTACCAACTTGTATAGGAACTGACCACTTGCTTAATTATGTATATATTGTATTGAATGTTATACCCTCTGACTCGGTTCTCTCTGAAACTACTATGTATATGTGTTATATAAGATGGATATATTTATTGTTTGCTGTACATGTCTCTGTACCATAACGAGGAGCCTTTATAAATGAGTCTGCTGACTCAAAGAGTTGCAATTCCGATAATAATCGATACATAAAAAAAATAAATAAATAAAATAAGGGAGCAGGCACAGGTGGCCTGAGACATGAGCCACTCTCTTAGTTTCAATTTGAAGGATCAATTAGAGGGTAACATATGGATAGCAGGTGGTTTTCTGTTCCAGAGGTAGGGGGCAGAGACAGAGAAAGCCTTGTTCCCCATGACAGTAGATACATGGTGGACTATTGGGGGGGAACAGAAGAGACCCTGAGACACCGAGTTACTACCCTGTCAGTGAGAAGCGAGGAGTACAGGGACTTATGTGAGTTCCTGAGAGAGGTACTGACTAAACAGCCCATAGTATATTCAAAACCGCCCTGCAGGGAGCCAGTCTAAGGACTGATACAGAGAGCAGTGATGAGTGGAGGAAGGGACCTGAAGGGCAAAGTGACAGATAGAGTTTATGTGATATTTAGGTGAGAAAGAAGTGTGGAGGACATGGAGGAGAACACTGGGGAGCAACAGTCAAGTAGGGGCAGTAGATTTCCCTGGGTAATTGCAAGACGAGCCTCTGGGGTCAGGAGGTGGTTAACATGGTAGGCTGCCCCCAGCTTCTGGTGGACTCTCTTCATAGTGTTAGAAATGTGGTCACTGTAGGTAAGGGAGGGAACCACATTAGGTAACGGAGGGATCAAGAGTCACTCCTGGGTATCTGAAGGAGGATACAGTGTCAAGAGAAGGGCCTGCAGGGGTGACTATGTGTAATGAGGTTTTTGATTTGGAGGCCTTTGCAAGGTACAGCTTTGAGCCAAAGAGCATGGCCTTCATTTTTTCCTCATTTGCAAGAAGTTTTCTGGAGAGGAACCAATGTTGAGCTGATCCATAGTTTGTAGTGAGTGTAGGAGATATAGATTCGAGGGACTTGCTGCTATGGTAGATGATGAGGTCATCGGTGTAGAGGAGCGCATTACAGTTTATGCTTTCTGTGGGAAGATCATTTATGAACAGTGAGAATAATATAGGCCCCAGTATGGAGCCCTGGGGGACACCTGTATGGACGGGTAATGCAGCAGAGGTATCTTTGCCTATCAGAACAGACTGGGATCTGTTAGCAAGGTAGCTCCTAAACCAAGCGGTGGCATCCAGGGAACAGCCTAGGTTTAGCAGGGTGGATTGGAGAAGATGGTGGTCAACAAGGTCAAAGGCCTTTGACAGGTCCATAAACACCACACCTGTGGCCATACCCATGTCCATATTTCTAAGGACGTGGTTGGAGAAAAGGGCCAAGGCTGAAAAGGTGCTGTGGTGTTTGCGGAAGCCATGTTGAAGGGGGCTCAGGAGGTTGCACTTATCTAGATGCTCAGATATCTGATGGTGAATGATTTTTTCTAATAGTTTGCTTAGATGTAGGAGGAGGGAGATGGGACGGTATTTTTCCAGGGCAGTGGGATCACCAGATTTGAAAACAGGCACCACATGCACATGCTTTCATGAGTCAGGCATAGTAGATGATGAGAGGAACAGGTTAAATATGTGGGTCAGTGGCTTTACAAGGGCAGGGGAGAGGAATTTCAGAAATGTGGGATACAGACCGTCACTACCTGGGCTGCCCCTGGCGGGTAGCATCTTTAGGAGTTTTCCAGTGACACTATGGTCGATGGCTCTGAAATAAAAGAGAGTGCTTGATGTCTGAGGGCAACATGGATGTTTTTTCTGGGTCGAGGGAGGCTGTGGAGGGAGTTTGCTGGCGTAGGCGGTAAGGTCGGTGAACATTCTGTTGAAGGTATTAGCGATCTTGCCTGGCTCAGTAATGGGATCAGAGGTAAGTTCTGTTATTTGTTTATATGATTTTGGTTTGAGGAGGGTGTTAACTGAGGCCCAGAAACTGTGGGGGTTGCCAAGAGACTCGTTTTGTAGGTTGGTATAGTAGTTACAGTATGCTTGAGTGACTTCACAGCCTGCTTATAGGAGTTATGAAGTCACCTGTATGCATTCCACAACTGGGGGAAGGGGGATGCCTTGAAGGCTTGCCAGGTTTTGTCCCTTACTTTCATTTGGGCCAGAAGTTCATTTGATAGCCAACGGGTGTTACCACCTTTAACCCTCCTGGTGGTGATTAGGAAGTATTTGTCCTGAAGGTTGCGAAGAGCTTCCGTAAAAAGCGTCACCACCATGGAGACATTTTTGAGTTGGTAGAGCAAGGACCAGTTTATGGCCCAGGAATCCCTTAGCACTAAGTCTGAATCCTGGGATTTGAATTTCCTAAAATATAGCAATATGCAGGTGCAATGCATGCTGCACACGTCTGCTGCTGCTTGATTGCATCTGAGCAGCCCTGCTGCTTTTTTCAAAAGATGAGCCCGTTTGTGACAAAAAGTCACAATTTGCAGTTAAAAAAAAAAAAAGAATTGATGCAAATGTGATTTGTCTATTTTGAGGCACAAAATCCAGGTGTAGTTATACCATCTCACAAATGGATTAACAGTCTGAACAGATTTCCATTTCAGAAATAGTGATGGGTGGATCTCAGACAGATCCTTTTGAAAATCCTACCCGCTCTATGTGAGCAAGAAATCATATGGTTCAGCTGTTGGTATACAAAGAATACAGAACAGGAATGTAGCTATGAAATGTACAGGGAATATTTTATTTTTATTTATTTCGTTTTTGTTAACCAGGTAGGTGCACTAGACAAGAGATTTTGCCTACTTTCAGGCATGACCCGGGAGGGTTACACATCAGAAACAGCAGATACATAGTGTCCACAACAGAATACAACACATCTAGTTGGAAGGAAAATACAGTAACACATGACAATTTAGAATACATGGCACATTCAGGAACAACAAGTAGAATATACATAGCATGAGGATAAACAGTAATCACAGTTACATAAACTTTTATAGAATTTTGAAAACAGTATAACTGACTAAGAAAATACGTATACAGCAAACACTGGGGGTACATAAGTGCTGAGAGGAAGTACCGCTCTCAAGGTGGAAGATCAGTGGTGGTAGTGCAAGCGAGTGGAGACAAGCAAAAGGTAGAGCAGGAGCAGAGACCTGAGCTCATAAGGTGAGTTCTTAAACTTTTTTGAAAGGCCCGGTGAGTAGCCAATTGTTTAACATAGAGTGGAAGTGTGTTCCACATTCTGGGAGCAGATGCGGCAAATGCAAGTTCACCCTTGGTGAGACATCTAGGCATAACAAAGGAAGCATTTTCAGTAGATCTCAGAGTATAGAGCAAGTCAGGTTGTTTTAGCAGAGTTACTTGGAGTACTAGTCCATATTAATTTATCGACCAGACAACCAGCTGTGTACAGACGATAGGAGGACGGGGTCAGCCAACTGAGAGAAGAATAGAGCTGACAGCGATGTGATAGTTTAGGAGCTGCAAGGGCGAAGTGGCAGATACTATTATAACAAGTGCTCCATTTCTGGATTACTTGCTTGCTAGCATTAAGGTAGACTATAGAGCCATAGTTGAGGCAAGGTCGAAGAATTCCCTGAGCAAAGGCCAGCCTGGCTGTCGAATTTAGGGAGGATCTTACCTTGTAAGCCAGGCCAAGTTTACTGTTCACTGCCTTACAAGTGGCTGCAACATGAAGATTAAAGTCCAGTGAGGGGTCAAGAGTCATCCCAAGGTATCTGAAGGATGTGGCTGTATCCAGGGTTATGCCATCAGGTCCATGAAGGGAAAGTCCCACATGACAAAAACTTTTAGCCTAGGGGAAGTCCCAAAGAGCACTGACACTGTTTTGCTAGTGTTAAGTAGGAGCTTATTTTGTTTTAGCCAAGCCGAGAAGCAGTCAAAGTTAGATTGAAGGGAGGTACGAACTGCCGAAATGTCATTAGCGGCAGAGTACATAACCATATCATCTGCATAGAAAAGAGGCAAAGTCGATCCGGACAGGGGGGATGGATTATTTATAAAGAGACAGAAAAGGAGGGGATCAAGAATAGAACCTTGGGGAACAGCAACTGAGGTAGAGACAAGATTGAATGTGACGTTCCCTATTTGAACAAATTGTTGCCTACCCAGAAGGTAACTGCCAAACCAGGCCGTGGCAGAATTTGAGAAACCAAGAGAGGATAGTTTGGAGAGCAGAAGAGAGTGGTCAACCAATTCAAAGGCCTTTGTGAGGTCGATAAAAATGGCCCCAATGAGTTTTCCTTTGTCCATGTTAAGCAGCACATCATTAGTCAATTGTAATAGTACCATAGTTGTGCTGTGGCTGGACCTAAAGCCATGCTGGGCTGGGGATAATAGATTGTTTTTATGCAGATACTCCGTGACCTGAGAAGACACAGCCTTCTCTAGGATTTTATCCAAGAAAGATAAGATGGCAATTGGTCGGTAATTACTCATCGTTCTAGAGTCTCCTTTCTTATGCACTGGCACAACATGTGCAATTTTCCCAGATGGATGGCACCATCCTGGTCATAATAGATAAGCTGAGTATTCTCGCAACAAGGGCTGCAATGTCAGCAGCAATAACTTTAAGGAACTTAGGTAATAGTCCATCGGACCCAGGAGAGCCACGTTCAGGAATGGCTCTCGTAAGCCTTAATACATCAATAGTCGAGACTGGTTTAATACTAAACCGGGTTGATAAAGATTCAGCAGGGTTTATGATTTCCTCAGAGGGTAAAACAGAGCTAACCAGGAAGTCCGAGAGATCAGAGAAGTGAACATTAAGCGAAGTAGCAATCGTGTTTTGGTTATTGCAGTTAGCATCATTTATAGTAGTTCAGTCAGAGGCGGGGAGGAAAAAATTACTCACCATAGTAATGTTGTTTCTTCTAATGGAGTCTTGCTGCATTCAGACATAATGCAGTTAGCCCCAGCACTTGAACTACCCCGGAGAGGAAAGAGTTAACTCTATGCAAAAGCATAGAACGTTGAGCTCGAGCTCGGTTTTCAAACCTCTGTCTGTGGTACTTCCCAGTGTAACTGTCAGATTCCTACGAGCTAACTAACTAGTAACTAAAGTATGGAAATCGTTCAAATATAGCCAAAGGGCAAAATATATCTTCTTGGGCCCCAAAAGTCTCAAGTCGAGAACCCAAGAAGGAAAGGTAGTGACAATGTTTAGTAAAACACCAGAAAAATAATAACAACAACATCTACCACACCCAAGAGGGAGGGTACAAGGTACACCCCTCAGGTACAACACTGTACCTGCCAGCCCACTTCCCAAAACCAGGTTCTGAGAGGGGAGGCGGGGGGGAGGTCTGAATATAGCAAGACTCCATTAGAAGAAACAACATTACTATGGTGAGTAATTTTTTCTTCAAACAACATGAAGTCTTGCTGTATTCAGACATAATGCAGACTACAAAGCAGTTTCCTATGGAGGAGGGAATGCAGAACCTACTTTGGGAAGAGGTTCTGCAGTACTGCTGTACCAAACCTAACATCACGCCTAGCCTGGATGTCCAAGGAGTAATGCTTGGTGAAAGTATGTTCTGTTTTCCAGGTGGCTGCTTTACAGATCTTTAACAAAGGTATATTTCTGGCTGCAGCTAGAGAAGCAGCTGTACCCCTGGTCGAATGAGCCCTCAGGCCAGAAGGGGGTGTCCTACCCAATTTGTCATAACAAAATTGTATGCAAGAAACAATCCACCTGGCAATAGTTCTCTTAGTGGCAGGCTTACCCTTTCCCACTTCACCATAAGTGAGAAACACTTGAAGACAGTCATTTCTATGTGCCTTAGTATGCTCAATGTAGTAGCTAAGGGCTCTCTTAACGTCCAGACTGTGTAACCTTCTTTCACCTGAAGAAGAATGGTCAGTGAAAAACATAGGAGAGATACAGACTGGTTCAGATGAAAATCTGAAACCACTTTGGGCAAAACCTCCTATTGGTCGGAGGACTACTTTGTCCCTATGGAAGGAGATGAAGTCAGGTTCCACTGACAGGGCCTGTAGCTCACTAATCCGCCTGGCAGAAGTAATAGCTACCAGGAACACAGTTTTCCAGGTCAAGTACTTCAATTCGGCCGGCCAGAGGTTCAAGGCAGCTGCATTAGCTGAGCTATGCAGACATTAAGATCCTCAGGGGAGGGCTCCTAAAGGAGGGTTAACGTGAACCAGACCTTTGAAAAACTTTTGGAAAACAGGATGAGATGCCAGGGAAGAGCCCTTCCCTGCTGAGAGGAATGCAGAGACAGCTGCCAGATGAACCTTCAGAGTGGCAGGCCTAAATCATTGAGATGGACTAGATAGTCTAAGGTTGTGGAAATGTCTGCAGAATCAGGCAGGATGCCTTTCTGAAAGCATCAAATACTGAACCTTTTCCATTTGGAGTTGTAAGTTTTTCTAGTGGAAGGTTTCCTAGAGACCTTTAGAATATCCAGCACTCCCTGAGAAAGATGAAGAGCTGCATATTCTAACTCTTCAAGAGCCAGGCCTTGAGATGGAGAGACTGGAGATTGGGGTACCATCTGCCCCTGGGAGGAGGACAGGAGATAGTATGTCCTGGGCAGAGACAGAGGACGTGACACTGACAAGGACAGCAGTAGAGGATACCAAGTCTGTCTGGCCCAGTCTGGAGCCACCAGTATCACTGTGCAGGATTGAGTCCTGATCTTGATCAGAACTCTGAACAGCAGAGGGAAGGGAGGGAAGGCATAGAGAAACCTGCCCTTCCAGTCCAAAAGGAGAGCATCCTGGGGGACCGTCCCCAGGACTGGAGGTCTGCAACAAAATAGTGGAAGTTGATGATTGTCCGGTGCTGCAAAGAGATCTATCTCTGGAGTGCCCCACCTGGAGAAGATGACCTCCAGTATGTGAGGATCCAGGGACCATTTGTGGTGACCCTGATAAATTCTGCTCAGAGCATCTGCTAGTAAGTTGTCCTTCCCTGGAAGGTGAACTGCTACCAGAGAAGTCTGAAGAGAATAGGCCAGAGACCACAGCTTCATGGCCTATGTGCACAAGGCCGAGGACAGAGTGCCTCCCTGTTTGTTGATGTACCACACAGTGGTGGTGTTGTTGTCTGTTCTGACTTGGACCACCTTGCCCTTGACTGAATCCGAGAAGCTCTGCAGGGCTAAGAAAACTGCCCTGAGTTCCAGGAGATTGATATAAAGGAGAGACTCCTGTGGAGACCAGAGCCCTTGAGCTGTTAGGGCTCCCAGGTGGGCTCCCCACCCTAGGAGAGAAGCATCCATAGTTAAAACTACTGATGGGACTTGAGGGAGAAATGGAACCCCTTGTCTGAGGTTGTCCTGGTCCAGCCACCACTGGAGAGCTTGGACCAGTGTCTGAGTCACTGGAATCAGTTTGGTAAGTGAATCCTTCTTCTGAAACCAAGAAGACCTCAGATGAAACTGAATGTCCCTCATCTGGAACCTTGCTCCCTGCACCACTGCCGTGGAAGCTGCCATGTGGCCCAGGAGCTGGAGGAACTGTCTTGCTGGGCAGGAGACCTGAAGTCAAAAGGAGGAAGCGAGATCCACTAGGGCCTTTTCCCTTGCCAGGGGAAGGAAGGCTTTTGCTTGTACAGTGTCCAACTCTATGCCTATAAAGGTGAGAAGCTGAACTGGTTCAAGCACAGACTCTGGAAGATTGAGAAGACAGCCCAAGGAGCCGAGTAGGTCCTGGGTAGTTTAAAGAGCCGACTTGACCTGTAAAGGAGACTGACCCACTAACAGCCAGTCATCTAGATATGGAAAAATGGTGATACCCTGTCTTCTGAGGTTAGCCACCACTACTGCAAGGCACTTTGTAAACACCCTTGGAGCTGATGTTAGACCAAATGGCATGGCTCTGAATTGGTAATGGTCTGAAGGCAACTCGAACCTGAGGTATTTTCTGTGGGAGCACCTGATAGGAATATGGAAGTAGGCATCCTTGAGGTCCAGAGATGCTAGTCAATTCCTGGCTTAGACAGGGAAGGATTATTCCCAGAGTTACCATTTTGAATTTTGGCTTTACAATGTGTTTGTTCAAATATCTTAGGTCTAGGATGGTTTGCCACTCCCCTGTTTTCTTTGGGGTAAGGAAGTACCTGGAGTACAATCCTTTTCCCTTGTGCTGAGTAGGAACCTTCTCTATAGCTCTGAGAGCTAGAAGAGAGGAAACCTCTGCCTCTAGGGCAAGGGTTTCTGACATTGATGCAGGTGGAAAAGACATGGCCCTCTTTTTTGCAAATTTTTTGAAGCTGAGGGCCAGTCCCTGGCTTACTACTTCTAGGATCCACTTGTCTGAGGTCACAGACTTCCAGGCCTGGAAGTAGTAAGCCAGCCTGCCTCCTACTGGAAATGGGGAGTCGACCCGGGCTGACACATCAGGGTGTCTGCTTGGCAGGAGCCTTGGACTGAGAGGAGGAGGGAGCAGCCCTGCTCATCCCCCTCCTACCCCTCCCTCTGAAGAACCCCCTCTGTGGGAAGGGAGAGGAGGCCTGGGCTTGGTAAAAAGGCCTTTGAAAGGGCCTGCCCCTAGACTGCTGCTTGTGTGGAGTGGCTTGCCTTTCCTTGGTCTGTGCACTCCTGTACGTGGTCCTGTATTCATCCATTTTCTTCATGTAAGCCTCTGTCTGCTCCCCAAACAGAGAGTCACCTACTACAGGAAAATCCATAGCCTTAGTCCAGGTATCCTGCGAAAGGCTAGTACATCTGAGACAAGCATGTCTCCTGAGAGACACAGATGTAGCCATGACTCTAGATGCCACATCATTGAGTCCACAGCAGCATGAAATTGCATTTGATGCCCTCAATTCCATCAGCAGCCACCTCCAGTCTCTTGACTAGCTGGGAGAGGCCTGTTTAGCCAGTTCCAGAACTTTGTCCCAGCTGGATTTCTGGTACCTGGCTGTGTAGGCCATATAAGTAGCCTGATGAGTCCCAAAGAGGATGCCAAATACTGTTTTTGGCCATGGCATCCACTTTCCTGGAGTCCTTATCCAGGGGGTGTGAAGCCAAAGGAATGTTAGCCCTGTCACAGTCTGCAGCCTGCACTACCACAACATGGCTGCAATGACTATTAAGGAACTCCACAGCTGAGCCTGATATCGAATACCTCCTGTCCATTCTCTTGTCCACAGGAGGTATTGAATTAGGGGTTTGTAAAATTTTGTGTGTCTGTTTCCCCAAAGATTTATGAAGAGGGATAGGCGGCTTTTTGGACTCTGTGATGTCCATCATCTCCACAAAATCAGGCTCTTCCTCTTCCTCTGCTGCTTCAACCAAGGGAAGATGCAGGGTTTGTGCCACCTTTTTGTAGAACAAAAAGTGTGAAGGGGACTCAGAGAGCCTGGGAGGAGAGACACCTGAGGGCCTGTCTGGGGAGATGTACGGTTCAATGGGCACATCCAGACCCCCTTCATCATCATCACAGGGATAGTCTTCATCTCCCTCCCACTCCTCATAATAAACGTCTGAGTCATAATCCGGAGGAGACAGATCCGACCAAACCGACCACCGAACCGGCAGTGTCGGTTCAGACGGAACCGGTCTAAGTGACTGGACAATACTAATCGCTTTGGCTATTTTTCATTCTATAGTTGAGAGGGATACAGATCCGAACTGGCAGACTTGCGCTTTCTTTTGACGGAACCGACCGGCTCGGCTCTCCTTGGCCCGAGGAGGTATCGCCTAGGTCAGCAGGCACCTCCTCAGGTTCATCCGCAACCAACCAGGCTGGCCATCTGATCTATGGACTTTCTCAGCCTCCCTTTCCTTCAACCTACTCAGTCTTTTATCTAGAGTGGTTTTAGGAAAGTTCTTACCGATTTGGCAGTCTGACTTGAGGTGGTCAAACCCCAGACAATAAAAACAGATGAGGTGGGGGTCGGCCTTAGTAAAGGCCTCCCCACACTCAGTACAGTGTTGAAACCCAGTGGGACCGGTTTTCTTCTTGGGTTTCTGAGACATGGCCAACCTAACATTTACCCTATAGCAGCTTTCAAGTCAGATAATGAGCAATCGATCGGTTACAAACCGTGTCACAGGCTTTTTAACAGAACCAGCAAAAGTCTGGTTCTTTTGAAACCAGTCGATACTGGAACACCATACTAATCCCAGAAAAAGAGAAAAAATTCAGCAAAGTCGGTTCTGAACCGGACTGACTGGAAAGAAACCGAAGAAAGACAATTTCCACTCTTTAGCAAAATAAAACACAGTCTCTACCTATCTACATACTATCTGTACAATAGACAGAGGCTGGAAATCCAAAAATAATAAACAAATGCAGTTAAAACCGAACGCTTTTATTTTTCTTTTACCGAACCGAGCAGAGGAAATCTCCGGAGCAACTTCAATGTTAGGCGGACTAAAGAATCTGACGGTTACACTGGGAAGTACCACAGACAGAGGTTTGAAAACCGAGCTTGAGCTCAACATTCTATGCTTTTGCATAGAGTTAACTCTTTCCTCTCCGGGGAAGTTCAAGTGCTGGGGCTAACTGCATTATGTCTGAATACAGTAAGACTTCATGTTGTTTGAAGGGCCTTTCCTTAAAAAACTTTTAACATGGTTCCAGAAACCCCTAGCATCGCCACAGGATTTTTGAAGAAGCATACCACAGTATGCTGTTTTTGCTGCTCGGATGTCTTTCTTACATGTTTTTCTCATGTATCGGTACTTAGACCAGTCATCAGGTTGGTTGGACATTTTGGCAGCAACCCATGCTTTATCTCTACTCTTCATTGCTGAGAGGAGATTCTTACGCAACCATCTAGTTTTAGCGCCCCTAATTCTCCTCCTTCTGAGAGGCACATACTTGTTTTGGAGGGGGAGGAGATTTGATAGTAAGTAATTGAGAGCTCTATCAACATTAGTTGTGTGGTATAACGGGGACTAATCAATGCATCTTACTTCCGACCGAAGTGCTGCAATATTTAATTTTGAGAAATCCCGGAACTGTATGATCTTAGGAAGTAGTTTAGGACAGCTGGCATTCCAGACACAGAAAGTGGGTGAGTGATCACTGATTGAGTCAGGCAAGGTACCAACTTCAAGAATTCCACTGACACGATAAGTGACAATCCAGTCCAATGTGGATTGGTGTGAACTGCTGGAAGAAATACGGGTAGGTCCAGTAACCAGTTGGGAGAAGTGAAGCTTTGCAAGAGTGTTATTATATACACAAGAGTTACTACTAGACCAGTCAAAGTTAAAATCATCAAGTAATATAATTTCTTTAATCCCCTTTAGAGAAGACAGGTGGTCGATGATTCCATCCAGGCCAGTTAGCGCCCCCTTTGGAGGATTATAGACACAGACTAGGTTTAATTTCTTTTCCCCACCAAGAGTCAGTTCCACATGAAGTATTTCACAGGAGCTATGCATTCTGTGAAACAGTACTGAGACCTTGAGGTGATCTCTGGAGTAGAAAGCAACCCCACCTCCACCCCCCTTTGTGAGGAGGGACGATCAAATCTAACTAGGTTGTATCCTGTTAACTTAAGCACAGAATCAGGAATATTTGGCTTAAGCCAAGTTTCAGAGAGTCCAAGGATATCTGTGGAGTACAGTTTAACCCATGCTTCAAGTTCAGGGAAATTAGAAGAAATACTTCTAATATTCATATGGGTGATTTTTAGGCCCCTCGATAGAAACCACTGCGGGAAAGTGATAGGATTTGCTGAATCAGTTGGACCCAGATTGGGCTCAACATCACCAGAGAGGGATATGCAAATTTTGTTAATCCAAGAAACAAGTTACAACTAAATAGGATACCTGCACTTATTTAGATCGGGAAGGGTGACACAGCTAATGTAGTACCCAAGTCTGGCAGGGCAGATGAATTTAAGGGCCCAATTACCAGTACTGTGAGGTCTGTCATAGGCCAAGAGATTGGAGTAATGAAAGGAATCATTATATACATTGTGTATTTGGGTGCCATGAGGAATCATATCCACCAGAGCATAGAGAGAAAGCAAAAAATAGGCACGGTCCAACAGCAGGCCTGAAAGCATCCAAGCAGCTCCTTGGTGAATCAAGCTCCTTCTTGCAGAAATTGTATAGGATAGTGTAGCAAACTTGCTATCATAGTGGAATATAACTAACAATGAACACCAAATTCACCACTAGTTGTAAGACCCACCCCTAATTGCCCAATAAGTCAATCAGAGAAGAGCAGGGATGGGGCCTAGGTGCATTTAAGAAAGGGAGGAGGTGGAGGATGGGCGGGTGTAATAAAAAACCAAGCGGGCAGGAGCTTAAACAAGGAGCTCCATGATTTATGCAAAGCTGTGCCTGAAAAAGGTGGCAGGATTTAAAATCCGAAATAACTAGTGCGCAGTGTGAATCTCCGAGTCCCGTACCTTGCAATAATAGATTTCGGTGGCTTGCAGTGAGGGGCTGGGGAGGGGCTATCCAGATCAAGCCCTCAGACCCTAGAGAAGAAAGAGAAAAGGGAAAGCATTAAATAAGGGAAACAGAGTAAGTTAGAAGCAATGGCTGGACTCAAAATGTGCAATTTATTGTCAAGTGTGATGGGGGTAAGACCATAATTCATGAGCATAAATTATGGTCTTGCATGGGTGCTAAATTTGTGAAAATAAATTATCATCATCTCATACTGAATCATGAGTTCTTAAAAACAGTTAACCACCACTGCCACCCACCCCACATGCCCTGGAAATCCCCATGGGTATATACTGTATAGTATTTTTTACGTACACTTACTTAGACGACCCCCTCCCCCCAGTAATCACACAGTATGATTAAACTAATGAAGTCAGCCTTCAGTGTTGAACTGCTAGGAGAGATGGAATTTATGCAGATGATGGAATTCTAATTGGCTCGTGCCAATTTCAAACTGCTGTACTCTGAGTGCTCAGATTCTTTACTCCGCCTGCCAGTTAATATGCCTTGGAGAGCTCTCCTCAACTTTCTTCTTGTATCTTTATTTGGCAATAAGTAATGCTTATTTATTTTATTTTACATATTGCTGCTCTTAGAGTTTAGTTTTCTGCGATTTTCATAGAATTTTCCGGTTCCTCATCAGTTCCGTGAAACCGCAGGGAACTGCTGTTTCTCAGGTATTTTTACTTCAGTAGTTTGTTTAAAACTTTATTATTTGATGGCTCCCCATTGGAATCCTTATTTTGTGTTGTTATTTTATTAACTTTGTGGTTCCCTTTTTAGTCAGGGAACCGATTAGCGCTTGATTCCATTCTACATTGAGGAACCGACCGTTTCAGTTTATTTTCTGTATTTATCAGTTTTAGTAACAGACTGCTTTAATAACGGTCTTGCTTATTATTACTACTCACTGTCAGAGGTTCCTAGCATGAAACCTAAAAAAGAACGGGACCCACTGGTTTTAAATACTCAGAGTTGTGGCCAGATAATAACCAAAGCAGACAGGCACGACCTGTGTGTTTTTTGTTTGGGTACCAGTCATATTTTTTCCATGTGTGACATCTGCAAAACATTTTGCCCTAAAACCCTTAGAAAGAGGGCTAACAAAAATTAGAGGAAATGGCTACTGCGTCTGCTTCCACAGAGGATGCCCCCTCCACCTCTGCTCCTAAAAATGATAAAGACAGGCCAAAGAATGCTGTGGAGCCTAAATCCACAGAAAAAAATCAGATTCTGGGAAAACAAAAAGGTCTGTGGAACCGGTTAGTGAACCGGTTCCAATTAAGAAAAAACATAAGGAAAAACATATTGCTGCACCTCCAGCCGAGAAGGCTAAGGAGCTCTCAGCAGACAAAGCTGTTATGCCCCTCTCCTGAAGACATTGCTAAAGCCCTGCAGGTACTGCAGGCTCTACAGGCAGTGGTCCCTACCCCTGCACTGGTTCCGGCTCCTGTTTCAGGGGTTCAGGAACCATTACATTTGTATGACAATCCTGAGGAGGAGGATGAAGGGGAAACCACAGAACCTGAGGTATCCATAGAACAGGACTTTAACTCCTCACCTAGGGGACCAGAGGATTACACATCACACTACTCAATTTGTAAAACAAATGGTAGACACATTGGATCTCCCTATCCAGGAGACAAAGGAAGATGGGGATGAAGCTTTATTTTTTGGAAATAATGGGGTTGGCAACCACAAAACGTTTGATGTTCCCCATACGCAAATCACTAAAGAAAGCAGTTTTGCACATCCTAAAAACTCCCACCTCTGTGCCAGGAGCTGATAAAAAAGTGGACAAGAAATATCAGTTAGAGCCACTGCTGCATTTCTTTTTAACCACCCAGCTCATGAGGTGGTGGCCCAAGCAGCAGCTTGTGGTAAAGCAAAGATTTCCTTGGCGTCTCACCTCCCCCCCCAATAAGGATTCAGGAAAGCTGGATGGGATGGGGAAAAAGGATATATAGCTGCTTCTCTCTTAGTGAGACAGGCCAATTATATGGCCTATGCAGTACAGTACCAGAAAGCCTTATGGAACACTGTGCTGGCAATATCTGACAAAGTTCCGGGTGAAGCAGCTGTGGGCCTGGCAGACACAGCAAGGGCAGCACTATATGCCACAAAATACCAGTTCCACATGGCTGTGGATGCAAATGACACTGCAGCCAGGCTCATGGCTCTCTCCATCTTCCTGAGAAAGTCTGTGTGGTTCAGGGCCACTAACCTGATACAGGACACACAGACAAAGGCAATGGATTTCCCCTGTGAGGGGAA
This sequence comes from Neoceratodus forsteri, assembly GCA_016271365.2. Lineage (NCBI taxonomy): Eukaryota > Metazoa > Chordata > Ceratodontiformes > Ceratodontidae > Neoceratodus > Neoceratodus forsteri. The sequence goes on from CM057452.1 coordinate 1,437,732,175, forward strand.
TTCCCTCTTTGGGGATGAAACTGAGGCCTACATGAAAAAGGTGGAAGAGTATGACGCTACCTAGAGGAGCAACTCTAAGGAAAGGCCTTCAACCTCTTACTGGTCCCAATATAGGGGAGGGCAGGGGTAGGGGTTCCTACTTCAGGCCCTTCTTTCAAACACAAGCAATGCCAGACTACCAACAGTCCAGGAGGTACTTTAGGGGTAGGGGCAGGAGATCCATGAGGAGACCTGCTCAGGTACCTCAAGTGCAGGCCCAGGCTAAGCAGAATGTCTGACGAGACAGTACAGGTTGCCTCCCCCTTGCCAGTAGGCAGAAGACTGGCTCACTACCTCAGACAAGTGGGTCCTGGAGGTAGTAAGTCAAGGACTGTCTCTAGGCTTCAAGTCACTACCCAGGCCAAGAGCCAGAAACTTTGCCCCAGTTACCTCTGGAGACAAGCTACTTTTAGAAACAGAGGTGACAAACCTATTGGCAATCAAGAGCTGAAACCCGTCCCCCTGCTTCGAAGGGGAAAGGGCATCTACTCAAGATATTTCCTCACCCAGAAGAAAAATGGGGACTGGTGACCCATTCTGGATCTGCAACTCCTAAACAAATATATCTGAAACCAAAATTCAAGATGGTGACTCTGGCCATGATCATCCCCACATTGCAAAAAGGGGATTGGTTGGCATCACTAGACCTGAAAGATGCACACTTCCACATCCCTATCAAACCAAGCCACAGAAATTTCCTGAGGTTCAGGCTACCCTCAGGTCACTACCAGTTGGCCTAACCTCTGCCCCAAGGGAATTCACAAAGTACCTGGCAGTGGTGGTGGTACACTTAAGAAGGCAGGAAGTGACAGTGTTCCCGTACCTAGATGACTGGCTAGTCATAGGTCAGTCCCTGCCGCATACCGGAGAAGCCCTGGCCCTTACCAGGAGCACACTGGACTCTCTGGGATTCCTCATAAATGAGCAAAAGTCCCAGCAAGAACCTGTTCAAATTCTGGATTTCATAGGAGCAGAGCTGGACACCAGTCTGGGAAGAGCATTTCTTCCTCAGGACAGGGTGAACAGCATCCTGCAGGTAGCAGAATCATTCCAGCTAAACAGGCCCAGACCCGCAAGGGAGTTTTTACACCTGCTGGGCCATATGGCAGCTGAAGCAGCAGTTGTTCCAGGATCCAGGTTTCAGATGAGAGACATACAGCTCCACTTAAGAGCTCACTGGTCCCAGAAAAAAGATGCACTAGCCAAGCTGGTCCCAGTCACATCCACACTAATACAGTCTCTAAAGTGGTGGCTGGCTGGACACAGACAACCTCAGGGAAGGAATCCCATTCCTAAAGGAGTACCCCTCAGTGTGGCTCACAACAGATGCTTCCCTGCTGGGGTGGGGGGCACATATGTTGGACCTAACAGTCGGCGGGACACGATCCCCCCAGGAATCACTTCTGCGCATAAACCTGTTGGAGCTCAGGGCTGTATACTTGACTCTTCAAGCATTTGCTCATCACTTAAGGAAACAAGGTGTTACAGATCAGAACAGACATACAACCAACCACCATGTACTTCATCAACAAGCAGGGAGGAACTAGATCCACACCACTGTGCAAGGGGTAATGAAACTGTGGAGTCTGGCCTACTCACTGCAGGTGTCTCTATCAGCTATCCACCTTCCAGGGAAGGACAACATCCTGGCAGGCTCTCTCAGCAGGATCATCATGAATGGGCACTGAATCCTCAAGTGCTGCAGGCATTGTTCAGGAGGTAGGGCACACCAGAAATAGACCTCTTTGCCTCCATGGACAATCTTCAGTTGCCACAGTTCTGTTGCAAGCCTCCAAGCAAGGGCACAGTCCCTATGGATGCACTGGCACTTGACTGGTCAGGAAGATTCCTGTATGCCTTTCCACCTTTTCCCATGTTACTCAGGACCTTGGTGAAGCTCAGGTCCCAGCCAGGAACAATGATTCTGGTGGCAACAGACAGCCATGGTACTCGCTCCTGGTAACCCTGTCTGTCTCTCCTCCAATCCACCTGCCCCAGAGGCACAATCTTCTGACATCCTCTCAGGGCAGGATCCTGTAACCCAACCTCGGGTTCCTGCAACTGAAAGCTTGGCTCTTGAAGACCTAGAATTTGCTAGCTTAAACCTCTCAGAGGATGTTTTGACTGTGCTCAGAGGATCCAGGAAACCATCAACCAAGAAAACTTACTCCTCAAAGTAGAAAAGGTTTTTCATTTGGCACTCAGGAAGGGACATTGTTCCCTCCAGGGAAAGTCTTCCTGTCCTGCTGGACTGACACACTTGCATACTTTGGGCCTTCGCCCCTTCAACATTGAGAGTGCGCCTAGCAGCAGTTTCAGCATATGGGTCAGCTGGCAAAGACAGAGCTATGGCCTCTCACCCTGTCTTTCACAAGTTTTTCAAGGATCTCAATGACCTTCATCCTCCCCTTAGGGAGCCAGTCCCTGCCTGGAATTTGAATATTTGCATTGCCAAGCTCATAGAGCCCCCCCCCCTTTCAGTCCATGTCAACTGCAGACTTGAAGTATGTTACATGGAAAACGGTCTTCCTGGTGACCATCACTTCAGCCAGAAGAATAAGTGAATTGTATAGATCTGGACTACATTTCATTACACAGGGACTAGGTGGTACTTAGGACCAACAGGACATTTCTTCCTAAAGTGGTCTCAGATTTCCATTTGAATAAATCACATTGCCTGTTTTCTTCACTGAGACTTTCAGCTCACATGAGTGGAAACTTCATAGTCTGGATGTCAAGAGGGCGTTAAGCCACTACATTGACAGGACCAAGGACCACAGGCCAGAGCATACCCAGCTGTTCCTCACCTATGGGGAAGTGGGTAAGGGAAAACCTGTATCAAAACCAACCATTGCACGCTGGATAATGACCTACATACAGTTCTGTTACAGTAAAGTGGGCAAACAAGCTCCCCGGAGCCTCGGGGCACATTCTACAAGGGGTACAGCTGCATCAGTAGCAACTGCAAGGGATATCCCACTTCTGGAAATCTGCAAAACAGCTACATGGAAAACAGTACACACATTTACCAAGCATTACAGCCTGGACATACAGTTCAGAAGTGACGCTAAATTTGGTACAGCAGTGCTGCAGAACCTGTTTTCAAGATAGGTTCTCAGCCAACCTCCAAAGGTACTGCTCGGTAATCTGCATTAGTTTAATCATACTGTGTGATTCCTGGGGTTAGCAGAAAAAAATACTCACCATAGTAATCTTGTTTCTTCCAGGGGATCACACAGTACATAGGAACATAGGAAAGTGATGGCAGAAGGGGACCGCCAGGTCCATCTAGTCTGCCCGTTTATTGGGCAGTATGATTGAAGGTCCCACCCTGCCTCCCCTACCTGACCCCCAAAAAAAAAGAGACATACTTGGTTCTGCATCTCTGCTTTGACTTTTGTGTGGTTTATGACTAAGATATTTCGCTTCTTCAACCAGTTGGTTCACATTGTGGTCCCTACTTGGGGCTTGTTTGTTTCTGGGGGAATGTGATTGGGGGGGGGGTTAATCTACTTGGTTAGTTAGCTAAAGGGTCTTTACCCTGTTAGACTGCGTAATGAATCTGAGCACTCAGAGTGCAGCAGTTACTAAGGGCAGTAGTTTGAAATTGGCACAAGCTAATTAGAATACCATCATTTGCATAAATTACATCTCTCTGGGTAGTTCAACACTAAAGGCTGACTGCATCAGTTTAATCATACTGTATGATCCCCTGGAAGAAACAAGATTACTATGGTGAGTGACTTTTTTCTTTGCAGCCAGTGCCCACCAAGTCCTCCCCAATGCTGACCTTATACAATATGAGTAAGAGTTGCAGTGGTCCCTGCTCTAACCCCTTCAGACTTTTTGTTGCTCATCAGTACCCTGCTACCACTCCAGATTTCAAAGGGGACATGGCAGTGATGGTTCAGCAAACAACAGTAGTACTCAGGCCAAGCATGCCATGTGCTGTTAATATAGCTCTTGATTTTGGGAGTTGGAGTTGAACTTTGCAGAAGAGCAACCAGTCCAAAAAGTAAACAGGTGAGCCTAAAAAATGCTTTATTTACATTTTGTGGGGTAGGAGTGGGGATCATGTCAACAGTGGCTAACAATTATTTTTTTTTCCCTTGGGACTTTTGTAGGGCAGGAAGAGGGGTGTTAGTTTTGTTGTTTGGGGGGGGGCTACTGATAATTTATTTTTATCTACAGTATGATACTGAAAAGGAAGGACACATTTCTGGATAGTGTGAATTCTCTCTGGAACATGCATCTGTATCAACCCTGGTACAGTTAATAGATTATCTGAGTTAGCCACCCCAAGACAAAAGGTTATGTGTCTGAAACTGCGCTGCTTCTAGACATAGTTTATTTATTTTATTTATTTAGTTTTTGTTGACCGAGTAAGTGCACTAGACAAATCCTGCCTATTTTCAGGCACGACCCGGGGGAGGGGGATACAGATGAATGCCAACTGACCTTGAACCAGAGTAAGCTGTTGGTGATATTTTTTTCCTTTTTAGTGAATGAGAGAAATTTGGCCAGGACACCAGGGCAATTCCTCTACTCTTTTCGATAAGTGCCATGGGATCTTTAACATCCACCTGAACTACCACAAATCCACGCAGATGGGACCTCGGTTTAACGTCTCATCCGAAAGACAGCACATCAGAAGTGCAGCACCCCTCTCATGCTGCACTACAGTGTCAGTACTGGGATATTAACCCAAGTGCCAGATGTGGGAACTGAACCCACAGCCCTCTGATCTCCCGGCCTCAGAAGCAAGTGTGCTACCTACTGAGCCACTGACACTGCTACTGAAGTAGTTTAAGTTTAGAAGCAACACAGTTACAGTTGTATGTGAGTTGCTTCTAGATGTGTTCATCTAAAGCCAAACAAATTACATAATCCTGGTTCAAACAGCTGGCACCCAGAAACCATCCTATTAGATTCTAACAGCAACCATTTGCACAGCTCCACTTCTTACACATGCTTCCTTTTGACCATCAGGACTTTTCTGCTTAAGGAAGAAGCACTTGCAAGTAATGGAGTTGAAAACAGTAAATAAAGTACACCATACATACATAAATAACCCAGATGGGGGGGATGGGCAGGCAGTGTGTGGCTATGGATGAATATCTCTTGAAGAAACAGACTTATAGGTGAGTAACTTTCTTCTAACAAGGATTTATCCATAACCACACACGTAGCACTAACTAATAGCAGTATAGCCTGGGAAGAGAGAGGTACTGGAGCCATTTTGGGAACAAGGTGTTTAGTAAAAGAGAACCAAAGTCTGCGTCCTTACGGACTGGGTGTCTGAACACCAGTGTGCACTTAAGAGTGTGGGTGGATGCCCAACTAGCTGATTTAATTTCTGCAGACAGAACAGGCACAGACTGCCACAGCTGTGACCACAGCCCTGGTGCAACGGGCATACAGTCCCTTGGGCACCGGGCACAAGGCAAGCATATATCAGTGGTTGAAATACAGGAAAATATCCAGCAGGAAAGGGTCTTTTTAGCCACAGGGAGGCCTGGAGAGGTGCTTTCATTGGAGCCAAACAGCTGTTTAAGAGATCCTGTGGTGAATTCTGTTCTGCAGAGTTAGAAATGCAATGCTCATTTAACATCCAGCTTCTAAAAGGCAATTTCCCCTCTCTGTTGGCATGAGGCCTAGGGAAGAAAATGGGGAGCACAATGGACTGGTTGATAGGAACTCCAAGGCAACCTTAGGCAAGAATCTTAGATGAATTCTAAGGACTGCCTTATCCTTGTGAAAAAAACAAATATGGACACAGCAAAGAGCCTGAAGTTCACTTACTCTCCCGGATAGGTAACAGCCACCAAAGAGGCTGTTTTTCAAGGCAAACATTTTAAATCACGAGTCCAACAATTCAAAATAGGTACTCTTCAATTTAGATCTACGTTTTGGTCCTATGTAAGGAGAGGGTCCTGATGGGGGATACATGTTAACGCCTTCCGGAATTTTTAAAAAATAAGCTTGGAGGATATCAAAGGAACAAAATCGATGGAACGGTATGCTGAAATACCTGACAGGTGAACTTTCAGGGAGGCAGGTTTCAGAGCTGAAGACACCAGTGACAACAGACAGTCTAGTGCCCTGCTAGTCAGACAAGTGGCAGGGGACATGGCAAGCTTGCTGCACCGAATGAAGAATCCTTTCCATTTACTGGCATCTGCTTTTCTGGTGGCTGATTTTATCGAAACCAACTATCCAGAACCTCATCTGACAGGCCCAGTTTCAGGAATTTTAACCTATCAGGAGCCCTGCCTTCAGGTACAGCAACTGGACATCCAGATGGGCTATTTTCCCCTTAGACCAGGTGAGAAGGTCATGCCTGAAGGGATGAGTGTAGATGTTGAGGTGCAGTAGGTCTGATTACCAGACCTGCTAAACACAATCTTGAGCTAGAAAAATCATCCAAGATTATTCTTTGCAAACTTTAAGGATGACCCTGTAAAGAGAGAATAGGGAGGAAGACAAATAGGAACCTTGCTTCCAAGTTTAGGGTGACAGCTTCCACCTGTATGGTCCCTCTTTCTGGTGGCTTTGAACAAAACAAGGGAAGCATTTTGACTTTCCAGGAGGCCAACTAATTTATTTGGAGAGTACCCCAGAGGGGGTGACATGATAGAGACCTTCAAGTTCCTGAAAGAAACAAAAAAGTTAAACTCTGAGGAAATATTCAGCAGAAGAGAGTCAAAAACACAGGGACATGAGTGGCAGCTGATGAGGATGATACAGGAGGGACATGAAAAAGTTTTACATTACAGAGAGGGTGGTTTAGCCATGGAACAGCCTACCAGCTGATGTGGTGGGTGCAAAACAATCAATGGTTTCAGGAATGGCTGGGACAAATTTCAGAAATTAATCATTACTCAGAGACGTAGCAGTAAGGTAGCGGTTAAGAGGGAAAAGCAAGAGCATAAACCTGGCCAAAACATTAGGTCCCGGGGTAGCATAAGGTATAAAACAGCAGACTTATGGACCAATGTTTTTTTTCTGCCAACATTGTCTATGTTTCTTCAAGAAACTGTCTGGGACCTTCTGGCTCCATACCGTTCATGAGAGATGGTCTCCATGTGGCCGAAAATGTATGTCAGACAGTTCGACTTCCCACCACATGAACTGTAAGGAGATGAGTACAGGTGTAAAAGTCTAGTTTCCACAGGCCAGGAGCTCCCTGCCATAGTTTGGATGACCCGGCACCCCTTGCTAGTTCAGATAAAATATTGCAATGGTGTTGTCTGTGTTCACCTGAATTGTCTGGCCCACTACCAGCAGAAAATGCATGAGGGTTGAGCAAACTGCCTGCAGCTCCAAAATGTTTGTGTGTAGGGAGGATCTCTTCTTGGACCATGTTCCATACCCTTCCCCCTGCTCTGTCAGTGAGGTGTCTATAATAAGATGATGTGTGGGATATGGGGGTTGAAAGTGAACCCTACTCTGAGGTTCTGTTCCACATTCACCAAGATAAAGCTTCCACCAACATCAAAAGTACCTCAACCTTTCCGTCTATGTGATCCCTCCTTTGAGACCACTATTTCTTAAGGTACAATACCAGTAAATCAGCATCATGGGAAGTTGGGTCCAAGGGACAACAAATGTACATCTCTACCACTGCTGTCATCTGACCCAGCACTTGGAGCCACCTGTGAGCACAGACAACTGTCTAGCATCTCAGCCACTGAATCTCCTGGACTAGGTTTTCCTTTCTGGCTGTGGACAGGAAAACCTTCCACCTGTCTCCTGGAGCACCACCCCCAGGTGCTCCATCATCCATGATGGTGCTAGGTACATCTTCCCCTTGTTGATTATCCAGTTGAGGATTTGCAGGACTTCCGGAGTCCTTGTCACTGACCTCTTTGCAATTGGCGCCGTTAGGGCCCAGATAAGGAGATCATCTAGGAGGGGTTATATGTGATGCCCCTCCTGCCTCAGGCCTGCCACCAGCACAATGAGAACTGCGAAGAACACTGTTGTTGCTAATACCAAACTGAAGAGTAGAGCTCAGTACTGGGAATGTCACCTGTGGATTGCAAATCTCAGGTATTTTTGGTGTGACTGGCACCACTGGTACGTGGAGATAGGCATCCTTTAAACTGATGAATGCCAGGCAATCCTCCAGCTGGACAGCTCAAATGTTGAACTACATGGACTCCACCTTAAAAGCAGTGTGTTTTACAAATCTTTTCAAGGGTTTCATGTCCAGGATTGGCTAAACGCCTCCTGACATCTTGTGGTCTAAGATAAATGGAGTAGAACCCCATCCTCTGTCGTGGGGAGGGGAACTGGGGTGATTGTCTCTATTTGAATCAGGCGCTTCAGATTCTGGCCAACTTCCTGCTTCAATTTCCACACAAAAACTGCACTCGGTCAGTGAGATAAAAGGAAAAAAGCACTTGCAACAAAGTTAGCGAGTCATCCAGTTTATTGAAGAGCCAGCAAAGTGCCCACCACCTCAGCGCTTTGCTTCAGAAATGAGATGCTTCAGCAGGAGGAGGGGTCTCAATGCTCAGGTACTCATTTTATACAGCTTTGTATCTTAAAGGTGCAGTACTCAATTTGTTACATTCACTGCAAAGACAACAGTGTAAATGAGTTCAAGCAGCATTGATTCCCCTAACAGACAACACCAATTCCAATTTAAATATTTATAAAACCCCTTATTGTGCAAAAAAAGTACTAAACGTGCAAATATTTTGATTTACAGCAGCCAACACAGCAAAAAGCATTATTGCCAAATGTTTTGACTTCAGAGCCAGCAGCACACATACATTTATCAATCCATTAAGGAATATCAGTATTCGATATGCTGATGCATCTGGAGTCAAATGAATAATTTAATATTATTCGTAATCACTTGACCTATCTCAGGATCAAAACTTTACAATAAGAAGCACACATTCTGAAGTCAGATATGAATAGGCAGAACGAATAAATGAATCCACCGTGAGAGTCATCATTTTAAATTGTAAAGCAAGCTCTCATGGTAACTTCTCCCATATACATTCATGCTTTTGCTTCTATAGAAGCCTTCCCTGTCAGTGCAGCCTTTTTGTGTATCTGCTTACTGTCTTCCCACCTGGTTCAGAGGGACTGGAGACAATCTCTTGTGGTCAAAGGGAAGAATTCTATGACATAGCCCACAGCCAGAATTTCTAATATTCATCTGACACTGCTTGGGCCCACCGCTGGTAAAAATGTGTAAAGGAAGGGAGGCTAATATGGGTCTGCATACCTTTACTGAGAAGATCCTTCTCTCCTGCCTGCAATGCCACTGCTGTTACTTCTGATTATAGAGTAAGCTCCTCTGCATCTCCAATTACTAAAGTTCTGCTAAGGGTCAACAACTGGCTTTCGACTGCCTTGGGCAGCCAACCCGTGCCCCCTTGAGTCTAAATAGAATCTCTGTTGCTGCTTAGAGGCTTGCAACTGTCCTTTCTTGTCCTAGATGTCCTGCAAGTCCCATTTAGTTCTGTGCCAAAAGGTAAGTCCCTGGCAGAACTTGGCACATCATAGACTTTACTTTGGATGCCTGATCTATGGCCTGATGACGCAACCATGTCCCCCTCATGGCCATCACAACAAAGTAGGCTGAGTGAGCCGACATACACAAACTATCTACAGTCACATTTCCTAGAAAGAAAAAACTATGGAACAGAGCTGCAAAACATTTGTACCTTCTAAATACTATGAAGGGATGAACATAAAGCCCTGAAGAAAGGGAAGGAAGTGTATATCATTCACAGATGTCATTCGAAGTAAAGGCTCATCTGCACTCTGCATCCACCTTTTGTCATAAGCGTCTGGAAGGGCTGCCTAAACCTCTAGGTATGGTTGTATACTAACAGCACTGCATATGGCCTTGACTATCACCATAGGAATTTTTCCACCTCTTGAAAAAGATAACACCAACGATTGGCCTGGGTAGCTGTTTTCACTTGTCCACCCCAGCCCACGCCTGATCTACGCTTTGACACAATATACGGTTAAAATCACGCAACCACAATAGCGCGAGTAATTATAGCATGTACATAACAGCGCTTGTTAAAAAAGCGCTATCACAATAAGGTGCGGTAAATAATAGTGCAATGCTGCCATCTAGTGTGCTTAGTGTGAAACTAATAAAATTACACAGCAAAAGTGCAATTCCAGATTCGACCATCCAAAGTGCTGGAAATACTGTTGGAAATGTCAGAGAAAGTTGTTCCTCTATGGAGGCACCTGCAGTGGAGACCAAGGAGGATGCTGGGAACCTCCACAAAGGAGACCCAGAGGAGGGTGGCATGAGACCCCACAGGGGAAGGAAACAACTCCTGGTGGGGGATTCAATCATTAGGGGGGTAGATGTGGGGGAGGAAGGGAATAGGGAGGTAAGGTGCCTGCCTGGCGCCACGGCTTGTTGGGACAGGAAGTGAATCCTCAGGATTGCGGCAGCAGCTGCACGAGAGAGGAAGCTGGATGTCATTGTCCTCCTAGGGACAAATGACCTGGCTGTAAATGGGATCAGAGCGGTGCAAGAGGAGTTTGTGGAGTTGGGGAGGGGCCTTAGACAAGTAGCATGTATGGTAACCTTCTCGGAGGTGCTGCCTGTCTATGGCAAGGATGATGCTAAGGCATTCCACATCATGGGATTCAATGAATAGTTGAAAAACTGGTGTGGAGCTCAGGGTTTTGGCTTCATTGGGGACTGGGAGCCACCTGGAGGGATGCAGACTTATACTGGCGCGATGGTCTGCATCTGTCCAGGGGGATCAAGGATCCTAGGTGACAGGTTTAAATGCTTCGTGGCAAGCATTTAAGCTAGCCAAGGGAGGCACTGAAAAGAGAGGAAATCAGCCTCCCCCAAGCGCAGTAGTTGAGAAGGTAAACACTAAGGCAGAGAAGTCAGTAGGAGCAGGACAGGGATAAATGCAGAAAAAGGTGTTAAGGACAGGGATGGGGCTAAAAGGGGTAAGGCCATAAAAAATAAATGGAAGCTGATGAGTACCAATGCCCGTGGTCTGTGCAACAAGCTCCCTGAACTAGTGGCCTTAATGGAAGAGGGATGCCTGGATATTGTGGCAGTCACTGAAACATGGTACACAGAGAACCATGAGTGGGAAGTCAACATACCAGGATACACAGTCTACAGGAGGGACAGGGTGGGTAAAAGAGGAGGAGGAATAGCTCTCTATATAAGGGAAGGGATTAAAGCAACAGAACTAAAGAGTAAACAGGAAGTTGATGAGTCACTATGGGTCACCCTGGAGACAGAAAATGGCACCACAATCCGCATGGGGGTTGTGTACAGACCCCCATCTCAGGGGGAGGAAATGGACAAGGAAATGATAGAAGGCATCCTTAAAATGGCAGAAAAAGGGGAGATATTGTTGATGGGGGACCTGAATATGCCAGATGTTAACTGGAGTACTTTTGCTGCAGGCACATCCAAGAGCAGGGTCATTCTTGATGCCCTACAGGGGGCATGCCTCAGACTGCTAGTGTTGGAACCCACTTGGGAGGGAGCAATCTTAGACCTGGTACTCTCAAATGGGGAAGGAGAAAGGATCTCAGATTTAGAAGTGGGTAGCCATCTGGGAACAAGTGACCACCAAACAGTGTGGTCACAATAACACACAGCCATAGAGTCAAGCCATACAAAAACAAGAGTATTGGACTTTAGGAAGGCTGACTTTAAATGAGAGAGTGCCTTAGAAAAGCACTAGCAAATGGGCAAGAGGAGAGGTGGAGGAACAATGGGAATAATCAAAACAGCCATCGTGAGAGGCAACACGCCTTGTGTGAAGCAAATCAATAAAACAAAATGAAGGAAAAACCACTATGGTTCTCAAAGAGGTGGCAGGGACGTTAAGGAGAAATGATAGCATCTAGGAAATATAAGGAAACACAGAAGGAGCAGGACAGAGAACTTTATCAGATAAAGCAGAAGGAGGCAGGAAGGCAGTCAGAATAGCAAAGGCTCAAACTGAGGAAAAGATAGCCAACTCTGTTAAGAAGGGGGATAAAATGTTTTATAGGTACATTAGGGAGCAAAGAAAGACCAAGGGAGGGATACAGAGACTTAATAAAGGGGAAGGAATGTGGGCAGGGGGTAACAGTGAAAAAGCAGGGATGCTGAACGAGTTTTTCTGCTCAGTATTCACAACAGATGAGGAGGGGGAGGTGCCTAAACCAAACAAGGGGGAAACTCTGAATAGGGGAGTTGATACCAGTCCATTCACAGAAGAAAGGGTTTTGAAAGAACTCTTGAAACTGAGGGTGAACAAAGCAATGTGGCCTGATGGGATTCACCCAAGAATACTAAAAGAACTAAGGGTAGAACTTGTAACACCACTGACTACTCTCTTTAACAAATCATGGGAGGATGGAGTGGTACCTGAGGACTGGAGGAGGACAAATGTGATTCCACTTCACAAAAGTGGGAGCAGGGCAGAGGCAGGAATCTACAGACCAGTTAGTTTTACTTCAGTGGTAGGGAAAATGATGGAATCACTTCTGAAGGAAAGAATTGTTGAGTACCTAGAGGCCAGTGGGGCACAGGACCCAAGACAGCATGGTTTCACAGCAGGAAGGTCATGTCAGACAAACCTAATAGATTTCTTTGACTGGGTGACCAAAGTAGTAGACCAGGGAGGGGCTGTGGATATGGCCTACCTAGATTTTAGCAAGGCATTTGACACAGTCTCACACAAAAGATTAATATACAAGTTAGCCAGCCTTGGAGTGGGTCCCAAGGTAGTAGCCTGGATAAAAAAAATGGCTGGACAACAGGGCCTAAAAGGTAATAGTAAGCGAGGTCCACAGTGAAGAAAGGAGGTAACTAGCGGGTACCGCAGGGTCGAGTACTGGGACTGGTCCTCTTTAATATCTTTATAAGTGACATTGAGAGCACCTGGAAGGAAAGGTATGCCTCTTTGCAGACAACACGAAGATCTGCAACAGGGTTGATACACAAGGTGGGGTGGAAAGAATGAAAAGGAACTTGTAAGGCTGGAGGAATGGTCAAATACGTGGCAGCTCAGATTCAATGCAAAGAAGTGCAAGGTAATGCATCTGGGAAACAAAAACCCAGGAAGAGTACACAATGGGGGGTGGGTTAATAACAACAACAAAAATCGAAAGAGACCTAGGAGTAATTATATCAGATGACCTAAAGGTGGGCAAGCAATGTGAGAAGGCAGTAAGGAGGGCTGGGGGATACTGGGATGCATAGGGAGAGGCATCAACAGTAGAAAACAGGAAGTTGTTATCCCTCTCTGCAGACAGTTAGTGAGACCCCATCTGGAGTACTGTGTGCAGTTCTGGATACCCCATCTCCGCAAAGACATACACAGAGTGGAGGCTGTTCAGAGGAGGGCAACCAAAATGGTGCAAGGTCTGCACCAGAAGACATACGAAGAGAGACTAAAGTAGCTGAATATGTATACCCTTGAGGAAAGGAGGGAGAGGGGGGACATGATAGAAACTTTCAAGTATCTCAAGGGAATTAACAAGGTACAAGAGGGTAGTATCTTTCAGAAGAAGAGATGTGCAAGAACAAGGGGCACAATTTGAAGATAGAGGGGGGACGGCTTAGAGGTAATGTTAGAAAGTATTTTTTCACAGAGAGAGTTGTGGATGCATGGAACAGCCTTTCTGAGGAGGTTGTGGAGTCAGGAACAGTGGGGGATTTCAAGAATGCATGGGACAGGCATAAGGCAATTCTAGTGGGGGGCAGGAGGAAGTAAGCTGTTGATTAACTAGAATCTGCAGCTTATCCGTCAGGCAGGGAAATGGGCAGACTGGGTGCGCCAAGTGGTCCTTATCTGCCATCAAATTCTGTGTTTCTATGTCTGAAAGCCAGAAGGGTAGCGAACTCGCTCTTCTAAACAGGTTTCTATACCGGCGAGAGAGATCAACACCTTCAAAATCTACAAGTGTCTGGAATATGATAAAGGCCATTGCATTGCAAGGCTTCACCTTAATGGTGATGTTGTTTTAAAGACAATAGCTGAACATAATCATGTCCCAGATCCTGCACTGGTTTGTGTCAAGGAAGCCATGGCAGGAATGAAAAAACGAGCTGCAACAAGCACTGAGACAACATACCAGATTGTTTCCGGTGCAGTTGCCGAAATGTCCCCATCTGTAGCATCCCAGCTCCCAGCAATGTCCTTGATAAAACGCACAGTACAGAGAACTCGCAGGGCTGCTGCATGCCCTCCTCCTGAGCCCTGTGATGCAGCATCGCTTATCCTGATGCCTGAACTGTGTGTTACCCAGAAAAATGAAAAATTTCTGTTATTTGATTCAGGTCCCTCCCAAGACAGAATCCTAATTTTTTCAACATCTCAGGACTTGCTGCACTTGAAAAACAGTGAGCACTGACACAGTGATAGACATTTGCAAAACACTTCAAAGTAGAGGTGCAGACAACTAGTGGGGTTCACATCTAAAGTCACTAGGACCTCCTTTAGCTGCAATGACCTACAAGCCTCACTTATAAATAGGTCAGTGACTAAATCAAAACAAGGGGGGACAGAAGTCTTCTTTTGGGTTCTATCTACTCACTCTCCTCTTCGGAGGGACAGTCTTCCTCATCTGATGGGTGAGTCTCCATTGGGTCAGGATTCTCCCCAGACTCCCCCTGCATCCTCCTATGCCCTTCCTGGTCATCAAGGTCAGGGTCACCTGCAAATCTGGGTGACCAAGGTCACTCTGCTCTGGCACACCTGGACGTGCCTGTACTCACTAAGTTTTTGTACATATATGTATATTATTTAAATGTTTTAATACATATTTGTACTTTGTCAATTTCTGGGTTGCACCTGAAAATAGGCCCTCTGCCTAGTTTATCTACCTGGTTATCAGAAAGTTAAATAAATAAATGGGCCTGCTCTTGATCTAAAGGACCCACCTCAGGTTCCAGTGTCTGTGCAGGTAAGGCTTGTGGGCCATCAGCATGTAGCATCCCAGTTAAGAAAGCAATAAGGATTCTGTGTAACACAGCTTTACCAATGTCAGATGGTACCACAAGTGCACACGCTCGGGGGCTGAAGTAGCCATCTTACATTGTGTCACACAGTGGACAACAGAGCCCAAGGTTTCATAGTCCAGTGGTAGTTCTTAAATGTTTGAAACAATGGTTCTAAGATAAGCCATGATGCCACTCATCCTCGAGAGCAGTGCTAGCTGACCATGCATGGGCAGCTTTCCACCAAAGCCATAATTCTATGTCAAAGTCCTTTTTTCTCACTTCGTCATTTTGACTCCTTGTCTGCCGATTTGCCCCTTTCCAGACCCGTCCCCCCAGCCCCACCATTCAGCTTCACTGGGATTTACCATTGTTTCATCTGTCCTCCCCATAGGACCTGGACAGCCTAGTCACTGATGTGGCGGCCTGCAGAGACCAGGCCATTATCCTGTCTTGAGTTTTTCTTTGTTTTTCTGCCAGGGCCCTTGGTGCTTGCAGTGACACATTGCGCTAGCTCTGCCTCTGTGGAGACGTTCCCTGGCATCAAGCAGCTGGGACTCCCATTCTCTGGTGCCCTGCTGCACTGCCACCCAGATCCTCTAGGTGACAACCATCTAGTGGGATGCACATACCCCCAATCCTTGGGATGCTCAATCATCCCTCCCAGGCCAGCCCCCAAGCGACCCATGTCCGTTTCCGAACCCAGGTTGTCCAGCGCCTCAGCCCTCCACACCACCAGGCCAGCTCAATTCAATGCCCCTCTAAGACCCAAACACTCAACTTCCCCGCACTTTCCCATCCTGTCTTTAAGGGATAACTCACAGACTCTTGAGCCTAACTTCAGTGGTGTCCTGAAAACCTGCTATGTCTTAGCCCCCGAGACAGTCGTCCGGCTGGAAAAAATAAACATGTTTGATAGTGCTGCATCTGCCAACCGAATGGGGCGTGACAGAGCTCAATCACCTGCGCTCTGACTCAGGAGTGAATGGACACTGCATGCGCATGAGCTGATGTTGCACATAAGTGCATGTCAGCATGCATCACGCACATTTGTGCATGCCCCCTGTCCGGCCCCCCCAACTGGAGAACAGGTGTTCTGTGACAGTTATAGTGTGCAAAGCACTGTAGCAATGAGCTGACTGAAAGCCAGTGGGTGCAGAAAATAGCACAAAAACAATGGTGTGCTTTGGTCCAAAGGGGGGACCACTGAAACTACGAAACTTAACCAAAAACACAGTGGATCCATAAACTGGGCAAGGTACACAAGTCACCCCTGCACCAAAAAACTGTCTGTCAGATATGTGTCCTGTGGGATCACAGAAAACACTCTTCTCTGTCTACGAAAAACAACATTCTCAAATGCTCAACAGCAACCAGGAGGAAGTGCAAACACCATGCAGATAGAGGGAGGGGAAAAAGCAGCAGATAACAGCTCAATCCCAACTATCTGATTAAGCCCCAAAAAAAAAATAATTATTCACTTACTTACCTGAGGTACCAGGCTGAAAATTGTTTAATAGAACTGCAATTAAAAAACACCCTACTAAAGGCAAGTGGTCCCCACTCAGGCACTGTAGGCACCGATAATGAGAGTTAGCTAGTATGTTCGACAATTTGAAAGCCTCACCTTAACAGGCATGGATTTCTGAATTTAGGGGTACTCTCTGTCACCAGGTAGCCCCAACCTGCCTTTGTTAAACACAAATCCTGAATAAAATAACAGACAGTAAGTACAAAATGTGACTGCTCCAAAGAGGTCTGTCTATGCTGCTGCTCCTCCTCAGTGGCACAGCAGAAACTGACATGACTGCTGTAACTGAAATGTTTATGCACCTAGGGTTTTTTGGTATTGAAATGGTTAAACTTGGTCCGAGAGGTGGAGACATTAAAAAACTTACTGGACAAAGGGAGAGTTATTGGATTTTTGAATTAGGGGCTAGAAATCAAAAAGGTCTCAATGACAGCATAGATCTATCAGCATTTCTTAAGAAATTTAGGTGCTGAGACATAGATGTGCCCTCTTAATAATAGTTTCCCCTTTTTTTCCAGTTATTGTTATCTGATAAAAGCCTGTGCCCACCATTATAGATATTTTGGGACCAGTTTTCTTATATATATATATATGTTAGAAATCAGGTTTTTTAAGCTTTGTCCAGAATAAACGGACTGCATTAAACATGCTTGTTTTTAAGGAACAGCTTGTATTCTAAGTATGAATTTTAGTGGTACCCCATCCAAATTGTAATCATTAGCCTTAATTATTAAAGTGTGTGCCTGGGTCATGATTGGATGTTGTTAGGGAATGCTACAATAATATATATATATAACAATTTCAATTTTAAAAAAAATGTGGTAGCATCCCTAAACAATAGACTGGCATGGTGATTTTTTTCTAATATGCTCATTTGGGCACATGTTTACTTCTGATACAGACCCATGTAGGTTGTTTATATATGTTTTGCACTAATTTATGGAGAGAAATATATATGTTAATAAGTTTCAGTTAAAACGTTCAGAAATGATTACTAGTATAATGTAATAATTGATTTCAATTAAGTATGTATATAAGTACTGGTTTGAGGTAGTGTTATTCACTCTGATGAAGCCCAGCAGTTGGCTGGGTGAAATGTAAGTCTTGTTCCTGCTGCAGCTCTGGCTGTGCTACTCTAGCCATTGTTTTTTTATGCCACCAATAAATTATTTGAGACACTTCATTTGTTTGGTGTCCAGTGCAGATCTGGTCGATGGGTGCTGATCTTCACTGACTTTACCTAGGGCTCTACAATGAGTCACGGCTTTGGGCTTTGCCACTACCCCCAGTAGAGGAACACATTGCCTATTTGTATTTTTTTTTTATGTATTTATTGAGGATTTGGAAATACCTTTGAGTCAGAGACTCATTTTCAAAGGTTCCATGTCAGTATAGATGAAAACAAAGAGGACAGTATGGTGCAATACAGAAACAGAACAACAAGTAAGCAAATTATGTACAAATATACAAGTATTAGCCAAAATAATTCTGTTCGGTGAAGATCCAGATGAGGGCTAGAGGGAGCTACTAGAGTGTGAGTGTGGGGGGTTTACAGCAGGACTAGGTCAATGGAATATGGGGAGGTCAGGTCCCACTGCAGTCGCATAGGTTCGAGGATTGTAGTTTACACAAAGTACCCCAGCAAAAGCAGGGTGAGTTACGTTGAGCCCTATAGGGGGGACCTGAACCTTTCCTTTTTTTCCACAGAGGGGAGTTGGTGAATTGTGCAGCCTTGAGGGTACTGCAACACCAGAACCACATCCTCTTGGGGACCAGGAATTGAGAGACTGAGCCTAGTGCAGGGACACAGATTTGGACTTGGAATTTGGTGACAGACTGACACCTAGAACTGGCAAAGGTGTAAAACCTTAAAGTCTGGGGATAATATGGTTTCAGAATCCAAGAGATCCTGGTGTGGGAGCTAATACTCAGCACTTAATTTATGATGATTTCTACTTGATCTAGCTGATGGGGCCTGGACCCTTGGAGGACCAGTGCTGACCAGAATTTGAACAACCCCCCAACTTTCTTTACTAGAATGGAGGAGTGTGAATTTACCTGTTGGAGATTCTTCCAACTTCTTGGCCTGATTCTCCTTCACTTTTGGAAATCTTGCATTTGGGCAGTCTGGAAAATTATTCACATGATCTGGGCCCAAATACTCCAGCAATAACTGGGGGTCATCAGCAAATGACATGTGCTTATGGCACTTAACACATTTCTTAAACCTTCCTAAAAGATTCATCCATAGGGAGACCATGAGGGAGGAGGGAACTTCACGATTCTGTAAAAGCCACCAAGAATAAATATAGGTAAACACCTATAACAACAAGAAACTTCAGGATGGAGGTGGTGCTAAAACCAAACTAACACTAAAACAAAGTCAGAACAAAGAACAGAGAGGAGAAACAAAGAAATTGAAACAACAGTAAGTAGAACTGTGGTGTGGTTGATGTCTTTGGAGGAAAGAAAAGATCTGATGGTTGGAGGGAACTATGCACAATAAGTGGAAGTGGTTGTGTTTTGAATCCGACTGGATGGCTTTCAAGGTGCCAGCTCCTAAAGACGGGATGATGTCATGTGTGTGGCTATAGATGAATCCTTGTTTTTAAACTGCCGTATCTGAGAGTGGAACACCATGGATGATGTAATAATTAAAGTTAAAACATGAACAAAAGGTGTTTTTGTAGTCTCTCTCCCCCACCAGTTCCTCACTCCAGTTACTGTATCTGCTGCATTACAGACACATACTTTCCTCCATCCAAGCTCCATGGGTGATTAGCAGGGAGTATTCGAAAATCATTGGGAAATATAAAATGCGTGTAGAGTGTTAGTTTCAGGTTTGAGGTAAATTTGCAAGCTACTATAAATATTCTTTAGTAAACAAAAATAATGTTGCGTATGCCACAGTAATGCAAGACTGAAGAGCAATGACTAAAAATGGCAGCATCAGAATGTTGTTGGATGAGGAGGTCAGAAACAGGTGCAGCGCTGAAAAAAAAAATATTGGCACAATTTTTGTGGTAAGTCTGAATACATGTATTTTTTGTATTAACCAAATGTTGTTGAGCCACTCCAATGGCCTAGCAGTTAAGGTGCTTGCCTTCCACTTGACCGAAAATTCATGTCTGGAGTTTGCAATCCCAGCCGGACACAGAAGGAGTTGGTGACACAGTCCAAAGGATGCTTTTCACTTTGGGGAGGGTCTCCCACTCTAGTCGCAAAATGACTGCAACATGGCAGCCCAGGCGGAGCCACTCCAGCTTCCCCCTCTGCCATCCGGCCTGTAGCAGAGAGGGGCCTCTGGTGGGAGGACATGTAGATGTCAACACCAGACCCACTCCTCCACTCTGAGGTATATATGGTGCACTGAGACTGTGGTGGGGGTTCAGCCTCCTCACAAAGTTTTAGCAGGTGAGGGATACAAGAGGTGCATAGGCATCAAGGGAGAAAAGATAAAAGACAATAATGATAAAAAATTATTTTATTGGCAGTACATCCCACCAGTAAAAATAAAACTACATATATGTTTAAGTTGCCAATGATCTTGTAGTGTTAGGAAGTCAGTGTCCTCCCCCTAGGAGCTAAGAGCATCACCAGGATAGCAAACCCAAGTCTGATGTGAGCTTTAAGCTAGAAACACAAGAGTTGCATCCCTACAACTGGGCTAGGTTTTAATTAGATAAAATAATTTAAAATTGAATTAAAGTGTTAGAATCACGAAAAACAGCAGACAGAAAATGTTATTCATTTTAAAAGTAGTCAGCAGTTACTTTTTATGTCTGAAGTATTTTTTCCTTTTTCCTTTTGCTCATGAGAGGTTTTCTACCTGACAGTATTAGGTGTAATGTGAAAAGTATATTGCCTGGAAGCTGATGTATCTAGTTCCATATCCCTTCATACCTCATCAGCAATGTGACCTCACTCATTGTGACATTGCAAGTCACCAATCTGGCAAAAGGTGACTGGCCCTGTTTGGTCAGTTGTAATGCCACAGTCAGTGAGGTCACAATGCTGATGAGGTATGAAGGGAACTAGAACTAGACTTGTCAGCCTCTTGGTAGCGTACTATTCCACACATCATACC
Organism: Neoceratodus forsteri; assembly: GCA_016271365.2. Lineage (NCBI taxonomy): Eukaryota > Metazoa > Chordata > Ceratodontiformes > Ceratodontidae > Neoceratodus > Neoceratodus forsteri. The sequence continues at coordinate 1,437,752,794 of CM057452.1, forward strand.
TAGCATTGCAGAATGTTGTCAAATTAGCAAAATGGGAAATATAAAGTGTTTGAGATATAAAAAGTAGCATCTAACAACTTTTAAAAGTAAATATTAGTTTTAGGCAGTGTACTAGATATTTAATTTCCTTCTTGTTGGGAATTAACCATGCAATAATCACTGCAAATATATTTCTGCTGCTCTGATTTGCTTGGGATGCCAAACATCATTAATTTACCCCCACTTTCACACCCTGACAGGTGCATAACTGGACGACATCCCCTCTTAAGTACCTTGGGCTATGGCCAGACAAAAATGAGACTTCAGTGTACCATTGATGCCATTCACAAAAAAATCCTCCCTAAGCTTGGTGCCTGTACAGATACTGCAGCTGCCTGCCCATGCAAGCTAGGCACAAAATTATCCAAAAGATGATTCTCCAGTATTAGACTTTGGGGACACTGGCCCAGATATTCAAAAGAGTTGCTCATGGCTGGCAATGGTGCTAGCGCCCATGCCTAACGCCACTGATCACCTTGATGCGATACTGAAAAGGGAAAAGTCGCATGCACACATCCTGATGTGCGAGCGCATCAGTAATGTATGCAGGCACAGGTGGGGCGTGCCCATGCATAAACTGCACAGCCTGATATTCAGCCGGGCGTGCAGAGTTAAGCAAGCGCAACCCCACCTGCGCCTGCACAAAGTTCGCCCGAAAAAAAAGAACAAGTCGAGGCCACCCACAGGTGAGCTGTCGCATTGCAGGAGCGCAACACAGCAGCTGACACCTGTGGGTGGCGCTCGACTTATTCCCGCCGCACCTAAGCGGTGCCCCATGCCCCATTCATGACCCATCGTGTCCCTGGTGGTCCAGTGGACCGCGATTAGCCGATCGCGGCATAACTGTATCCCCAAATAGCCCGATCGTGGGCGCCAACTTTAACCTCCCCCATTAGCCCGATCCGGGCAGTATCCCAAGTCCAATATCCCTGGTGGTCAGTGGACTGAGCGGAGCCCATTGAGGCGGCGTCTAACCGCCCCCCCCAGTCAAAATCCTGGTGATCTAGTGGACCCCCACCACCCGCCAGTCCCTACCCTGCTCCCCGTCAGCGGTGGGCGGCAGCAACCACCCGCCTGCTGCCCCGCCCGACTGACAGCTCAGTGGCTGCATGCCCATTGGTTCAGGCATGAGCCAATGGGCATGCAACTCCTCCGTACTGAGTCGGTCAGATATGTGATGAATTCATTCACATATCTGGACTGACTTTAATCATGGAATGCACCACAACTCGTATATCAGACAATAAGCGTACAGCCATACTGAGCTGTCAGTCGGCGGCAGCGAGCGGCAGGCGGGGGTGCTGCTGCCCGCCGCTGACGGGGAGCAGGGTGGTGGGGCTCGATGGTGGGTGGGGGTCCACTAGATCACCAGGGATTTCGGACTTGGGGGTGAGGAATGCCACCGCGATCGAGCTCCGCTCGTCCACTGGACCACCAGGGATATTGGACTTTGGGGCGTACTGATGCCTGCATCGGGCTAATGGGGGTTACAGTTATGCCCGTGATCGGGCTACGGGAGAAATGATCAGGCCCACGATCGGGCTACTCGAGGAAATACAGTTATGCCGCGATCAGGCTAATGGGGAGTTACAGTTATGCCCGCTGATCGGGCTACTTGGGGGAGGGAATACAGTTATGCCCGCTGATCGGGCTACTCGGGGAGGAAATACAGTTATGCCCGCGATCGGGCTACAGAGAGGTGAGTACAGTTATGCCCAGCGATCGGCTACTCGGGAGGAAATACAGTTATGCCCAATCGGGCTACTGGGGAAATACAGTTATGCCCATGATTGGGCTACTGGTGGGGAGTTACAGTTATGCCCGCAATCAGGCTATTCGGGGAGGAATACAGGTTACTCACCTGTAACAGGAGTTCTAGGAATGGTATATGTTGTTCATCCACACTTATTGGCAGGTTCCTTGCCGCTTTAAATCTTGCCGGAAGGTCTTCAAGCTGGCTCCTCCCACCCACCTGGGTGGTAAAACTCTCGGCTCCGCCCCATGACGCCAGATCTGGCCCGCTGGAAGCTCAGGTTGTGCGTTGAAGCCGGGGAGGTCGGGTGGGTCGTGTGGATGAACAACATATACCATTCCTAGAACTCCTGTTACAGGTGAGTAACCTGTATTTCTAGGGACATGGATATGTTGTTCATCCACACTTATTGGCAGACTCCTAGCAGTTCTCTGGGAGGAGGGAGGCAAGGCGCACACCCCCTACTTAGGAAATAAAGACTGGAGAACCAAGGCCCCAAAACTAGCATCCCGGCGTGACTCAAGGTCGATGTGGTAATGGGTAATAAAGGTGTGTGCTGACTTCCAGGTAGCAGCCCTGCAGATTTCCTGGATAGGGACGTCCCTGGAAGCAGCCACCAATGCAGCAGTATGACGGGTAGAATGAGCTCTTATCCCTCTGGGAGGCTCCATGCCCGCCAACTTATAGCAGCGATCTATGCAGGAGGTGACCACCTGCCTATCGTCCGCTTGGCTGCAGGTCTGCCAGATCTGACTTCCAGCGTGGGTGACAAACAGCTGGCGAACCTCTCCCAATTTCAGCCGTGCCTCCTTATAATAAGCGGCGCCCTTCTGGGTCCAGAGTATGGAGCCTATATTCGGCCTCGAGGTGTGATTGGGGTTGAACACGGCAGAGTCAGCACCTGGTTAAGGTGAAACTCCGACACCACCTTGCGGAAGGAATTTCGGTGAGGCGCCAGGACAACCTTGTCCCTGTGGAAGACCAGGTAGGAGACTCGATGCAAAGCACCTGAAGCTCTCCCATCCTTCTGGCTGACGTGATAGCCACCAAGAAGGCGGTCTTCCACGACAGGTGAGAGAGTTCACACCTGTGCATTGGTTCAAATGGCTGCCCATGAGCTTTGCAGTACCAGCAGTAGATTCCACGGAGGTGGAGGTTCTCGCACCGGAGGGAAATGTGATCAAGGCCTTTGACGCCCGACCACCTTTCCTGCGCCACCGACTGCTTCCGGCCCGGCCGTGAGCAGAAGGCTACCAGGTGCACCTTTAGGGTCGTCGACCTAAGCCCTTGACTAGAAAGGGACCATAAATAGTCCAAAATGCTTGCCACAGAACAGGAGGAAGGGTCCAAGCCCTTGTCCTGACACCAAATGGAGAATCTCTTCCATTTGAAGGCGTAGCATTTTCTGGTCGACTCACGGACGCCTCAACAACATTGAGGACCTCATCGGAAAGACCCAAGGCCTGGAACTCTAGCCCTCAGGAACCAAGCCGTCAGGTGCAGGGATTGAAGGTCCAGATGGAACACCTTCCCTGATTGACTGAAAGCAGGTCCAGGCGAGCTGGAAGCTGCCTCGGGAGCCTGGCTGGCTGAGGAGATCTGGTACCAGAACTGGGGGCCAGTCTGGGGCTATCAGGATCACCTGGCCTTGTCCCTCCTTGCTTTGAGAAGCACCTTGTGAATCAAGGAAATGGGGAAAGGACGTAGAAGGGCCCGGCGTCCACAGCCTTGAGAAGGCATCCCCTGCAGCGAGCCCTGCTGAGGCGGGCATGAAACAGCCTCAACCCGCGTTCTCCTGGAGGCAAACAGGTCCACCTGATGTGTGCCCCAGTGGAAGAACAGATCTTGTACTACCTCTGGCAGGAGAGACTCTCGTGAGATGCAGCCCCTATCGGCTCCAGGGCATCGGCCAGGTGTTGAGGCTCCTGCCACATGAATGGCTAAGAGATCCACCTCCAGGCTGCACGAGAGACCAAATACGCGGAGAGCTTCCTTGCATAGAAGCATGGGCGCGTCCGCCCCTGGCGGTTCAGGTAGTACATGGTCGTGGTATTGTCCGTCTGGACTCGGACCACTTGACCCGGAAACGGAGCAAAGCGGTGAGTAGAAGCCGGACCGCTAGGAGCTCAGCAGGTTGATGTGGCATCGGACTCCGCGGGACCAGAGCCGTGCACTCGGTGTTCCCCAGATGGGCACCCCAACCCATCAGAGAAGCGTCGGTGATAGACACGTCGGCTCGGGCGGACAAGCGGGATGCCCTCCTGCAGATGGAATGGAATGGTCCACCACTGGAGAGCATTCCACATCTCCTGGGTCACTATCACTAGCTGGTCCAAAGGATCGCAGCGTTGTGACCACTGGCAGGCCAGTCCCCACTGAAGGGGTGCATGTGCCAGCGGGCCCAATGGACCATGCTGGTACAGGCCGCCATGAGACCCAGAAGGCGCAGGAAGTCCCGGGCAGGGCGCGATTGCCCAACCAGAAATGATTGGGCAAAGGAGGTAAGAACCTCGGCCCTGTCTGCCGGGAGCCGTGCTCTGGCTCGAAGAGAGTCGAGCTCTGCCCCGATGAACAGGATCACCTGCTTCGGCTCGAGTTCCGACTTGGCCTCATTGATGAGAAGGCCAACTCGAGAGCAAACCTGGAGGGCCAGATCTCTGGACCGCTTCACTCCCTGTCTGGAGGAGGCTGCTATCAACCATATCGTCCAGGTAAGGGCACCGGACCCTTGGTGCCGCAGGAATGCTGTCACCACTGCTATGCATTTGGTGAAGACCCTGGGAGCTGGAGATAAGCCGAAGGGACATGCCGAACTCGAAGAGGATCCTCCAGCAAAGTGGAGGAATCTCCGATGTGACGGACGGATAAGGCGTGAAAGAACGTGTCCTGTAGGTCCAGAGACCAGAACCATGCGTGTTCAAAGATGGTATTATCTGCGCCAGAGTGACCATCCTGAAGGTTCGAGACCTTAGGAACTTGTTCAGGTCGTGTAGGTCAAGAATGGGCGCCAGCCCCGTCCGTTGGAACCAGGAAATACCTGGACACGAACTCCAGGTCTGAAGGGGTCCTCCACCTCCGTGATCACCTCCTTTTGGAGGAGGACAGCAATATCGACTCGGCGAGCACCAGTGAGACTCACGGACCCGAGGCCCCGAGTGCGATGGCTCTGAAGGCGGCGAGCCTGCTTTCGAATTCAGAGGTAGCCTTTTCCCACCACCTCAGTACCCACCTGTCCGTGGTAACAGCGGACCAGGTGGAAAGAATGTCTGAGCCGTCCCCATAGAGAACCAGGGGTGGTGACAGGGATGGGCGACACCCTCAGCCGTCACTGGGCAGGCTTGGAGGAGGGACCTGCCGAGGACCTCCTGGGCCTTACCTCCCTGCTTCCTGTTGGAGGAAGCCGACACTTGGGCTAGGATACCAAGGTCGAGCCTGCTAGCCCTGGCGTTGCTGGGTTGGGGCCTGTGGCTGAGGAGAAAGAGGCTTAGGCTGTGGCTGCTGACCTTTGTCCTTCCTGGCGGAAGAGACTGAGTCCAAGGTAGCATTGGACTTCTCGATCCTCTGCAGGTGACCTTCCACCCCAGGGCGAGAGGTCAGTCCCCAAAAGGAACATCGCCAACTTGTGCTGGGTATCCGAGGTAAAGGTGGATATCCTCAGCCAAGCCCGATGCGCCACAGACCTGGCACATGAGTCCCGATGTCTAACGCAGTCTGGAGCTGCTGTTTAGCCACTGCCTGCCCTGGTCCACACCTGCCTGACCGTAGTCTGCAGATCTGCGGGAAGATGAGGACAACCTCATCCAGGGAGCCCAACAGGCGTGAGAAAAATGTGCCATGAGGACGGCCGAACTGGCCTGGCCGAAAACCAAGAGGGGCGCAGCATAGACTTTTAGCCTGGCATAATCCAATTTCTTGGATTCCTTGTCAGGAGGTTTGTCCACATCCCTGGCGTTCCCGGCACGCGAGCTGTTGGTAACCAACCCTCGGCGGTGTTCGAAAAACCGGACAGGGAACATTAGGGACCATATTTCTGGCCAACCTGGCCGAAGGCGCAGGGCAGGAAGCAGGACACTGCCAAAGTTCAAGGCGGACCCACTTGGCCCGGCCACGGAGGCCTCCGTGGGAGAATCCCTCACTCCAGAATCTCCATGAGGGATACCTGGCCCGTTAGAAAGCAGGTTGAGCTTCATCGGTGGACTCCGAGATGAGTCGGAAGCAACCCTAAGAGGGCGAAGGGCTATCATCCATTGACTGCCCTCCGAGGACTCCAAGTCCATGCGCTTGGAGAAGAGGAACCATCATCGGACTCAGAAGAGTCCTCAAAACTGCCTCGGGCCTGAGCCACCCTCCACCTGCCGAGGTTTATCGGGAGTGAGGGTGACAGACAACCTATGGAGGCAAACCCAAAGCCGACCGAAATTTTGGTGAGCCCCAACAATGGCGTGGGCGGAGGTTCCACCAGGGTGGTGGGCAGCTGGAATTGGCGAACAACCGGCCTGAGAACAGGCTCCTCGACACGAGGGGTTGTTTCGCTGCTCGGTGACAACCACTTAATGGCGGGGAAGGCGACTGGGTCAGCTTATTCCCGGTCAAAAGAACTATTGCCACTAAGTTCCTCGTACCTCCGGCGCAACTGCGCGAAGCCTCCCTCGTCCGAGGAAGAGGAGGCGGCGCCGCTTACCTGAGACGAACGCCTATGACGGCGGGATCGGTTGGACCGCGAGGATGTCGAGACCGAGACCGAGTCTCTACTAGGCGAGAGGCGAGGAGAAGTGTCGAAATCGGCACTCCCTTAGCTCGGGACGATCCCACGAAGCTCCGGACCGGAGGCACAGACCAGCAGCGAGGATCCTCAACCCACCCGGGGAACCGGGAAGGATTCTCAGCTTCTCAGCCGACAACCCGTCTAGCAGGTCAGAAAAATCTCGACCGCGTCGACAGAGTCTCGGTCAACTGGCCTGATGGGGACACCGTGAAGCCAGTGGCGAAGCTGAGGTCAGCGAAGTCGACTGTCGACAAGGAGGATCTTTCCGCTCCCAAGAGGCGTCGATGGAGACTTACTTCTGCTCTTTTGGACCTGGAAAAAGGTCCGAAAGTTGGACCCTCACCTTTGGTCAAGAGGTCAGACAAAGCTCATAAAGAAGCAGTACGAGGCACGAGAAGGCGGGACAAATGCAGCCGAGGTGAAGCGGCCGCGCCGCCTCCTCTTCGAGCGATCATCTGCTCTAGCTGATCCGCCAAGCCCGCCTTGTGAGACACCACCAGTCAGACTCTTTAGATTTCACTGGTGGAATTCTTTCTCGGGGCGCCCCAGTTGTAATCGGGCAGCACGGTCTTCAAGGACGTAGGCCGAAAAGGAAGAGCACAAGTCGCAGGCCTGCGGGTCGTGCTCAAGGCCCAGGCAGTAGACGCACGTGGAGTGCGGATCCGTCCTAGATATCTTCTGCCCGCAAGGGCACCTCCGAAAACCGGGAGTCGATGTGTCCATCGCAGCCGCGAGGAGAAGAAGACCGAAGTCTTTTAGCAAAAAACTATTTAATTTTGAACTTTTCGAAGAATTAGGAACCAGTCTTAATCGCAACGCGTTAAGGAGGGAACCTGAGCTTCCAAGCGGTAAGGAAGATCTGGCGTCATGGGGCGGAGCCGAGGGTTTTACCACCCGGGTGGGTGGGAGGAGCCAGCTTGAAGACCTTCTGGCAAGATTTAAAGCGGCAAGGAACCTGCCAATAAGTGTGGATGAACAACATATCCATGTCCCTAGAAATACAGTTATGCCCACGATCGGGCTAATCGCAGTCCACTGGACCACCAGGGATTGGAGACATTCATTGTCCCTTATGGGACGTCCCGCGATCGGCCTGCAGGGGGGTGTCGGTCCCCGACGGCTGCTGCCTGGCAGGGCGCCAGGCGCAAGTCGTCGGGGATCGGCGCACCTGCATGCTAATGGCATGCAAATGGGGCCGTAATCAGATGCAAATGGCCCCCCATGCGCCGTGCATAAATTATGGCCCCATTTGCATGTCACCCTTTGAATATCGCAGGTGCTTTACATGGCGCAATGGAACTTGCACCACCGCATCTCAATGCTCCACTCTGACCACTTGCGCTGGCGCAGTGGAACTGCGCCATGCACAGTGGGGGTGGCCACGGGGCGATATTCAAAGCAGTTGCATCATAGCGCAACTCCGTTGAATATCACCCTGGCCACACCCCTGCACAACTATTTTGAGCGGCGCACAGGCTTGCGCCACAAACTGGCGCAGTTTGAATATCTGGGCCATTGTCTACAATTCTGCCCCTAAGACCACCCTAGCCAGACTGGATACTCTCTTTAATTCTTTCTGCCACTATGTCCTTGGCTGCCTCCCTCTCACCCACCACTGCCATCTCTATACTGCACTCTCCTTTCCATCCCTTTCTGCCAGGCGCCTGACCCACACCGCTAATCTAGTAGGCAGGTACTGGTTTGGCACCCTGCCTTCTTATATGTCCTCTCTCTTGTCAACCCCCCCCCCTGCTACTCACTATGATCTTTAACATACAGAATGCTCGCCCTCCCACCGCAGCGTACATCATCTGGTCACAACGCTACTTTTGTATGAAGTGTAATTTGTGAATGTACTGTAATGTTTTTGATACTTATATGTAACCTGATTGTTTCAACAGGACAACTTTGAAACTAGGTTCTTGGACCTAAAGTCTTGAAATCCTCTATAAAAATAAATATTTTTACTACTACTACTTACAGCGCCATCTCATACATAATCCCCAGCTCCTGGAACTCTCTTCCCCTCAAGCTCCGGTCTGCCCATTCTCATCGATCCCTTGCACTCCTCCTTCAGAAGCACTCAACACACTGCTGCAACTGCATCTAACCTCCTTGCATACGTCTCCCCTATATCCACCCCTTACTCTCCCTCCCCCCTCCTTTCCTCCACTCCACTCCCCCCAGCTCACCTCCTCTTTCTTCTGCCAGCTCCCCATCCCTTTGCAGGGTTCTTAGTATCCTGAAGGGAAGAAGGCACTGGCTTCCTCTTACCTCTGTCTTCCCACCTGTCTACCTATACCTTGTCCTTCCTCTCCCCTACACCCCTCCCTCATCACCCCCCCAACTCTGTCCTTCTCCCCCTACCTCAATCTCTAAATCCTATTGCCAGCTCCACCATCCCCTTGCAGGGTTCTGAGCATCCTAGAGCGGGAGAAAGTCCTGGCTACCCATTCCCCCTCCTACTCCTCCCGCTTATTTTTTTTTCTCTCCCTCCCTCCTTGTTTTCTACGTATAGGGAAAACAACTTGCACTTAGAAATCCTCTTCTTGCCATGCGCACTTACATCCTATACTGGAACTGTTCTCTTCTGACAACCCCTCTCCCTTGTACTGCAATCTGGTTTATCATAAGGTTAAAGTCAAATGCTGTGTCAAGGTTTAATTTTAAGTGCGCCCAATATAATTGCTGCTATGGCACTTTAAGTCTGTATTCTCCAGCTAGTTTGTCTATGTTATGTAACCCCCCTGCAAATGGGGGTTCCCAAAAGACTTCCAGGAGCTTGCTTGAATGCTCCAAGCCTGAATGGTGTTTGGAATTAAGCCATTTATCAGTGAGTGTTTTTAGAGCCTCTGGTACTGTCTCTTTAAGAGCTGTCTGCTTGCAGACATAATTAGTTTGTATGGGGGGACTGTGTGCTTCTCTGCTTGAGTACCACTTGAACTGCTGCCAATTCACTCCATTTTTGCAGTCACTAGGAGTGCAAAGGGAACCTATCTGAAAGATGTAACTGTTTGCCAGAAACCATTTAGAGTAATAATGAAATTACAGTTTGTCTAACCTGCTTTCTTTGCAGTCAGAACTGTGTCTGCCTAGTTCCCATTCTGGTTTTGAACTGCTGAACTGGACCAATCAGTGTGGAGTAAGCTAGCTCTAAAATGGTGCCTTGGATGAATCAGAACTTGGACTCATAATCTGAGCCAGCCACAAGAGGATTGTATGGGCAGTGACTCTGGGAGATGTAGTTTAGACTTCGGCGCCTTTTTGGACCAACAGGGCAGTCTATTGTGAGTGACAGCCAATCCAGTCAAGAACTGGGAGGAACTCAAAGGAAGTGCCTGGTTTTGTCTGTTGGAGTTTCAGTTGAGCTCTGGCAGTGAAGAAGGAAGGAGCCCTGTGCTTTTTCAGTGTGCAGTTTTAGTCGGGAAACGTGTGTAAGGCACAGAGTTCCGGTCTGCAGCTTGTGTAACTGCTTGTTAGGACTGAATCCATCCTGTGAAGAGAATCAAAGGATATCTGAAGAGTAGAAACCAGGCTCACCCTGTAGAAGACTGGAGAAATTGCTGAATTGCACTCGGTCTGTCAGGAACTGAATCTGCTGTGTGTTCTCCCGGGTATTGTGCAGTAATTGCGATCGGGATAGAGAAGCAGCCTGCCTGGTATAGTACTTTCTGTTTTACCATATAAATGTGTGAAGAGGCTTGTGTACCTCAAGTGAATCCTGCTGCCATTAAAGGACTTTTGCCTGTTACTGTTCACCATATAAATGTGTGAGGAGGCTTGGTTAGCTCAAGTGAATCCTGCTGCCATTAAAGGACTTTTGCCTGTTGCAGTTTGCCATATAAATGTGTGAGAGTCTCGTGGAGCTCAAGAGTAGCCCTGCTGACATTGAAGGACCCTATCTTGTTTGGAGGTCGTGAGTACTAATTCAGGGTCGCCTCCTGTTGAATTGCCACATTGAATCCAAATGGAATCACTGTACTGCTGACTGTTTAAACTAATTTTTCTTTCTCTGTGGGAAAGGGCCCCACCAGCTGCCACGCTTTGGACTAGCCACTAGGGCTTGGGTACCCAGGGACAGTAACTGGTAGGGATAGGCCTATGCACAGAGCCATAGGTAGATGAGTAAAGATAAGCTAATTAACCTGATTTCCCCTGTCCTTGTTATATTCCCCTAAATAAATCCGAGCTGCTTGTTTCAGCAAAGTTATACTGCCTGAGGTATTTGTCTATGTTAAAGTATTGTACTGTGATTGTTGCACTGTATCTTATTTTACAGGAGGTCCCAGTGCCTGAACCAGCCCTGGGGGTAAGTGTATACTGTGAAGGTAATTCTGATATATTGTGTGGGCCACTAGTGGGAAGAAAGGGGGGTTGCAGTGTCCCAGAGGGCTGTGACCAAGTAAGTTTAACTATTGCAAACCCTGACCTCTGAGTGGAGGCACCCGCCATTGGATCCAGGCCCCTCAACCTGTTAGTGGCAAATCAGGCAGGGGTAGTAGCCCCTGGGATAGCGCCATCTAGGGGTTACAGTTATATTACTTGATCTGCAATTGTTATAACAGGAATGTTTTGATTCTTAATATTGTCTTTCTTTTGATGGCGTTTGCCTCCTCCTCATGTAACCCCCACCCCTCAGGACGCTTCTGGAAATTAGCTGTTTCACAGTTCCTGTTGCTTTTCCTTGTGAATCTCTTCTAAATAAATAAAATAATAAATACACAATGTCATATCTAGTGTTAATTCCCACCTCACTGAGCTTGCTGTTTTTCAAATGGTTTCAGCCAATCAACAATGAAAGATTCAGTGTTGCCCGTGTTTATACTATTTATACAACCTATACTTTTTATTTTTTTATTCAGTTGTAGGCTATTAATGCACCTTCTCTGTCTGCTGATTTCACATCAAAAAGAGAAACGTTATGCAGATAGTATACACAGATTGATACTACTGAATAGTGCCTTTTTCTCAGCAAGCTCATGATTTCCAAGGGGAAGCTCTGAAAAAACAAACAATATTTAGACATATTTCAGCTCCAGTCGCACATCTTCTCTGTATTTGGCTTTCTCCTCTTAATAATAGTGCTGCACATTAGCCTGAAGAGCAGGCTCACTGTTCCTAGACTTCTGCTTTGTCTACTTGTGTACACATTCCATCATAATGCTCTGTTTATGACATCAGAATCTGTTCCACAGACTGTGATGTCACAAACTGAAGTCTGTGAGGTAAGGTGTTTACTAGGTGACAGTGATCCTAGTTCCATGGTAATGTACTAACAAATGAGAACCTCAGTACAGAAAATATAGGAAATAAGCTGACCTGCTAATGGAAATTATGAGTCTGTAACATCTTCCCTGTGACAACAGAAGCTCTTTAAAGAGTAGCTGACACCTTCAGGAGAACTTCAATAAAACATAATGTTTAGACACAGTTCAGCTCGTCTATCACATTAGTCCTGCATTGCTCTTCGCCGTTATTTATTACTGAGGTCATTGGCATGAAAACAGGATCTTTGCTGCTAAACAGTTCCTCTATTCCTGCTGCTTTCTCCCTACCTCAGTTAATAATGCACTGCTTGTGACATCACAGTTACTCCAATGGCAACAGACTGTGATGTCAAGAGGAGAGGACTACGACTTGAAGTAGGGAGTAAGCTATAGAGGCAGATTAACTCTGAGAGATAAAGGTCATGTATTCATGCAAATTTCCTTAATAATAAACTATGAGGAGCAGAAATCTATAGAATATATACAGAATGCCAGCAGAACTGTACCTAAATATTATGGTTTTCAAAGTTTTCTTTGAGGCGTCAGCAGCTATTTAAGTCAAGTAATGTTAAACTGGATACATTAGTCAAACTACCACTATCTGCTGGCCCAATGAAGCAGGGATTTTGACCACCATTTATCCAGAATAACCCAGCTCAGATCCAGCCTCTCATTTTCAGCAAGGTCTGATAGTTCTGTCATGGATAGTGACTACAGAATTTATCCTAAACAGAGTGGACAATTTCGCTAGATCACATCTCTCCGTCTGATTTTTTTCAAACCTTTTGGAAAGTGAATCAGAATAACCATACTGTATGGCACACATCAGAGTGGATAAACAGTAGATAGTCTGCTATCCACTATCTGTAATACAGATGATGAAACATTAGGAGGGCCATACCATAGGAGGATGTCACACCAGTATAGCCTGCATGAATAGAATATGCTGCACACTAGTTGTCTTCTCACTCACTACACAGAGGATAATATATGGGCAGCTATTCACAACAAGCCTGTGTCTGCATCCAGAGGCTTCTGTGGCAACCAGAAATCTCGAGAGCAAAGCTGGAGAGGTTCCCCTGGTTGCCACAGAAAACCTGAGATGAAGACACAGGACTGTCTGTGTATGGATGCCCATACATTATCTTTTATAGGGTAAGGGCATCCATGCACATTTCAGATGCTCTGCTTCTTTTCAGTGAACTGGATGTTGGGAGGGAGGCATTTTATGATTGGTGGTGGGATCAAATTACTGATTCAATGTGTGGTTAGCAACTGTAGCTGCACTGCAGCTGTTTTTGCAAGCTCAAATAAAAAAACAGCTGTCAGCTGGATTGTAATGTAGAAACACAATGTGTCAGCAGAAAAGGACAGGTGGGCCCATCTAGTCTGCCCCATTTTCCCTGCCTAGTACTACACCTTGGACTCCATTTGGTCACAGGTGTCCCTTCCTCCTCTCTTGGCTCTATTTAGTGCTCCCAGGTCACCCTTGAAAACAGGCACTTGTGCCTAGTGGGCCTTACCCGGTTACCAAAGACTAAAATTAAAAATTACAATTAAATTTATTATATTCTTTGTGCCTATCCCACACATGTCTGAAGCTGCCCTCTGTTTTTGCCCCCACCACCTCTTTTGGCAGGCTGTTTCAGCCAACCACCACCCTTTCCATGAAGAAGTATTTCCTTACATCCCTCTTAAACTCCCGCTCCAAGCTTCATAGCATGCCCCCCTGTTCTGCTGCTCCTTCCTGCAAATTGTTCACCCCTGTAAGATATGTACAGGTCTCAATCATGTCCCCTCTCCTCTCCTCCAGGAAGTACAAGTTGAGCTCCCAGAGCCTCTCCTCATATGGTGTCTTGTGCAACCCCCACACGATTTTGGTAGCCCTCCTCTGACAGCTTCCACCCGTCAATATCCTTACGGTGGTGCTGTCCCCAGAAAGGAAAATTACGTACCTACCGTAATTCTTGATCTTCTTAGACCAGATCTCCACCACTCATTCACACCAGTGGGATTAGCTCGGAGGCACTAAGACCCATCGAGCAAACTTTTGCTGGAGGGTCGGCGGCGAGAGACGGCGCGAGAGACACGGCGCCAAGCAAGCAGCGGCTCGAGCGGTAATGACCATCTCGGCGATCCACCCTCCAACCGCCTCAGTACCTTTTTACCAAGGAGGTGCAGCGCAACTAACGTAAAGAGTAAACCAACATTAAAAAACGGACATAAGATAGTCCGTATGACCCGTTAAGAAGGGTCAGTAAAGAAGTCCTCACGGCCTAAAGATTTGAGGAGTGAAGACCAATACAGCGGTGAGCTCGGGATGGAGAGGAGGTAGAATGAGTGGTGGAGACTCGTCCAAGAAGATCAAGAATTACGGTAGGTAACGTAATTTTCTATCTTCCTGGACATAAGTCTCCACCACTCATTCACACTAGTGGGAGAGTACCAAGCTGATAATCCCCCAAAAGGGCGGCAGGAGAGCCAGAGCTCACGTGTCTAAGATAGAAGCCCATTAAGGATAGTTCTGCCGAATGCGGAATGTCGCCTAGCATGAACATCCAGTGCATAGTGCTTAACGAAGGTATGCACTGAGCTCCAGGTGGCGGCGTTGCATATATCTGCAATTGGAACATTGCGAATTTCCGCTAGGGATGCCGCGACCGCCCTAGTAGAGTAAGCGTACACTCTACCTTCTAATTTAACTTGAGCCATGGAATAGCAATGACGAAGGCATGCCACTAACCATGAAGAGATGCATCTAATAGCGACAGGTTGACCCAGCCGGGTGTCGCTGAAAGAAACGAACAGTTGCTGAGTCTTGCGAACATCCTTGGTTCTATCTAAATAGAACCGCAAGGCTCTCTTAACATCCAAGGAATGAAGAGCCTGCTCCCTTCATTTTGGAAATTAGCTAAGTAAGCGGAAGTACCAGAGGTTGGTTTAGATGGAATTCTGACACAACCTTGGGAAGAAATTTAGGATGAGTAAGGAGAACTACCTTGTCTTTATGGAATACAGTATACGGAGGGTCCGTAACCAGGGCATGTATCTCAGAGACCCTGCGGGCTGAGGTAATGGCCACCAGGAAGGCAGTCTTCCAGGTAAGAAATTTTAGCTCACAGGTAGCTAAGGGTTCGAAAGGCTTCCGAGTGAGCATGTCCAGCACCAGGTTAATGTCCCAGGCTGCAACTGGACGCTTAACAGGGGGTCTGGTATGGAGAATCCCCTTAAGAAATCTCTTCACCATAGGTAACTGAGCCAGAGTTAAGGAAGAAACCGGCTCATGGAACGCTGTGATGGCACTAAGGTGAACTTTAACTGTGGAGTACTGAAGACCTAAGTTTGACAGGTCCAAAAGATACCTCCAGAACCTTGCCAGGAGGACAGGAAAAGGGATTCCAAGAGGATTTTGCACACCAGAGAGAAAAACGTTTCCATTTGGAAGCGTACGTTTTTCGGGTGGCTGGCTTCCGAGCAGCCAGAAGGATGTCTGAGACTCTACGAGAGACGTTGAACCGATTCACTTCTATCTCTTCAGGAGCCAAGCATGAAGGTGAAGTGATTTCAGGTTGGATGGACCAACGAACCCTGAGTCAAAAGACTGATTTGCAAAGGAAGTGGTCTCGGAGAGGCTGCCAACATACTGTTGAGTAGAGGAAACCATAGTTGCCGAGGCCAGGAAGGAGCAATGAGAATCATCTTGGTCCCCTGAGACTCGAACTTGAGGAGTACTCTCTGGATTAGAGGAAGCGGTGGAAAGGCGTAAAGAAAGCGTTTTGTCCACCGCAGCCTGAACGCATCCTGACAGAAAATGCCAGGCCCTGGATTTCTGGAGCAGAAGAGAGGCAGTTTTGCGTTGAGTGGGGATGCAAAAAGGTCCAGGTCTGGCGTCCCCCACTCTTTGAACAGGGACCGAGCTACGGCTGGATCGAGAGACCACTCGTGAGGGTCTGCCTCCGTTCTGCTGAGGTGATCTGCTAGGTCGTTTTGTATACCCGGCAGATAAACCGCTTGAATCAGAGACTTGTGCTCCAAGCACCACTCCCACACCCTCATTGCTTCCCTGCAAAGGGATAAGAATGAGCACCGCCTTGCTTGTTGATGTAATACATCACTGCTTTGTTGTCCGTTTGAAGGAGAATGTTCTTGTGACAAAGGACATCCTTCAGAGCTCGGATTGCATAGAGGACCGCCTCATCTCCAGGACATTTATGTGGAGATGAGTTTAACTGAGTCCATACACCTTGAGTGTGGAGGAGAGACAGTGAGCTCTCCATCCCATTAGCGATGCCTGTGGTGATGGAGATCTGATGATCCGGGGAGCAAAGGGAATCCTTCCAGGAGATTGCTCTCTTGAGACCACCAGGTGAGAGACCTTCAAGGGCTCCGCCACCTTGATGGGATAAGACTGGGGTGAGAGGTCGGGGACCACTGAGTGGAGAGCATCCATTGGGTGGTCTCATGTGCAGTCGGGCCAGAGGGACAGTGAAGACCGAGGACGCCATGAGACTCCAACATGCGTTGCATCGAGAGAGCTGTAACTCATTGGTTCTCCCTGATGTAACGGGCCATTCAAGGATGTCGAGTCTTCTGTCCTCTGGAAGGAAAGCCTTCGCTGAAGAGGTGTCTAGAAGCGCCCCTATGAAAAGGAGCCTCTGGGAGGGTTGCAGTTGAGATTTTTCAAATTCAGCAGAACTCCCAAGGACGTGAGAAGACGAGAAGTCGTTTGCACGGCTTCCAAAGTCCCTTGGACGGAAGGGCTTGCTAGAAGCCAATCGTCCAGGTAGGGAAACACTCGGAGTCCGACTTTCCTGAGATGCGCCGCGAGAACTGCACAACACTTTGTAAAAACTCGCGGCGCCGAGGATAGCCCAAAGGGCAGGACTCTGAACTGATAATGCTGACCCAAAGCTACAAACCTGAGGAACTTGCGGTGGGTCGGGTGGACGGGGATATGCTGGTAAGCATCCTGCATATCCAGAGAGGCCAGCCAGTCGTGCTGATGCAGCAAGGGTAACAGGGTACCTAGGGAAATCATCTTGAATTTCTCCCTGGGGAGGAATTTGTTTAACTTTCTGAGGTCTAGAATGGGGCGCATCCCCCCAGATTTCTTTGGAACCAGAAAGTAATGGGAGTAGAACCCTGTGTTTCGCAGATGCGGGGGCACCAGTTCTATTGCCCTGTTGTTCAGAAGGCCCTGGATCTCCGCGGTGAGGAGGTCTGACTGAGAGGCCGACAACCTGGGTTGTCGTCTGGGAGGACAATTCGGGGGGGTTTCCAAGAAATTGAGAGAATAACCCTCGCGAATTATCCGAAGGACCCATTTGTCCGAAATTATGGACTTCCACTGGTTGTAGAAGTACATCAGACGACCTCCCACCGGAGGAGAAAGTTCCACCTCGGGCAGAGTGGATGGAACTTGGGCCAACGACTCATAAGGTAGCACTGGGAGCTTTAGGCCCCTGCGCTTTCTGCTGCGTCTTCTTTTGAGGTTGGGCAGGTTGGCTTTTATGGAAGCTTCCCCTGCCTCTGCCTCGAAAGGACTGACGACTATGAAACTGACGTCTGTTCACATGCCCCCGAGAGGGGACAGGCGGAGGTCTGGCCAACTTAATGGCCGATCTAGTCTTCTGAGTGGCCTCTAAGGCTTGCTCCACCTGAGGGCCAAAAAGAAAGGAGCCATCAAAAGGCAGCGCCATCACCTGCTGCTGAGCATCATTCGTGAAGCCAGAGAAGCAGCAGCCAGGAATGGCGCCGAGTACAAATCGCGGCTGCTGAGCGAGAAGCAGTGTCAAAAGCGTCCATGGCGGCTTTGACCTGTTGGTTATTGGACTCAATACCTCTAATAACGGTCAGAAGAAGCTCTGACTTGAATCCGAATCTGGAAGAGCTTCAACCATTCTTTTCATAGAGTGCCACAGGATATACTCATACTGAGAAAAATAGCCTTGATAACTGGCAACACGATACTTAGAGTGGAGGCAGCAAAGACTCTTACCTAATGTATCAATCTTACGAGACTCTTTGTTAATAGGTCGAGCTGTAGTAGTTTGAGGAAGAACGACTTTGTCATTCTCTGCCAGGACTACAATAGGATCCTAAGTGCTTGGGATGCCAAAATGGGACGATCCTTGGGAGCTGAATACTTATCAATGGATTTAGCCACTGAGGGAATAAGAGCAGGATTATTCCATACCATTTGAGACAGCCTCTCGAAGGAAGGCTGGATCGGAGGAGTCAAATCCGTAGGGATCTCCAAGCATGAAGATACTGGAGTCTTAATATCTTCCCAGGATCGATGTCTGTAGTCTGGAGAGAAAGAGTGGATCCCAGGTTCTTCAACAGAGACTTAAAGGACAGGTCCTCACCACAGGCTCTGTAGCAAAGAAAGATCCTGTTTCTCCACTTCATCACCCAACCAAGGTCTGGGTCAGGCTCAACATCATCTCCTGATGGTCCAGAAAGGACTGTTTGGACAGGAAAGGAGTGAAAATTAGGAGAGGAGGAAATAGCAGAAAAACAAGGAGAGTCCCTAAGGGCTGCCGGCGCCGAGACGGCAAAACGGGCTGAAGACGGCACCAAGGAGGCGCACGGTGCCGAAGAGGCACGCGGCCCCGCAAGCGCCCCCGGTGGCGCCAAGGACGAGAATCACAGACGGCGCGGCCGACGACGCCGCTAACGGGCGCTATGAACGGCACCGGGATTCGATTACCCGCTAACGGCGCCGCTTCTCTTCAACGGTATTCACCGGGCGCGCTGATGAGACTGCTGGCGCCGCGGACGGCGCCGCAAGACCCAGCGGCACCGAAAACGGCGCTGACAAGCCAACAGACCCTGCCGAAGGCACCGGAAAAGCCCCAGGAACCTGGAAAGCTAGAGAAGGAAAAAAACCAGGAGATAAGGGCATCGGTGAGGCCCCCTGCGCCGCAGCCATGTGAGGGGGGGAAACACCTAAGCACGGAGTCGCTGGCACCGAAGAAGGCGCCACGTGACTAGGAAGGTCCAACCGCCCTACCTGATCGCCGGAGGGGCCCGAGGGCTCCGAGGCAACCGAGCCAGGCAGAAGAACCAACCTCCGAGCCCATTGCTCCATAAGAGCGGCCCACTGATGAAACTGCTCATCTGGAGTCCTACCTATAGGCGGGGAGGGACTCCGATGTCGAGGACGACGATTACCGGAAGTTGGCGACTCCGAAGAAGGAGACCGCAACTAGCAACGATAATCGAAAGGCCGACGCCAGACATACCAGAGGGCGACTCGAGTGATGCCTTCTTTTGACCTGTGGGTCGAAGAGCTCGAGGTCAACGGTGCCGAATGCGACCGCTTATTTTATGCCGGCGGGGACCGCCATCCCCCGGCATCGGACTGACCGTTGTCGGAACCCGCTGAGGAGAAGGAGGCTGACCGGACCCAGCCCGCTGACTGAACAGTTTCATACGAAGTCTCCTACCGCCACCTGACCTGCTCATGGTCGACTCGGCCCAGTAGGCCGAGACTTTTCAAGTAAAATTTAAATATTAGAAAAATTTAACGAAAATAGAATAAAATTAAGCGATACTACTTATCGTGATAAAGTTACAAAAAAACAAACTGAAAACTATGCGCTAGTTTGAAGTTTGACTCCCGACAGGCGAGTGACGTCGTCACTGAAGTGCACTCGACGGGCAAAAAAGGAACGAGGCGGTTGGAGGTCGCCACGAGATGGTCATTACCGCCGAGCCGCCGTCACAAGGCTGGTCCGCGGGCGCTCTCTCGCTACCACCTCCAGCAAAAGTTTGTTCCCTGATGGGTCTTAGTGCCTCCGGCGCTAATCCCACTAGTGTGAATGAGTGGTGGAGACTTATGTCCAGGAAGATCTGGACATAGTACTCCAGGTAGGGTCCCAATGATACAAAGCCAACACCACCTCCTTTCTCCTGCTAGATATCCCCCTCCCTAAGCACCTCAGCATCCAACTCACCTTGCCTACTGCCTTGTCACACTGCCCTGCCACCTTAAGATCATCAAATATGATCACCCCCCGGTCCCTCTCTTGCTTGTTAACAGTAGGTACCGCCCTCCATCTTATACACAGCCAATGGGGTTCCCTGCCCCAAATGCATAACTTAGCTTGGCTAGAGGAAAGCAGCTGTGCAGCAGCATTCTAAGTTGAGCTGCAGTAGTGACATCATCACCGCAGCATAACATACTGATGTCACCACTGTGGCACAACAACCCTATTCAAGGCATGGATTTCCATGCAAAACAACATTCCACCACACACTGCATTTGCTTTTTCTGCAACTAAAGTAGGTTCTACAATTCTGTAGTGATAGTATCCATTCAGTAGGATTTTTCTGACATGAAAGTTAAGGGAACGGAACTCTATCACCATTTTAAAGAGCCCTTGGCACCATTAGAAAAACCTAAAATGTGAGATTTAGACACAGTTAAGTTTATATTTCACATATTTTCAGTAATTTGTTCTCTCTTTTCTTTATTACTGAGAGCAGCTGTATGAAAGAGGATTACTGTCCCTTAGATGTTATCTGCTATTTCTGCTTGCCTACCCCTGCAATCATAATTATCTCCACAGCAACATTTTGTGATGTCATAAACAGAACTGTGTTGTCAGGTGTAGGCAAGCATCCAGAACAGATAGGGCAGTGATCCTGTTTATGTGCAAATGTCCTTAGTAATACAGAAGTATGGGTTGAGAAGTATAGATAAATATTCAATATAAGCTGAACTGTGTCCAAATATTAAATTTTTTTCAAAGCTGTCACAACGGCATCAGAGGCTCTTTAAGGCTCACTGAGATCAAAGTAGGCCTGCCTCTTGGTACAGCTGTTTGCTTTGAGGAACCTCCCCCCTCACACACATTTTAATCCTTACTGTTCCTTTGCAAAACCAAAAATCACTGCCTAGGTTGTGGAGGCGATTCTCTCTCTCTCTCTCTCTCTCTCTCTGAGGAGTAAAGACTGAGCCAGCTCGCTCTCAAGCAACCCCTGTGGCCAAGTTGCAAGTGGCATGCTACAATATCTCAGCAGAGACTGCCACCCATACCACGTGTGGTCAAGACTGGAAGTTAGGATGTGGCCAGGGCCCTCAGGGTGGTGGAACGGTGAGATACAGGAAAACAAAATGCTTAAAAAAAATGTCTTCATACTTACCATAATTTCCTTTTCTGTTAGCTCCTACATTCTCAATGGGTAATCATTACAGACAGGTATTATGAACCCCTAACTAGGGGAAATGGCACAGCTCAAGGCTAACAGAACAAAATGTTGGGCACAGGAGGATTCTGGACAGCTGCAACTCTTCAGTCACTATTGTCCACACAGTGCCTCTAAATATGGAAATAAATGCCATACTGGTCGACTTGACATGAAAAACACACAATTAGCTGTCTACAAAGAAAAGACACTAGCCAGAATAAAATACAAGAAACAGTGACCTACCTCGTCAGATGATGAAAAGCGAGTGATCAAGGCTGGTCTTCCAAATGTCTACGTCTTGAAAGGTCCCGAAGAACTGAATCAACTTGAAAGAAAACAGACTTATTAAAAAGGCAAAGAACTACATGTGGTGTAAGCACTCACCTGCAACAAAGAAGACACCCTTGTTTAACACCAAATTAGAACTTATTAAATCTGTGTGCTAGCAACCAACATTCTAAAGTGGAGCTGCTCTCTCACTTTTTTTTGTTAAATTTATCTATCTATATAGAAGCTCAGCAGGTAAACTATAGAGGGATGTCCAGACAGTCGTACAGAGTTTACAAAAGAACAATGGACATCCCCACACTGGTATACTGGACAATATTCTCCCGCAGGAGCGAAGCTCCCAGGCAGGTTCCATTGGCAATGTAGGAGTTAATAGAAAAGGAAATTACAGTAAGTATGAAGTAATTTATTTTTTCTGTTGTGCTTCACACTGTCAATGGGTAATTATTACAAAAGGATTCTAAGAAGCAGTACCCATGAAAAAAATGGGTGAGGGAGAATATTGTCCCATATGTCAACCATGTACAGGAAGAAATTTACCTGCTAACTGCCACATGCAAACTCTGCAACCAAATGCTGCATCAACAGAACTTTGAAAATTCAATCTGTAGTGCTTGGTGAATGTGTGGATAGAGGACCATGTAGCTGCTTTGCACAACTCTAAAATGGAAGCCTCATCTCTCTTTCTGGCCAGGAGGTGGCCATAGCTCTGGTGGAGTGAGCCTTGATGAGAGCCGGAGGCCTCTTCTTTTCTGTGACATAAACCTTGGCAATGCAGACCCTCACTCACCTAGCTAGAGTGGCCTTGGAGGCTTTCTGTCCCTGCTTGATCGCTCCGAAAAGGACAAACAACCCATCCAATTTCCAGAAATCAGCAGTCCATCTAAGGTATGTCCTAACGGCCCGTCACAAATCTAACTTGTGCCACTCCTTCTTCTTTGGGTGACTAGGTTGTGGACAGAAAGACAGAAGACACATTTCCTGGTTCACGTTCGGAATGAAAGATGGGACTGTTCTGAGCACCACCTTATCCTTGTGCATGACAAGGTATGGTTCTTTGTAGAACAGAGCCTGGAGGTCACCAATCCTTCTGGCTGAGCACATAGCAACCAAAAAATACACCTTGTAAGACAGTACATTCAACGGTACTGACAAAAGCAATTTGAAGGGCTCCTTACAGACAGCACTCAGTACCAGATTCAGATCCCATGCGGAACAAAAATGGATAATCTCCTGGTTAGTCCCTAGGGACAAACCCAAGGAAGCTCCAAGGGGTGACATCTGATCTCTCAGGGTGCTCAAGACCAAATCTTTTCCACTCATTCCTGCAGGAAATCCAAAATCTGCAAAACTGTGGCTTTTGAAGGCCAGATATTTTTCTCTCCGGCCCAAGCCAAAAAGGTGGTCCATACGCGAGCAAAAGCAGCCGATGTGGAATCCTTTCTGGCAGCCATCAGGGTGTCCACCACCTTCATAGAGAAACCCTGTTTCAGGAGACTCCTCTGTTCAGAAGTCAGGCCAAGAGTTGCATTGCTCCCAGATTTTGATGCAGAATGGGGCCCTGTGAGAGAAGGTCCCCCCCACACAGGAAGGCAAAACGGTGTGTGCTGAGCTAGGTTCACTAAGTTTGAGAACCACAGTCTTCTGGACTACTCTGGAGCTATCAGAAGAAAGATTCCTCTTGAGTGCCTTATTTTGAGTATGACAGTGGGGAGGTGAGGCAGAGAAGGGAAGGTATACGCTCTGCCGAAATTCCACTCTTGTGACAGGGCATGCATTGCTTCCACCTGTGAACACTGGTAGTGGCTAAAGAATCGTTGAACCTGAGCATTGAGGCTGGAGGAGAACAGATCACTCTGAGGATGACCAAACCTTTTACACAGAAGTTCGAACACCTCTGGGTTCAACATCTACTCCTCTGAATGAAGCCAATAAACCTGAATGTTTAACTCCCCTGCCAAGTGGACTGCTGACAGAGAGAGAAGATTCTCCCCTGCCTACAGCAGGAGCTCGGTGGCTTTTTTCAGCATCTCTCTGCTCTTTGTGCCCTCTTAACTGTTGATGTACACCACAACAGCGTTGTCTGATCTTATTTTCATGGATCTTGACTGCACCTGACTTTGAAAATGAAGGAGAGCAAGGTGCACCACCCTCATCTCCAGAATGTTTATGTGTAGGTGCTGTTCCTGTGCTGACCAAGCCCCCTGAATTGGAATGTGGTCCAGGACTGTCCCCCAACCTGATAGGTTAGCATCAGATATCAGAATCAACTCTGGGGGGACTTCCAAGGGGGATCCTTTGCTCAGATTCTCCAAACTCACCCACCAACTCAGAGACTGCCACAGTTGTGATGAGAGGGGGATCCTGGCCTGATAATCCTTTAAGGTCAGATTCCAGGCTGACAGTATCTCCATCTGTAGGGGCCGCATGTGAAGGTAAGCCCACAGGACTAGTTCTATCACTGCTGTCATGAGGCCCAGAATTTGTAGCAAGCTGTGAGCTGAAGCTGACAATTGGCTCCTCAAACACTGAACCTCTTTCAACAGGGTCTCCCTCCTGGCTAGCAACAGGAAGACCTTCCCCTGGTCCATCTTGAACACTGCTTCCAGATGTTCCAGGGTCTGTGACGGCTTGAGAGAGCTTTTCTCCCAATACACCATCCAGCCATGGGACTCCAACACCTCCAGAGTCCTGATCACTGATATCCCCACCAATGGTACAGACAGTGCTCAAATGAGCAGATCATCCAGGTAGGGATAGACATGATGTCCCTCCTGTTGGAGTTGAGCCACCAGGACTATGAGCACCTTTGAGAAGGCCCTGGGGGCTGTTGCCAGCCCAAATGGGAGTGCCTTGAACTGAAAGTGTTGCCCCTGGACCGAGAACCTGAGGAACCTCTCATGAGGCTGTCAGATGGGGATGTGGAGATATGCATCCCTCATATCTATGGAATCAATATAATACCCTGGCTGGACAGCTCAGATGACCAAATGCAGGGACTCAATCTTGAAGGTTGCATGGTGCACAAACTTGTCTAGGTGTTTCATATGCAGAATAGGCCTGAAACCCTCCAGCTTCTTGGGAACTATAAAACAGATCAAGTGGAATCCATGGACGTGCTTGCTAGGAAGCACTGGCACAATCGACCCAATCTGAGTGAGATGGTCCAGAGTCTTTGACACTGCTTGCCTGTTGTCGGGGTCCTTTGGAACTGGAGACAGCAGAAAACACCCCTTTGAAGGGATTTTTGAAAATTCTATTGCATAACCTGAAGCCAGAATTTTCAAAACCCAAGTTTCTGATGTTATCTGGGCTCATCTTGTGTAAAAATTGTGCAGTCTTCCACCAAGGGAAGGGAGGCAGAGATGGCCCTGTGTACCTTCATTGTGAGGTGCCCACTTTTCGCCCTGATCCTCTGTTGCTTCTTCGGACAAGGGCTCCTCCTGCTACTATTGTTCTTGAAACCAGAATAGGCTCCTTTTCTCCTCTGGTTCCTGAAGTTCCGAAAGGGATAAAACCCCCTTGGAATTGCCTCTGTGAGCCGGCCCAGTGGCACCGAGGGTTGAAATGCTGGATGCCTTACCACGTACCATGCCGGCCACCCAGGTTCAGGAACGGCCTTGGGTTGTCGCAGAGCTGGCACAGGGGGAGGGAGGAAGCAGGACTGAGCAGCCAAAAGGCAGCTCTCCTCTCCTGGGGTGGTCGTCGTGCCCCTCCCCCAATAGTTCCATTCCCACCAGGTGGAGGCCCGGTGAGTAGTGTAGGTAGGAGGGGCTGGCAGCATAGTGGGAGGGCACTCCAAGGCATGGCATGCACTCCCGGGGCATGGGGATGGGGAGAAAAACGGGGAAAAAAGCTGATAAAAATCTATATAGAAAAAAAAAAGGAACGGTCTCTGTCAGCCGCCTCCTTGACCTTTTGAAATTGTTGTGGCCTTTTGCTGTTGCTTTGACACAGGAAGGTGGCCCTTTTTATCCTGGATAGCCTTCAAAATATCATCCAGGCCAGAACCAAACAACAAGCCTCCCTCGAAGGCTAGACTGAATAGCTTGTTCTTCAAAGCTTGAACAGCTACCCAGTGCCAAAGCCATACACCTCACATAGCTGACACAATGTGATAGGCAGAGCGAGCTGACATGTGCAAGTTTTGCAATGTGGCATCCCCTAAAAAGAACACCAGCTGCAAAATGCTCATCCCCTCCAAATCCAGGGGAATGAAGCTGCCTAGGGTCAAAACCCAGTTTAAAGCTCTGGCAATAATAAAGGAGGCATGGGGGTGCAGAGGTTTATGTCATTGGAGGCAAAGGCCCTTCTGCACACAGCATCCACTCACTTGTCATGCAAATCAATTAAGGTCAAGGAGCCTTCACTAGGAATAGTGGTATGTCTGATGGAATTACGAACCACCTTATCCGCTAGAGGAGGAGTCTCCCACTTGCAAGCATTTTCCTCCAAAAAAGGGAAGCACCATACCTTAGTTTTCAACAGATATTTTCTTTGGTTCACACCTGCCCCTCCCTGTTCAATAATTTGGTCACAGTGAATAAAGTTCGGAAAACACTTTGGAGCGGAGAAGGATGTGCACAGGATAGGACTGACATCCACTGCTTCCATGGACTGCACCTCCTTGAGCTGTAATGACCTACATGCTTCAGTTATCAGACAGGACAAAGACTTGGCATCAAACAGGGAAGGGATAGGAATCCTCCTCTTCAGATCCATCCACTTCCCTTCCTCTTCCTCCTCAGAGGGCTCATCCTCCTCATCAACAAGTAGCTTCCTAGGGTCAGGATTTTCCCCAAGAATCCTGATATCCTCATCCTCACCCTCTGTATGGTCAGAGTCGGGGTATGCCTGCATATCCATATCCGCAGCTCTGTCCTGCTGCAACACACCTGGAAGTGCCTGTGTGGCCCTCCTTGACCTGAGGGGCCCAGTTTGGGATCAGGTGTGCCTGATGGGATGTCCTGCAGAACATCGGGGCCCCAAATCTCCCAAAGAGCAGCAAGAAAGATTTGAGCAATTCTGCTTTGCCACTGCCAGCTGGTACACCAGGTGCACACCCCCCAGCTCAGACATCAGAATGGGGGAACCGTAAGAGACATATTAGCTTAAGAAACACATTGGGGCAATAGGAACCCATGGGAGAGGGTTGTATTACCCTTTTGCAGGTCTTACATCTTTTAAGAATGAGAAGTCTCCGATAAGCCATGGTGCCAAGAAAAGTTGCCCCACAGGTGACAGACGTTAGAAATCTGAAGCTTATCCCCCCCCCAAAAAAAATATATAGTACTGTTGCTGCCACAATCCCCACCTCCATTTGTGGGGAAAGGGAGAGAAAAATAGACCTCTCAGGCTTTGAAGCTTCCTGCTACCAAGGAAAAGGCTGTACAATCAGAGCTGCCGCGTCTAGCACTGGGGCACGCTGAGAATGTGCACGTGCGTGACACTGGCACATTTGGGGGGCACCAAGGCTAGAGAAGCCCATTGAGGAAAGAAGTATGTACCCAATGGCTAAAGAGTGGCGGGAAAATGGTGGGAAGCTGCGGGGCTCAACAGAGCCCAGAAAAACACCAAAACACCTGAAAGGTGAAAAAAAACAGACTCTCATCCCGCTGTAAAGACTCTGAGAGCACCCAGAGTCCAGAAAGCTCTCACTGCAGAAATCTGACCACCTTTTTTTTTTGTTGAGGAGAATTAAAGGGGAAGTGTACCCTGTAAGGCAGTGAGCCAAATCAAAAGGTGAATCTCCCTACAAAAAACAGCAAATAACTCCTGACAGGCAAACACCACCAGAAGAGACCCTAAAAACTGAGGGGGACGACACACAGAGACATAGCAAAGTGCCCAGGAGTGCCCCAGTCTAAACTCCCAAAGAAAAAAACAGGTACCCTTCATAAGGAATTTTTTTCTTTTTTTT
This sequence comes from Neoceratodus forsteri, assembly GCA_016271365.2. NCBI lineage: Eukaryota > Metazoa > Chordata > Ceratodontiformes > Ceratodontidae > Neoceratodus > Neoceratodus forsteri. Next base: position 1,437,780,024 of record CM057452.1, read on the forward strand.
TTTGTGTGTAGAAATCATAGACCTGTAGTATGTGGCAGACATGGCCCCAAGTACAGGCAGTGGAAGTGGGGAGAGCAAGTTAACCAATTTGAAAGTTGCAGCTTAACAGGCACAATTTTACAGCACATGTTAACGAGGTCTGTCGCCAAGTCAACTCTAAGATTGGTGCTGCCTACAGAGTTTGCCACTCACTCACTCCGGCTGCCAGGATTTCTGTTGCTTCCGCAACTGCTATATGAAAAAATTACTCACCTTAGTAATGTTGTTTCTTCTAATGGAGTCTTGCTATATTATGACTATTGCAGTTTGCCCCAGCCTTAGAACTGCTCCGGAGGTGAAAGAGTTAACTTCCATGCAGAGCATGGAGCTTAGAGCGTGAGCTCGGTTCAGAAGCTCTGTTTGGCTGGTTTCAAACCGAAACCGTCAGATCTTTACGAGCAAAAACTCACTAAGGTTCTGTGTGGAAGCTGTAACCTACACTAGCCAACTGGCTACTAATATATTAACATATTTTTACTGGTCCCAACACAAAGACTCAAGTCAGTGGACCAGAAAAATTAAGATAAAATAACTAAATGAACACAACACCCAAACATGAAAGAGGGCATCAATAAATGCCAACAGAGGACCACCCACCCCATACCCCAAAGTAGGAGTTCTGAGAGGGGCAGGCTGGGGGGGAGGTCATAATATAGCAAGACTCCATTAGAAGAAACAACATTACTAAGGTGAGTAATTTTTTCTTCAAACAACATGAAGTCTTGCTATATTATGACTATTGCAGACCATACAGCAGTACCTCCATGGAGGAGGGACAGAACCTACTTAGGGAATAGGCTCAGCACGGTTGTGTCTAAAATCGAGCATCCCTCCTGGCCTGAATATCCAGGGAGTAATGCTTGGTGAAAGTGTGTACTGTCTTCCAAGTAGCTGCCTGACATATCTCCAAGATAGGGATGTCTCTAGCAGCAGCTAGAGATGCAGCTGTACCTCTGGTAGAGTGAGCCCTCAGGCCTGAGGGGGAACCTTACCCAGCTTTTGATAGCAAAATTAGAGCACAAGAAACGATCCACCTGGCAATGGATCTTTTAGTGGCAGGTCTCCCTTTCCCAACCTCACCATAAGTGAGAAACAGTTGAGGAGTCAAACCTGTGACCCTTGGTGCAGCTCTATGTAGTAACTTAGGGCCCTCCTAACATCTAAGCTGTGCAGCCTCCTCTCACCAGAGGAGGAATGGTCAGTGAAGAACACCTGGAAGTGAAATAGATTGGTTAAGGTGAAATCTGAAACCACCTTAGGCAAAAACTTCCTGTTAGTCCTGGAGGACCACTTTATCCCTGTGAAAGGAAATAAAGCAGTTTACTGATAAAGCCTGTAACTCACTTATACGCCTGGCAGAAGTGATGGCTACCAGAAATACAGTTTTCAAGTCAATACTTAAGCTCTGCCGAAGACAGAGGCTCAAGGGGTTGCATTAGCTGAGCAATGCATACATTAAGATCCCAAGCCGGGCAGGGTCCCTGAATGGGGATTGGTGTGAAGCAATCCTTTAAAAACTTGAAAATACAGGATGAGCAGAGAGAGAAGAGGCTTCCCTGCTGAAATGAAGGCAGAGACAGCAGCCAAGTGCACTTTCAGGGTGGCTGGTCTCAGTCCCAAAGAATTAAGATGGACCATGTAGTCCAATACAGTAGGTAGATCAGCAGATTCTGGGGAAACATGCTTCCCAGAACACCATATGGAAAACCTTTTCCAGTTGGAGTTATAGGTAGCCCTGGTGGAAGGCTTCCTAGCAGCCTTCAGGATTTTGAGAACACTTTGAGAAAGTTGCAAATCAGCAAACTCTAACTGCTCAAGAGCCAAGCCTTGAGGTTGAGGGATTTGAGATTCGGATACCAAACTCTCCCCTGAGCACAGGTTAACAGATTGTGGTTCCTGGGAAGATGGACTGCTAAGGACAGAAGGAGTGGGTACCAGGGCTGCCTGGCCCAGTCTGGAGCAATCAGGATCATTTTGCAGGGCTGAGACCTGATTTTGACTAGTACTTTGAACAGGAGAGGGAAGGGGAGAAGGCATAAAGAAACTTCCCTTCCCAATCGAGGAGAAAGGCATCCAGGGGAACCGAGCCCAACACTGGGGGCCTGCAACAAAACAGTGGAAGTTGATAATTGTCTGGGGCTGCGAAAAGATCTATCTGAGGAGTGCCCCATCTGGCAAACACTATCCCCAGTACTAGGGGATCCAGTGACCATTCGTGATGGCCCTGAGAAATCCTGCTGAGGGCATCTGCCAGGACATTGTCCTTGCCTGGGAGGTGAACTGCTATGAGGAAGTGTTCAGGGAGTAAGCCAGAGACCACAACTTCATTGCCTCGGTGCACAAGGCCGAAGACCGAGTGCCCCCTTGTTTATTGATATGCCACATTGTAGTGGTGTTGTCTGTTCTGACCTGTACCACCTTGTTCTGAACAGATGCAGAGAAAACTTGAAGTGCTAGAAAAACAGCTCTGAGTTCCAACAGATTGATGTGGAGCAGAGATTCCTGAGGGGACCATAATCCCTGGGTGGAGAGGTCACCCATGTGAGCTCCCCATCCCAAGAGGGATGCATCTGTAGTAAGGGTCAAGGAATGGGACAGAGGGATGAAAGGCACCCCCTGTCTCAGATTGCTCTGATCCTGCCACCACTGAAGGGCCTGGATCAGGGTTCGAGTCACTGGGATTAACTTGGATAGAGGATCTCTTCTTTGAGAACAGAAAGCTCTCAAATGGAACTGAATGTCCCTCATCTGAAATCTTGCTCCTTGCACCACAGCTGTGGAGGCAGCCATGTGCCCTAGGAGCTGCAGGAAATGCCTTGCTGGTCGAGAAACCTGCAGAGTGAAGGAGGCGGCCAGGGCCACTAGGGTCCTTACCCTTTCCAAGGGAAGGAAGGCTCCGGCCTGCTTTGTATCCAGTTCTGCGCCTATAAAGGTGAGTACCTGGACAGGTTCCAAAACTGACTTTGGAAAATTGAGAAGAAATCCCAGAGAGGTAAGCAGCTGCTGGGTAACTAGCAGGTGTGATTTGACCTGGTCTGGAGACTGACCCACAATGAGCCAGTCGTCCAGGTAGGGAAAAATGGCAATCTTCTGCCTTCTTAGGTGAGCGACTGCTACTGCCAGACACTTTGTGAACACCCTTGGGGCAGAAGTGAGGCCGAAGGGCATTGCTCTGAACTGATAATGGCCTGAGCGCAGTTCGAATCTGAGGTACTTTCGATGGGAGCTTCTGATAAGAACATGGAAGTAGGCATCTTTGAGGTCCAGGGAGGCTAGCCAGTCCCCTGGCCTTAGGGAGGGTAAAATCATTCCCAGTGTCACCATTTTGAACTTTGGCTTTAAAAGGTACTTGTTTAGATATCTTAGATCCAGGATAGGCCGCCACTCTCCTGTCTTTTTTGGGGTAAGGAAGTACCTGGAGTACAGACCCTTGCCCTGGTGAAGGGGAGAAACCTTTTCTACAGCTCTGAGAGCCAGGAGGGTTGAGACTTCTGTTTCCAAAGCAAGAGTCTCTAAAGGGTTTGTAGGTGGAAAAGATCTGGCTCTCATCTTTGGAAATGTCTTGAAGCTGAGAACCAGACCCTGGCTCACTACTTCCAGGACCCACCTGTCTGAAGTTAAAGACTGCCAGTCCTAGACGAAGTGAGCCAACCTGCCCCCTACAGGTAGTGGAGAGCTGACCCTGGGCATCCCATCAGGGTGCCTGTTTGGCAGGGGCTTTAGGCTGAGGGATGGGAGCAGGCCTGCTCGAACCCCGTCTGCCTCTCCCTCTGAAGAACCCCCTCTGTACATAGGCTGAAGAGGAGGGGGCCTGAGTCTGTTAAAAAGGCCTGTGAAAAGGCCTACCCCTACCCTGGGGCTGCCTCTGAGGTGGCTTGCGTTCCCTGGCCTGTGCACTCCTGTAAGTGGTTCTATATTCATTCATTTTCTTCATATGCTCCCCAAACAGAGAATTTCCCACCACAGGAAAATCCATAGCCTTAGACTGGGTATCCTGTGACAAAGTAGTACACCTGAGCCAGGCCAATCTGCGAAAGCCAAGATGTAGCCATGACTCTAGAGGATACATCATTAGAATCCCACTGCAGCATGGAATTGCACCTTAGATGCCTCAATACCATCAAGAGCCACCTGCTCCAGCTCCTTTAGCAGCTGGCTAGGGACCCGTTTGGCTAAGGCCATGATAGTATCCCATCTAGATTTCTGGTATCTTGCAACATAAGCCATATAGTTAGCTTGTCTAAGTCCCAAGGATGCTGCCATGTATTGTTTTTGGCCATGGCATCAATCTTCCTGGAATCCTTGTCAGGAGGATGTGAAGCCAGTGGAATATTAGCTTTATCACAGGCTGCAGCCTGAACTACCCCAACATGACTGCATTGCTGTGAAAGAAAATCTGTATCAGAACCTGACAAAGTGTACCTCCTGTCCATCTTTTTCTCCACAGGAGGCACAGAATTAGGAGCTTTTAAAATTTTTACTGTTTGTTTTCTAAAGGATTTATGTAAAGGGATGGACAACCTCCTGGACTCTGGGATATCCATCATCTCCACATAGTCAGGCTCCTCTTGCTCATCCAAAGCCTCCTCTAAGGGAAGCTGGAGGGTCTCAGCAACTTTTTTATAAAACAAAAAATGAGAAGGGGACTCAGAAAGCCTAGGGGAGACTCACCTGAAGGTCTGTCTGGGGAGATGTCCGTTCAATGGGCACATCCAGACTTTCAAAATCACATTCACACTGATCATAATCCTCATCCCCCTCCTCTGGTTCATAGAACTCTTCTATATCATAATCCTGAACCACTGGAACCGACCAAACCGACCTTTTGCCAGACAGTGGCGGTTCGGAGGGAACCGGGGACAGGGACTGGAAAATCTGTATTGCCCTGGCTATCTCAGCAGCAGTTGGAGAAGGAATTTTGGACTCCAACCCTGCTGATTTTTTAGATTTCTTTGCTGGAACTGGCTCCTCAGAGCCAGCTTTTCGTTGGCCCGAGGAAGTCTCGCCCTGGTCAGAGGGCACTCCCTCCGGTTCGGTTGGCACCAAACCGGGCTGGCCATCCGGGTCAGCGGACTTTTTGGCCTCTCGTTCCCTAAGCCTGCCCACTCTCTTGTCCAGGGTGGCTGCAGGGAAATTTTTACAAATCTGGCAGTCTGAATTGAGGTGGTCAAACCCAGACAATAGACACATGTAGTGTGTGGGTCAGCCTTGGCAAAGGCTTCCCACAGACACTACAGTGTTGAAACCAGTGGGCCGGTTTTTCTTTGGGTTTCTTAGACATGATGCCAGCCTAACCAACCAACTTGCCCTTTTGATGGCAGTGCCAGGCAAGACACCTTATCGGTTCCAAACCGTGTCACGGGTCGTGGAAAACCCGTAATGAAATCCGCTTTTTAGAACTGATAAGAACTGGAACGACTTCAAAAGCCTTTAAAAGGCTTTAAACTTATATTTAACAAACTCCGATCGGTTCAACCGAACCGATAATACTTTTACAAGTTCCACACAGAAAAAACCCTATTTATTACTTACGATTACCATAGACAGAGCCTGAACCGATCGGTTTTGTGGTTAAAATAAAGAAATCGCGGTTAAATTAAACCGAGAAATAGTGCTTTAAACCGAAGAAATGAACCGAGCAACAGGAGGAATCTCCGGAGCGACTGCTCAGTGAGGTGGATAAAGAATCTGACGGTTTCGGTTTGAAACCAGCCAAACAGAGCTTCTGAACCGAGCTCGCGCTCTAAGCTCCATGCTCTGCATGGAAGTTAACTCTTTCACCTCCGGAGCAGTTCTAAGGCTGGGGCAAACTGCAATAGTCATAATATAGCAAGACTTCATGTTGTTTGAAGCTCACCCTGTCCTCTCCCATGCCAACACTGCTGTTCTCCGTAAATGGGACATCACATACAATAATATCTGCAGATTTGCCTTATCTGCTCCATGTCTGACACACCACTGCCGACTTTACTCCGCCTTGAATTGGTTGCCTCCTAATTCCCTGAGGTCATGTGCAGTTGGTTGTTTCATTGACTCTTTAACCAAAACGCCTCGCCCTGCAGCTCTTGGTACCATGCTAACCCCTGTCGCTCACTCCCGTTCCCTCAGGTCCTCCACCTTCCCCTTGCTTGCTGTTAAGCCCTGCTTCACTAAAATGGGCGAGCAGACTTTCTCCTATTTTGTCCCGTGTTTCTGGAACTCACTACCCCCTGCTGTGAAGAATTCCTCATCTCATCTAGCTTTCAAGCATGCTCTTTTTTCCCATCTTAATGTCCCTGGCTACTGTGACTGCACTTTGGGCTTGAGGGGCCTATGGCCTGTCCCCTAGCTGCTCTCCTGCTTATTTTCTGCTTTTCCAATCTCGAATGTGAATCTACTTGGCTCCTGTGGTACTACCTTGGACAACCGACCTGGTAAACTGTATAGTTACTGTGAGAATTTGTATGTCTATGCTATCTGAAGTATTCTTGATGTGTATTCTTGAACTGTGTTACTACCATTTAAGAAGAGTGTTCTGTTAGTATTCTGTGCCATTTTATTACCTCATTGTTGTCTTCAATGTTTTGGATGTATTACTGTTACTGTACTCTCCTGGGTCGTGCCTGAAAATAGGCAGGCTTCTTTGCCTAGCGCACTTACCTGATCATCAAAAGCTAATAAATAAATAATTTTAATTTAGCTGTGCTCCTTGTTACTGGGTAGCCCCAACTTGCTATGTAGCATTGCAGCCCCTAGAAAAGTAGAAGCTGATTTTTCATCAGAGAGGTTTTTCAGTTGTTTCCCCTTCGATGGCACATCAAAGACTGGAGAGTTGCTGGTGTCTGGAATCCTCATGTTCCCAACATTCTTTTCTGTTAACAGCCTTGGGCTGTGCAATTTCCCCTAGTAGGGGTGCACAACACCCTTCTGTAGTGATTATCTATTGACAATGTGAAGTGCTACAGAAAAGAAAAATGGCACCCAAATTTCTTTCAGTACTATGTAGCTTAAACATGATGCCAGGTCTCAGCTCATGTCTTGGCTTGTGGTGTGATATACCTTGGTACTGATCTCCAGCTGAAGGTCTGTGCTTGAACTGCACACATACAGGGAATCCTGCATCTTAGATTTGAGTTGAGGCCTACAGGTCAGCGTCATAGCAGAACCCTCCACTGGTATATCTGTTATCAAAAAAAAAAAGAATGAATGGCTGGTTGGATGGTAGGTGTCCATTAAATAATGTAGTATTCATTTCAAGACCAAGGGAGATAATCAAAAAATAATTCCACTGCTCCAAATATTAAAAAGTAGAATACCAGGCAGGCAGAGAAATCTTGCCTTATTTATTTTATAATTATTTCCCCCTTTTTGTCCTTTTTGAATCTCCTTATCCCCTAGCCTGATACTGGTGGCTGCCTTTTCTTCTGCCACTACTGTATCTTCACATGCAATGTCTGTGTTGTTTCATGACTGGAAGGGAGTGTGACACTGCCAGGCAACTCTCATGCATTCCTTCCCCGGAAGCTAAGTGCCCTGACCCCCGCCAGTCTCAGCACGGGATTCCAGGGCCCAAATACAAACCCTGGTCTCCCAGGTAGTAGTGCTGTTCCACTGGATGCAGCCTTACCTGATTATCTAAAATCATTCCAAGCACTGTCTGCTGTTGTACTCAGTGCCCTGTTTGCTTTCTGATAGCACCAGCACAGCATTTGGGCCCATGTTTATTTATTTTGGTTTTGTTCACCAGGAAAGGAGGGCTATAAAATACTTCCTGTATTCCACCTCATCCCTGGGGAAGGGGGAAGAGATGCAGACTGATTAATATTGAACCAAGTTAAGCTGCTGTTGTTTTTTTGTTGTTTTGTTTTCTTCAATGAATGGTGGAAAATTGGCCAGGGCACTAGTGAAATTCCTCTACTCTTTTCCCAAACGTGCCATGGTATCTTTAATGTCTGCCTGAAGAAAAAATTACTCACCTTAGTAATGTTGTTTCTTCTAATGGAGTCTTGCTATATTATGACATATGCAGTGAGCCCCAACCTTCGAACTGCTCCGGAGGTGAAAGAGTTAACTTTCCATGCCAGGCATGGAACGCTGAGCTCGAGCTTGGTTGAAACTCTGTCTGTTGTTCTTCAAACTCAAACCGTCAGATCTTTACGAGCAAAACTCACTGAGGTCCTGTGTGGAAGCTGTAAACCTACACTAGCCAACTGGCTACTAAACATAAGAACACATTTTTTGGTCCCAAAACAAAGACTCAAGTCAGGAGACCCAAAAAATGAAAAACACAACACCAAGTCACCCCAAAAAGGAGGGGTGAAAACAACAAGGTAGGCATCTACTAAGTGCCAACACTGCACTGCCCACCCACATCCCAAAACAGAGGTTCTGAGAGGGGCAGACGGGGGGGAGGTCATAATATAGCAAGACTCCATTAGAAGAAACAACATTACTAAGGTGAGTAATTTTTTCTCCAAACAACATGAAGTCTTGCTATATTATGACATATGCAGACTACACAGCAGTACCTCCATGGAGGAAGGACAGAACCTACTTGGGGAATAGGCTCTGAAGCACAGCTGTGCCAAACCGAGCATCACTCCTAGCCTGGATGTCCAGGGAGTAATGCTTGGTGACAGTGTGAACTGTTTTCCAGGTAGCTGCTTGACATATCTCTAGGATAGGGACGTCCCTGGCAGCAGCCAGGGAAGCAGCTGTACCTCTGGTAAAGTGAGCCCTCAGGCCTGAGGGAGGAACCTTACCCAGCTTTTCATAACAGAATTGGATACAAGAGACAATCCACCTGGCAATGGATCTTTTAGTGGCAGGTTTCCCTTTACCAACCTCACCATAAGTGAGGAACAGTTGGAGGGAGTCAAACCTGTGACCCTTGGTACGCCTATGTAGTAACTAAGGGCTCTTCACATCTGCTGTGCAGCCTCCTCTCGCCAGAGGAGGAATGGTCAGTGAAGTACACTGGAAGAGATATAGATTGATTAAGGTGGAAATCTGAAACCACCTTAGGCAAGAACTTCCTGTTAGTCCTGAGGACCACCTTATCTCTATGAAAGGAGATAAAATCAGGCTCGACTGACAAAGCTTGTAATTCACTTATGCGTTTGGCAGAAGTGATGGCTACCAGAAACACAGTCTTCCAAGTCAAGTACTTAAGCTCTGCTGAAGACAAAGGCTCAAAGGAGGTTGCATAAGCTGAGCAATGCAAACATTAAGATCCCAGGCAGGGGCAGGGTCCCTGAATGGAGGGTTGGTGTGAAGCAATCCCTTAAAAAACTTGGAGAATACAGGATGAGCTGAAAGAGAAGAGGGTTTACCTGCTGAAATAAAAGCAGACACAGCTGCCAAATGTCACTTTAGGGTAGCTGGTCTCAGCCCCAAGGTATTTAAATGGACCATATAATCCAGGACTGTGGGTAAATCAGCAGATTCTGGGAATATGCTTCCCAGAGCACCATATGGAAAACCTCTTCCATTTCGAATAACAGGTAGCCCTGGTGGAAGGTTTCCTAGAAGCCTTCAATATGTCCATTACACCTTGGGAGAGGTGTAGATCAGCAACTCTAACTCTTCAAGAGCCAGGCCTTGAGATTGAGAGATTTGAGGTCTGGTACCAAACCCTCCCCTGAGCACAGGTTAACAGGTTGTGATTCCTGGGAAGACAGGGAAGATGGACTGCTAAGGACAGTAGGAGTGGATACCAGGGTTGTCTGGCCCAATCTGGAGCAATCAGGATCATCTTGCAGGATTGAGATCTGATTTTGACTAACACTTTGAACAAGAGAGGGAAAGGGGGAAAAGCCTAGAGAAACTTCCCTTGCCAACTAAGAACTAAGGCATCCAGAGGGACTGAGCCCAACACTGGGGGCCTGCAGCAAAAAAGGGGAAGTTAGTGATTGTCTGGGGCTGCAAAAAGATCTATCTGCAGGGTGCCCCATCTGGCAAATATTACCTCCAGGACCAGGGGGTCCAGTGACCATTCGTGATGGCCCTGGGAAATCCTGCTGAGAGCATCTGCCAGGACATTGTCCTTGCCTGGGAGGTGAACTGCCGTAAGGGAGGTTCAGGAGTAAGCCAGACCACAACTTCATTGTTTCGTGCACAAGGCCGTAGGACCGAGTGCCTCCTTGCTTGTTGATGTACCACATTGTGGTGGTGTTGTCTGTTCTGACCTGTACAACTTTGTTCTGAACTAGATTTTGAAAAACTTGAAGTGCTAGAAAACTTCTCTGAGTTCCAACAGATTGATGTGGAGAGAGATTCCTGAGGGGACCACAATCCCTGGGTAGTGAGGTCGCCCATGTGAGCTCCCCACCCCAAGAGGGATGCATCTGTAGTAAGGATTAAGGAGTGAGACCGAGTGACAAAGGGAACCTCTTGTCTCAGATTGCTCTGATCCTGCTACCACTGTAGGGCTTGGATCAAGGTTCGAATTACTGGGATCAATTTGGTTAGAGGGTCTTTCCTTTGAGACCAAAAGGCCCTCAAATGGAACTGGATGTCCCTCATCTGAAATCTTGCTCCCTGCACTACTGCTGTAGAAGCAGCCACGTGCCCCAGGAGCTGTAGAAAATGCCTTGCTGGTCGAGAGACCTGCAGGGTGAATGAGGAGGCCAGAGAGACCAGGGTCCTTGCCCTGTCCAAAGGAAGGAAGGCTCTGGCTTTCTCTGTGTTCAGCTCTGCGCCTATGAAGGTGAGGAGCTGGACAGGCTCTAGAACTGACTTTGAAAGATTCAGAAGGAAATCTAGAGAGGCGAGCAGTTGCTGAGTTATCTGTAGATGTAACTTGACTTGGTCTGGAGACTGGCCTACTATGAGCCAGTCATCCAGGTAGGGGAAGATGGCAATTTTTTGCCTTCTTAGGGAAGCAACTGCTACTGCCAGGCATTTTGTGAACACCCTTGGAGCAGAAGTTAGGCCGAAGGGCATTGCTCTGAATTGGTAATGGCCTGAGGGCAGCTCGAACCTGAGGTACTTTCGGTGGGGGCTTCTGATGAGAATATGGAAATAGTCATCCTTGAGGTCCAGGGATGCTAGCCAGTCCCCCTGGCCTTAGAGAGGGTAGAATAATTCCCAGAGTCACTATTTTGAATTTTGGTTTTAAAAGTTGCTTGTTTAAATATCTGAGATCCAGGATGGGCCGCCATTCTCCTGTCTTTTTTGGGGTAAGAAAGTACCTGGAGTACAATCCTTTGCCCTGGTGTGGGGTGGAACCCTTTCCACAGCTCTGAGAGCCAGGAGGGAAGAGACCTCTGCCTCTAGGGCAAGTGCCTCTGGTAGATTTGCAGGTGGAAAGGATCTGGTTCTCATCTTTGGAAATTTTTTGAAGCTGAGAACCAGTCCCTGGCTTACTACTTCCAGGACCCACTTGTCTGATGTCAGAGACTTCCAGTCCTGGACAAAGTAAGCCAGCCTGCCCCCTACAGGTAACTGAGAATCGGCCCTGGCAACCCCATCAGGGTGCCTGCTTGGCAGGGGCTTTGGACTGAGGGGTGGAAGCAGGCCTGCTTGTACCCTCTCTGCCTCTCCCTCTAAAGAACCCCCTCTGGGCATAAGCAGAAGAGGAGGCCTGGGCTTGGTAAAAAGGCCTATGAAAAGGCCTGCCCCTGCCCCTGGAAAGCTGCCTTTGATGAGTGGCCTGCCTTTCCTTGGCCTGTGCACTCCTATAGGTGGTCCTATACTCATCCTTTTTTCATGTAATTCTCTGTCTGCTCCCCAAACAGAGAATTACGCACAACAGGAAAATCCATGGCCTTAGTCTGGGTATCCTGTGACAGGCTAGTACATCTGAGCCAAGCCATTCTGCGAAGTGCCACAGATGTAGCCATGACTCTTGCTGACACATCATTAGAGTCCACTGCAGCATGGAATTGCACCTTGGATGCCTCAATACCATTCAGCAGCCACCTGCTCCAGCTCCTTGGCAAGCTGGCCAGGGACCCGTTTGCTAGAGCCATAACAGTATCCCATCTGGATTTCTGATATCTAGCAACATAAGCCATATAATTTGCCTGTCTGAGTCCCAAGGATGCTGTCATGTACTGTTTCTTTGCCATGGCATCAATCCTCCTGGAATCCTTGTCAGGGGGGTGTGAAGCCAAGGGAATATTTGCCTTGTCACAGGCTGCAGCCTGCACTACCCCAACATGGCTGCATTGTTGTGTAAGGAACTCTGTATCAAAGCCTGACAATGTGTACCTCTTGTCCACTCTCTTATCCACAAGAGGTATAGTGTGAGGAGTTTTTAGAATTTTAACTGTCTGTTTCCCAAAAGATTTATGCAAAGGAATAGACAGTCTCCTAGACTCTGGGATATCCATCATTTCCACATAGTCAGGCTCCTCTTGATCATCCACAGCTTCCTCCATAGGGAGCTGAAGGGTTTCAGCCACTTTTTTATAAAACATAAAATGAGAAGGGGACTCAGAAAGCCTAGGAGGAGACACTCTTGAAGGTCTGTCTGGGGAGATGTCCGGGTCAATGGGCACATCCAGACTTTCAAATCCACATTCACTCTCCTCATACTCCTCTTCCCCCTCCTCTGGTTCATAATATTCCTCTAAATCATACTCTTGAACCGGTGGAACCGGCCGAACCGTACACTTACCTGATGGTGCCGGTTCGGTCGGAATCGGGGAAAGCGACTGTACAATTTTAATCGCTTTGGCTATTTCTTCAGCTGGCTGGAGAGGAAAGTTCTGGCTCTACACCAGTTGATTTCCTAGTCCTTTTTGCTGGAACCGACTCCTCAGAGTCAGATCTCCTTTTGCCCGAGGAAGTCTCGCCCTGGTCAGAGGGCACCCTCCGTTCGTTGGAACTGAACCGGCTGGCCATCCGTTCAGCGGACTTTTTGGCCTCCCTTTCCTGAGCCTACCAACTCTCTTTTCCAGGGTAGCTGCAGGAAAATTACAAATCTGGCAGTCTGCATTGAAGTGGTCAAACCCCAGACACAAACACAGGTGGTGTGGGATCAGCCTTGGCAAAGACTTCCCCACAGACACTGCAGTGCTGAAACCCAGTGGGCCCGTTTTTTCTTTTGGGTTTCTCAGACATAGTGCCAGCCTAACCAAACTTACCCGTTTATGGCAATCCGCCAGGTAAGACCCTCTTATCGGTTCCCAACCGTGTCACGGGTCGTGGAAAAAACTGTAATAAAATCCATTTTTTTTAGAACCGATAAGAACCGGTAACCACACTCTAAATGACAGATTAATATATTTTAAACAACCTGATCGGTTCAAACCGAACCGATAAACCGTTTACAAGTTCCACATAGAATAGAAATTAATGTAAAACCTATCTAGTACTCACAATACCACAGACAGAGTCTGAACCGACCGGTTGTGGTTTAAATTCGGTCGAAAACCGAGAAAAACAATACTTTAACCGACAAAATAAACCGAGCAGGAGAAATCTCCGGAGCGACTGTTCAGTGAGGCAGAGTAAAGAATCTGACGGTTTGAGTTTGAAGAACAACAGACAGAGTTTCAACCGAGCTCGAGCTCAGCATTCCATGCCTGGCATGGAAAGTTAACTCTTTCACCTCCAGAGCAGTTCGAAGGTTGGGACTCACTGCATATGTCATAATATAGCAAGACTTCATGTTGTTTGAATAACCACAGAACAGGCATAACGGACCCTGGGTTAATGTCTTAGATGAAAGACAACACCTCTGAAAGCACAGTGTCACCCTAAACACCATGATGGGGCATTGCTACGGTTACCTTTTTTTATTTATCTATCCTTCAACCCAACCAACCCCCTTTCTGACCTGGTCCTCCCAGTCCCATAACTCTTCTTGAGAAAGCCCACAGTCACATGGGTGAAATGTTGGCAGATGCTTTTGGGGTGAGTTTTTGGAGTATTTTATAGAAATACATTTTTTTTTAACTACAGAGCCAAGCTATGTTCTTTTGTTACCTACATATACACTAGTGCCTGTTATCCACTTGTTTTTCTTGCTCCCACTGTGCTGCCACCTGGCTCCCATTGAGTGGCAGACAAGTAGTGGGATGTGGCATATGCTCTTCATGAGGGAGGATGCCATCCATAGGGCAGTCAGTTATTCCTCCCCTGGCCAGCCCCAATCGACCAGAGTCTGTTCAAGAACCTAGGTTGCTGGCATAGCGAACAGTGGTGCTATCACTGCACTACCTGTCCATCCGGTATTGTTACTTTTAACTAAGGGGACTGTGCATCCTGGAGAGTTACCAACATTGCTTCCTGCAGCAGCTGGTGTTTACTAGAGCTCTCCTTCCCTACCACTGACCCGGCCTAACTTACAGAAGATGAAAGACAAAGTTCTTTGATACACTGCTTTATGAATGAAATTTGGGCATATCTGGTGTGGAGAGTCTTTACACGTTACGTATCTGTCAAAGTTGTGTATACCCAATAGTTACAGGGGGACAGATCTGGAGAAAATTGTGGTATGGCTTAGTAGTTCCAGAGTTATTTCCCATACAGTGCTTTAAATACTGTAAACAATGAGGGCTGGGCCCTTCTGTAATTGGGCCTGTAATCTGGGAACCCAGCAAGCAGACAATTTGTCCATGACCAGTACTTTTGAGGCTGCATGATGTTCATTACCCAACAAATATGATGTGAGCTTCCAATGTCACATTTTCCAGATGGTTATCTCATAACTGTCCCTAATTTTCTGGCTTGTCTTTTATTTTGCATCAAACATTTCCTCCATCCTGCAAGCTAATATTTCTATCACTGAACAGTAGAGATTTAAACCACAACATAATGTCCAACATTAAAGATGAAATCCTATTCGATTTTTGTAATTTCTTTTTCTGTTAGCACCAATGTTGACACCAGGAAATCATAACAAATGGAGACAATGCACTCCTACTAAGGACACTGGCACAGCTCAAAGCTGTGACATCAGCACAGAATGGTGGGGGCATGAGAGCTCTGCAGCATGTAACTGATCAGCCCACACTTCTTGCCACACAGTACAACCAAAATGATAAAGATAATGATAGTAATAACCCCACTAATGTAATGACTACAACATTCATGCACATATCATCGGTGACATAGTGATGATAAAGATAATGCTAGTAATAAACCCACTAATGCAATGACTATAACATTCATGCATGTATCATCGGTGATTTAGTGGTGATAAAGATAATGAAAGTAATAACCCCATTAATGCAATGACTATAACATTAATGCACATATCATCGGTGATACAGTGACGATAAAGCTAATGCTAGTAATAACCCCACTAATGCAATGACTATAACATTCATGCATGTGTCATCGGTGATACTGTGATGATAAATATAATGATAGTAATAACCCTACTAATGCAATGACTATAACATTAATGCACATATCATCGGTGGTACAGTGACAATAAAGATAATGCTAGTAATAACCCTACTAATGCAATGACTATAACATTCATGCATGTGTCATCGGTGATACCGTGATGATAAAGATAATGATAGTAATAATCCCACTAATGCAATGACTATAACATTCATTCATATGTCATTGGTGATACAGTAATGATAAAGATAATATTAGTAATAACCACACTAATGCAATGACTATGACATTCATGCATATATCATTGATGATATACAGTAGTGGTGATAAAGATAATGCTAGTAATAACCCCACTAAGACAATAACATTCATGCATGTATCATCGGTCATATAGTGATGATTAAGATAACGCTAGTGACCCACTAATGCAATGACTATAAAATTCATGCTCATATCACCGGTGATAAAAGAAAAACTACACAATAACTTTTAAAAGAATCAAAACAACCACACTATTCCTCAAGCGACAAGATGAATGGGCCACTTCAAGCAAAAATCATGAACACCCTGGAGCTGCTCACTCAGAATAAACCTCATACGATGAAACATACTGCTTTGATATTAACTTCCGAACTGACAGATTAACCACTCCAAAACTATCAGGAATTAGAATGATTAGCTATGTGTCTGAATAAATCAATTTGATTATTAGAAAAATTCCAAAACTTTTCAACAAATACACCAAATACCAATCTACTGAATCATCTCGACAATATTCTCCATGAGGGTTTAAAAACAACTCTCTGTGCAGTCCCAGTGAAAATGTTGGAACGAACCGCCCAGAAAGTACTGCTGTTAATCTTTCAATGAGAGTTCTACTGTATGGCCTCTGCCCGCAGCAGTTTGGGCCCAAACACTGCTTCAGTCCAAGTTTGCAAATCAAGCCTGTAATGCTGGATAAAATGTGTAGAGATACCCCATGAGTGCACTGCAAGTTCTTGGATAGAAACCTCTGTGCTTTCAGCCCACGATGCCATCCTTGGCTTGACCGACTGTGCCCTATACAAAGTTGGCAGGTCAGTTATGACACCACATAAGCCTTTGTTATACAAACTCAGACCCACCATGGCAAGGTGGCCTAGGAAACCATCTGTTCTTTCTTAGCAACTCTTCAGAGCATGAAGAAGACTGTTAGGCCACCAAAAAACTGTGACCTTACCAGGTGCTTTCTGACCGCTCTGCACATGGAGAGTTTGTGCTAAGAACCTTCTTTGCATTTCACTGGCTTAGGACAAAATCAAGCAGCAGTTTACATGAAAACAGTGAACTGTTTCAGAAGAGGACAGGGCAAAGTCCTGAGAAAGACCTTGTTATAGTGAAAAATGAGAAAAGACTCTGAACAGGAAAAAAACCTGGTGGAACAGACAGCTATTATGAATCAAAGTAACTACAGTACTGACCAGCGCAAAAGTACGGATGTGTCATATCTGTACAGTATAAAACATATACATATATATATATATATTTGAATTTTGGTGACCGGGTAAGTCCACTGAGACAATTACAGTCCCTCTTTCAGGGTCAACCCGGGGTTATAACAAGCAATACAACACAGTGTAAATAAAACAGCGAAACAAATCGAGATAGCATGAAAATTAACATACAACATAGAAGGTAAAAACTACAAATATATAAGTGAGGCAAAGTATGATAAAGGATATATATTTCAATAAAATCAAAAATACAAGGCATTAGACAATTCAATTACAGACTAAAAAAACCTAAAGTTAAAAACATTGAGGGTGGGGAAAAGGGAAAGGTTAAAGGGATAGGGATGTGGTAGGGGGCCAGGTGATAAGCAGGTAGTTCAAGTAGATAAGGACAGTGAGCAAGGAATGGGGGAAGGAATGTTAAACAATGTACATGCAGATGCTGCAAAATACAGACACATACATGCACACAAGCATACACATGCATCCCACAGAATAAACAAACATACCCCACATAATACACAAACTCTGAACTTTTAAGCTGATAATTTCCTGTACTAGGGCTCTCTTGTAGAAAAAAAAATTAAACAAAAAAAAGTCTCATGAGCTTTGATTGATGAGTCTCCACTACTTCTTCTTGTGAAATGGGACAGCTGCATTTTCCATGTTCTTGGTTCTTGGGTCACTAACAGTTTCTTGGTCTGAAAATCTGCTCCATGCCTTGAAAGCCCCATCACTAATATCCACAATGACTTCCAACAATTTCTCTCATAAAACATAAACTGTAGTGAAAATGAAAACATGTGCCCCACTGGGTATCGACCGCAGACCTCCACCCCAAATACTTTCCTGGTGCTTTACCACGTGCTATTATTCCAGATGGTTGGATACTAGGTTTCTAGACAGAGTTGCTTACTACAGGAATGCATATCCTGCACTGAGTGCAGATCTCTCCCATCCACAGCTGCAGTTGAGTTTACTAGGTTAACAGGACATAAGGAGGCAAATAGGCCCATCAAGAATGTCCCCCACACTTGTGGGTAAATTAGACCATTTTAAATTTAGAGTAGTAGAGTGTGTCCAGTGCTTCCTCAAAACTATTCAACATAGTGAGGTCAACCACATTTTGTGGTAATCTATTCCAAGCTTTGACTGCTCTTACAGTATAAAAATTGCCTCTCATGTTAGTCGTGGCGTGGGGTAGAACTAATTTCCTATTATGGGACCTTAGATTACCTCTAGAAGTACTGAAGGTAAGATCATAGTAAGCCATTAATTCTGGAGATTGTAATATTTTATAAAGTAAAAGTAGATCACCCCTTTGCCGATGAGACCGAAGTGGATGGAGACCGGTGGCTAATAGCCTTTCATCATAGGACTGTTTTTTTTAATCTACGGATAAGCTTAGTAATGCATCTTTGAACCCCCTCTAGACAGTTAATGCCCTTGGCAAGATATGGGGACCAAATCTGTGACCCATAATCGAAGAGGGGTCTTATGTAACTTATATATAAGGGTATAATGCACTGTTCTGTTTTGCAAACAAATGTACGCTTAATTCGTTTGACTATTCCATTAGCTTTTTTTGTTACGGAAATACAGTGATCAGTTGAGGACAATCTGTTATTAATGAGTATACCAAGATCTCTTTCAAAACTAGAGCTCTTCAAAATGTTTTGGTTTAGTATGTAACTATAAGTAGGATTGTTGGATCCAAAATGCATCACAGCACATTTGTTGATATTAAAGGACATAGCGTTTTAACCACCTAGGTTTCAATTTTGCCCAGGTCATTAACAAGAGCTAGGTGTTTACTTTGGGTATCCACTTCACCCCCCCAATTTTGTATCGTCTGTAAATTTGATGATGGTATTTTCCAAGTCTATGTTCATATCACTAGCGAAGATATTGAACAGTGTGGAACCTAAAACAGAGCCCTGGGGTACACCACTACCTAAAGAGCTATCCATGGAGAGGATATCATTAATTCAAACTTCTTGTACACGGTCCTTAAGCCAACTATCAATCCATTTGACAAGACATGGGCTAATTCCAAGATCTAGGAGTTTAGTTGCTAAAATATTATGTGGCACTTTATCAAGAGCTTTAGCAAAGTCAAGTAAAATGACATCTGAGGGAATTCCAAGATCAAGGAGTTTAATAATGAACTTGCTGCTAGCTGGAAGGAATACAACTGAACTTGCTGCCAACTGAAAGGAATGCTTCCCATTAAGTTACATTCAAACCTACCCAAGCCTCAAAACCTCAGCTAGAACTAAGTTGATTGCAACACAGAACTAACAGTTCCATGTTCTGAAACCCAATTAGTGACATCAGCAATGACATCTAACAATTTCTATCATACATCAGAAATTGTAGTGGGAAAGAAAAAAATGTGCCCTACTGGGAATCAAAAATAGGCTTGTGTAGGTCTGAAACCCTATGCCAGAACCTAGAAGCCTTATCACTGACATCATCCATGACATTGTGTAGCTGAATGGTTTATAGTGAATGAAACCTTACTTTACCAAACACGCATGTCCACAAGAGGCGCCATAAGCTAAAGCTTGTTGGCATCTAAAAATGCACACTGATGGGAAAATCTCTACAACCAGAGGCCAAAACAGTCTCATGGGGACAAATATTGAGCCTGACACTAGCTTGAAACTCCTTGGGGTCACGCCTTTGACTGCTGAAAGAAGCCTTATTAAGCCCAAGTGCATATCAAGTGAGAAACCATCTATAAGTTCAAACAGTGCCAACACTGAAGCTGGCCTCAAAGGGCAGTTAGGTCAGGGTCCCTAACTAGTCCAATGTGTAGAAAAAAAAAAAAACACAATTCAAGCCCCATGACTTTCCTCACATTAAACCCTAAAAACGTGTACCTAAAAGTTAAAAAGATATTCCAGACCTTCTCATATGCAGAAGATAGAGATTTACCTGGAGGACAGGATCATGTCCTCTGCCTTAAACAAGTAAGGCAGCATCAGCATCCTCCTCCTTTTAGGAGCCAGACTATGAATTGCAGATTCTCTGGATTTGGATCACAAAACAGGGGTCCTGCCATAGCGAGTTCCTATGAGGGGGATGCCTAAGAAGTTCCTGAGTTGATAGGTTCCTCATCTCAGAGAAGAAAAAATTACTCACCTTAGTAATTGTGTTTCTTATAATGGAGTCTTGCTGTATTCTGACTAAATTCAGTTAGCCCCAGCACTTGAACTGCTCCGGAGAGGAAAGAGTTAACTCTATGGCAAGGCATAGAACGTTGAACTCGAGCTCGGTTTTCAAACCTCTGTCCCAGGTACTCTACAGTGTAACCATCAGATTCTTACGAGCCCTATACTGAGCAACTGACAGCCCAGACATTGTTTTTAAAACTTTTGTGCCAAAGGGCAAAAAACATCAATTTTAGTGTTCAAAGACTCAAGTCGAGACCCCCAAAAAGAATCCAAGTAGATAATAAAACAAATGAATTAGAAACAATCTTCAATTAAGAAGAGGCACCCAGGTAAACCACTGGGGTGCAACACTGCGCCTACCCACCCACATCCCAAAACAACTAGGTTCAAGGAGGGGAGGCAGGGAGGGAGGTCAGAATACAGCAAGACTCCATTAGAAGAAACACAATTACTAAGGTGAGTAATTTTTTCTTCAAACAACATGAAGGCTTGCTGTATTCTGACTATATGCAGACTACCAAGCAGTACCCCCAAGGAGGAGGGAACTACAGAACCTATTTTGGGAACAGGCTCTGCAGTACTGCAGTACCAAACCTAGCATCACTTCTAGCCTGAATGTCCAGGGAGTAATGCTTGGTGAATGTGTGAACAGTCTTCCAGGTGGCTGCTTTGCAGATTTCCACTAAGGGTATTTCTCTAGCTGTTGCGACTGAAGCAGCCATACCTCTGGTGGAGTGAGCCCTGAGGCCTGAGGGTGGCTCTTTCCCCAATTTTGAGTAGCAGAACTGTATGCAAGAGACAATCCACCTAGCAATAGTCCTCTTGGTGGCAGGCTTGCCTTTACCCACCTCCCCATAAGTGAGAAACAGCTGGGAGCAGTCATTTCTATGGGGCTTAGTGGATTCTAAGTAGTAACTCAGAACCCTCTTTACATCGAGAATGTGTAATCTCCTCTCTCCAGAGGAGGAGTGATCAGTGAAAAATACAGGCAATGTCATAGATTGATTCAGATGGAAGTCTGATACCACTTTAGGGAGGAATTTCCTATTTGTATGAAGGACCACCTTATCCCTATGGAATGAGATGAAATCAGGTTCCATTGATAGAGCCTGTAACTCACTGATTCTCCTGGCAGAGGTAATAGCAACTAGGAATACAGTTTTCCAAGTCAGATACTTGAGCTCAGCTGAGCAAAGGGGTTCAAAGGGAGGCTGCATCAGCTGTGCAATACAGATATTCAGGTCCCACAAAGGAGCCAGATCCCTGAAGGGAGGACTGATGTGAACCAAACCTCTAAAGAATTTCTTGAAAACTGGGTGGGAAGCTAGAGAAGAGCCCTTCCCAGCCAAAAGAAAAGCAGAAAAAGCTGCCAAATGTACCTTGAGAGTGGTAGGCCAAAGGCCTAAACTGTTAAGATACACCAAATAATCTAGGGCAGTGGCAATATCAGCTGAATGTGGCTGAATGTGCCTCTGTGAACACCAGAACCCAAACCTCTTCCATTTAGAATCATAAGTTTTCCTGGTAGCAGGTTTCCTACTGGCCTTAAGGATATCCAGAGCTGATTGTGAGAGACGCAGGTCTACATATTCTAGCTCCTCAAGAACCAAGCCGTAAGCCTGAGTGTGTGAAGGCTGGGGTACAATATCCTCCCCTGAGCAGAGGTGAGGAGGTTGAACTGTCTGGGGAGGCACTGGGGAATTGTCCCTGATAGTGACAATAGTAGAGGATACCAAGGCTGTCTGGCCCAATCAGGGGCTATCAGAATCACAGTGCAGGGTTGGGACCTGATCTTGACTAGAACCCTGAATATCAGAGGAAAGGGAAGAAAAGCATAGAGAAACCTGTTGGTCCAATCCAACAGGAGGGCATCTAGAGGAAGAGACCCCTGCAGAGGGGCCTGCAGCAGAATAGAGGGAGCTGATGGTTGTCCGGGGCTGCAAAGAGATCCATCTCTGGAGTGCCCCATGTCTTGAAAATGGTCTGAAGGATGAGAGGATTCAGGGCCCATTCGTGGTGACCTTGAGAGATCCTGCTGAGAGCATCTGCAAGTACATTGTCTTTCCCTGGAAGATGCACAGCAATCAGGGAAACCTGCAGGGAATAAGCTAGTGACCATATTTTCATGGCCTCGGTGCACAAGGCCGAGGACCGAGTGCCCCCCTGCTTGTTGATGTACCACATAGTTGTGGTGTTGTCTGTCCTGATCTGCACCACTTTCCCCTGAATTAAAGTTGAAAATGTCTGAAGGGCCAGAAAGACAGCCCTTAGTTCAAGCAGATTTATGTGAAGGAGAGACTCCTGATTGGACCAAGTCCCCTGAGCAGTATGCTGATCCAAGTGAGCTCCCCATCCCAGCAGAGAAGCATCTGTGGTGAGAGTCACTGTGGGAGCTTGCCTGAGGAAAGGAACCCCTTGCCTCAAATTGTCCTCTTCCAGCTACCACTGGAGGGCCTGAACCAAAGTCAGAGACACTGGAACCAACTTGGAGAGGGGATCTTTTTTCTGAGACCAAAAGGTTCTTAGGTGAAATTGGATTTCCCTCATCTGGAACCTTGCCCCTTGCACTACTGCAGTGCACGCTGCCATGTGACCTAGCAACTGCAAGAAATGTCTGGCTGGCCGAGACACAAGTGGATGAAAAGAGGAGGCCAGAGAGGTGAGGGATTGGACCCTTGATAGAGGAAGGAAGGCCCTGGCCTGAATAGTGTCCAGCTCTGCTCCTATGAATGTGAGAAGCTGAACTAGCTCCAGAACAGAATTTTCCAGATTTAGGATGAATCCTAGGGAGTGTGGAAGATTCTGAGTGACCTCTACAGCTGATCTGACTTGGTCTGGGGACTGACCTACTATGAGCCAGTCGTCCAGGTAAGGGAACAGTAGGATGCCTTGTCTTCTGAGGAAGGCCACCACTACTGCTAGGCATTTGGTGAATACTCTTGGGGCAGATGTTAGGCCTTAGTATGTGTTTGTTTAGGTACCGTAGATCCAGGATGGGTCGCCACTCCCCTGTCTTTTTTAGAGTAAGGACGTACCTGGAGTACAATCCTTTTCCCCTGTGAATGAGAGGTACACTCTCCACAGCCTGCAAAAGCAGTAGAGAAGAAACCTCTGTTTCTAAGGCCTGTGTTTCCTCCTCTGAGGAAGGACAGAAAGCCTTTTCTCTCAACTTTGGGAACCTGCTGAAGCTGAGAGCAAGACCCTGGCTCACCACTTCCAGGACCCACTTGTCTGAAGTGACAGACTTCCAGGCCTGGAAAAAGGGAGCCAGTCTGCCCCCTTAAGGAATTGGGGAGGCGACCCTGGCTGACACATCAGGGTGTCTGTTTGGCAGGGGGCTTAGACTGAGAGAAGGATGCAGCCCTTTTCATCCCCCTTCTGCCTCTTCCCCTAAAGAACCCCCTCTGCTGGAAAGAGGAGGAGGCCTGGGCCTGGTAAAGAGGCCTGCGAAAAGGCCTGCCCCGCCAGCCCTGGATTGCTGTCGCTGAGGAGAGGTCTGCTTTTCTTTGGCTGCAGCACTCCTGTATGTGGTCCTATATTCGTCCATCTTTTTCATGTACGTCTCTGTTTGTTCCCCAAACAGAGAGTTACCAGTGACAGGAAAATCCATGGCCTTGGTCTGGGTATCCTGAGATAAACTGGTACACCTCAGCCAGGCAAATCTCCTCATGGAAACAGACATAGCCATGACCCTAGAATGAACATCATTCGAGTCCACAGCAGTATGAAACTGGACCTTAGAAGCTTCGCTGCCATCCACAGCCACCTGCTCCAGCTCCTTGGCCAGCTGGGAAGGGACATTCTTAGCCAGCTCCAGAACCGTATCCCACCTGGACTTCTGGTATCTGGCTGTATATGCCATATAATTGGATTGCCTGAGTCCCAAAAGAGGAGGCCAAGTACTGCTTCTTTGCCATGGCATCCACTTTCCTGGAAGCCTTATCTGGGGGGTGAGATGCCAGGGGAATATTAGCCTTGTCACAGGGTGCAGCTTGCACTACCCCAACATGGCTGCACTGGTTAATAAGGAAATCCATACCAGGGCCTGACAGAGCATACCTCCTGTCCATTTTCTTATCCACAGGAGGTATGGATGCTAGAAACTAATATTTTTTGGGTCTGTTTCCCCAGGGACTTGTGCAGAGGGATAGACATCTTTTTTGACTCTGGGACATCCATCATTTCAACATAGTCAGGCTCCTCCTGATCCTGTTCAGCTTCTTCCACTGGAAGCTGAAGAGTCTCAGCCACCTTCTTGTAAAACAAGAAATGGGAGGGGGACTCAGAAAGCCCGGGAGGAGACACATTAGAAGGCCTGTCTGGGGAGATGTCAGGCTCTATCGGCTCATCTAGGTCTTCATAATCCTCATCTTCATCATCTTCGTCTCCTTTCCACTGGCCCTCATAAAATGCTTCAGGGTTATACTCAGAAGCAGACAAGTCCAACTGAACCGACCATCTCTGTGTCAGTATCGGTTCGGTCGGAACCGGACGAAGCGACTGCACAATAGTGATCGCTTTTGCTATCTCGTCAGCGGTCGGACCATGGGAGCCAGGATCTGAACAGGCCGACTTGTGCTTTCTTTTTGCAGGGACAGATTCCACGGAATCGGCTCTCCTTTTGCCCAAGGAGGTATTGCCCAGGTCAGTGGGCACCCCCTCCGGTTCAGTCGGAACCGAACCGGGCTGGCCATCCGGGTCAGCGGATTTTTGAGCCCCCCTTTCCTTCAGCCTACTTAAACGTTTATCAACAGTGGCCTTAGAAAAGTTCCTGCAGATTTGGCAGTCTTCTTTGAGATGGTCAAACCCCAGACAACACACACAGATGAGGTGGGGATCAGCCTTGGCAAAGGCCTCCCCACACTCAGTGCAGTGTTGAAACCCAGTGGGCCCGGTTTTCTTTTTGGGTTTCTCAGACATGCCTTTAACACAAAGTCACCCTTACCAGCGTTCAAGCCAGGCGACTACCAAATCTATCGGTTCCAACCGTGTCACGGGTCGGATGAAAGAACCGGAGAAATCAACGTTTTTTTTCAGGAACCGATAGATACCGGAAAACCACACTAAAACACCTGTAAAACACAGAACAACAAATCGCTTCAGTTCCCAACCGGAAAGAAACCGAAACCAAAAACAATTTCTTTACGAACACACTGCTACCTACTAATACACTTACTGTACCGGGACAGAGATGTAAAGACCGAAAAAATAAAGAAGCGGTTTGCTAAACTGACCGATTTTTACCACAACTGAACCGAAGTGAAGGAGAGAATCTCCGGAGCGACTTCACAGTAAGGCGGAGTAAAGAATTTGACAGTTACACTGTAGAGTACCTGGGACAGAGGTCTGAAAACCGAGCTCGAGCTCAACATTCTATGCCTTGGCATAGAGTTAACTCTTTCCTCTCTGGAGCAGTTCAAGTGCTGGGGTTTACTGCATATAGTCAGAATACAGCAAGATTTCATGTTGTTTGAAATGAGGCATTTTAGATCACTTCCTTAATATCAGGAGGAAGTTTTTCTTGATGCCTGAATCCTTCTCGGTACAAGTGAAAGCAAAGCTGGTGAAGGAACAGTGGTAGGTCCACTGGGAGTTCCACGTTCAAGGTCACGTGTCCACAATCTCCACCCATGGGCACCTGAAACAGCTGAGGGACCTGAGAACTTGGGCCCTGTCTCTGGAAACAACAGATTTAGTCTGCCATACCTTGATGCACTGCCACCTGAATGCAAACCCTTCAGAATTAAGACCAAGCTCTAAGATGCACCACCTGCCAACTGAACCAGTCTGCTAGTAAATTAAGTTCTCCTGGTAAGGCAACAGCCGATAGAGATGTAGCTTTTGCCACCCTGAGAAGCACACTTAGGGCTACCGAAAGCATAAACTCATGTCTTGTGGTTTTGTGGCTGTTCATGAATGTGACTGTAACTGTATTGTCTAGCGTACCTTCACCTCCTGGCACTTGATCTGTTCCAGCAACATTGAGGAGGACAACAGCAAAACACATAAATTTCTGAAAAGTTAACTGGAGAATCCCAGATGCCAGAGATGGGAACTAATTCAGAACTGGAGCCTAAACCAAGTAAACTGGCATATATCAAAAGAAGTATCTTCGACAGAGAAACTGAGAGAAAGAAGACCCCTATAGGAGGGAATCAAATCAGACTCTGAAACTGCTCCTAATCTGTGAGCTAAATGGACCGGAGATGCACCAGTCAACTATCTCAAGTACAGATGTGCCCATAGGCACTGGTAGTATCACTGCTGCCATCAGTCCCCACATCAGAAGATATCATTGTGTCTGAGAGCTTTGCTGTTGGATGCCTTACTGAAGATTCTCACCCTAGTTGGGGAATGGACAACTGAAGTAATTCCATCCAAAAATAACATGCTCCTAAACCTACCAGATTCTTGGATGGCTGTAGAAATCTCTTCTCCACATGCAATACCCTGCCACGTTGCTCCAAGACTAAAACTATCTGAAGAGCCAAGATTCCAGTGGAGTGTTTTGCTGATGCCCTAACTGGGGAAATGTCCAAAAATGGATACATAGTGGCCCTTAGACCTCAAGGAGGCCACAAACATTGTCAATACTTTTTTCTATTTCTGTCTATGCTCCTGTCTCTCTGGCCCCTCCAAGGTCCTCAGTCTTGCTGGCAACTCCCCCAGGCACCCCCCCGGTCATGGTCATCCACCTCCATGGAGCTCTGGCTGTGCCATCCAGGTAAGGTCAGTTCCCCGAAATTCTATATCTTGTCAGGCGGGTGCCACTATATGGCAGGCAATGGAGACCCTGGGAGCTCCTGCGGGCTGTCATCATAGAGGTGCTGGGACCATTTTCTGTAGTTTTTCTCTCCCCAGGGGAAGTTGCCTACGTGAACATCAATGCGAGACCATCAGCGATGTCCCCGCCCTCCCAATCCACTTCCCAGCCTCACTACCACCCGTGGTCACCCAGGTGGCAGTGTTGTGGCAGAGGACGGAACCCTCTCGCCACCAGAGGCCAGCATTCTCTGGGATGCTCAGTTCTCCTCCCCTGGCCATTTCCAATGACCCAAGCTCATTCCCAAACTCGGGTCACCAGCATAGTGAGCAGTAGTGCTACTGCTCCACCAGTGGGCCAGCCATGTCAGTACTTAAAGCTCTGGAGCCAAGGCAAAACCAAGGTGGGAGCCTGGTGCTTGAAAAGTCAGTTTTGAAGAAACCAAAACGTGTGAGTGACTGATGTTCATGATGGAACTGAAAAAGGAAGATATGCATCCAGCAGGGTGATGTAGGCTAGAAAATCCCCCATGGGCAAACGGCCCCAATCACAGAGCAGAGGTGGCCCACCTGGAACTTGATGTGCCTCACAGACTAGTTCTGAACTATAAAATCTGATGGGTAGACACTCGTGCTCCTCTCTTAAGGGATACAGGCATTACTGATTCATCCTGGGCTCAGTGGACCAGGGTTTGGTCCACTCCCTCTCATTTTCTGGAGATGTTTGACACTGGGCAAATGACTGATAGCAATGGGAGAATGAAATAGAAAAACTGAAGGGTAAAGCCATGCAGCGTGACCTCCAGAAACTAGTCACGGCTTGGACCCATCGTCTGTTAAACTTCTGAAGGCATCTTCCCACAGCCTGGGAAAGAGGATGGGCCCACGAAAAATCATGCTGATAATTAATCACTTCTGTTAGAGACAATGAATCGACTACAGGAAGAAAGAAACTTCTGTTCTCTGAGTCCTTGACATAATAGTATAATCTTCAGTCACACTGGTTTCTGTAACCTGGAATAGACACAAACTATGTCTGAAGAAATGGAGGCAGCTTGAGCCTGCCCCCTCTATATGAGGAGCTAGAGTCCTGTTCATCCTCTGCCACAGGCATCTAACCCTTCTTATACCTTACATCCTTCAAAATGTTAACAAATTTAGAACTAACACCCCTGCCACAGGAGAACAGGCCTCCACATAAATATGGCTTAGAAGCCTGATCTGTAGACCAACTAGTGGAGTAGCCCAATGGCTTTCAGAATGACAGCTGTGTCAGCAGTGCTCTTATCTGATAGCTGCCACATCTCTAAAGGCCAATTCTCCTAAGAGGTTTATGCTGTCTTGGTGTAGGAGAATCAAGTTTGTCACTTAAGAGTCCTCAGGAAAACCACACACCAAAATGATTATTCAGTGGCAGAAGGCCTGAGCCGCCAAACGTGAAGAGGATGCAACCCTAATAGATTACCTCACAGTGAGTAAGGTCACTGACAAGACAAATGACATCTTATTCTCAACATATTCCTGTCAGAGCAGCAGCTACCTCAGTTGGGACAGCTGTATGTTCTACCATATTGGACAGCACCACATCCAAGATTGGCAGGGTCTCCTACGTTATAAGCAAAGCTTCCTGGGAAAAAAAAGTTTGCCTGTTTCTGGGAGACTTGACTCTTGAGGTCAAGGACTACCCACTCTCATCTGACCACTTGTCCAGAATGCTGGAAAATAAATGACTCGTGTTTTTCAGAGTTTGATAGGATTAGGGTCATGATCCCCAAGCAGAAAGTAGAACTTCCACCAGCTGCAAAATGTTGCTTGTTACTTTAACCAGAAAAAACAATAAAACAGTATATCAAATAAACAATGTGCCCTCTGACCATTCTCCTTCCACTTCAGAAACTCCTTCACCTTCCTCCTGTGGAATCCTTTGACTTGAAGGGGCTTTATCACCAAACCATTCCTCACTATTTTGGCTGCAGGCTGTAACCAAGCCCCAAAACAAATTGGAGTACACAGATGATCTGGAAGAGCATCCTTGTCATGCTCTGGTACATCCGTACATGGTTGTTGTAAGCCCTCTTGGTCTAAGAGACTTGCCCGAGGTTCGGTATCTTTGCTGGCAGGTACAGTGATTCTTCATCATGAAAAAGGACAGAAAGGAGACACCATCTTGTCCAAGTGCCCATATTTTATACTACAGAGAGAAGGTGGGCTGCAAAAAAAACACGGTGCGCAAAAACAGATAGATCTGTACCAGTAATGGTCTCCCATGAAAATGAACCTCTTGAGTTTGCAACTGATTGAAAACCGACAGTGATGCCTATCCAACTGCCAAAAACCTGCTGCAAAAGTGACACACAGAGTCCCATTTGCACTGGCAAGTCCAGTGCAAGCACTATGGTCTACAAAACATAATAAAAGGCAGACAACTAACCAAAATTGCACCCACAAGAGCACTGCAAACACCACCTGCAAGAGAAATGAAGACTCCACATAACGGTCAGTTTGTGCCAGCATAAAACGCCACAACCACAGTCGCAGAAGAACAAATGATACAAACAGTGTGGGTGCATGTGTCCACTAGTGTTAGTGTCAGCAAGTTACACACACATGTGGCGCTCGTTCCAGTCAGTTAGAAAGAGCAATAAAATGGCACTCATGCTCACAAATGACTTGGAGGGCTTTTTGAAACTAAAAATTGTAGAGAACAGATAACATCAAAAAACTAAAAACTGAATAATAGCAAAAACACAATGCAGTGCACAACACAAGGCAAGACCTAACAGGAACATACTCAGCTGTAGCATGACAAGACAGGGTGGAAAACTGATTTGTTGAAAAGTAAAAATCACACAGATTTTTACCATGGGCACCAGACTAAGAAAATTAAACCAAAATAGTAGAAAATGCATTTATACTAATATTACACCCTTTGCTTTTATACTTACCTTACACACATAATTTCTGTCAAGACAGGCAAGTAGCATTTCACATAGACTTACTCACACACACAAAGTAATTTTTTGTTTGGTCTTTGGTAACTGCGTAAGGCCCACTAGGCACAAGTGCCTGTTTTCAGGGGCGACCTGGGAGCACTGGGCGGTTAAGTGAGTTGCTCAGAGTCACACATTATGCAAGTGGAGGCTATGAGAATCAAACCAAGGTCTGGTCTGCTGGATGTACCAAGCTCATTCACAGCTCGTTACACTAACCTCTAGGCTATACTGCCAGTTAGTGGGTATAAAAGCAGATTTGCCATTTTAATGGGGAACACTCAGCACTAAAAAATCCCACTCCCAATTTGCACTCCGTCTGAAAAAGAGTTTTTTTGTTTGTTTGTTTTTTCACTTGCTGTTCACTGCAGTGTGGCAGATTGTATCAGACCGATTCTGCTTACTCCCAAGCTGATATTTTCTGTAACTACAAATCTCAGAATCCCCTGCAGCTCACATCAGAGCTGCAGCAGTGGGAGATTCAACAGCCTACAGTGCATGTTGCAGATTTTATAAGCTCTGATAAGATGTCTGCCGATCCCACTGTTCTCCCAGAACTAAGCACAGTCCTCTGTGACTGTACTTATCTCAGGAAAGACAGCTGGTCTAACAAAGAAAGATCAGTGTTTATAAAAACTCTGGTGAATACTGCCTCTCACCCACCATCTGTTACGCAGCAAACTTTCATTAGGGAACCTATGCACTGTTCATAAGTGGCTTCAAGAATACAGTCCAAAGTCTTGTTCTCAGACTGAAAATACTGTTTTTAAACAAAATCAGTTACAGCTTACTAAGTTAATGTTACTGGTTTCTTGACATGTAACATTGTGTTCTTGAGTCTGGTCATTTATGGGCAGGAGTCTTGTGAGGCATTTCTACACTGTTTTAGGCTGTGTATTCCTGGCAGTACAAAATAAAATATACCAAGTCTGAAATAATATAACAGGAGCACAGCAGTTGCTTAAGCATTTTTTTCAGGAAATCCAGGGGCACTGTAGCACCATCAAGTGTCAATCATTGTACACTGATGATTTCCTTACAACAGCTAGATTTACACAGTTACTATAGAGATTATTGTAACTCAGAGCAAACCACTTCAATCTGGAAAAAAGAATCAGACAGATTGATCTTTTTTTGCCTGATGCCTTGGATCAAACTGTGGAATAAGAGGGATAGAGGCTCAGGTGCAGACTCTTCACAGATCTCAGACACTTTTTGGGTCTGAGGCATGTCCCAAAAATCTCTCTCTTGAGGCAATTTTTTTCAGCTGGTTTTTTGGCTCTCAAGCCAGGCAGGGATTTACCCCTTGACTACCCCTAGACACATAACCCCCTCCCGCAATCTACTTGGAAGCTGCCCGGGCGGGTTGCCCATGACTTACCCCTCACAGTGGGGTTCCCCAAGGGGAGAGACCAAAATCTACCATTTGGTCTCATCCGAGCCTTAGCATCCTTTTGGAGTTGGGAAGGAGCTGGTGTGGGAGTGTCATGCTGCGTTGCCGTCGAGGGTTTTTGGCTTTGTGTGTTGTCCCCGAAAGATAGGAAGTGCAATGACATCCTGGTGACATCAGACGTGTTTCCACACCTGACACACTGATATTTCCCTATTCTCCAATCATTTTCTCTTGTGGTCTCTGGCTCAATGACCCCCCCAGCCAATGCTAGGGGTTGAACTATCACTGAGCATTGCAGTCCACCTACCCCGGAGGAGGAGAGCTCTCTCCTTTCTCCTCCCCCCAGCTGACCCTCCAATGCTCTGGGCTCTTTCCGAACCTGGGTCATCATTGTTGCAAGTGATAGCACTACTGTCTGTGCCAGCATGCCAGCTATGGCAGTTCTTTTTACATACAGTTAATAGTAGCATAACAATTTAAGGTCGGAAGGGACTCTAGCTCCATCATATCCACCATTTCCACTGGTAAGCTGTTCCATATGTTCACAACCCACTAGGAGAAAAAAGTGCCTCCTAATGTTACCCCTGAATTTACACCCCCTAAGCTTCAGGGCATGTCCTCGCACCTTGCTGCAGGAAACATAGAAACATGGAATTTGACGTCAGTTAAGGACTGCTTGGCCCACCTAGTTTGCCCATTTTCTTACCTAACAGATAAGCTGCAGATCCTAGTTAACCAACATCTTACTTCCTCCTACCCCCCACTAGGACTGCCTTATGTCTGTCCCATGCATTCTTGAATTCCCCCACTGTTCTTGACTCCACAACCTCCTCAAGGAGGCTGTTCCATGCATCCACAACCCTCTCCATGAAAAAATACTTCCTCACATTACCTCTGAGCCATCCCCCCTCTATCTTCAAATTGTGCCCCCTTGTTCTTGCACATCTCTTTTTCTGAAAGATGCTACCCTCTTGGACTTTGTTGATTCCCTTGAGGTACTTGAAAGTTTCTATCATGTCCCCTCTCTCCTTTCTTTCCTCAAGGGTATACATATTAAGCTCCTTTAGTCTTTCTTCATATGTCTTCTGGTGCAGACCCTGCACCATTTTGGTTGCCCTCCTCTGGACAGCCTCCACTCTGTCTATGTCTTTGTGGAGATGTGGTCTCCAGAACTGCACACAGTACTCCAGGTGGGGTCTCACCAACTGTCTGTACAGAGGGATAACAACTTCCTGTTTTCTACTATTGATGCCTCTCTCTATGCATCCCAGTATCCCCCCAGCCTTCCTTACTGCCTTCTCACATTGCTTGCCCACCTTTAGGTCATCTGAAATAATTACCCCCAGGTCCCTTTCCATTTTTACTGTTGTCAGTATCTCACCACCCATTGTGTACTCTTCCCCTGGGACACCAAGTCAAACAACTCCCAACTATTCCAGCTGTCAATACTCTTGAGTATGCAAAAGACTGAGTTCATAAGTAAGACCAGTACATTTCAGGATGACCAATAGGAAATTATTTTTTTACACACAGGGTGGTCAAGCTGCGGAACAGTCTTCCTATGGAGTTAGTCAACGCCAGTAGCAATGACAAGTTCAAAAAAGGACTAGCTAGATGTATGAATAACAGATATTATAAAGGATTTTTAATCTAATATTGAGCCAAGCTAAGAAAGAAAAGTTCTGTCTAAATCCTGTCTCAAAACCCAAAGTATAAACCAACATATCACGTCTTCTCTCAGCATACTTTTCTCCGGGTAACATATTAAGGGACTCCAACCTCTCCTACTAGCTTTTGTCCCCATACTGCTGATCATGTTTATGTCTCCGTGTTGCTCCCTCTCGACTGCCTCAGTGTCATTTTTAGGACTGAGGAGATGAAAAATCGCATGCTGTACTACAGCTGGAGCCTGACTGGGGTCTTTTAAAGTTTTGGGATTACTTCTCCTTCATTGTTCGTAACCCCCCCTTTTGATTCAGCCCAATATTCTACTGGCACTCTGTACAGTGTCTGAACACTGCTTGTCCTGTATAAGCTTCATGTCTGTTATGACCCCCTGGTCCTTTTGTTATTCAACTGCAGCAAGAGGAACCCCACATAATGTGTAGATCTTACCTCTATTTTTCCTCCCCATGTAGACAGTAGCACCTTGTATTTTACTACACTGAATCTGAGGCACCAGGAGTCAGACCGGTCACCCTTCTTGTTCATGTCCTGGCGACGTTTGCCTGCATGCCCAAGAAAGTCCACTGCCATAACCTGCTTAGTGTAATCCACAAACTTAAGCAGCTTCTTGGAGACCCAAGTTTCCAGATGCTTGACAAACATGTTAAAGAACACTGGCCCCTGTACAATTCCCTGAGGGACACCGCTGAGTGTTCCTCTCTTTTTACCTACGGTTTAGAATTTCCTGCCATTCCAATCTGATCTGTTATACTTCAGAGTTTACTTTTGTGTTTCAACCAAACAACTCAACAACTGTCCACATTTATGAGTGGCTGCTCTAAGCACACAGACTGATCTGACTCCTTTCTGTCCTAAGAACAGATGACTTGCATGAGGGAACAAATCACCTAGCATTTCCATTCAATGAGGGATAACGGAAATACAAGGACAGGGGTCTGCCTTATTATGTTATTTTGTATGTAGGATTTGAAGCCTTCAGAGGTGACTACAAACTGTTTAAGTAAGCAAAACATTGCAGCTATCTCCTGTAGAGAATATGCATTTTTTCTGACATGGGGTTTTCATTGGAACAAACATAAGACCACTTGGAATAAGCATGAACTATAATATGAAATACTGTACTGTATGCCTGGACAATGAGACAGTATAGCCTATAGCCTATAGGGATCCCTTGCAATAGATGGTCAGGCCGTGCCACAGGGCATTTGTAGGTGAGGCAAGCATTTTCTAACACACAATGCAGGTACTGTACCAACTAGACCATCAATAACTTTGTTGATGCTAGGCCATCATTATTATTTATTAATTCAAATATAAGATTTTTGAGACAGGATAGGTCCCATGAAACTTAGGCCTCATTCAATGGAAGGCCCTCAATTATGTCCCCTGTATGCCTCCATTTCAGCAGAGTGAACATTTTAAGAGGGTTTTCATTTGAACAAACATAAGACCACTTTGAATAAGCATGAACTATAGTATGAAATGTGCCTAAACAATAAGACAGTAAAGTCTATAGGGATCCCTTGCAATAGATGGTCAGGCCATACCCCAGGAGCTGCATGGCATTTGTAGGCAAGGCCAGCATTTTCTGATAGTCTAGGCTATCAATAACTTTCTAAAAGTCAAAGGACCTCAGCACAAAAGCACAAAGGCAAGGGTTACTTGGAAAAGGCATTGGCAATAAAGCCAGGTTTCAAGGAAATGTATACTTACACATATTCCCATAATGCGAAGCACTATGGGAAGTATATGCAAATCACCATTAAAGAGTTTAGACTGGTTCCACTTTAAGCATGCAATTATGGTGCCAAATGGCCTCTCATACACACTGCAAAAGCAGAAAACTGAAGACACACATGCATGTTTCATCCTATACAGGACTCATCAGTGTGCCTCATCTGTAACAGCCTAGGGAAAGGATGAACTGGTCGTAGTTTGGTCTTACTGGTTTGGGTTATGGTGGAGCCCAAAACAGGAAGGTAATCTAAAAGTCAAAGACATTATATATGATTTGTATATACTTCCCATAATGCTTGCATTATGGGGGTATGTGTAATTTTACATTTCCTTGAAACTTAGCTTTATTGCCAATGAACTTTCTGAGTAACCCTTGCCTCAGTGCTTTTGTGCAGAGGTTCTTTGACTTTTAGATTAATTTCCTATTTCCTATTTCCTATTTCCTAATGTCCTGGCTAGTCAATGGGCTAGTAACAGAAATGGGCACCAAGGAAAACAATGGCTGTTTTCAAAAACTGAAAGCTCCAGTTAAGAATTCTAAGCCTTAAAGCACTGGTCCCTTATTCCCTCCAGATGTCATAGGGCACCTGTTGCTGGACTTATTAGCCATGCATTAGGAAGATCTTATAATCAACGAGACTCTTTGGCAAAAGCTATTGTTTCGAATCTGACTTATGATACATTAGACACTTCTAAAGCACAGCTAATAAACAGATTCCTTGAAAACCTAGACCTATTTTATAAGCCCATTCAGCCCTTGGCCTCTCATTTGTTTACGGAACACCCTACAAGGTGTTGTGCTCCCCATCACAACCTGTAGCATTGACCATGAGCTCCTTGCAGTTAGAATTATTTTCGGTGAACATAAAAAAATCTCTGGTCATTGCATGCATCCACCTCCCACCGAAAATGGCCAAAGACGGTTTAATTAAACTACTAGGGTCCTTGGCTGGCGTTAACAACAACTGTGAGCTCATCATGACTGGGGACTTCAACATCAATTGACTCAGTAATGAATCGACCAGCCAGAAGGATACCGTAGCCAGCTCCCTCCTCATGCAATTAGTCACGGAGCCCACTAGAATGAACCATAAAACCGGTAAGCACATGTTCTTAGACTGGCTCCTTGCAAACTCACCTGACAGGATTACCGATGTCTTGGTACTACCGGATTCACTAAGTGACCACTCCCCTATCACCTGTCTGTGGTTCAATAAATTCAAAAAACCACCACCTGTCTTTGTGAACAGCAGAATTCTCAGGAAAGGGCAGCTCTCAGATTTCAATGAGGTGCTTTCTCAGATTGATTGGTCTCCCCTTAAGGTATTGCATGACCTTGACATAACACTCCAGTACTTTATTGATAACTTTAATAGCATTTGTGACAGATTTGCTCTGTTCAAAAAAGGAAAAACACGCAGCCAAAACGATGGGTGGATTACTAGTGACCTTCTAGATCACATGAAGGCAAGGGACAAACTTTGGTATCAAGCCAGGGCCTCCAGTAAGCCCAGTGACCTTCAAAGATACAGGGCAGCCAGAAACAAATACACACATCTCATCAGGAATGTTAAGGCTAATTTCTGCAAGGATCAATTGGAAAGAACCTGGTGTGATGGGAGGTGGTTTTGGGACAATATAAAGGCACTCACAGGGAAGGACGACAAAACACAGCCACCACTGCTAAACATTAATGGCACAAATACCATGGACCCCCACACCATTGCCAGAAAGTTCAACTTCACCTTCACAGATCTTAGCTCTGTTCTACTGGCTGAATACCTCAAGCCTATCAAAGCTGATAATAGACGCCCACTGGACATCTACTCACACCCTCAATTTTACCTCAAGAGAGTCACTGTCAAAGAAGCACTGGGTTATGTTAAAAAGGTCCTGGGGAAAACCAGAATGGGGTCTGACAACACTAACATGAAACTGCTGGCGCTGGCAATCAATGAAGTCATTGCTCCCATTACTACGATTTTCAATAAATACTTCCAGCTCATCAAATTCCCTTCCTCTTGGAAATAAGCGCTGGTGACCCTAGTGCATAAAGGAGGTGATAGGTAACTGACCGCAAACTACAGGCCCATCTCTATCTTCTCCCCCCTCTCTAAAGCACTGGAAAGGATTGTGGCAGACGAATTTACTGACTATATTCACAAATACCAGCTGCAATGTCCCCAGCAGCATGGCTTTAGGAAACTCCACAGCACGGACACTGCACTGGTGGATTTCACAGAGTATGTCCATAAGGAATTGGATGAGGGAAAACTGGTTGTGTCCATCTTCATTGACCTAACAAAGGCATTCAACATAGTCTGCCACCCAGTCCTCTTGTCTCAACTGCATGCCCTTGGTGTTTCCCAAAATGCCGCTCTACGGTTCCAGGACTACCTAACCTCCTGGTCTCAAACGGTCAAGATAGGTCACTCCATATGTGCATCCAAGGAAGTCTCGCTAGGGGTGCCTCAAGGGTCCATCCTGGGTCCACTGCTCTTCAGCATGTTCCTGAATGACCTACCTGATGCCTACACTAGCAAAGTCATTCTATATGCTGATGATGCTGTCCTGCTTAGCTGTCATTCTCACTTAGAGCACCTACAGGCTGAGCTACAATCATCCTTCCAGCAACTGGAGACCTGGTTCTACTCCCAAAGGTTGCTACTAAACTACAAAAAAAACAAGACAATGCTCCTCTCTAGCTCACAACTAAAAAGGAGATGCCCAGAACTAACAATAACAAATCACCTGACTGCCCCACTGGAACAGGTTCACTCCTTCAAGTAGCTGGGTGTCATTGTGGATGATACCCTCTCGTATGTTCAGCACATTGACAATCACGGGATTTAAGAATGCATGGGATAGACATAAAGGAATTCTGGAGGTCAGGGGTAAGGGGCAACAGACTTCTAGGAAAACATAAACTGAACTTACAAGCTCAAATGGGCAGACTGGGTGGGCCATAGGCCCTTATCTGCCGACACTGTCTATGTATCTATGGTGGTGAAAGCTGTGAACACTAAATTAGGGATCCTGTTTAGGCACAAGAAAAGCCTAACTGCTGAAGCCCTCCAGCTCTGTCCTCTCCCTGGTCGACTATGGACTGGTGGTTTATAGCGCTGCCACTGATACGGCCCTCAAAAGGGTTGCCACTGCCTTTAACAAGGCTTGCAGACTATTGCTAAATGGTGACCGCTTCACGCACACTTGTACCCTGTATAGTCTGACCCACATACTACCGCTTCAATCCAGAATCAGATACCAAACTTGCCTGCTAGGGAGAAAGGCTATGCTCTCCCTAACCCTACCTGCATTGCAGACCTGGTAAAGGAAGCAAGCTCCAAATAGAACACACGAAGAACAGTGACAACACAGCTTGATATCCCATTTCATAGAACTTCCCTAGGACAAAGATCCTTCATGTACTGAGCTCCACTATGGCTAAATGAGATCCCTGCTGCAGCTCTTAATACAACAAATATTCAGTCCTTTAAAAGAGAACTAAAGCAATACCTGCTGAACTCAAACTCCTGCGACTGCCTTACCTGAATCCATATCTTCAACCTGGATACCCCCTCTTGTTTTAAACACCTCTGATTCCCTTACCTGAGTCCATATCCTCAACCTGGATACCCCCCTCATCTGTTTGAGCTTCCTCCTGTTTAACCAACCCTGGACCCCATCTGCCATCCCTTGCTGCCCCACCAGCTCCCTCCATACTCCCCCATCACCTCCGCTTTCCACCCACTCTTCCCCCTAAATATTCTCCTTCTCCCAATCCCTCTCTCTCTCTAATCTACCCCTTGTTCACACTCTTCCCCCTTTCTTTCTCCTACCCTTTCTGATACTCTACCTTGACAGGCCCCCCCAGGGGTAGCTATGCCATACGTTGCTAATTGGGAAACCTTATTTACACTCTCCCTTTTCTTTCTCCTACCTTTTCCAATACTTGTAGCTTGACAGCCCCCGGCAGCGTCAAAGCATATGTTGCTAATTAGGAATCTCCTCCCGCTGTTTAATTTCAGTCATCTAGGTTACTCAAATGTATTATTTATCTGTTTTCTGTATTACATAGCAATCTTATGTTTTGTGTAAACTGTCAAGTTTTCGTTATGTCTCTGCTGTTTTGCATCCTGAGGTGGAACCTTTGTAAAAGACTGTATGCTCAAAGGTTGTATCCAATTACCAAATAAATAAATAAATGTGAGACTTCCAAAATGTGTACTAATTAGTGCCAGTGAGGTTGATGGGTCTGTGATGTGAACACCTATCCTCTAGACGGAGGACTGAGACTACTCAACTTTGCAAATTGCATCACAGTGCAGCCTACAGGCTTAACAGACTCATTCATATGGCTTGAGCCACAACCTCACCTAAATGGACTTCCTCATGTACTGACTTCCAAACGTCCTCTCAGACTAATGAAACTGCTGCACAACTGCTCACTTCCATTTCTGTGCATTTACTATTAAAACAGCAGTTCACATTATGATGGTAGTGTTGGAGTACTTTTTCAACCAATTTTAGACTGCTTTTTTTCTCCTGTCTTGTAAGATTCCCCCCCCCCGCCCATTTTGAGTTTGATGAGGGTTGTGTATGGCTGCTGTGAGGTTTTCATCAATATTCTCAGCTGTTTTTGCTCAGACATTGTTTAACATTACTTTTCTTGTGACTAAGATGAAAGAATAGTTACCATAACAGAAGATCTTCGAGAATCTCTTCCACTGAGCCACATCATGGAACTGTAAGCTATCAGGATAAGGACAGCCCAGAAACGTTTGCTAGGTAGCCCACCCACACTGCCATGCATCATCATCACCTATATAACATGGGCAGCCCCATCATGC
Source organism: Neoceratodus forsteri (assembly GCA_016271365.2). Classification (NCBI taxonomy): domain Eukaryota; kingdom Metazoa; phylum Chordata; order Ceratodontiformes; family Ceratodontidae; genus Neoceratodus; species Neoceratodus forsteri. The sequence goes on from CM057452.1 coordinate 1,437,819,432, forward strand.
CTCAGTTCCCTGCCAGAGACAAGCTCGGAAGTCATCCGACCGGCAGGGACCAAAGCAACCTGGACTAAATCAGGCACACAGGAGAGGATATGGAAACCTGAGTAAATATGCCAAATTCAGGCATAAGAGGAGAACCAGCTTGTAAGAGCAGGGAGGATACCCTCCTATCACCCAAAAAGTGGGGGAGAAGGAGGAAGAGGTATGGCACAATGGAGGAGATTTTCTCAAAGATCTACTGTTATGGTAGCTAAAATGATTGAAATGATCTGCAAAGGTGTGAAGGGTACCAGGCTGGAACATGGCTGGCAGAAACATGTTGTATTCCACGGCCCAGTGACAGACTCTCATTGCCTCTGAGCAGAGAGCATACAAGTGGACACAGCCTTGGTGGTTTATGTAGTACATCACTGAGATGTTGTCCATATGGATCAACAAATGATTACCCTGAAGGAGGGTGGTGAAGGACTACAGACCATGCAGAACAGCTCTCATCTTCAGAGTGCTGCTCTGTACAACCATATCCAGAGAGGACCACTGACTGTGAGTACAGAAGGAACCCAAATGGGCACCCCCATCTGGAACCCAAGGTGTCTGTCATCATTACTAACAGAGGAGATGGCTAGAGAGAAGGCAATCCTGTCTGGAGGTTGGAGCAGCAACCACCAGATCAGAGTAGTGGAGCACTGGGGGGTGTCACTTCTGTGAGACACTCAGCTCATCAACATGGTGAGCCTAGTAGGCACAAAGGAACCAGTGCAGATCCTCATATGCAGACACATCAGTGGAACAGTCAGAACAGCAGCAGCCATGGAGCTAATCAGTCTTAAGAGACAGATGGCCAAGACAGTCACTGGAAGAGACCAGCTGAACCTAGGCAACTAGCTTCATAGCGTGGTCTAAGAGATGCAAAACCAGACCCAAACCCATGTCCAGAAGAAAAAATTACTCTCCGTAGTAATGTTGCTTCTTCCAAAGGGATCCCTCATTATGTTTAAGAAGTGCAATCATTCCCTTGGAATGAGCAGCCCAGAGCTTTAGAATTTTATGCCAATTATAGAATCTGGGATGAAATTCAAAGTGCTGTGACAAATTTATTTCTAAAGCTAGTGTAAGCTGCGACCGCTAAAACTAGCTAAATGACTAACAAATATTCTAAACCAGCCTTGTCATAATAGAACTGTATGCTGGAGACTATCCAACAAGAAAGGGTTCTCCTGGAAGCTGGTCTGCCTTTCTCCACTTCACCATAAGTGACAGATAAATCCTAGTGGACTTGACATCCTTTGTGTGGTCCAAGTAGTAACTCAGTGCCGTTTTCACATTCAGACAGTGGAGCTTTTGCACCCTCCGGGCTGGGTTTTTCTGTAAAGAAGACAGGAAGGCCAACTGATTGATTCAGATGGAATTCAGACACCACTTTTGGAGGAATTTTCCATTTGTTCTTAGGACGACCTTATCCCTGTGGAAGATTAAGTAGTCAGGATCGGTACAGAGGGCTTGTAGTTTGTTCACCCTTCTGGCAGATGTCACAGCCACCAGGAAAACTGTGTTCCAGGTGACATATTTTAGTGCAGCAGAGGCCATATGCTCAAAGGGAGCTCCATCAGCTGAGCAATGCACACATTTAGGTCCCAGGGTGGGACAGAGTCCCTCACTTTAAGGTACATGTGATTCAGACCTTTGATAAAAACATTTTGAAAATAGGTTGCGAGGCCCCTGACCTGTCTTTGTCTGCTGATGTGTAAGCTGACACTGCTGCTAAATGTAACTTCAGGGTTCAGGGCCTTAGGCACAGAGACTGTAGGTAGACTAGGTAGTCCAGGATTTTAGACAGACCTGCCTGGATGGGGGTTATCTGTCTAGAAGTGCAGCAGAAGGAAAATCCATTCCATTTTGAAGCATGTTTTCCTTGTTGCTGGTTTCCTAGAAACCTTTGGTACTTCCATTACTTTTTCAGGAAGGTTAAGCCAAAGAACTCTAGCTCTTTAAGAACCATGCTCTGCGGCACAGAGTTCTCAGATCTGGAAATGTTATCCTGCCTTGTGACAGTGTGAGCAGACTGTATCTCAGAGGCAGGTTGATAAGGAGGCCCGCTGGAGAGGGACAGGAACATGGTGTAGCAGATCTGCCTGGCTCAGTCTGGAGCTATGAGAATCACTGTTGCTGACTCCTTTCTCAGCTTTATCAGTACTCTCAGTAAAAGTGGGAATGGGGAGAAAGCATATAGAAACTGCCCTGTCCAGCTGAGGACTAGAGCATCCTCTTGGACTGAACCTACAGCTAGGGGTCTGCAACAAAAAGGTGGGAGCTGGTTGTTCTTCCAGGAAGCAAATAGGTCTATCACTGTGTACCCCACAGTCTGAACACTGATGCCAGCATACCTGCTGGTTCAGGGTCCATTTGTGAGTTCCTTGGCTGACCCTGCTCAGGGAATCTACCAGCATACTGTCTTTCCCTAGGAGGTGCACTGCAGATAGCTAAACTTTCAGGGAGTAGACTAAATTCCAGATCTTCATGGCTTCTGGGCATAGTTTTGAAGCTCTTTCTAATCCCTGCTTTTTTATGTAATATATTGCTGTGGTATTGTCCATTCTGATCTGGACAGACTGACCTTTGATCTGGGAGGAAAAAGCCGGCATTGCTAGGTACACTGTCCTGAGTTCCAGGAGATTTATGTGCTCTTCAGTCTCCTGTATGCTCCAGGTGCCACTCACAGTAAGGTCCTCCAGGTGGGTGTTCCAACCTAGGAAAGCAGCATCTGTTGTGAGTTCAACTGTAGGGGATTGCTGAAGGAAGGAAATTAACCTTTCTGAGATTGCATTCTTCCTTCCACCACTCCAATGCCTTTAGCAAGGTTTTTGTGACAGGCACCAGTTTGGACAGAGGGTCTCATCTCTGAAGCCAGTGGTCCCTTAGGTGATACTGGATATCTCTTATTTGAACCTTGCCCCTGGTACCACTGCAGTGGATGAGGCCATGTGTCCCAGTAACCTTTGAAAATCCCTTGCTGGTCTTAGCTGCCCTGCCTTGAAGGATTTTGCAGTTGAAATCAGATTTTCTACCCTTGCTTCAGAAAGGAATGCCCTCCCTTGCAGGGTATTTAGCTCTGTGCCAATAAAGTCCAGGACCTGAATTGGTTCTGTTTGTGACTTCTGAAGGTTTATGAGGAAGCCCAAGTCCTCCAATGTGTTCTGTATCAGCACTATAGAGGACTATGCTTCCTACTGTGTTTTTCCTGAGATCAGTCAGTCATCCAGGTAGGGAACAACCATCATCCCGTACCTTCTTAAATGTGCTGTCACTACAGCTAGGCACTTTATAAATACTTTTGGAGCTGAGGTGAGGCTGAAGGGAAGAGGTGTGAACTGGTATTGGCAGTTCTGAAGCCTGAACTTGCAGTACTTTCTGTAACTGGGCTTGTCTGGTATGTGAAAATATGCATGTAGGATGTGGAGGCCTTCTCTTTCTCTGTATTGCTTTTGTATGTGGTTTTATATTCATCCACCTTTTTCATGTAAGCCTCTGTTTGGTCACCAAATAGGGAATTTCCTTCAAAGGGGAAATCCACAGCTTTTGTCTGAGTGTTCAGGAATAGATTAGTAGTTCTAAGCAAGGCAGATGTTCTTAAGGACACTGTATGGGCCAAACCCTAGATGCAGTGTCATTTGTGTCCACTGCCATGTGAAACTGGTACTTTGTAATATCTATGGCAGATTTTGACATGTCATACACTGTGCCAAGTCACCAGTAGCTTTTTCACTCAGTGCCAGTATTGAATTTCCACAGTGCTTTCTGGTACTGAGCTGAGTAAGCCAAGTAAGCTGCCTGCCTCAGGGGCAGGGAAGTTGGCAAGTAGGCCTTTTTGGCCATATTGTCCAGTTTCCTATAATCCTGCTCAGGAGGCTGGGAGAAAAAAGGAACTTTTGCCTTATCACAGGTGGCAGTCTGGACCAGTCCCTTGTGGTCAGGATGGCAGTACAGGTACTCATCAGCACCCTGTCTATCCACTTGATATTTTTTCCTCAGTGTTCTTGTCAATGCCAGCAGCTGAGGTGGGTGCTAACATGACTTTGGTGGCTTTCTTGAGGGATTTATGAATGGTCGGCAACAATCTCCTTGTGGGAACTAAGCCCATCATGTACATGAATTCTACTTCTTTTTCATCCTCCTCAGTTTCATGTGAAGGGATGTTGAGGGCATTAACCACATGCCTTAAAAAGGTGGAAGGCTAGGTTTGATGGCCAAGGCACCTAGCTTCACCTGAGCTCTTTCCTTCTAGCTTGCTTGAAAGGACAGAAGAAAAAATTACTCATCTTAGTAATGTTGTTTCTTCTAATGGAGTCTTGCTGTATTCTGACATATTGCAGTGATGTCCAACCTTTGAACTGCCCCAGAGATGAAAGAGTTAACTTTCCATGCCAGGCATGGAACGCTGAGCTCGAGCTCGGTTGAGACTCTGTCTGTTGCTGTTTGAAGTTAAACCATCAGATCTTTACAAGCTAAACTCACTGGGTGTCCTGTGTGGAAACTGTAAACTTACACTAGCCAACTGGCTACTAAATATAATTAACGATTTTTTTGGTCCCAAAACAAAGACTCAAGTCAGGAAACCTCAAAAATAAAACAAAACACAACACCCACACACCCAAACTAAAGGGGTGAGAAAAGAAGGGGTGGGGACACCTCCCGAGTGCCAACACTGCTACTGCCCACCCACATACCAAAACCAGGTTCTGAGAGGGGAGGCAGGGGGGAGGTCAGAATACAGCAAGACTCCATTAGAAGAAACAAAATTACTAAGGTGAGTAATTTTTTCTTCAAACAACATGAAGTCTTGCTGTATTCTGACATATTGCAGACTACCAAGCAGTACCTCCATGGAGGAGGGACAGAACCTACTTAGGAAATAGGCTCTGAAGCACTGCTGTGCCAAACCGAGCATCACTCCTAGCCTGGATATCCAGAGAGTAATGCTTGGTAAAAGTGTGTACTGTTTTCCAGGTGGCTGCTTAACAAATCTCTAAGATAGGAATATCCCTGGCAGCAGCCAGGGAAGCAGCTGTACCTCTGGTAGAGTGAGCCCTCAGGCCTGAGGGTGGGATCCTACCTAGTGTTTCATAGCAAAATTGAATGCAAGAGACAATCCACCTGGCAACAGATCTCTTAGTGGCAGGTTTTCCCTTACCAACCTCACCATAAGTGAGGAACAGTTGGAGGGAGTCAAACCTGTGACCCTTGGTGCACTCTATGTAGTAGCTAAGGGCCCTTTTCACATCCAAACTGTGCAACCTCCTCTCCCCAGAGGAGGAATGGTCAGTGAAGAAAACAGGAAGAGACATAGACTGGTTAAGGTGGAAATCTGAAACCACCTTAGGCAAAAACTTCCTATTAGTCCTGAGGACCACCTTATCTCTATGGAAAGAGATAAAATTAGGCTCCACTGACAGGGCCTGTAACTCACTTATGCGTCTGGCAGAAGTGATGGCCACCAAGAAAACAGTTTTCCAAGGCAAGTACTTAAGCTCTGCTGAGGACAAAGGCTCAAAAGGGGGTTGCATAAGCTGAGCAATGCAAACATTAAGGTCCCAAGCAGGGGCAGGGTCCCTGAAGGGAGGATTGGTATGAAGCAATCCCTTGAAAAAATTAGAAAATACAGGATGAGCTGAAAGGGAAGAGTGCTTGCCTGCTGAGAAGAAGGCAGAGACAGCTGCCAGATGCACTCTTAGTGTAGCTGGTCTGAGTCCCAAGCTATTAAGGTGAACCATATAGTTAAGGACTGTGGGCAGACCAGCAGACTCTGGAGAAATATGCCTCCCAGAGCACCATACAGAAAATCTTTTCCACTTGGAGTTGTAAGTGTTTCTGCTGGAAGGCTTTCGAGAAGCCTTTAAGATATCCAGAACACCTTGAGAGAGGTGCAAATCAGCAAACTCTAACTCTTCAAGAGCCAGGCTTTGAAATTGAGAGATTTGAGATTCGGATACCAGACCCTCCCCTGAGCACATGTTAACAGGTTGTAATTCCTGGGAAGAGACAGGAGAAGGTGGACTGCTAAGGACAGCAAGAGAGGGTACCAGAGCTGTCTGGCCCAGTCTGGAGCAATCAGAATCATCTTGCAGGGTTGAGACCTGATTTTGACTAGAACCTTGAACAGGAGAGGGAAGGGGGGAAAAGCATACAGGAACTTCCCTTCCCAATTGAGAACTAGGGCATCCAGGGGGACTGAGCCCAACACTGGGGGCCTGCAGCAAAAGAGAGGAAGTTGGTGATTGTCTGGGGCTGCAAAAAGATCTATCTATGGGGTGCCCCATCTGGAGAAGATCACCCTCAAAACCAGGGGATCCAGGGACCATTTGTGATGGCCCTGAGATATCCTGCTGACAGCATCTGCCAGGACATTGTCCTTGCCTGGGAGGTGTACTGCTGTAAGAGAGGTGTTCAGGGAATAGGCCAGAGACCATAACTTCATTGCCTCTGTGCACAAGGCCTTAGACTGAGTGCCCCCTTGCTTGTTGATATACCACATTGTGGTGGTATTGTCTGTCCTGATCTGAACTACTTTGTTCTGAACAGACATGGAAAAAGCTTGAAGTGCTAGAAACACTGCTCTCAGTTCTAACAGATTGATGTGAAGCAGAGATTCCTGAGGAGACCACAACCCTTGGGTGGCCAGGTCCCCCAAGTGGGCTCCCCACCCAAAGAAGGAGGCATCTGTAGTAAGGATTAGAGAATGAGACTGAGTGACAAAAGGAACTCCCTGTCTTAGATTGTTCTGATCCTGCCACCACTGTAACGCCTGGATCAGGGTTCGAGTCACTGGGATTAATTTGGTCAGAGGGTCCTTTTTCTGAGACCAGAAGGCTCTCAAGTGGAACTGAATGTCCCTCATTTGAAATCTTGCTCCCTGAACCACTGCTGTAGAGGCAGCCATGTGTCCCAGGAGCTGCAGAAAATGCCTTGCTGGTTGAGACACCTGGAGGGTGAATGAAGAGGCCAGTGAGATAAGAGTCCTTGCCCTGTCCAGGGGAAGGAAGGCTCTTGCCTTTACTGTATCCAGCTCTGCCCCTATGAAGGTGAGGAGCTACACAGGCTCTAGAACTGACTTTGAAAGATTCAGAAGGAAACCTAGAGAAGTGAGCAGTTGCTGAGTTATCTGTAGGTGTAACTTGACTTGGTCTGGAGACTGGCCTACTATGAGCCAGTCGTCCAGGTATGGAATGATGGAGATCCTTTTTCTCCTTAGGAAGGCAACTACTACTGCCAGGCATTTTGTGAACACCCTTGGAGCAGAAGTTAGGCCAAAGGGCACTGCTCTGAATTGGTAATGGCCTGAGGGCAGCCTGAACCTGAGGTACTTTGGTGGGGGCTTCTATGAGAATATGGAAATAGGCATCCTTGAGGTCCAGGGAAACTAGCCAGTCCCCTGGCCTTAGAGAGGGTAGAATTATTCCCAGAGTCACCATTTTGAACTTTGGCATTAAAAGGTGCTTGTTTAAATATCTGAGATCCAGGATGGGCCACCATTCTCCTGTCTTTTTGGGGGTTAGGAAGTACCTGGAGTACAATCCCTTTCCCTTGTGTAGGGGTGGAACCCTCTCTATGGCTCTCAGCGCCAAGAGGGAAGTGACCTCTGCCTCTAGGGCAAGTGCCTCTGAAGGATTTGCAGGTGGAAAGGATCTGGTTCTCATCTTTGGAAATTTTTTGAAACTGAGAACCAGTCCCTGGCTTACTAATTCCAGGACCCATTTGTCTGATGTTAAAGACATCCAGTCCTGGACAAAGTAAGCCAGCCTGCCCTACAGGTGGTGGAGAATCGGCCCTGGCAAACCCATCAGGGTGCCTGTTTGGCAGGGGCTTTAGGCTGAGGGGTGAAACAGGCCTGCTTGTACCCCATCTGCCTCTCCTCTGAAGAACCCCATGAGCATAAGCAGAAGAGGAGGCCTGGCTTGTAGAAAGGCCTATGAAAAGGCCTGCCCTGCCCTGAATGCTGTCAGGGAGTGGCTTGCCTTCCCGGCCTGAGCACTCCCATAGGTGGTCCTGTATTCATCCATTTTCTTCACGTAGTTCTCCTCGCTTGCTCCCCAAACAGAGAATTACCCACAACAAGAAAATCCATGGCCTCAGTCTGGGTATCCTGAGACAGGCTAGTACATCTGAGCCAAGCCATCCTACGAAGGGCCACAGATGTAGCCATGACTCTAGATGAAACATCACTGGAGTCCACTGCAGCATGGAATTGCACCTTGGATGCCTCAATACCATCCGCAGCCACCTGCTCCAGCTCCTTGGCAAGCTGGCCAGGGACCTGTTTAGCTAAAGCCATTACAGTATCCCATCTAGATTTCTGATATCTAGCTGTATAGGCCATATAATTAGCCTGCCTGAGTCCCAAGGATGCTGCCATGTACTGTTTCTTTGCCATGGCATCAATCCTCCTGGAGTCCTTATCTGGGGTGTGTGAAGCCAAGGGTATATTTGCCTTATCACAGGCAGCAGCCTGCACTACCTCAACATGGCTGCATTGCTGAGAAAGGAACTCCGTATCTGAGCCTGAGAGAGTATACCTCTTGTCCATTCTCTTGTCCACAGGAGGTATATAATTAGGAGTCTTTAAAATTTTCATTGTCTGTTTCCCAAAGGACTTATGAAGGGGAATAGACAACCTCCTGGACTCTGGGATATCCATCATTTCAACATAGTCAGGCTCCTCCTGGTCATCCACAGCTTCTTCCATAGGAAGCTGAAGAGTTTCAGCCACTTTTTTGTAGAACATAAGATGGGAAGGGGACTCAGAAAGCCTAGGAGGAGAAACCCCTGAAGGTCTGTCTGGGGAGATGTCCGGGTCAATAGGCACATCCAGACTTTCGTAATCACCATCACTATCCTCATACTCTCCTTCCTCCTCCTCCTCCGGTTCATAAAAATCTTCTAAATTATAATCTGGAACCTGGGGAACAGACCGAACCGAGCCCCTTCCTGATGGTGCCAGTTCGGTCGGAACCGGGGTTAGCGACTGAACAATCCTTATCGCTTTGGCTATTTCATCAGCGGTCGGAGAAAGAATTTGTGGATCTGCACTGGCTGATTTATCGCTGCTTTTCTTTAACCCAGAACCGACTCACCATGATGGTTCTCACTTACCGAAGAAGTTTCGCCCTGGTCAGAGGCACTCCTTCTCAGTTCGTCGGAACCAAACCGGGCTGGCCATCCAGGTCAGCAGACTTCTTGGCCTCCGTTTCCCTGAGCCTACCAACTCTCTTTTCCAGGGTAGCTGCAGGAAAATTCTTGCAAATCTGGCAGTCTGAATCGAGGTGGTCAAACCCCAGACAATAAACACAGGTGGTGTGGGGATCAGCCTTAGCAAAGTCTTCCCCACACACACTACAGTGTTGAAACCCAGTGGGCCTGGTTTTTCTTTTGGGTTTCTCAGACATGGCCAGTCCTAACAAAACTTACCCTTTTTTCGGCAATCCGCCAGGCAAGACACCCTTATTGATTCCTGACTGTGTTACGGGTCGTGGACTGTTCAGTGAGGCGGAGTAAAGAATCTGACGGTTTAACTTCAAACAGCAACAGACAGAGTCTCAACTGAGCTGGAGCTCAGCGTTCCATGCCTGGCATGGAAAGTTAACTCTTCTCCGGGGCAGTTCAAAGGTTGGACATCACTGCAATATGTCAGAATACAGCAAGACTTCATGTTGTTTGAACTAAGAACCTTACCACAGTAAGGGAAAGGACTTTTGGCTAGGCAGATTTACTGTGTTATGTTGTTTTTATCTTGTACTCACAGGGATTGTTGCTGTTTGTTACTAACATTTTATTGCTTTATTTTTCTCTGATTCAAATTGCTGTTGCTGGGTATACCTTCTGCTGCATTATTTCAAGGTGTGTCTACAGGTGTGTGCTAACAGATTACTGCTGTAATCTTCTGATTCAAATTGTCTTTCGCAAGGTAGATCTTCTGTTACTGCTTTATTTTTCTCTGTAGCAAAGTGTTTCTTACAGGGTATATCTTCTGTGAAATTATTACAGGTGGTGCTTACATTTTTGTGACTTTTTATCATTAGGCTAAGCAAAATTACTGTTTGCCCCTATTTTATTTATTTATTTTTTGCTGAAAAGGTTTTTTTTGTCTCAGAGGTGTTGCAGTTTCGTTCTCACATTGAAGACAGGGAGAGCGAGAAAGCAGCCGCAGCTTCCTTGAATCAAGGAGGTTATTTTCTAGACTACACTGAACTGAATTATTACTTTTTGGACCTGTGTAAGTAACTAGTGTTCATTCTGTTTTTGGGGGTGGACTTTTCTTAGTTTTAACTTTGATTTGCCAGGGAGGAACTGTAGCTGGGAGATATTTGCAGTCAGTTGTGACTAGACCTGTTACTTAGCCTTTGTGAAATAGGTGGCTGAAAGGAAGGAAGGCACTCCCCGGGGTGGAGGGTAAGAGTTGTAGGTGACTGTTTCTGGACAGCATAGGTTTACTCCCACCCACATTTCCCCTCACTCCACCTGCCCCAAGCGCATAACTTCCTTTATAGCAGGGGCTCTGACATCACTTCCTCAAAACTGCTAACAACATACACCTGTTCATATCCTTAAAGACACAGCACACTGAATAGGGGAAAGAGACACTCACAAGCTTGCACACACTAAAACTAGAACAAAAACCAAAAAAGCATCTGTAACTGGAAGGGACACAGACATCTGGGGAGTGGTGCAATGCACTGGCTGTGGAGCAGCTGTCTTCCAGGAGACATTCTGGAAACTGCGTTGCTGCCCTATTTGCAGGCACCTCTCTGGTCTGAGGGAGGAGGTTGTTCGTCTCCATGCTGACCTGGCAAAGATTCGGGAAACCTGCTATCCCACCCAGGGACCACCCAGGCCACCGCCACTACCTCAGAGGTTGCCAAGAAAGAGGAGTGGTTGGATCATGGTGGGCTCAGGGAGGGTGAGGGTGGTGGAACAGAGGTGCATCCCTCCAGTTGTGCCTCTCCACAATTCATTCACCACTCTGGCAAAGCATGGTTCCTCTATGGAGGTACCTGCAGTGAAGACCAAGGAGGATGCTGGGAACCTCCACAATGGAGACCCACAGGAGGATGGCCCAGGACCCCACAGGGGAAGGAAACAACTCCTGGTGGGGGACTCAGTTGTTAGGGGGGTAGAACTGGGGAGGGAGGGAAAAGGGAGGTAAGGTGCCTGCCCCGCTCCAAGGCTTGGAGGGACAGGAAACAAATCCTCAGGATCGTGGGAGCAGAGGCAAGGGGGAAGGAGCTGGATGTCATTATCCACCTAGGAACGAATGACCTGGCTGAGAATGGGATCAGAGCGGTGCAACAGGAGATTGTGGAGTTGGGGAGGGGCCTTAGACAAGTAGCAAATGCGGTAACTTTCTCGGAAGTGCTACCTGTCTATGGCATGGATGAGGCTAGGGCACTCTGCACCATGGGATTCGATGACTGGTTGAAAAGCTGGTGCAGAGCTCAGGGATTTGGCTTCATTGGGGACTGGGGCTCCACCTGGAGGGATGCAGGCCTATACAGGTGCGATGGTTTGCATCTATCCTGGAGGGGAACCAGAATCCTAGGTGATAGGTTTAAATGCTTCAGTGGCAAGCATTTAAACTAGCCAAGGGGGTGGCACTGAAGAGGAGAATGGAAATCCTAGCCTCCCCAAAAAATCAGGGTAATTAGTGAGGTAAACACCAAAATAGAGCAGTCGATAGGGAGAAGGGCAGGGGAAAATGGAGAAAAAGGCAAAGGCTGTAGGGACAGGGATGGGGCAAAAAGAAATAAAGCCATAAAAAAATGGAGGGTAATAAGTACCAATGCCCATAGTCTGGGTAAAAAGCTCCCTGAAATGGTGGCCTTGATGGAAGAGGGATGCCTGGATATTGTGGCAGTCACAGAAACATGGTACACAGAGAACCATGACTGGGATGTCAACATACCAAGGTACACAATCTACAGGAGGGATAAGGAGGGAAGAAGAGGAGGAGGAGTAGCTCTCTCTATGTAAGGGAAGTGATAAAGGCAACAGAACTAAAGGGTAAACAGGGAGGAGAGGAGGCACTGTGGGTCACCCTGGAGACTGGAAATGGCTCCACAATCTGCACAGGGGTTGTATACAGACCCCAGTCTCAGGGGGAGGAAATGGACAAGGAAATTATAGAAGGCATCCTTGGGATGGCAGAGAAAGGGGAGATATTGCTGATGGGGGACCTGAATATGCCAGATGTTGACTGGAGCACTTTTACTGCAGCCACATCCAAGAGCAGGGCCATTCTCGATGCCCTACAGGGGGGCATGCCTCAGACAGCTAGTTTTGGAACCCACTTGGGAGAGAGCAATCTTAGACCTGGTACTCTCAAATGGGGATGGAGAGAGGATCTCTGATCTTGAAGTGGGTAGCCATCTGGGAACAAGCGACCACCAAACAGTGTGGTTCACGATAAACTTAGCTGTAGAGTCAAGCCACACAAAAGTGAAGGTACTGGACTTCGGGAGGGCTGATTTTGTCAAAATTGGAGAGTGCCTCAAAAAAGCACTAGCAAACAGGCAAGAAAGTGGGGTGGAGCAACAATGGGGAAACATCAAAACCGTCATCACAGAGGCAACAAGTCTGTGTGAAGCAAATAAACAAAACGAAGGAAAAAAACTCTATGGTTCTCAAAAGAAGTGGCGGGGAAGGTAAGGGAAAAAAGATAGCATTCAGGAAGTATAAGGAAATACAGAAGGAGCAGGACAGAGAACTGTACCTGTTAAAGCAGAAGGAAACAGGGAAGGCAGTCAGAATAACAAAGGCCCAAACTGAGGAAAAGATAGCCAACTTGGTTAAGAAGGGGGATAAAACCTTTTATAGGTACATTAGGGAGCAAAGCAAGACTAAGGCAGGGATACTGAGGCTGAACAAAGAGGAAGATGGTTGGGCAGAGAGCGACACTGAAAAAGCAGGGATACTGAATGAATACTTCTGCTCAGTATTCACAATGGAAAAGCAGGGGGAAACACCTAATCCAGTCAATAGAAGCACACTGGATAGGGGGGTTGATATTAGTCCTTTCACAGAAGAAAGGGTTCTGAAAGAACTCTTAAAACTGAAGGTGAATAAAGCAATGGGGCCTGATGGGAGTCACCCCAGAATTTTAAAAGAACTACGGGAAGAATTAGTAACACCACTGACTGCCTTTTTTAATAAATTATGGGAGGATGGGGTGGTACCTGAGGACTGGAGGAGGGCAGATGTGATTCCCCTTCACCAAAGTGGGAGCAAGACAGAGGCAGGAAACTATAAACCTGTCAGTTTGACCTCAGTGGTAGGGAAAATGATGGAATCACTTCTGAAAGAAAGAACTGTTGAGTACTTAGAGGCCAGTGGGTCACAGGACCCAAGGCAGCATGGATTCATAACAGGAAGGTCATGTCAAACAAATCTAATTGATTTATTTGACTGGGTGACCAAAGCAGTAGACTAGGGAGGGACTGTGGACATGGCCTACCTAGACTTTAGCAAGGCATTTGATACAGTCCAGCACAAAAGATTAATAAACAAATTAGCCAGCCTGGGAGTGGGTCCTAGGGTGGTAGCCTGGGTAAAACACTGGTTGGACAACAGGACACAGCGGGTAATAATAAATAGAGTCCACAGTGAAGAAAGGAGGGTTACTAGTGGGGTACCTCAGGGTTCAGTACTGGGACCGGTCCTTTTTAATGTCTTTATAAGTGACATTGCAGAGGGACTGGAAGGGAAAGTATGTCTCTTTGCAGATGACACAAAGATCTGAAACAGGGTTGATATACAAGGTGGGGTGGAAAGGATGAAAAGGGACTTGGCAAGGTTGGAGGAATGGTCAAATGTATGGCAACTTAGATTCAATGCAAAGAAGTGCAAAGTAATGCACCTGGGAAACATAAACCTAGAGGAAGAGTACACAATGGGGGGTGAGATACTGACAACAAAAAAAATGGAAAGGGACCTGGGGGTAGTCATATCAGATGACCTAAAGGTGGGCCAGCAATGTGAGAAGGCAGTAAGGAGGGCTGGGGGGATACTGGGATGCATAGGGAGAGACATCACCAGTAGAAAACAGGAAGTTGTTGGCCCTCTGTACAGACAGTTGGTAAGACCACATCTGGAGGACTGTGTACAGTTCTGGAGACCCCATCTCTGCAAAGACATAGACAGGGTGGAGGCTGTCCAGAAGAGGGCAACCAAAATGATGCAGGGTCTGCATCAGAAGACATATGAAGAAAGATTAAAGGAACTAAAGATGTATTGCCTCGAGGAAAGGAGGGAGAGGGGGGACATGATAGAAACTTTCAAATACCTCAAGGGAATCAACAAAGTCCAAGAGGGTAGCATCTTTCAGAAAAAGAGATGTGCAAAAACAAGGGGGCACAATTTGAAGATAGAGGGGAAGGCTCAGAGGTAATGTGAGGAAGTATTTCTTCACAGAGAGGGTTATGGATACATGAAACAGCCTTCCTGAGGAGGTTGTAGAGTCAAAAACAGTGGGGGAATTCAAAAATGCATGGGACAGACATAAGGCAGTTCTAGTGGGGGGTAGGAGGAAGTAGGCTGTTGGTTAACTAGGATCTGCAGCTTATCCGTTAGGTAGGGAAATGGGCAGACTAGGTGGGCCAAGCGGTCCTTATCTGCCATCAAATTCTATGTTTCTATGTAGCAGGAGGTATAGTCCTCTGAAGGCCTAGAAGGAGAGCCAGTTTCCTGCTAAGGAGAACCATCTGGTCCTATGGGTTCTCCTTCCCCCACATTATAATACATTTCAACCTCCTCCTCCTCCACATGCATTGGGAATGGAACCAGAGCCTGGGGTGGGGGTTGGGGGGGCAGCAGGCAGATTTATGAAATTCCCCATACCTTGGAATCCCTGGAGGAATTGCCATGCCTTTGTCATGTCCTCTACTGAGAGCATTTGTCTTGTGTCCACTGGCGGCTCCTTTCCTTCTTCAGAAGAAGGGACAGTGACATTTTTTTTTTTTTGGCAGGCTCCATTTCCAGTGCCTGCTCTGAGGTTCTTTTATTTTTACTGGATTGAGGGTTCCCCCTTTCAGATACCCTGAGTGCTGAACCATCCTTAGCAGCTTTATGTTTATTTCCTTTCCCCTTCAACAGGGACTGCTGCTTACTCTGAGGGGCTGGACCCTCACCTGAGCCTTTTGGTAACATTGAAGCATACTGAGAAGCCATAAAGCCATCAAATTTCTTAGCCCTTTTCGTTTGTATTTTAGAGAAAAACTTTTCACAGAGATCACAATCTGAAAATCCATGATCTGAACCCAGACACCTTAAACAAAGCCCATGGCAGTCTGCCTTTGCCAGGAGCCGAAAACAAATCATACCATTTTTAAAACCTGTTGGTCCTGTCTTCTTTTTATGTCTGGCAGTCATGCCAAACACGGACAACCTTGAAAGATGTTTTTGGTTCCTAGTAAAAAATACCCAAAGTATAAAAAGCCCAAATAATGTTAAAAAGGGCGTTAACAAATGTGGTTCAGTTCCTCAAAAAAGGAAACCGCAAGTTAAAAGGTTACCTCAATAGAGGTTTTACTAAATCAGAATATTACAAAAGTTCATCTTGATTCCCAATATGTGGAACCAAGTGTAACTTTAAGTAAAAATGCAAAGCAGTTATGTAAAAACAATCTTTTTATTTATTTTTAAGCAGTTAAATAACAATTCCCTTAAGCGGGAACCAAGCTGAAAAAAGGCATTCCCTGGCTCCTGGGAACTGGTTGGGAACCAGAGAAAAATAGGAAACTTATACAAATTAAACAAATAACACCCTAAGTAAAGGGAACATTGAATAATAAACTAAACTACATAAAACTAAAATATTTAAAACAACAAACTGTAAACTGACCAGAAGTGTAGGAAAGATTTCAGGGCGACTACTCTCCCCAGGCAGAGAAATAAACCAGATGTTAGAACACAGGGGTGTGCATAATCACACAGCAGAGTTTGAACTTCATTTCAAATTCCATAATCTGCATAAAATTATAAGGCTCCGGCTCTGCTCATTCCAGGGAAATGATTGCACTTGTTAAACATAAGTGATGGATTCCTGGGACCGGAACTGTTCCTAAGTAATGGAGACACTTGCAGGGTGTGAGACCTGACATTGCCTCGTTCACGAGAATGCCTGCTTGAAGAGTTGTCTGGTGAACAAGAGGACGTATACAACAGTCTCCTTCAACAGGACTTTTAGAAGCCAATCATCGATGTATGGGAAGACACAGAGGCCTTCCCTTCTAAAGGGAGGCTGCAACCAACACAAAACAACAGCTGCATTACATATAGTAAAGACACGTACTGCAGACTACAAACTAAATGGCAAGACTCAAAATTGATAGTGTGAACCTTGGAGAATAAACCGCAGGTATCATCTGTGGATCATGATATGGAAGAAAGCATCCTTCATATCCAGGGCACACATCCAATCCCCCTTGCATGGGCAGGGAGAGGAGGGACTATAAAGAGACCATTCAGAATTGCTTGTGTTCTACAAACAAGTTGAGGCCTTGTAAGATGGGCCATAAATTTCCAGTCCAATTTGGTACCAGGAAGTACTGGGAATAATAGCCCATGTTCATTGTTGGAACTGGGACAGGTTCTATGGCCCTTTTTCTGGGGAGGGTTTGAACCGCCTTCAACAGGAGGGCAAGTTGTCTTAGAGGGTAACAGTTTGGCAAGGGAGGGTGGAACGGAGGGACAGAGAGGAGTTCCAGGGCATGCCTTGCTGAACCACCTAAAGCACCCAAGCATCCATCATGATCTCCTTCCACTTTGGAAGGAAAAGGGAGATACAGCCCCCCCCCCCCATCAGGATGCCCTGATCTGCAGAGGCCAGAGGAAGGGGAAGAGAGTGAGATGGTGCTGGGGGGCAGCAGAGGCACCGCCAATACCTGCATGTTTGGTGAACCTGGCATGGGTACCAGGAGGAAGATTAGCCTGTAGGAAGGCTTGGAGCCACTGAGAGCCATGGCCAGGTCCCCAGGAGTAGCCCCTATTGGGGTGAGCATAGGGCCTGCATAAGGAACCCTGGCCCCTACCCCAAGGCTTAGGATTCAAAGTATGCAGGGTCATTTTACATGACTGGAGGTCCCACAAGGCAGACTCTACATTGGAGCCAAAAAGCTGCTTACCTTTAAAGGGAGCATTAAGGACTGTTTGTTGGACATCAGAGGCAAAGCAAGCAACACATAACCAAGAGTCACAGCACAGGCAAATGGCAAAAGCAGCATCCAAGGCATCTTAAGCGAACCTTAAAAGGTGCTTACCAGCCCCAACCCATTGTCAACAGTCTGCAGGACTCATTTTTTCAGGGCCATCAGGCAGCTTGTCAGCCATGGCAGGCATAGACTTCCAAAGGTAATTCTAATATTTGATCATGTAAGCCTGGCAGTTGGCAATTCAGAGTCTAAGGGATGCTGAAGCATATGTCCTTTTGTCCATGAGATAAAGCTTCCTTATGAGGACGACGAGAGCTCAAATGTTTAGCAGCCTTACACCTACCATGAGAAGCCAAGACAACCATGGAATCCATCTCTGGTTGACAGGAAGAAAAAATTACTCACCTGTAGTAATCTTATTTCTTCCCAGGGATCCACTAATATTATTACTCTTTGCAGTGCCCCTTTAAGTCAGCACTGCCCCGGATCCAAATAGAATGCTATGCTAATTATGGAATGTTTAGCTTGTGCATTCATTTTCAAACTGCCCTATTCTAACTCAGATTTCTGTGAAGCCTGCAAAGAGGCCATAATATATGTATATATATATATATATATGTGTGTGTGTGTGTGTATATATATATATATATATATATATATATATATATATATATATATACACAGTATATAACAATGAATAATTATAAAGTTAATGGCCATCAGGGCCATGAAAAGAAGTAATAGGCCAAGAAAGGGCCAACAAAACATTAAAGAATGAGTCCTCTTTTCTGAGCCAGATGCACCCTTAGAAAAGAACCTACTAGCTAGGTATTAGATAATGTGCCAACAGATGACATATCCATCATACTGAGAGACATCTCAACTGTACAGAGTATTTTTTCTGAGATTCTAAGGGGAGGACCAGGGGTAGGGAGTAATAATATTAGTGGATCCCTAGGAAGAAATAAGATTACTACAGGTGAGTATTTTTTTCTTCTAACACCAGGAATCCACTAATATTATTACCCTTTGCAGACTACGTAGCAGTACCACTAGGAGGTGAGCAGAATCTATTTAGGAAAAAGACTCTGCAAAACAGCTGTTCTGAAACTGACATCACTCCTGGCCTGGGTATCTACGCTGTAATGCTTAGTAAAGGTGTGGACTGATCTCCAGGTAGCTGCTTTACAAATCTCCAGAAGAGGAACGTCCCTGGAAGCTGCAGTGGTGGCAGCTGTGCCCCTTGTGGAATGGGCCCTAAAACCTGAAGGAGGGACCTTGCCCACCTTTGTATAGTAAAACTGAATACACTGGATTATCCATTGAGATATAGTCCTCTTTGAAGCACAAGATCCCTTACCTACTTCCCCATAGGTAAGGAACAACTGTTGCCTGTCCTGCTTATGATCCTTGGTATTGGCTATATAATAGCTCAATGCTCTCTTCACATCCAAACTATGCAGCCTACACTCACCAGAACTGGCGTGTGCTGTAAAGAATACTGGTAGGGTAATAGACTGATTTAAATGAAAGTCAGAAACCACCTTGGGAAGGAATTTTCTATTAGTTCTCAACACCACCTTATCATTGTGGAAAGAAATATAGTCCTTTTCCACACATAGGGCTTGTAACTCACTTATCCTCCTAGCAGAGGTAAGTGCCACAAAGAAAACTACCTTCCAGGTGAGGAATTTTAACTCTGCAGTAGCCAGGGGTTCAAATGGCGGGAGCATAAGCTAGAAAATACAAATGTTGAGGTCCCAAGCTGGCACTGGTTCCCTGTGAGGGGGAAACAGGTGTAAAAGGCCCTTAAAGAACCTTCTAAATATGGGATTCGAGGCTAGTGATACCCTTTCCCTACAGACAGATAAGCTGAAAGTGAAACAAAAGGAACTTTTAGGGTTGAATGTTGCAACCCCAGGGAATGCAGATGAGACAAATAATCTAAAAGGGTTGGAATGCCAGCCTGTGCTAGGATTAAGCCCTTTTCTGTACCCCAAATAGAAAACCTTTTCCATTTTGAAGCATATATTTTCTTAGTAGAAGGCTTTCTATAACTTCTAAGGACTTCTAAAACTGTTTGAGAGTACTGGGAGTCTGGATACTCTAAGTCCTCAAGAGCCAAGCTTAGAGTCTGAGATACCTGAGATTAGGATGTACCACCCTGCCTTGGAAGGAAGTCAGCAGATTGTACCTCTGAGGGAGGTAGATCGGTTCGCTCACTGACATTGAGAGTAACAGGGAATACCAAGGCTGTCTTGGCCAGTCTGGTGCTATTAGAATCATCGAGGCTGGCTGTGACCTGAGCTTGATGAGTACTCTGAGAATCAAAGGAAAAGGAGGAAAAGCATAAAGGTATTTTCCTGTTCAGTCGAGAATCAGGGCATCCACTGGGACAGTTCCTTTCACAGGAGCCCTGTAGCAATAAAGGGGTAAATGGTGATCCCGGTAGGAAGCAAAAATATCCAGCTCTGGGGTTCCCCACCATCTAAATAGGACCTGCACCACTTGGCTGTTCAGTGCCCATTCATGATGGGCCTGGTTTACCCTGTTCAAGGCATCTGCCAGTGTATTGTCCTTCCCTGGCAGATGACTTGCTTGTATGGAGGCATTTATGGAGTAAATCAGGCTCCATATTTTCATTGCCTCTCTGCATAGTGGAGTGGATCTTGTCCCTCCTTGTTTGTTGATATACTGTATAACCCCTTACGAACATACAAACATACGAAATTTGCCAGCAGATAAAGGCCTAGAGGTCTATCAAGTCTGCTCGAATCTGCAGCTAGCACACCTTATTCTGCAGCTGCCCTTCCCTTCCACCCTTCCCCTTCATTAACCTTCCCCCTTGTCCTGTCCCATCCTCGTTTGAAGCAGTCCAATGTTCTACTGCATACCACTTCAGCAGGTACGCATTCCACCCAGCCATCACCCTCTCTGTAAAAAAGTTCTCCTCATCTCCTCCTGAACCTTCCTCGCTCCAGTCTCATATCATGGCCCTGGTGGCCCTCCCTCCTTACTTTGAACAGCCCCTCTGTCCCCATCTTGTTTATTCCTTTCATGTATTTAAAGGTTTCAATCCGCTCACCTGTCTCCCTCTCCTCCAGTGAGTACATGTTCAACTCCCTCAACCTCTCTCGTATGATAAGTCCCCAGCCCCTTGATCATCTTTGTGGCTCTCGCTACCCCCTCCAGTAACGTAATGTCCCTCTTCAGATACGGACGCCAGTACTGCACACAGTACTCCAGGTGTGGTCTAACTAATGACCTATACAGTGGCAGAATCACCTCCTCCCTCCTCGAGGATATACCCCTTGCAATACAACCCAGCATTTTGTTGGCCTTTGCAGCTGCCTTCATACATTGTGCCGAGTTGTTCATTGACCCTGTAATGAGCATAACCCTTATTTTAGAGGACAAAAAATATTCACTATATCCGCTGATAGCTATTCAACTGCAGAAATACTTTGACAGCTAACATTGTTTGAAAGAGAAAAATAGTGTGTTGCACTTCTTAATGCGTGTTAAACTGCATCAGAGCACAGCTAACAGCAACCAAAATGACAGCATTAAATTTGTTCTGTCACACAGCAAAACAGTAACCATTCTCATGAGGTTATATGAGGTTATACTGCTTACTGTATCACCAGCTTCTTCTGTACCTCTCGCAGATTCCCTGCCCTGCCCTCGCTTGCTTGTCATTTATCTTGGCTTTATACAGGAATTACTGTATATCCTCTCCATCTGAATCCCTGTACTGCCCCCTCCACAATCTGAACGGCTGCAACTCTGAGAGGTTCACTGTACCTCTTGCCAATGCCCTGCCCTCGCTCGCTCATCTGAATCCCTGTACTACCCCCTCCATAGGTTCACTGTACCTCTCGCCGATGCCCTGCCCTCACTTGCTCATACTACATATATTGTAATGGTATTGTCTGTTCTGACCTGAACCATTTTTCCCTTTATACGATGAATGAAAGCCTAAATGGCTAGGTACACTGCTCTTATCTCAAAGAGATTTATGTGCAGAAATGACTCTGCAGCACTCCAGGACCTGTGAACTGTGTGGTCCCCTAGGTGGGCACCCCATCCTAGGTGGGAGGCATCTGTTGTGAGCACCAAGGAGGGGGGCTCCTGTAAAAAAGGCACCCCGTCCCTTAGGTTGTCTGGATCCTTCCACCACTGGAGGGCCTGTAGAAGAGTTTTTGTTACAGGGATTAGTTTTGAAAATGGATCTCGTCTCTGGGACTAATGGGCCCTGAGGTGAAACTGAATGTCCTTCATTTGGAATCTGGCACCCATGACTGTGCTTGTTACTGCAGCCATGTGGCCTAACAGCTATATGTAACCCCTAGATGGCGCTATCCCAGGGGCTACTACCCCTGCCTGATTTGCCACTAACAGGTTGAGGGGCCTGGATCCAATGTCGGGTGCCTCCACCCAGAGGTCAGGGTTTGCAATAGTTAAACTAACTTGGTCACAGCCCTCTGGGACACTGCAACCCCTTTCTTCCCACTAGTGGCCCACACAATATATCAGAATTACCTTCACAGTATACACTTACCCCCAGGTCTGGTTCCGGCACTGGGACCTCCTGTGAAATGAGATACGATGCAACAATCACAGTACAGTACTTTAACATAGACAAATACCTCAGGCAGTATAACTTTGCTGAAACAAGCAGCTCTGATTTATTTGGGGATATAACAAGGACAGGGAAATCAGGTTAATTAGCTTATCACTCTAATAATCTACCTCATGGCTCTGTGCACAGGCCTATCCCTATCAGTTACTGTCCCTGGGTACCCAAGCCCTAGTGGCTAGTCCAAACCGTGGCAGCTGGTAGGGCCCTTTCACACAGAGAAAGGAGAATTAAACAGTCAGCAGTACAGTAATTCCATTTGGATTTAATGTGGCAATTCAACAGGGCGACCCTGAATTAGTACTCCGACCTCCAAATAAGATAGGGTCCTTCAATATCAGCAGGGCTACTCTTGAGCTCAAGAGACTCTTCACACATTTATATGGTAAAAAAAAAAAGTACTATACCAGGCAGGCTGCTTCTCTATCCGATCACTAATTACTGCACAATACCCGGAGGAGACACACACAGTTCCTGACAGACCGAGTGCAATTCAATCATTTCTCCAGTCTTCTACAGGGTGAGCCTGGTTTCTACTCTTCAGAGATCCTTTGATTCTTTTCACAGGACAGTTCAGTCCTAACAAGCTGTTACACAAACTGCAGACCGGAACTCTGGCCTTACACGTTTTTTGACTAAAACTGCACACCGAAAAGCACAGGGCTCCTTCCTTCTTCACTGCCAAAGCTCAACTGAAACTCCAACTGACAAACCGGGCACTTCCTTTGAGTTCCTCCCAGTTCTTGACTGGATTGGCTGTCACTCACAATAGACTGCTGCTGTTGGTCCAAAAAGCACTGAAGTCTAAACTACATCTCCCAGAGTCACTGCCCATACAATCCTCTTGTGGCTGGCTCAGATTATGAGTCAAGTTCTGATTAGTCAAGGCACCATTTTAGAGCAAGCACCCCACACTGATTGGTCCAGTTCAGCAGTTCAAAACTAGAATGGGGAACTAGCAGACACAGTTCTGACTGCAAAGAAAGCAGGTTAGACAAACTGTAGTTTCATTATTACTCTAAATAATTTCTGGCAAACAGTTACATCTTTCAGACAGGTTCCCTTTGCACTCCTAGTGACTGCAAAATGAAGTGAATTGGCAGCAGCTGGTAGTACTCAATCAAAAGAAACACAGTCCCCCATACAAACTAATTATGTCTGCAAGCAGACAGCTCTTAAAGGCGGTACCAGAGGTTCTAAAACACTCACTGATAAAATGCTTAAACGCCAAACACCATTCAGGCTTGGAGCATTCAGCAAGCTCCTGGAAGTCTTTTGGGAACCCCCATTTGCAGGGGGTATATAAAAACTGAGTTGCTGGTTTTGGCCTGCCCAGGATGAATGAGCTTGCTAGAAGCTGAATGGCCTGTACCCTTTCCAAGGTTAGGAAGGCCTTTCCCAGAATTGTATTGAGTTTTGCCCCTATGAACTGCAATACTTGGACTGGAGTGAGAACCGATTTCTTGACATTTAGAAGAAACTCCAGGGAGGAGAGAACACTTTGAGCTAACAGTAAGTGATCTGACACTTGTTGTTGGGATTTTCCCACAATCAGTCAGTCATCCAGCTATGGAAAAACCTGTGACACCCAGTTTTCTGAGATGTGCCACTACTACTGCTATGCACTTTGTGAATACTCTTGGTGCAGAGGTAAGGCCGAAAGGAAGTGTTGAGAACTGGTAGTGGCCTGATGGGAGAGAGAACCTGAAATATCTTCTGTGCGATTCTCTGACAGGGATGTGAAAATATGCATCTTTTAAATCTAGAGAGGCCAACCAGTCCCCTTTTTGTAGTGTTGGCAGAATTATTGTCATTGTGACCATTTTGAATTTGACCAAATACTTAGTTTAGACGTCTGAGGTCTAGTGTAGACCGCCACTCTCCAGTCTTTTTTGTTGTTAGGAAATACCTGGAGTAGAATCCTTGCCCTCTTTGACTGGGTGGAACAGGCTGGACTGCTTTTACCAATAATACGTTTTTTCACCTCCTGCTCCAGCAGTTCTCTTTGTGAGGTAGGAACTGATGCAAAACATTTTACCCTTAGAGGGGGGAAGGGACTTGAAACAAAGGAAAAAACCCTGACCCACTATTTCCAGGACCCATTTGTCTGATGTTATTCTTGACCAGTCCTGAAAATAGTGGGACAGCCTGCCTCCTACTGGATGTGGAGAGGCAGCCTGAAGGGAAAGTCAGGGGTTCTGCTTTTGCTGTTGTTGAGGTTGGGTAGAATGGGACCCTCTGCGGGAGCCCCTTCTTTCCCAGGCCATGCAGAAACCCATCTGCTGGGGTTGGTACTGTATCTGCGGAGCAGCCTGCACCACAAAGAAAGGTCTTCTAAAGGTAGATCTGCCCCTGCCTCCCCTAGAATAAGATGTGGAGGGGGAAGGTTTGTCCTGGTGGAATTACTTCTGAAAGCAGTCTTGTATTCGTCTACTTTCTTCACGTAGGCTTCAGTTTGTGCACCAAAAAGTGAATGGCTCTCAACTGGGAAATCCATTGCTTTGGTTTGAGTGTCCTGGGTGAGGTTAGTAGCCCTCAGCCAGGCAAACCTTTTCATGACTATAGTACCAGCCAACCATCTGATAGCAGTGTCATTTGTATCTGCTGCCATCTGGAATTGGTATTTGGAAGCCTCCAAACCTAATTTGGCTGTCTCTAGCAATTCAGAAACAGTGAGAGAGGGATTCTTAAAACCTGTAGGTCCTGTGTTCTTTTTAGGTTTATCTGTCATTCTAATAAAACAGGACTCAGAAACTGCTTAAAATATGAAGATATTAAATATTTAATTGTCAGTTTTAGTAATAAAGAGATTGGTTCAGAAACAGACATTTTTTTAAACAGAACCGCGGTTCCGATCAGTTCAGGAATCGAGAACTGCTATTAGAACCGGAACACCTCGGTTCAAATTTAGTAGATTTAAATGTTTTTAAAGAAAAACACTCGGAAACTTAAGTAAGAGTTTCCTTTTGAAATTTACCAAGCAATCGGTTGCCCCACGGTTCAAAAAGAACCACGAAGAACAGAAAAAAAAACTAAACAACTTATAAATGAGGTAGAATTGCTAAAACACAATAAGAATAAGGCAGTAATGAAAAATAAGACAAAATGTTTAAGTTTCTTTTGTTCTTATGCACAATTTAGATGATCTTAATAGAGAGATCTCCAGGGCATCTGAACTTTGCAGCGGAGACAGAAAATCTGAGGTAGAATCCAGGCAGTTAGAATAGGGCAGTTTGAAAATGAATGCAGAAGCTAAACATTTCATAATTAGCATAGCATTCTATTTGGCTCTGGGACAGTGCTGACTTAGAGGGGCACTGCAAAGAGTAATAATATTAGTGGATTCCTGAGGTTAAAATAATAGGGTTTATCAGATGGCGTAAGATATTGTTTATCCGTGTTACAGGGCACAGCTGGTAAAGCACAAGGTCTGTACCAAACAGCCTGTATTAACTCCTCCAATGCCAAATGGATAGGAGGAACAATCACAGTAAGGGAGGCAGACACCTCCAAGGACTCAAAGTTATCTCTTAGAGGAATCTTCCTCCTCGGAAAAAAATCCCAGTTTAGACTTTACAAGCCGGAAGAAAGCCTGAAAGGAGGAATCTTCAGCAGAAGACTGAGCTGTATGATGCACACTGCCCTCACTACAGGAGGATAAAGTGGAGCTAGAGCAGTCCACATCAGAAGGGGTCAGATCTTCCTCCCCATCATCAAATTTCTCCTCCATATATTCAGGATTGTATTCCAATTTCTCCTCCTCCTCATCAATGGTCATGGTCACTGGGTCAATGACAGAAGGAGGCTGAGTAGGAAGACCCACTGACAGACTAGGCGTCAATGGAGGAAGCAGCCTACTAGGTACAGGGACCACATAGGCATAGCCAGGGAGTGTTTCCTGGGTCCCTCGAAAACTCCTCCCATCTTGTGTCCATTAAGTTTTCATAAAAAGAATTTCTGAACACCAGGATCAAATTACTGTATTTCTGTGGTGGAAACTCCAAAATCCTGGCTATGCAGCTGGACCAGCAGAAGGAACTCCGACAGTGACCCTGACAATGGTGACAGGGTTAGCATCGATGGTGGAGTCAGCAGCAGAAGCTTTTGGAACAATTCAGACATCACCTGAGAAAGCATCTGCATGTCCACAGACCCCAACAGAGTAGTCAACAACAGAACCATTGATGAGGCAGTGCCTGACAGCAGAATCATCTGAGAATCCCCCAGCAATGCATCAGAGCCTGTGCCAGACCAAAACCCTGGGGTCTGAGAGACAGTCGGGGGGAGGGGGGGGAAGCAGAACCACAGACCCTGAGGCCTTAGCCTGGGATCTGTCTTTTTCAGAGGAGCAAACAAATAAAACCAGGGCACTCACCAGGACAAAATACAGCTCAGACACTGAAGATAAGTGCTATAAATGCTTTATTACTGTGCAAGTGCACCAAATATTCACTCAACGTTTTGCATATTAGCTTCCTCAGGAGTACTTCCTGAGTAGGGGTGGACTGACAAACGGTTGACAGCAGAAGAAAGAAGTGAGAAATGATGGCGATGCTCATGTTATATAGGTGGCGATGATGCAAGTCAAGATGGGTGGTCCTGAGTAGCAAAAGTTTCCGGGTGGCCCTGACGCTGATGGCTTACAGTTCCATGATGTTTTTATTTATTTTATTTATTTAGCTTTTGTTGACCGGGTAAGTGCACTAGACAAATTCTGCCTATTTTCAGGCACGACCCGGGGGAAGGGGAATACAGATGAATGCCAACTGACCTTGAACCAGATTAAGCTGTTGGTGGTATTTTTTTAGTGAATGAGGGAAATTTGGCCAGGACACCGAGGAAATTCCCCTACTCTTTTCGATAAGTGCCATGGGATCTTTAACATCCACCTGAACTACCACCAATCCAGGCAGATGGGACCTCGGTTTAACGTCTCATCCGAAAGACGGCACCTCAGAAGTGCAGCACCCCTCTCATGCTGCACTACAGTGTCAGTACTGGGATATTAACCCAAGTGCCAGATGTGGGAACTGAACCCACAGCCCTCTGATCTCCCGGCCTCAGAGGCGAGTGTGCTACCTACTGAGCCACTGACACTGCTATGTGTCCTTGAAAAAGATCTACCATTCACAAGAATGCTCCCCAGATTCATGGATTAGTATGCAAAGACACCGTGTCTTTGTGAAAAACCAAATAAGGCTCTTTACAAATCAAAGCCTGAAGCTCAGAAATCCTTTGAGCAGAAGTAATAGCAACTAAAAACAACGCTTTCCATGACAGAAAGCATAGCTCGCAACTCGTGACTCGCTCAAAGGGAGGCAGAGTGAGCTTTTCCAAAATGAAAAGAAGGTCCCATGGAGAGACTGGGTCCCAAATGGGAGGCTTCAAATGCAGGATACCCTGTAAGAATGTGTGGGATACCTCCAACTTGGCAACAGCTTTGCCCTCAACAGGTGCATGGTACGCAGAGATGGCAGAATGGTGCACCTGAATAGAGGAGTACCCCAGGCCTGAGTCTGAAAGAGAGAGCAGGTACTCTAAGATCAGATTTGCTGGACAGGTGACGGGATCCAGGTGACGAGCAGCAGCCCAGAGGGAAAAGCACTTCCACTTCATGGCATAAGTGGCCCTGGTAGAAGGCTTTCTATCTGCCACCAGGACATCAGCAGCCCTGGTGAAAATCCCAAAGCGGGTGACAGCTAAGTCTGCAGGAGCCACATATGAAGATGTAGAGACTTGAGGTTGGGATGAACCAGGGTGCCCTGTTCCTGGGTGAGGGCAAGGGCAAGGGAACTGGAGGTTCCGCTGCCAGCTGCTGCAGCAGAGGGAACCAAATCTGATGCTGCCAGTAGAGGGCTATGTGAATCGTCTTTGCCCCCTCTGACTGCAGCTTGAGGAGAACCCTCTGCAGGAGGGGGAAGGGAGGGAAGTCATACAGGAACCTATCTTTCCAAGAAAGCGACAGCGTGTCGTGCCAGAAAACTCCAGGCCCTGGATCAAGCGAGCAGAAAAGTGGTAGTTTTGCATTGAGTGGGGACGCAAAAAGGTCAAACTCTGGACAGCCCCACCTGTCGAAGAGGTCAGTGACCACTGAGGACAGAAGCTCCCGCTCATGAGTCCTTGACCTGGATCAGCTTAGGCTGTTGGCCAAGGTGTTTTAGGTGCCTGGAACATGGACTGCTGGGAGTTCCAGGTCGTGCTCGATGGCTCACTACCAGACTCTCACTGCCTCCTGACAGGAGGTAGGAATGAATGCCCCCCTGCTTGTTGATGTAGTATACCACAGACATGTTGTCCAACTTTACCAACAGTGGGCCAGAAAGAGTGTGTGCCTGGAAGGCCTACGGAACATAAAGAACTGCCCGCATCTCTAGTACACTTATGTGGGGATGCTGCTCTAAGTTGGACCAGGTCCCCTGTGTCTGACAGTTGGCTAAGTGAGCACCCCAGCCCAGACTTGAGGTGTCCGTGGTGAGAATCTGCTGAGGGGACACAGCTCGGAAAGGAACCCCTCACAAGAGATTCACAGGGTTCTGCCACCACTCCAAGGTCCTCCTCCTCCTCGGGTCAGGGACCACCACCGACTGATCCAAGTCATCGGTGTGTTGGTCCCACTGGACCTGAAGAGTCCATTGGGGAACCCTCATATGCAGACAGGTTATGGAAACTGTGGCTATAGCCGCTACCACGTACCCTAAGAGGGGGCAGAACACTCTGGCTGGTATCTGACGGCTGGAGGATATTAGCCGGGCCTGCGCTATCAAGCGCTCTGCTCTGTCCATTGGCAGGAAAGCTCTGCCCTAGGATGAGTCCAGGACTGCCCCAATATACTGGAGGCATTGGCTCAGAGAGAAACAAGACTTTGGCAGGATGACTGTGATCCCCAGGGCCTGGAAAAGTCGAAAGATACCTTCCAGGGTCTGTAGCAAGAGGTCCCTGGAGAGTGCTGTCAGCAGCCAACCATCCAGGTAAGGGAATACATTGAAGCTCTGTCTCCTCAGGGCCACGGTCACCATTGTTAGGCAATTGGTAAAATCCTGAGGTGCCCAATGGGAGGGCCCTGAACTGGAAGTGGTCCCCCTGGAAGCAGAAACGAAGGAAGCAGCGGTGGACCGGAAAAACCTGGGCATGAAGACAGGCATCCTGCATTTCCAGGGAACAGAGTCAGTCCCCTTGTTGAAGGAGGGGCAACAGCCCCTGGAGAGTGACCATCCTGAAGTGCTTGTACTTTATGTAGAGGTTCCGTCATCTGTGGTCCAGAATCGGTCTCAGATCCCTCATTTTTGTGGGGATGAGGAACAATGTCTTTTCCAAGATGGCAGCTGCTATGAGCCTGCCAGTGTTTTAGGTCTGTGTTTTTAGCTTTGTTTTTTGTTTTATTTTGTTTTTATTTGATTAATTTATTCCTGTTTCTGTAGTTTAGCTTAAATCAGTGCCTTAAAGTAAAGATAGTAAGATAGGGTTTAAGGAGTGAGTTAGCTAGTGTCCATGCATTTTTTTATTGGGATTAGTTTGTTTTACATTTTTCCTCCTGAGTCTGAATATCTCTGTTGGCTTTATTGTGCTAGTGTTTAAGTGGCAGTATTACACCATGCGCTGGTTACAGCATAAGCCTTGGAGTTGTTTCGGTGCCTGGAGTTTTGTTTTGGGGTCATTTTTTGATGCCCTGCCCATATTTAAGAGCGGGTACGCTTAAAACATTCTGTGGAAGGAATCGGACCATTGGATCCAGCTTTAAATGCCCTTTTCTGGATTATCTGGATTTCCTTATAGGGCACTTGTGTGGAGGTTTGAAGAGGCTTGAAGAAGCGTGTAGCTTTGTCTACAACTGTCGACGATTGCAGCTACAGGGTCGTGAGTAACGACAATCAACATCTTTGCAGTGTTTGTGTTGGGGGTTGGTTGGGGGGTTTCCTCTGTGGGCCTAGAGTCTCCTGGATCCTGCTCCCTGGATTCCAGTCAAAGGATTGGGGTCGGGTGTTGGGGCATAGATTCCCGTGCAGTCGGAGGACAGCAGGGTTGTCTGTGTTATCAGTGGGCTTTGGGAGCTGTGTGGCTCTCCCCTCCCTTCTTCCCCGACCTGGAAGGCTTGAAGTCATCTATACATCAGCTATTTCTGTGCTGTGTCAGTTCACCTCTCGCCTTCTTGCTTGGGGTCCAAAGGGTGAAGGAAGTCTGTTTGTTTGCACTTTAATTTGTGGTTTAAGAAGAACTGACAAGTCATCTTTCCCCAGTATTTCTTGGAGTAATATCTGCCGATTTTAATTTCTGTTTTGTCTGTGGAGGAAGGTTGTGAGAGAACCTCTCTGATACTGTTTGTGTTTGGATTCTGGACATACTTTTTACTGACTTGGAGTGAGAGTCCTAGTCTCTACAACTATCTTTGCTTGAATTCTGGACATTTTCTTTTTATTGACTGGGAGTGAGAGTCCTAGTCCTTATACTTATTTGTATTTTTATTATTGATTGGGATTGTTTTGTAACTGTATTACTATTTTTGTTTTAAGTATTAAGGGAGTTATTCCCAGTTATATGTATTGTGCATGTTTTTATTCATTTTGAGCTTCCTGGTTTGGCTTACTTAGTGCCCCATAGGGAATTTTTGGGTCTTCAGTATGTGTAGAAGGCCTATCCCCATGGTCGTGCGCTATTCGTCCTCCGCTCTTCACGCCCTTCATCCTTTCTTCCCTCCCCCATTACAGTTATCAGCATACCAATATTGTAGAGCATTTGTTATTGTTTGTAAGAGAGGGTGGGGGCCCAGGGGGCTTGAACAGTGGAGGCCAAATGAGCGGGTCCATTGGATTCAGGTAGTAAGATCCAGAAGACTCCCTGAAGCGAAATGGAATCTGGAACGCGGTCCTCCTTGTCTAGCTTCCATACCCAAGGGCACTACCAGTACTGGTGAGCACATAGACCAAGCAGCTCCAGAGACCCGTCCTACCCGAGCGGTGCTATGTAATGCCAGATCCATTAAAAACAAGTGTAACCCCCCTGCAAATGGGGGTTCCCAAAAGACTTCCAGGAGCTTGCTTGAATGCTCCAAGCCTGAATGGTGTTTGGCATTTAAGCCATTTATCAGTGAGTGTTTTTAGAGCCTCTGGTACTGTCTCTTTAAGAGCTGTCTGCTTGCAGACGTAATTAGTTTGTATGGGGGACTGTGATGCTTCTCTGAGTACCACTCGAGCTGTTGCCAATTCACTTCATTTTGCAGTCACTAGGAGTGCAAAGGAACCTATCTGAAAGATGTAACTGTTTGCCAGAAATTATTTAGAGTAATAATGAAATTACAGTTTGTCTAACCTGCTTTCTTTGCAGTCAGAACTGTGTCTGCTAGTTCCCATTCTAGTTTTGAACTGCTGAACTGGACCAATCAGTGTGGGGTAAGCTAGCTCTAAAATGGTGCCTTGGACGAATCAGAACTTGGACTCATAATCTGAGCCAGCCACAAGAGGACTGTATGGGCAGTGACTCTGAGAGATGTAGTTTAGACTTCAGTGCCTTTTTGGACCAACAGCAGCAGTCTATTGTGAGTGACAGCCAATCCAGTCAAGAACTGGGAGGAACTCAAAGGAAGTGCCTGGTTTTGTCGGTTGGAGTTTCAGTTGAGCTTTGGCAGTGAAGAAGGAAGGAGCCCTGTGCTTTTTCAGTGTGCAGTTTTAGTCAAAAAACGTGTGTAAGGCCCAGAGTTCTGGTCTGCAGCTTGTGTAACAGCTTGTTAGGACTGAATCCGTCCTGTGAAAAGAATCAAAGGATCTCTGAAGAGTAGAAACCAGGCTCACCCTGTAGAAGACTGGAGGAATTGCTGAAAATTGCACTCGGTCTGTCAGGAACTGAATCTGCTGTGTGTTCTCCCGGGTATTGTGCAGTAATTGCGATCGGGATACAGATGCAGCCTGCCTGGTATAGTGCTTTCTTTTATATGGATGTGTGAAGAGGTTTGTGTACCTCAAGTGAGCCCTGCTGACATTGAAGGACCCTATCTTATTTGGAGTCGTGAGTACTAATTCAGAGGTCGCTCCCTGTTGAATTGCCACATTAAATCCAAATGGAATTACTGTACTGCTGACTGTTTAATTCTCCTTTTCTCTGTGTGAAAGGGCCCCTACCAGCTGCCACGGTTTGGACTAGCCACTAGGGCTTGGGTACCCAGGGACAGTAACTGATAGGGATAGGCCTTGTGCACAGAGCCATAGAAATGAATTATTAGAGTGATAAGCTAATTAACCTGATTTCCCCTGTCCTTGTTATATCCCCCTAAATAAATCAGAGCTGCTTGTTTCAGCAAAGTTATACTGCCTGAGGTATTTGTCTATGTTAAAGTACTGTACTGTGATTGTTGCACTGTATCTCATTTCACAGGAGGTCCCAGTGCGGAACCAGACCTGGGGGTAAGTGTATACTGTGAAGGTAATTCTGATATATTGTGTGGGCCACTAGTGGGAAGAAAGGGGGGTTGCAGTGTCCCAGAGGGCTGTGACCAAGTTAGTTTAACTATTGCAAACCCTGACCTCTGGGTGGAGGCACCCGCCATTGGATCCAGGCCCCTCAACCTGTTAGTGGCAAATCAGGCAGGGGTAGTAGCCCCTGGGATAGCGCCATCTAGGGGTTACACAAGACTGCAGTTATTGCAGATCTTGTTGGATCTATGGATCTGGCATGCATTACTGAGACCTGGCTGGATGAGAACGGACCCCATATTAGAAGCCGCTATTCTGGCTGGGTACTCGGTGTTATACCAGCCAAGGCTGGACCGCGGGGGTTGCAGTCTGTTTCAAGACCGAGCTGGGCCTCATGAGTATACCAGTTGGAGAGACTGACTCAATCGACTGTACCGTAGTGGCGGGTGTGAGCTGTAGGATCACCCTCATTTACCGTCCACCAAGTGATGAGAAGCATTTCCTGCAGGAAGTTGCAGACTTCGTGATTGACATGGCATTCGAGTCGCCCAGGCTGGTGGTCCTGGGCGACTTCAACACCTGGGTCGATGACGAACTCTCACAATTTGGACAACACTTCCTCCAACTGATGACATCTTTGGGCCTTACATAAGTTGTTTCTTCTGCCACTCATAAAGGTGGTCACTACCTTGACTTAGTTTTTCTTCTGGGGATTGATGCCTTCAATTTGGGGGTGGAACCAGTCAGATGGTCCGATCATTACACCATGGGGTTCAGTTTTTGTGCCCCCCTACACAGGCCTACCCCTGTGGAGATGGTCAGGTACCGTCCTGTGCAAGATATAAGCTCAGAAGGCCTGCCGGCAGTGCTTGACCTATCAGAGTTTTCTGGAGTGAGCAGTGACCCAGATACCTTGGTACTGGCCTATAATAAAGCCATTTCCTCAGCTCTGGATATCATTGTTCCAGTCCATGTTCGCCCTCTCCTCTTTGCCCTCGGTCCCCTTGGTTTGATGGGACTTTGAGGGAGATGCGGCAACAAGGACGAAGATTAGAACATTGTTGGTGGAGATCTGCCCTTGGTGCCAACCATCGTAGATTGATGGAACATTATCAAATCTATCTTTCTGCAATCTCCCATAAGAAGGCAGAGTTCCTGTCTGGGGAGATTGCGGCTGCCCAGAACCGACCAGCTCAGCTCTTCTGAACTGTGGACAGACTGTGCAACCCAGCCTGCCTACAGGTTCGAAAAGCTTTTTCACAAGTAGAGTGTGAAGAGTTTGTTAGCTCATCTGTGGATAAGGCAGCCGACATCAGGGTAGCTCTCCTACCTGCATCTTCTATGGGAGAAGCTATGGACCGGTGTTTGTTTACAAACCCAGAGTTCTCCTGGAGTTCCTTAGCCCAATCGGAACTCTTGATGTCACGCATATTGTCCAGAGTATGCACCCTACATGCTGTAGTTTGGAT
The DNA here is from genome assembly GCA_016271365.2 of Neoceratodus forsteri. Lineage (NCBI taxonomy): Eukaryota > Metazoa > Chordata > Ceratodontiformes > Ceratodontidae > Neoceratodus > Neoceratodus forsteri. Next base: position 1,437,853,129 of record CM057452.1, read on the forward strand.
CCAGGCCCAACCTCCCTGAATAAGGGTTGTTGGGATACCATTGGCCCGGATATAGCATGGATAGTCTGGTGCTCCTTGGAGACGGGTGAGTTTCCTAGCTCTCTGAAAGAGGCGGTGGTGACGCCTCTCTTGAAGAAAGCTTCTTTGGACCCAGACTGCCATGCGAACTACAGGCCAATCTCTAACCTTCTCTTTGTGGGGAAGGTGATTGAGAAAGCAGTGGCAATACAGTTGGAGAACCATTTGACCATCCATGACATCCATGAACCTTTCCAGTCTGGTTTTTGAAAGAGGCATAGTACCGAGACTGCACTGGTTTGGGTGCTCAATGATCTCCTGATGGCGAGCGATCAGTAGAACCATGCCATCTTGGTCCTTCTTGATCTCTCTCTTCAGTGTTTGACATTGTGGACCATGGGGTTCTTCTCAAATGCCTGAGGTCCATCTGTGGCCTGTCTAGTACGGTCCTTGGGTGGTTTAGATCTTTCCTCACTGGCAGGATTCACAGGGTGGTGTTGGGGGTTAATTCCTCTGGCCCAGTCTCTCTGTCATATGGGGTACCTCAGGGTTTGGTGTTGTTCCCCATGTTGTTCACAGTGAATATGCTGCCCCTCAGAGACATTGTAAGAAGGTATGGGCTGAGGTTTCACTGCTATGCTGATCATACCCAGCTCTACCTGTCTTTTGCACCTGACCAGGATAAAGCTTTCTCGACATTTAACAACTGCCTCACTGAAATCCAGAATTGGATGGATTCGAGTAGGCTGAAGTTGAACTCGGCGAAGACGGAAGTGTTGGTTGTGGACCTGGGTCTCCGGATGGTAGGTGCTGGTTTACCTTCTGGACTTTTTCTCTATGGTTCCCAGCTCCCCACCTCTGAACAGGTGCGAAATCTGGGGGTAATATTTTACGACGGGCTGATACTGCGATCGCAGGTGTCGGCGGTCGTCAAATCATCCTTTTACCATCTGAGGAACATCTCCAGGATTAAGCACCTTGTTCCATCTGGTGATCTGCCAACTTTGGTTCATGCCTTTGTGACCTCGCGCCTTGATTATTGCAACTCCCTTTATCTAGGGCTACCTGGGGCTGATATCCACCACCTGCAGCTAATGCAGAATGCTGTGGCCTGGTTATTGACGGGTACTTCTCATACCTGTCATATTTCCCCATGCTGCGAAAAGTGCACTGGCTGCCAATACAGTGGCGGATCACCTTTAAAGTCAGTCTTCTGACTTATAAAGCCCTACATGGACTGGGCCCAGACCACTTGAAAGAGCTTCTCGTACCTTACTGCCCTAGGTGATCGCTCCACTCGGCAGACGAAGGGTTGATAGAGATTCCATGGGTTTCTTTGAAATCGTCCGGGGCCCATGCTTTTATGTATGTGGCCCCTACCCTTTGGAATTCTCTACCCCTCCTGCTTCGGGACTGCGTGTCCGTGGAGAAATTTAAACAGGCACTGAAGACCCATTTGTGGTTTCAAGTGTACATGACTTGATTTATTGTTTTATGAACTAGTATTTATTGTATGTGTGTTTCATTATATTGCTGACATAAAGTGCCTTGATTTTTAGAAAGGCGCTGTATAAATAAATTTTATTATTATTATTAACAATTGAGAATAGAACCTTTTTCCTCTTTGAGCCAGAGGGCTAGGTTCTATGTCCTCTTTACGCAGGAGTGCTTAAATCTCTTCCCAGATGAGGGAAATGTGGGTCTGAGGGTAATGAGAAAGCAAGGGAGGGCTTTCTGGAGGGGGCACTAGAAATTCGAGGGTGTGACCTCATTTGATAATATGTAGTACCCACTGATCTAAGGCTACTGTTCACCACCCATTGAGGTAGAAGGAGAACAGACCCCCCCACCGCCTCCCCCAAGTCCTCTGCTGGAGGGAGGGGTCAGACAAGGAGTCAGACAGTATATCAAGTGGTAGTTAGAGCGGCTGTGAGTGCTCTAGGGGCCCTGGGGCAGTCGCTTTGGCTGGGGGGTGTTTGCCTTGCGCTTAAAGGGTCCTTTCGACTGCTGGCCTTGGAGGGTTGGTGAAAGGACCGACAAAAGGACTGACATTGGGAGGGTCAAGGCTGGGACAGGTAGAGTGAATGTACTGACCTTAGGGCCCTGCCAGATTCCTGAAGGCAGGAGGTAATGTCCTGGGCATCTCCCCCAAATAAAATAAAATCCTGAAAGGGGGCATCCATTATTTTGGCTTAAACATCAGGAGCAAAGCCAGACACTCTCAGCCATGGGTGGCAGTGAAGGCAGATTCCTGGCACTGCCCCATGCCCGGAGGCATCAACAGTGTCATATGCGGCCCTCAGCATATGGTTGCCCACATCCGATCCAGACTTCAACAGCTGAGCCAACTGTGTTTTGGTGAATTCCTCAGGGAGGGTGTGAACCAGATCCCTTGCCTGATCCCAGAGGGCATTCTGGAACTGTACCATATGGGCCAGGTAGTTAAGCACCTGAATGGTCAGTGTGGCTGAGGCAAACATGCACTTGCCCAGCTGATCCAGCTTGCAAGACTCCTTGTCAGGGGGGTGGGTACTGAGATGCATGGGCTTCTTTGTGCAGTCATGGGCCACATTCATGACCATGGAGTCTGCCGTGGGGTGCTCACCAAAGAAGGACTTGCCCACCGGCGCATGATGAAGGTGAGCCACCTTCTTGGCCAAGGCTGGGGTAGAAGAAGGATGGTTCCACACCGCCTTAGTGACATCTTTGTAAGAGACAATTAAAGGGGACACCACCAGAGGGAGGGTGTCCTTTTTCCAGAGGTATATAGCCACATGGCAGCACTCTGGATCAAGCTCCTCTGTTTCCCATCCCATGAGGGATTGAATATTATGCATCACATCAAGGAAAGACGGATCGTCAAGGGGAAACTTAGGGGTCTCATTAGGAAGCTACTGACCATCAGAGGAGTCCCTGGAGTCCTCTGATGACTCTGAAGAGGAAGAGGAAGAAGAATCATCTCCAGACAGATCACTATCAGGGACCATCATCTGAGGATGAAGGCCACCCCTATGCTGGTCAGATCTCCCTGTGCGTCCCCCCAAGGACCCTGTGGTATGGGGGTTGCTACATCCTGCCTGGTCTGAGTCCTGAGTAGGAGGGGTCCTGGGGAGTATGAGGGGGAGAGGGACGCCTAGGCGTGTCCTTATTTTGCGTGAAGGACCACCAGGCCATAAACACAGCATTGTAATCCACTGGAGGAGGAGGTGGATAAGGGTACTGAGGAGGAGGGTATGGGTACGATGGTGGAGGGACCAGCATAAGGTACCCTAGCATTGGCCCACCTGGTGCCAGCTGAGGACTCCTGGGGGAGGGCCAGCAGGCATTGGTTGTGGCGCAGGCTGGGGCCAAGGCAAGGATGCTGAGGAGTCGTCGGAGGAGGCATCAGTGTAGCTGGCACTGGCCTGAGAGGCAAAGGCTGACATCAGTCTGGCGATGTAGCCAGCGTTGGCCCCAAAAGCAAGGCTGGCACCTAGGGGGGTGAGTTCCCCCAAGGCAGGGGCAGAGGCTTTGCCTGCGTGGAAGAGGAGGTGAGCGCTTGCTCTGAGTGATGCTTGGAAGGGCTAGCGCTGGCCCGAGAGTCGGGGACCGACAAAGGCAATGCCTTGGCCGGGGAGTGACAGGTGAAGATCTGCCACCAGAGGAACCAACCCCAGTCGAGCCACCTGGCTGAAGACACATGAATGCTAAGGGCCTGAGCATCAGGGGCTGAGAGGCAGGGGGCAAAGTCCACTTCCCCCAAAGAACCGCCACCTGAAATGGATATGAGGGTGGGCCACTGCACCACCGGCAACCTGGAGAGAGTAAGAGCTGCGAAGAAAGGAGGGGCCGACCCACTGCGGGAAGAAGGCCCTGAGGTGGAAGCCGGTTTGTCTGGTGACCGCAAGTGAGATGCTAACCGAGGACGGTCTCAGTGCTTATGTTTCCCACTCGACTACTTCTCTTTCTGGGAAGAAGAAGAAGATGCCCCAGAAGACTGAGCCAGGGAAGTTGAAGAGCTCTTGGCCTGAAGCACCTTCTCCATTGTGGCCAATTTTTGCTTGAGCAGGTAACTTCCAGAGTCTTCAAATGGCATCTCCTTGTGGCCTGATTGAAGTCTTGGTAGTGCTTGCAGGCCTCGGTGTTGTGGTCTGGGCCTACGCAGAGAAGGCAGGAAGAGTGGCCATCTTTGGCGGGTAACTGCTTGCCGCAGGCACACTTCATTGGTTGGTCAGAAGATGAGGCTGGTGAAGAAGACATAAACCTGAGAACAAAAACACCAAAAAATCGATGTTATTAATGGTAGAAACGGTAAAGAAATCCAGGTAAATTTGAGCAAAATGGCGGTAGACTGAAGCAAACATCCATGGAGGTCCGACTTACATGAGCCGATGGTGGGAAACGAACTGTGGTAGGTCTGAGGGACTGCCCTTTTATAGGATAGGTGGACATCAGCGTGCTGACATTGGTGGGGCGGTCCCCCATGATAGACTGCTAGCTCAAAGTTTTCCATGTGGTCCTGGTTCCTGGCAGCTTCAGTCCTACCAGTATTGGTGTTGCCTTCTGCAAGAGCCCCCGCAAATTAAGGTCACAGTTTTATGGAAGGGTATTTTTAGGTTATTCTTGGTCATGAACCTAGTGGGGTAGGGGTTCAGGGATGGCCCTAACAGGTGCTGTACTCCAGGGGGTGTGAGACCTAATAGTGCTCTTCTACTTAGGATGCAAGTCTGTAGCTTGATTCTGTCCTGTAGAGGGAGCACACCAGATTGTGAGTACAGTACACCAGTATGCGTAGGCCAGTCGGCACCCAAGATCAGCCGACACACCTTGTTCAGCAGTTAGCTTAAGCCTGTGAAGTACTGTGTCAGAGGCTGCTCCATATACCATGATCCCGTAATCAGTAATGGGGAGGATCGAGCTCATGATTGCAGTGTGCTTCGCTTCTCAAGTGAGATTATGCCTTTGCCTATAGAGGGCCCATAGCTTTTGTTTACTTCAGTAACAACGTTGTCTATGTGCGTTGCAAATGAGAGGGTGTCACCAACAGTGACACCCAGGTACCTGAAAGTGCTGATCTGCTCAAGTGTTGTACCCTTTTCATTTATTAAGGACAGGGGTAGAGCTTTGTTCTTCATGTGTGGTCCTGTGAACAACACTGTCTTAGTATTCTTGTGGTTTAGTCTGTTGCTTTTGAACCATACCTCGAGCATCTTAAAGCTATCCTGAAGGTCAGCTGTGAGGTAGGCTTGGCATAGTTAACTTGAGTAGAATACTGCATTATCCGTGTAGAGTAGTACATTGGACTTGGACAGACATCCAGGAGGTTGTGTATAAAAAGACAAAAAAGAAGTGGCCCTAAGATAGAACCCTGTGGTACCCCGACAGTCACCTCCTTGGGGTCCAATAGTGCCCCATTTATTTTAACACTTCGCTTCCTACCAGTAAGGCAGTTATTAAACCATGATACTGTGTCTTGAGAGAGGCCTAGGGAGTGGAGCTTTGTTATCAGGACGTGGTGATTAACGAGGTCTAACGCCTTTGTCAGATCTATATACATTGTTCCAATCGGATGCGTATTATCAAGGGTCTTGTGGAGATAACTGTAACTTTCTTCACTGTAAAGTGGTTTTGGAAACATTGGCATGACAGCTGTTATTTAATATTATTCATCATATAATATTAATTATGGAAAAAATATTTCTGCAGGATGGCCCAGCTGACATGTAACATGTCGTTTTCATTTGGGTCCTGTCACTGTCTAATCTTAGCAAGGATCCCATAGTGAGTGAGTAGCTGTGTTGGGATTCAGACCTGTGTACTTCCATTTCACATTTCCAAGTTCAAACCACTAGACCACTGCCTTGCTTATATAAATAGATTACACTGTCATTTTGCAATTATTGCCCAGCTATACATATCAATGTATTCAGAATTAATTATAAATTTGCAGCTATTGCTTAATTATCCATGTAACATACAACAGTTATAAATTCAGGAAACCATTTTCTCACCTGTAAGAGACTTTTGTTTTGGAAGAGTTGGGCGTGTATATTTCCAAACTCTAAGGACCGGTTCACCACCCCCACTGTTAGGCCGCATCAGACTCTGCGATATGGACACCCCGTTCTTCCGAACTGGAATTTTACTAGGTCTTTGTTGCAGTTCAGTCCTGTAAAATATTACATAATACAACACACAATTAAATAGCAGCTGTCATACCAATGTTTCCAAAACCACTTTACAGTGGAAAAAGTTACAGTAACATCAGAAACAAAGTCTATACGTTTCTAATTCATGAGAAAGCAACAGAAGTATTCCTACAGCCAAATGCTTTAAATGTCAACACCCAGAAGAAAGGTTGTACTCACTGTATTACTAATGGATGGGCAGGGTGGTCACATTGAAGGAAAGGGCAAAAATCCCTACACAAGATAAAGAAAGAAGACTACAGAAATGCAGCCTCCCTGAGTAATAAATAGTAGACGTATAGGAGTAGTTCTTTTTTTCTACCTACTGATTTTCTGCCTTGTTCACCCCAATCACCCTCTTCTGACCAGTCCCCCAGCATTGTCACTCGGTTTCTTCAGGGCTTACCTTTCCTCTACTGTCCTCTGCCACAGGACTCTGGGGGTTGCCCAGTTACCGGTGCAGGCCCAGTGAATCTGGCTTTATCTTGCAGTCGAGGATCTTTTCTTCCTGGTTTTTATCCCAAGCCCACCTTGTGTACAGTGGGCGCGATGTTCGGGCTCCACCTCCATGGAGACACCCCCGGTGCCATGCATGTGGGGTCCCTCCCCCTGTGTGATCCCAATGTGCTGCCACCCAGGCATCTCCAGGTAGCAGATGAAGAGTGGGATGCAGTTTCCTCTCCTCTCTCTGAGGGGCACTCAATCCTCTCTCTCATGGCCGGTCCCAGAGCAAATCACATCCACCCATGAACCTGGGTTGTCAGCATGGCAGGAGGTGAGGCGCCAAGTGCCTCAGCCCTCTACACCTTTGAGCTGGCAGAAGTCTAGGACTTCTTGCTTTGTGGTCTATTTTTTGGGAGCTCTTGTCTGGGGGAACTGTGAAGAAGTTTGCTCTCACTTTCTCCCAAACTGCTAGTAGGGAGTTAAGAAAGGCCAAAGCAGGGACTGAGTTGAGGATAGCACAGGGAGTCAAGGATGGTGACAAGACCTTTTTTTGGTACATCCCTGAAAAAAGGAGGATGAAGGCAGACTTTGCAAGTCCAGACAAGAGACAGATCGGTGGAGGATAGTAGAGGGAAGACAGAACTACTTCTGCTTAGCAGTCATGAAGAAGAAGCAGCAGGACAGAATGATTCCATGGGGTAGGATATGCAAAGGAAGGGAAGGTGCAGACGTACAAGGAGCTGATCAAGCCTGACAGGGTCTTTAAGGAACTTATAATCCTTAAGGAAGATAAATCTCCTGGGCCAGATGGTGTGCACCCAAAGATGCTGAGCAAGCTGGCAGCAGTTCTGGCTGCCTCACTGGCTAACCCATTCATTAGCTTCCTAGACACAGGCATGGTGTCACAAGAGTGGAGAACTGTAGATGTAGTGCCAGTGTATAAGAACGGGGCTAGGGATTAGCCAGGGAACTACAGGAGAGCCAGCTTGACATAGATCACAGGCAAGCTGATCAAAACCATTTTTAAGGAAAGGTTGTGTTATTTTCTTGAGGCAAATGTAAGCTCTAGCCAGAGCCGATATGGCTGTGGCAAGCTGCCAAATGACCAAAGTTACACGCATACGTAGAAAATTTTGAATGACCGGCCATTTTTTGGTGTTGTTTCACCAAATTTTCAACATGGCCTTTTTGAGTTCTATGTAATGATGGCAAAAGCCTAAAGGTGATCACCGTTATCGCAAAGTCACAATGCCGAAAACAATTTTCAGTATGGACACCCCGCACACAGAAAAACGGTGCCGGGGACTTACTCTTAATTTTTACTGTGGGGGGCAGTGCACCCACACCCCCTCTACTAAAGGGTTCTCAACTTTGTGGGGGTGCACACTGGGGAGGTGTAAACATTAAAAATAACAAGGTTCGGGCTGGGTGCAACAAAAATGCACCAGCGCCCGGACCCGAACCCTGTACTCTGCCGACCAGCGCCAGCAACCCACCCACCTCGCCATGGAGTTAGTTTGGCAACCACAGTGACACAACCCCTCACGTCCCCTCCTATGTGGGCTTGCCCCCCCGCACATACATATAGTGTCGGGAAGTCGCTATACTCACCCACCCCTGAAATGTGTTGGGGAAGGGATCGCCATTCTTGTAAGTGCCCTTTCCCCAGCACCTACATCACGGTCTACCCCTTTTTGGGACCCCACCTCATGAACAGTGCCACTGTCATTTTGTTCACTTGTCCCAAAAGGAGATTTCGCAGAGCAACCGCACTATTCTGTGCCACAGGTGCGAAAACACGTTTCAGGCAGGATGTGAAAAAAATGACAGCTGTACTGTTAATAAAGAGGTGTGCAAAAATGGCAATGTTGAACATCTGGAGTGAAAATATTAAAAATTGGCGAAGTTAGGTCGGCCCGGTGGCGCTGAGGGTTGAGGCGCTGGACGCCACACCTCACTCCACACTGGTGATCTGGGTTCAGGAATGAGCCTGGGTTGTCGGCAGGGGAGGGGAAGGATTGAGCATCCGTAGGACTGCTCTCCTTCTCCAGGGAGGGGAGAGGGTTGCCATCTGTACTCTGTTGGCCCCTGGCGGTGGCTGGGGGTGATCTCAAGAGCACTGGCAAGACCTATGGGGACATATCGGGGCTGACACCTGGATCACAGAGTGTGCAGAAGAATGCACGCTCTGGACCTTAGGCATCACTGTACACCACAGACGTCAGGGGTAGAAAGTGGAAAATAGGGCACCAGTTGTGGTGGCATGATGGCCGTCTCTAGTAGGGACCAGTCAGGCGCTGAGGGTATGCGGCAATACTGGATCCTGACTCGGGGGGTAGAGTTAGGGGAAGAGCTCCCTCCACCCCGCCATGGGGGGCAAGCCGCGGGGGTAGCTGCGGGACCTGATTAGGAGCTGAAGAGAATCCCTGGAGATGGCGGCCTGAGACCCGAGGAGGATGCCTGATGTGACGAAGGTAAGCAGACTAGTGGTCCAAGGGTTAAAAAGTATAACTAAAAAAAAAAAAAAAAAATTTGGCGAAGTTATGAGTGTGCGTAGAAACTGCACAATGCACACTCGTAACGCAGTAATTTTTTGGAATTTTTTCACCAAATTTGCAACATGGGCTTTTTGAGATCCCACCTCATGAACAGTGGCACTGTCATGTTGATAATCGGTCCCAAAAGGTAATTCCGCGCAGTCACCGCAAAATCACCTTTCGGGACTGAGTAATGAAATGACAGTGACAGTGTTCATGAGGTGGGGTCCCAAGATCCCCATGTTGAAAACCTGGGGCCAAAATTCCTAAAAATGGCTGATATATCAACATAAGCTGAAAACCCCACTGACTGCCATTACACCACGCTTACCTTTGATGCTTCAGTTTGCAGTTTGGCTTTGAAGAGTGCAGACGTGTCCTGGTCCAGAAAAGATGACAGCGCCATCCTCCGGAGGTAAGTATGGGGTAAGGAGGGGGTGCAGGGAGGTGGGTACTCAGTGGGAGGGTTTGGATGGGGAGAGAGAACTGGGGCAATGACAAGGGACCATTTTCTTTTTTACAGGTAAAAGAAAGACGTCGGGGGACGGTTTTCTTTATTTACAGAGAAAAAAATTAATTTGGGCACATTAGGGTGGGCTCCCAGTGTGCCACATGAGTTGGGGGGGGTACATGATGCCGACACAAGGACTGGACACCCCGATATTGGCGTGGAAAAAAAAAGAACATAAATTTGGGCACACTGGGGTGGGCTTCCAGTGTGCCACGTGAGTTGGAGGGGTACACGATGCTGACAAGGGGACTGGGCACCCTGATGTCAGCGTGGGAATAGGGCATGGAGAGAGCGGGAAGGACAGCAGCAGTGGGAGGGAGCAGGAGGGTTTTACTCGCTGCCAATGCTGGGAGGGAACGTAGGGCGCAAGGAAGGACAGAAGCAGTGGGAGGGTGCGGGAGGAGTGCCATCCACAAAATGGCAGTAGCAATGCAACTGCACATGCATGGCATTCGTGCATGTGTAGTTGCAGTGAATGCCATTCTGACATTCCCAAGATGGTGGCATTACGTGAACTGCACATGTACAAGGTGTGTCATGTGACACGATTGTCAAAGTAACAGCCAAAATAGTGCGTCTGTTCCTCTGTAGCAGCCAACCATGGCGGAGTGCTCCCAGCTCTATTGGACTTTCAGAAGGATACTTCCAAAAGTCCAATGGAAGCATGCCACGATCGGCCGTTTTCAGTCTACAGATCACAAAACAGCTGTAGGCTCTGCTGACAGCCAGAAAAAGACAAAACGGTATGGCTGTCATTCAACAATGGAAATTTGCTGTTATGCAGATGACATCAAGCTCTACTGGAGATTGGACACGGAAGAAGGGGTCAGGAACTTGAGGGAGACAGAGAAAGGCTGAAGAAATGATCTAGAATCTGGCAACTGGGGTGCAGCGCAAAGTGCAAACTCATACATGTGGTGAGAAAACTCCTGGGGTGGAGTACAAGCTGGGGGGAGTGACCGTCACAGTCTTCAAAGAGGAGAAGGCTCTGAGGATTACAATTACTAGCACCCTGAAGCCCTCTATGTAATACAGTAAGGCAGCAGTGAGGGCTAAGAGGATGCTAGGTTGCATACTGTAAGTACAAGATACATTAGCAGAAGAAAAGAGGATGTACTATCTCTGTACAGATCCATGGTGTGACTGCAACTGGAGTACTGCATACAGTTCTGGAGCCCCTGTCACAAAAAGGACATTAACCAGCTAGAGGCAGTATAGAGAAGGGGCCACAAAACCAAATCAGGGGCAACAGGGGCTCTTGAACAAGCAGAGGCTGGAGAACCTGAATATGTACTCGCTAGAGGACAGACAGGAACAAGAGACCTTTAAGAATCTCCAGAGTATTAACAAGGTAGGCTCCAGTGAACTTTTCAAAACAAGCGAAAACAAAAATGCAAAAGGACACGGTTACAAACTGGTTGGGGGCAGGTTCCGAAAGAAAGCCAGTAAGTACTTTTTCAAGAACAGAGCAGTGGAGAAGTGGAACAGGCTACCAGAAAAGGTAATAAGCAAAAAAACTACAGATTACTTCAAGAGGAGGTGGGATACAATTAAGGAGAGGATAAGAGTGTCCGGGGGAGGGTGCCAGAGCAACATGTAAAACGGATACATGGGCTCCGCATCTAGAAGACCTGCTAGACTCTATGGACTTCTTCTGCTGGCATGCTACCTGTATAAGACTGTTTGGGTTAAGGTGTGTCCATAAATAATCTTACCCTTTCCCAGTTACCATACATCCTATCTCAAGGTTTTTATCAACAGCAGTGGCTGATGCAGGTAACTATAGAACTGTTTTACTCATTTTCTTAAATGTGTAATGTAATGGTATAATTATAATTTTTAAGATGTGAGCTCAAGCATTTTTAAAAAAATGATGACAACTCTAGTGCATCAGACTCTTGTCTCTCCTGTAGGGAATTTTATCACTGCCATTAGGGTGGCATCACACTACCCATTCACGTAGTTAGAAGGACCTTTACTGGATTTCATGTGGGAATGCTTGCATATTCAGTTGATTTGGAACTCAAGCAGACAAAACAAAAATCCCTTCTTGAGACTGGATGACTTTCGTACCCCCAAGATTTGTATGTTGGGATTTTTGTTTCGTTTTTTCCATCCAATTGCTTAATGAGCATAAATATGCTATATCTCTTTACAACTGATTCTGAAACTGTGGTTGGATAATAGAGCTCCCTCAGAGAAATGGCTCACAGATGCTGAATTATCAGAGAAGTTGGCCCATGGGCTCCGGAATATTTTTCATAGGTATAAAAAAATGGAATGATTGACTAGCTGGAAGAATTGCCCTGACTATGTTGGGATATGAGCAAGGAATTGGGAGGGAGGGGGGAAGGAAATTGTTTATTTTTGAGAGAAACGCACTGCGCTGTCATTTATTTTAATAGTGATGAACTACTGGTGACACCGTTACATCAGTTTGTATATATATTATTGGTTTTGTCCTGTCACACACTTTTTGGTTGTACTATACCTAGTCCCTATTTTCAAGTCTGTGAATTCTGTATTGTCTATACTGTATGTTGATTTTTAAAATTGTTGAAAATCTTGAATGACGTTCATTTGGAAAAAAAAAGAAAGAAAAATGGAATGGGCTTGAGACCTTGCTAATTTTGTATTCCAGTGAGCAGAGGGGTCTCGGGTGGGGCTCATCAAATTAAACTTATTGATATGCCAGCCCGGTGGCAAAGAGGGTTGAGGCGCTGGCGCCTTACCTCACACCACGCCAGCGACCTGGGTTCGGGAACGGACTCAGGTCAGTGGGGGTTGGAAGGGGAGGACTGAGTGGCCGTAGGACTGCTCTCCTCTCCTGGGTGGGTTTCAGGGCCGCTTCGCTCTGCAGCAGTCCCCAGTGGAGACTGGGAGTACTGCAAAAAAGCATCGCAATGTGGGAAATGCCAGAAAATGATAAAAACTGCTCTGGACTGGCCGGATGATGGCATTCGGTCTACTGACACCCTCCAGGCTTCCTGCGGGCTAGTCCGCCTCAGCAGCACCCCGAGGTTGAAGTAAAAATATAGTGTGCTGGGCCACACCCACTGGTACCTTCCGCTTTGGAGGAGAGGTACCCACTCGGTGAGAGGGTAACGCCGAGCTACCTCAGGGGTTGGCTGTAATATGAGGCGAGGGCTCAAGGGGGCTAAATGGAGGAGTGCCGACTGCCTGAAGGAGAGGCAGATCTGGGGCACAGTAGGGGAGAAAATAGACAACTCAAAAAAAAAAATGTGTTGATATGCATCAACTCAGACAAAAAATTACTCACCACACTGATACATCTTCTGGAAGATGTATTTGTGAGTCGTACAAATAGTAGCATCACATCCCTGAGGTTTTGTCCAACACAAAACTTAAGAATGTTAAAGTTCAGACTGTGCAGTGTGGTTACACTCCCCCCTGACATTACAACAGTAGATTTAATAGCTGATGAGCAGAAGAAAGCAGTGACCATTCAACTAATTGATGCTAAGTATTAAGAAATATAAATGCAATAAATTAATCAGAATACGAAAAAAGAACAGTTACGTAAGAACTTACCGTAACAGTAGATCTTCGAGGGAATCTCAGTCATCAGGTCACACCAATGGAACTTCGCTGTCAGGCGTGAGGATCCCATGGAAGCTTTTTCTGCAGCAGTCTATTAAGGACTGCTCGTGCCAAAGTCAGACACCCTATGTAAGCACAGGCAGCCCCACTCCCTCCTCAGTTCTTTCCCTAGCCGGAGGCTAAGGGAGACAGGAGTCCCGTCAGGAAACCAAGGAGAGGGTGCCCAGCTAGCAGAAAGGCTGGAGCAACAGGACAGCCGAGCTGTAGAGAGAGACAGAGAGAGAAAGGGGGGTGGAGGGACGGACAGCATGACCTGATGACAGAGATTCTCTCAAAGATCTACTGTTACAGTAAGTTCTTACATAACTGGGCTGTCTTCTTCAGGGATTTCTTTGTCAACAGGTCACACCTATGGAACGAGTCCCAAGCAGTGCTGAGAGCAAGGACAATCTGGGTGGCAGGCAGCCAAAAGCCTAAAAAGGAAGGAAGGCCCTGAAGCATAGCAAGGCCAAAACCTGCCCTTCTTCTGGATGCATTGTCCAGACTGTAGTGCTTGGTGAATGTGTGAACAGTACACCAAGTGGCAGCAGCAAACATCTTGGCTGCAGACACACTCCTGAAACAGGAAACTAAAGTGGTAGTCCTCCTGGTGGAATGGCCCTTGACAACCCCAGGAAGTTCTTACCGTACTTCCTGTAACAAAAAATAATATAGTTGGCCAACCATTTGGACAAGCACTGTTTCGAACCTGGATTGCCCTCTCTCCCAGGGGCAAAATAAACAAACAACTGAGAGGACTTTCAGCAGTCCCTCGTATGGTGTGTATAGTAATGCAAAATTCTATGCATATCCAAAGCATGGAGCAATGCTTCCCCACTACTGACGTGCTCGGGATAATAAACAGGCAGATGGATGGATTGGTAAACTCAGACACCACCTTAGGAAGAAACTTAGGGTTAGTGTGCAAAGCGACCTGTCTTTGTGGAAAATCAAATAAGGCTGCTCACACATGAGAGCCTGTAGCTCTAAAATTCTTTGAGCAGAAGTAATGACAACTAAAAATTTGTTTTCTACAACAGAAAGTGTAGCTCGTAAGATGCGACTGGCTCAAAAGGAGGCAGGGTCAGCTTCTTCAAAACAAAATTCAGGTCTCAAGCCAGAACTGGGTTATGGATAGGAGGCTTCAAGTGGACAATGCCTCTCAGAAAAGTACGGGCCACATCCAGCTGTGCCACAGTACGGCCATCAATGGGCACATAAAAGGCTGATATTGCTGACAGGTGCACTTTAAGGGAGGAGTATTTGAGCCCTGTGTCAGAGAAAGTCAGGAGATACTCCAAAATCTGGTTCACCAGGCAGTTGAAAGGGTCCAGTCTATAAGAAGCCGCCCACATAGCAAACCACTTCCATTTCATAGAATAAGTGGCCCTGGTGGAAGGTTTTCTGGCAGCCACTAGAGCATCCACCACCTTCTAAGACACCCCAAATCAAGCAATGGCTATGTCCTCAGGAGCCATGCATGCAGCTGGAGGGACTTGGGGTCTGGATGGACCAGGGACCTCTAGGCCTGAGTCAGTAGGTCCTGGCAGAGTGACAGGGGAACTGGAGATTCCATAACCAATTGTTGCAGCAATGGAAACCATATATACAGTGTCAGTGGCTCAGTAGGTAGCACACTCGCCTCTGAGGCCGGGAGATCAGAGGGCTGTGGGCTCAGTTCCCACATCTGGCACTTGGGTTAATGTCCCAGTACTGACACTGTAGTTCAGCATGAGAGGGGTGCTGCACTTCTGAGGTGCCATCTTTTGGATGAGACATTAAACCGAGGTCCCATCTGCCTGGATTGGTGGTAGTTCAGGTGGATGTTAAAGATCCCATGGCACTTATCAAAAGGAGTAGGAGAATTTCCCCAGTGTCCTGGCCAAATTTCCCTCATTCACTAAAAAAAATACCACCAACAGCTTAATCTGGTTCAAGGTCAGTTGGCATTCATCTGTATCCCCTTCCCCCGGGTCGTGCCTGAAAATAGGCAGGATTTGTCTAGTACACTTACCCGGTCAACAAAAACTAACTAAATAAATAAATATTTGCCGAGGCCAAAACAGGGCCACCAGAAAGAGGGGGCACTCTCCGTCTGTAGCTTGATGTGAACCCTCTGAATCGAAGGGAGGGAATGCATAAAGAAACCTCCCTTTCCAGGAAAGGGACAATGTCTCTCACCAGAAAACTCCAGCCCTGGATCTAGTGATCAGAATCGCGGCAGTTTGCACTGAGTAGAGAAGTAAAAAGGTCCAACTCTGGATGACCCCACCTGTGGAACAGGTCTTCTGTGACTGAGGTCAGCAGCTCCCACTCACGTTTTCTGGACTGTGGTATGGTATGGTAAACTTTTATTCATATTCATATCAATATGAACAGGATGAAGCTCCACTGAGTATCAACTCATTTTCAAGGAGGTCCTTGTGACCTGCTTAGGCTGTCCATCAAGGCATTTTGTGCACTGGACACATGGATGGCTGACAGGTCTAGACCATGATCTAGAGCCCAGTACCAGACCCTCATTGCACCCCGGCATAGAGGATAGGAATGGGTCATCCCTTGCTTGTTGATATAACAGACCTAACTAAGATTGTCCAACTGCACCAACAGACGGCCCAGAGAGAGAGATGCTTCTGGAAAGCCTGTAAGGCATACAGAACTGCCCTCATTTCTAAGACATGTATGTGGAGGTGAGTCTCCCAGTGGGACCAAAGACCCTGGGTCTGATAAGGACCTAGATGGGCACCCCAACCAAGACCCGAAGCATCCGTGGTGAGGATTTGGTAAGGAGTGGGGGATGAGAAAGGGGACCCACTTTAAGAGATTTGCCAGATCCATCCACCAACGAAGCACTTTGCGTACTGGCAGGGAGACAAGGACCAGCTGATTTAAATGACCTGAGCACTGGTCCCACTGAAACCTAAGGGTCCACTGTAGAATCCTCATGTGCAACCTGGCCAGAGGGACCGTAACAATGGCCGTGGCCATGAGGCCCAGTAGCCTGAGGAAAGTCCTGGCTGGAACATGCTGGCTCTAAGCCACCTCCTGGGGCCTGGGCAATAAGGCAGTCCAACCTGTCTTGAAGAAGGAAGGAAGGCCTTGCTCTGTGTGTCATCCAGGACTGTCCCTAATAAGGCAGTCCAACCTGTCTTGAGGAAGGAAGGCCTTGCCCTGTCTGTCATCCAGGACTGCCCATATGTACTGCAATCACTGAGAGGGGGTCAGCACCGACTTGGGTCAATTGACAGTGACACCCAAGGACTGCAATAACTGCAGAGTACGTTCCAGGGTCAACAAGAGGAGCTCCTTGGACTGGGCTTTCAGCAGCCAGTCGTCCAGCTATGGTAACACATAAAGGCCCTTGCACCTAAGGGCTGCTGCTACGGCTCGTAAGCACTTGGTAAATACCCATGGCACAGAGGATAAGCCAAAGGGCAACACCATGAACTGGTAATACTCACCCTGGAAGAGGAAAGTACAGTTAAGAAAGAACTTACCATAACAGTAGATCTTAGAGAGGTTCTCTTGCAGCAGGCCATCTACAGCAGATTTATAGCCACCAGGCACTAGGACCACACAGACACTTTCTAGCTAGCAGTCTACCAGAGGGGGCTGCCCACCTCTATCGTCATCCTTGGACGTCAGCCAATCCTATAATGGCAGGCGGCCCCCCCCCATCCTCCTCAGTTGTCTCGCCAGAGAACAAAATCTGGATGCCATCGGGGGAACCAAGGAGAATTCCGAGGTATCCTAACAGCATAGACAAAGAGCAGCAGAAGGCTCACCCCTATGGAAGAGGAGAGAGAGAGACAGGAAAGGGGGAAGGAGGGAGCGAAAGCAGGGCCTGTTGCAAGAGATCCTCTCAAAGATCTACTGTTACGGTAAGTTCTTACATAACTGTACTATCTTACTTCAAGGCCATCACCAGTAGAACTGAGTCCCAAGCAGTTTTGACAACTACAGACAGATTGGGTGGTAGACAAAACCAATGCCCTATAAAAGGAGGCCTTGAAGAATAGCTAGGCCAAAGTTGGCCCTACGCCTAGAGGTGATGTTCAGACTGTAATGCTTGGTGAAGGTGTGGACAGTACTCCAGGAAGCAGCAGCTTAAATGTCAGCAGCTGATACATTCCAGAAACAAGCTACCAATGTGGTCATATCCCTGGTAGAATGGCCCTTAACCGTATCCGGAATTTTCTTACCATACTTTTGGTAACAAAAACAATACAATTGGCTAACCACCTAGACAAACACTGTTTAGACACGGGTGCCCTCTTTCCTGGGGCGAACGAGACAAACAACTGATTACAGACTTTCTGGAGTCTTTGGTCAGATGTGCATAGCACCGCAAAATTCTATGCATATCCAAGGTATGGAGCAAGGCCTCCCCTTAACTGGAATGCTCCAGAAAATAAACAGGCAGGTGGATGGACTGATTCAATGTAAACTCCAACACCACCTTAGGAAGAAACTTAAGGTTGGTTCGCAAAGACTGTCTTTGTGAAAAATCAAATAAGGCTCCTTACACATCAGGGCCTGAAGCTAGAAAATCCTTCAAGCAGAAGTAATGGCAACTAAAAAAAATAACGTTTCCACGACAGAAAGCTCAGCTTGCAAGACATGGCTGGTTCAAAGGGAGGCATCGTAAGCTTTTCCAACACAAAACTGAGATCACAAGTCAGGACAGGATCACGGACTGGGATTTCAAATGTAGAATGCCCCTCAAAAATGTGTGAGACACATCAAGTTGAGTCACTGAACGACCATCTACCGGTACATGGTATGCAGAGATGGCAAAAAGATATACCTTAATTGTGGAGTACCATGGACCAGAATCTGAAAGGGACAGGAGATACTCCAGCACCTGATCCAGTGGACAAGTGAAGGGATCCAAATGACATGATACAGCCCAAAGAGCAAAGCATTTCCATTTAATTGAGTAACTGGCCCCGGTGGAGGGCTTCATGGCTGCCACCAGGAAATCCACTACTCTATGTGACACCAGAAACCTGGCGATGGCTACATCCTCAGGAGCCATGCATGGAGATGGAGAGATCTGAGATTCATATGGACGAGGGTGCCCTGGGAGAGCAAGCCTGTGCACGGGGGCAGGGAGAGCAAAGGTCCCATGGCCAGCTGTAGAAGCAAGGGGAACCACATCTGACGAGGCCAGAAGGGGGCGATCAGGATCATAGTGACCACTTCCATCTGAAGCTTGATCAGGACACTCTGAAGAAGCAGGAAGGGAGGGAAGGCAAAGAGGACACTCCCTTTCTAAGAGAGGGAGAATGCATCTCACCAGAAAACTTCAGCCCTGGATCTAGTGAGCAAAAAAGCAGCAGTTTTGTGTTGTGTGGGGACGCAGAAATGTCCAACTCAGGATGCCCCATCTGTTAAATAGGTCTTCAGACACCGAGGTCAGAAGCTCCCACTCATGGGCTCTGGACCAAGATTGACTTACGCTGTCTGCCAGGATGTTTTGCTCACTGGGAACATGGACAGCCGAGAGCTCCAGCCTGTGTTATATGGCCCAGTACTAGACTCTCATTGTTTCCTTGCAGAGGTGATAGGAATGAATCCCCCTGCTTGCTTATGCAGTAAACTACGCACACGTTGTCCATGTGGATCAAAAGTGGACCCAGGGATAGCGGAGTCTGAAAGACTTGCAGGGCACAGAAGACTGCTTACATCTCCAGCTCATTGATGTGGAGTGCCCTCTCCACCTCAGTCCACGTGCCCTGAGTTTTGTGGACCTTCAGGTGATCCTCCACAGCCAACATTCAAGCCATAGAAACATAGACTTTGATGGCAGATAAGGACCACTTGGCCCACCCAGTCTGCCCATTTCCCTACCTACTGGATAAGCTGCAGATTCTAGTTAACCAACAGCCTACTTCCTGCAACCCCCGACTATAATTGCCTTATGTCTGTCCCATGCATGTTTTAATTCCCCCACTGTTTTAGACCCAACAACCTCCTCAGGAAGGTGGTTCCATGTATCCACCACTCTCTCAGTGAAAAAAAATTTCCTCACATTACCCCTGAGCCATCCCCCCTCTATCTTTAAATTGTGCCTCCTTGTTCTTACACATCTCTTTTTCTGAAAGATGCTACCCTCCTGGACTTTGCTGATTTCCTTGAGGTACTTGAAAGTTTCTTTCATGTCCCCACCATCCCTCCTTTCATCAGGAGTATACATATTAAGCTCTCTCAGTCTCTCTTCATATGGTTTCTGCTGCAGACCCTGCACCATTTTAGTTGCCCCCCTCTGGAATGCTTCCATCCTGTCTATGTCCTTGCGTAGATGAGGTCTCCAAAACTGCACACAGTACTCCAGATTGGGTCTCACCAACTGTCTGTATAGAGGGATAACCACTTCCCTTTTTCTACTTGTGATGCCCCTTCCTATGCATCCCAGTATCCCCCTGGCTCTCCTTACCGACTTTTCACATTGCTTACCCACCTTTAGGTCATCTGTCATCAGGACCTGCTGAGGGGGAGGAATACAGAAGGGAATCCCCCAAAGCAGGTTTCTGGGCTCCAGCCATCACAAATGAAAGGTACGTACCTACCATAATTCTTTTTTTTTTTTTTTTTTTAATATCCTTTTAATTAGGTTTTCAACATATATACATTCTTGTCATCAGGTTTCACATAGCTTATTTCATTTATACAGTTCTTTAGCTTACAACAGGAGTATATAAAAAGATATAACTTACGTATATGGGTTTATGTATTTCTTATTTTACTTATGAGGGTTATCAAAAGACTTGATCTAAGCTCAGTAATGAAGAAAAGGTCTCTCCTGGATCTTGAGTCCCTGTTAGTTAGTCTCCAAGGCTAAAGTCCATTCTAAAGTTTGTATTGACAAGTAGTTTGATCTTAATTGCTCACCATTTAGGCCTTAGGCTTAGGCCTTCATAGCTTAATTGATTAATACCCGCTGGCACCTTGCTTTTTTTCTCCTCAGCTAAATCTGCAGAAATTATATCTGTTAAAGATAACTGAGTTCTCCAATAGCAGATCCCATTTCGGGTTACTATCTATAGGTGGTGAGTCCAATTGGTTTTACGCATACCTGAAGCCCGAGATCTTCCATCCCCCTCCCTTCTGCATACTTCCCTCGTTCCACCAAGAGAATGTTATACAGATTTCTCATCGTCTAGAGGGAAAAAGAGGCTTGGTGGGATGCCCCTTGAGCAAGTACTTTGGTTGTTTCAATCTAGGGGGGACTTAGTTAGATTTATGTTCCCTAGGGGGTGAAAGTGGGATCCTTTAAGTAAGCAATAATACCCAACAGGGTGGGCAGTATTGGGAAATACTGGACAGCCCAGGGGTGTAATGAGGCCCGACGCCACAGGCAGAGGGCCTTATATCCCCTGGAAGGTCCGGTATTTCCCAATACTGCCCACCCTGGAGGGTAATATTGCGCTTAGAAAATGGGCACTGTAAAATAAAAAAAAGTTTGATAAAATTGTTCATAAATAATTAATTTTGAATAAGTTTTGCAATTAAGTAGTTCCTCCGCCTTCTTTTGTCCTACTGCATTTCCCATAGTTACAAAGTCGGTTGTATGCAGTTACCATTGCCCACACAGCAGACTTTTTTTTATGTGCCCCCCAACATCATCATGCAAGAGTTTTATTTGTCTGAGGCATGATTGTTTAATTTCAGATGCTATATGTGTGTGTGTGTGTTTCTGCTTTGCTGCCTTTTTTTAACACTGGGGTCAGGAGATGCTGCCCATTCGGGAAGAGCGTGTTTGGGAGCATGAGCTTGGTCCAGACTTGGGGGCTGATGTTCAGCCCTACATTTAAAAAAAGTTTCCTGGTCCACAAGTATTTTGGCGCTGGCTGAGTTATTTCTGTTTTGGTTTTAATGAGTTCCCGGTACTCGTTGTATTGGACGAAGACCAGGAGTGTGAAGAAGAGCTACCGTTTTCTGCGAGTGAGTCTGCGCTGAGATACCGCACCAGAGGATCAAATCTGCAGCTTGTCAGTGGACCAGAACCCTCAGATACTGTTGACTAGGGATACTGTACATCAGCAAATGTGCTGAGGGTATATTGGGGATCGCTATGCTGTGGCAACGGTTTTTCTTTAATAGTCGGGGACAATGGCACAGAACAGTGGTGAAGAACAGTCTATAGCAGGGAGCTGGCACGCCGGGTCATTCGATCAGTAAGTGAGCATAAAAATAGATTTTTATTTCTGTGTCACTCTACGTTCTGACCACAAGATAACTGTAGTGCTTTTTTTAATTTTGTTTTTATTTTAAGAAGCAGTAGAGCAGCTGTAGGTAATGGGGAAAGAGTGTTTGTGTTGGGGGAGACCACAAGCTCTCGCTAAGTGAGAGAAAAAACATGGCGGGCATTTCAATTTTTCTCGGATGCTTGCAGCCAATTACAGAGCAGGCTGGGCACCTCTGTAGACTGGTACACAGTGAAGTGGCATTTGGACTGGTACTTATTTTTAGCTGGGCATCTATTGAAAAATAGATGCCCAGACTGGAATTGAGTTTAGCCAATCAGGAGACAGAATATATTCCTGCCATTTTCTAACATATAATATATCTGCCATCTAATGAATCTGGTGGTAAACTTCTCTTCTAGTTCGTTTAAATTGTGTGTTATCTTTTCCATGTTATAGATCTGTCTTGTGATGTCCCACCAATCTTGTATCGTGGGAGTTTTAGTGGTCAGCCATTGTTTCGTGATTGCTTTCTTTGCTGCAGTAATGAGGAGAAGCAGGTATCTGGTGTAGGGGCCCCTTAGTGTTTTAGGGAGGATGAGGAACAGGAACATCTCCAATGTCAGTTGAAGTTGGGGGTCAAGTATTTCTTGTAGATGAGTCTGGATAACAGAGAAATGGTTTAGAGACTGGGCAGGACCACATAATGGGTGTGGTTGCATATGGGTTCTCCATATGGCGCCTAACATATTGCTGGGTTGGTTGGGGGAGTAATGACTTGTGACTACTGGGGTTCTGAAATATCTGACCAGATTCTTCCCGACGTATTCACACCACTGGTGTGAACTGGTCACTCGGCTGAGTGGACTGCAAGTTCGACGCTAGTCCCTATATACCATAGTTATCCCGATTCCTGGCTCCGTTGTAAACGTATATTCATAGTGAGAGAGTCTCTCTGTGAGTTTAGCGCTTGATAGTATAGTGATACCAGGCATTACTTATATTTGCACTGATGATCACTCTCATGTGTTCCTGAATTCTCTCCTTTGCTGGATTGGTAGTTATTCTTATGTAATAGGATGAACAGATGTATATCAGCAAGTGCATGGAACTGTTAAATGACAAAAGCAACTATGAGAAGCTTAAAAATGATCCAACAGTGAAATTTCAGGCAGAATTATGTGAATTATTGGATTAGGGTTTAAAATGTGGGTGGTTAACAAAACAAAAAGCAGATTACATCAAAACAGATTCCCCCATAATACCCACATTTTATATTCTATCTAAAATTCACAAAACTCTGAGGGCTCCACCCAGTACACCTATTATCTCAGGAATAGGCTCTTTAACCCATAATTTGAGCAATGTCATTGACATTTTTTTTTTTTTTAACAGCCGGTGGTTCTCACTTTAGATTCTTACCTAAGGGATAGTATGGATCTTTTGAATAAACTAAAGGGAAAAATCTGGGACATCAATTTCTGTCGGCTAACAATAGATGTCAGCAGTTTGTACACCTCCATTTGACATGTTCTGGGGCTAAATACGATAGATTATTTCTTCAATGACCAGGAACTAATTTCTAGCCACTTCTTGAGATGGGCAATAGATTTTGCTTTAACCCATAATTATTTCATATTTAATCAGGAATATTACCTAGAGAAATGTGGAACTGCGATGGGGGCAGCATTCGCCCATCTTATACCAACATTTTTATGGGATATTCGAGGAGATGGTAATTAAAGATAGCACAAACAACATGTTCCTAAATAACCTGGTGATTTACTATCGTTTTATTGATGACATTATTATTGTGTGGAAAGGCAAAAAAGACAAGATACCAGAATGTATTGAATATCTGAACAAAAATGACATGGGACTAAAATTTGCCTACACACAAGATGAAAAAGCATCAAATTCTTAGATCTAGAGCTTGTAGGATATAAGGGGAACAGATTATCACGAAAGGGCATAGAAAAGAAACTGCAGCCAATACTATACTGCATGCACATAGTTCACATCCAAGCAAATTGGTAAACCCATGCCATAAGGCGACATAAAATGGGCATGTAAAAATAGACATTCTGATTGACTAGAAACAAAGTGTCAAATATGTTTTACACACAGAGAAAAAAAAAAGTACAGGTAAATAAATCAATGCCCCTAAATGGAATGTTCAGAGCTAGGCATGGAATGCTAAGATATACCGGTGGAACATTTGTTTTTTAAAGACCGCCATTGTTTGTAGTCTCGGTAAGCAAGGGAATGAATGTCTTGCTGACAGTCCCACTCCCGACCTGCCACAGTTACTGTACTAATGCCTGCATTTGTGATCTCACTGACAGTCCTGCTCCCGACCCTCCGCAGTAAGAAATCTTGATTTCAATGCTTCATTATCACGGCGCTTGTACACATTTCCCTATTCCACTTATCTGAGTTCTTATTTTGCATCCCGCATCAATACTTTGTCTGTCTCTTCTGTGTGTGGCCATCACATTGCCAAACTGAACACACCACTCGTAATCTCTTTCTGTGGCCATCATGCTGTTTCACATATCTTCCATTTATTGTAAACTGCGGTGATACTCCCCAATAAAAACAACTACTAAACTGTCTCAAGGAGCCCCCACTTGCTCTGCTGCAGTTCGCTTAGCATGTGTCACTTACAAAATGGGTAAGGAAAATTGAACATTCTGATTGGCTGGAAAGAAAGTGTCAAATGTGTGTCACATAGTAAAAAAAAAAAGTACTGTCAAGTAAATCAATGTGCAATTAGAACATTACATTGAAATTCACATATTGTTTCCCCTGTAACCAGCTCATCTCGGACTTACGGCCGATCAGGGAAACCTTGCTGCTGCTCGCTAACGGAACAATTAAATAAACAAAAATAAAAAAAAAGATTGACTGGTTTAGATTTGGTAATCATGGAGCTGCTTTCAGAGCTTGCCTGCTACCATTCATGATCCCGCACCATGAAGCCTCCACTGTCTCGTAGTAAATCTGGTTTCCATCCCACTATATTTAACTAAAACAAAAAAAATC
This sequence comes from Neoceratodus forsteri, assembly GCA_016271365.2. Classification (NCBI taxonomy): domain Eukaryota; kingdom Metazoa; phylum Chordata; order Ceratodontiformes; family Ceratodontidae; genus Neoceratodus; species Neoceratodus forsteri. The sequence continues at coordinate 1,437,877,640 of CM057452.1, forward strand.
TGCATTCATTGCTCTTTTTATTGCAAAACTGGCACAACCTGTTGGGGGAGAACCTCACAAACCTATCCTTCTAACCACACAGCTCAGCTGCATTTCTCTCTTGGGGGTGAGGGGCTCTGGCATGAATAAGAGTATAAATGCTAGAGGCAATGAGGTCATCACCTAGTAGGTGGAAGGACTATTTTATATCAAATTAACACAATGATTTCAGCTTTTTTCAGTTCAGTAATATTTTTTAAGGTGAGAAAAATATTGAAAAAAAAGAAACCCATTTTATAAGCGCAATGAAACACTCCAGGGTGTGTGCTGAACAAATATTACCACACTTCCAGGGGCTGAAGGCACTCGGCTGGAGCCTCGTGCACTGCGCCCTGGGCGTAGTAACAATATTTCAACACACCCTGTCATGTCTTATTGCTTACTTGCTACACCCCAGCCGTGCGGTAATATATGTTCAACACATACCCCGTTGTGTCTTATTGCTTACTTAATTAGGCTTAAAAGAAACTGCAGTAATGAAAGCGAGTATTTCGAACAGGCTGGGGAGCTAAAGAAAAGATTAAGAGAAAGAGGGTACACAGAAAGCATCTTTCAGGAGGCAGAAGAAAGAGTTAATAGTTTAAAGAGATGTGACTTACTGATTCCAAAAAAATGCAAAAAAAGAAAAAGGAACTCAAAAACAGCTATACCAGCAAACTACAGGAGGAAATTAGGTTGTCACATTTGTGACAGAGTTCAATCCTTTAGCTGATGAGGTGGGTAACCTAGTACACAAATTTTGGCCACTTCACCTAACAGACCCTATACTGACAAAACAAACTGCAGACAAACCATGAATAACTTTCTCAAAAGGGAGGAATATAGGGGACAGAGTGAAGTGGAGTGGAGCCATTTTGTAAAAACCATAGAGTCCAGCACAAATACTAAATGGCTGGGGAACAAACCAAAGTGGTTATATAAATGTGGGAGGTGTAGAATTTGCCAGTATGCTGAGACTAGTAAATTGTTCACAAAAGATGGAAAAGTGTATGACATAAACAAATTCCTCACTTGTACAACCCCTTTCGTTGTTTATATGTGTTGGTGTACTTGGCCACATATTACATAGGAATAACTACCAAACCAGCAAAGGAGAGAATTCAGGAATGCATTACGGGCTCATTTTTTGGACTGTCCCAATGGCAAACCAAACTGCTTCAAGTTTACCATCACAGAACATGTACAAAGACACCAAAGGGGAGGGGATAGAGTAAATACTCTGTCACAAAAGGAAACAAAATGGATCTGTACTCTAGAGATTGCAACACCTCTGGGTCTTCATGAAGAGAGAGATTTCTCCCCATATTTGTAGATGGGTTTAATCTACATTGTATTCTATCATTCATAAATTCATTTCTCACCAGACTCTTAACCGGTTCTTCATTTACTTTCTAACTGTTTAGGAAACTTACCTGAACCCCACTGATCTGAAAATGCTATGTGAGAGCTACAAGACTGTATGCCCTCAGAGCACGGACTGATTCATCACTGAACTGGACCAGGAGAGTGGTGTTTCCGATACCACTACCTCCATGTACTTTTAGATGTACCCTTTTTTCTCCTGTATACCCACCCTTACTATGATAAAAGTAGAGACTAAGATTCAATACCCTGAGACATGATGACAGAAGCTACCTATTTATTTTTAATGTTTTGTTTTTAGTGTGCAATCTTATGACTGATTATGGAATGATCCCTTGGTGTGTAAACGTTGTTTCAACCCATTGGATTTCCTTCCCTCAATTCCTAGCCCATACATAGTACCCACCATTCCTCCACTCACCCTTTTTAACCACCAGTATTATTATTTGAACTGAGAATTTTTTCCCTCTTTGGCCCAGACTTAATAATTGAAAATTATTACTAGTACATCAAAGAAATTATCTTTTGAATAATTTTGTATTTAAAATTAAAAGATTCACCAGAAGGAATATTCTAAGTTTAAGATCATTCAGTTTAGTAAACCCAAACTCAAATTTTGAAAATGTGACCTTTAGCAATTTTGACCTCTGCTTTAAAAACCATATGTGCACAAAAGCAGTTTAAAAAGTATGTTAACTTCAGTTTATATACTCAAATAGATATTTTGTTCATGCTGAAATTCGAATGCTTAGATTTATGGAATGTCCTTTAGCATTCTATCTGACCTCCGTTTTTGCAAAAAAGAAATTTCAATACAAGGTTTATTTGAGGCATATAAAAATCTGCTTAACATGGTAACATAAGTGCTGCTTTTGATTATAATGGATAAAGAGTATTGCCTGATGACGAAATTTAGCTGTAATATTAATTAGATATATGAAACGGTTATACATTCGCGTTTAGCCATAAGTTAATTATGAACTTCTGTATGGAAACCTTGCAATAACATAACATTACAGCATGAGAAGTAACTTTAAACATTTTCACAATTTTTGTATTACACTTTTTTTCATGTTTGGTGGACTGTCACTTTAATTTCATTTGTATAATAGTATGCACATTTGTTGAAATTTAAGACCTGTCCCCTGAGGAAGAGCTGCTGTAGGGTTGAAGTGCTGGGGCTGTTTTTTCCACAGGCATGTGGCCAGAATAAATTTGCACCTTTCTGTACCTTAAACTTACTGAATCAGAGTGCTGAGCTTTTCTTGTTTAATGGCTGGTACTATACTGGTCTGAAGCCAGGCTGCTGTGGCTGCATCATTTAAGGTTGTCAACAGGGGAGGAATAACCTTTGATGGAAACTCAGGGATCTCCATAAAGTCCTCCAGATTCCTCCTGGTTTCATCCTCCTCCTCAGTTTGAAAACACATGGTGGAGAAGAGCTGTTTCATGATGCTGAAAAAGGAGGGGTCCTCTGGAGGGGACCTAGGAGTGTGCTTGGCAGACTCCTCACTCCCGAAGGAGACAGTGGACCTGTCAGAGTATTTCACATCAGCGTCATCATCCTCCACCTTCTCCTCATCCTCAGGGAGGATTAGATCAAAGTAGTACTCCTCTTCAACGTCGGTCTGCTCTAAAGCAGGGACCAACAAGCACCATACTAACAACTTTCTCGAGGGCGCAGTGTGCACGGGCTGAACAGGCATTGATGCTGAAACAGCTATCAACAGTGCAGGCAACTACAGCCTGGGCTGTGGAATTAGCTGCTGAAAGAGAGATGTGATAATAGAGGTTAAGTATAGTATTAAGGTTGACAGCAGAAAGGGACTTGTCAACACAGGTGTAGACAGAGGGGGCGCAAGGCCCTGGTCCAACAATGGACTGCTAACTGAAATGGTAGCAGGAGGGTTCTGCACCTGTGGACCTCGAGGCTCGAGAGGCCTTGACGGCAGGGTGGGGGCCAACAATCCAGTGGCTGACAGCCTCTTCACAGCCCTATGATGGCTGGGAGACGACTCCACCATGGGGGGCCTGGTAGTAGTAGAGGCCTGCACAGGGCGAGGTGCCAACATAGAAGCAGTCAATTAGGTGATCCCAGGAGAGGAAGAAGAGGAATCTAGCGGGGACTGGGATCGCTGACAGGGGAAGCGGGCTTTAGGCCATTCCTTGTCCCACCAAGAATGCTTCCCTGAGGATTTGTCCCTGGGCTTGGTGGCCTGTGAGCTTGAGGAAGACACTAGTGACTGGGCTGGGTGCAGGCTCCAGAAGTCCCCTCCTCTCCATTGGCTGCCTGTTGCTCCATGAGGAACTTCTGCAGGACTTTCTTGCGTCGGCACCATGTGGTGAGGTTGAACTTCTGACAGGACTCACAGGTGAGGACATTATGACTGGGCCCAAGAGAGTAGACACATAGTTGGTGTTCATCGATAGAGATCTTCTTTCTATAGCAGCAACGATGGAAAAGAGCCAACAAAGCGGTCATTCTCAACATGCAACGGATAAGGAATTACTTTATGGTCAAGTGATTCAACGGTAAGTAAAAGGAAAAAAGTAAGTAAAAATGGTGGTTGAACGTTGCAACAAAGCTGCCGTAGAGTCTGCGCATGAATGGTCGATGGCAGGAAAGAACTCTGCAGGGAGTGGTGCCACCCATGCTTATATAGGGTGTGTGATGTTGGAGCCTGACGTTGGCGTGGGTGGCCCCTAATAGACTACTGCAGAAAAAGCTTTCATGGGATCCTGATGCCTGATGGCAAAGTCCCATAGGTGTGACCTGATGACAGCGATATCCCCAAAGATCTATAAAAACTGCACTGAAATTGAAAATGTTCAAGCAAGAACATTATAAAAACTTTTGATCATTGAACACTTGATATGACTTGACCTAAAGAACCATTTTTAATGTGGAGCTAGAAGGGGAGATAAGAAGGGCTTGTATGACTGCCAGATACACCCTCTAGAAGAAACATTACTATGGTGAGGGATTTTTATTTTTTTTATTCTAGCAACAAGAGTATATTTGTGATGTTATACAAAACAGCAGACTCCAAGTAGTACTTGAGAGGCAGGGTCTAGAACCTATTTAGGAAAAAAGGTATGATGCACAGTAGTATCAAAGCTGGCATGCCTTACAGCTTGGATGTCCACACAGTAATGAGAAGTGAAGGTGTGTACTGCAGACCATGTGATTGCCTTGCACACCTCTAGCACGGGTATGCCCAGTAATATTGCAACTGTGACAGATGCAGCTAATGTGTGGAATGCACCCTTAAACTCTTTGGCGGCTCCTTATCAGCCTTACCATAGCAGAATTCAATGCAAGAGACCATCTAGTGAGATATTCTTTTTCACAGCAGGTTTACCTTTTCCTTCCTTGCCCTTAGTGACACTTACCTGTGTCAGTTTTGGACTGTTCAGTCCTTTACATGTAGAAACTTAAAGCCTTCTTAACATCCAGGCAGGGAGGTTCTCCTCTCCTAAACTGAAGGGAGGCTTTGGAGAGACCACAGACAGTGATGCAGATTGATTCTTGTTAAATGAGAAAACCACTTAGGCACAAATATCACATTGCTCCAAGCACTACCATATTCCAATGCAACACTATGAAATTAGAGTCTGTACAAATTGCTTGCAACTCCTGTACCCTTATTACAGAAGTAATAGCTACTAAAACACAGATTTCCATGTTAGATATTTGAGCTCTGTTGAAAACATAGGCTCAAGATGGGTATTCCTTAATTGTGAATAGATCAGGTTTATATATATCCCAAGGAGGGACTAGTTCTCCTAAAAGTGGGATCCAGATGGTTCAAACCTTTGAAAAATCTGTAACACTGGGGGTGCTGCTAAGGATTTTCTACTGCCTCCTGATCTGAAAGCTGAAACAGCTACCAAAAACACCATCAGTGGGGAGGGTTTGAAGCCTCGGGCCTGTAAATGTACCAAGTAGTGCAAAACCACAGATAAGGTTGGATTCCAAAGGGCTCCAGACAGAGACATCAACCGAGTTCGAGCTCAGCATTCTATGCTCTGCATAGAACGTTAACCCTTTGTTCTCCGGGGCAGTTTAAAGGCTGGGGCTAACTGCAATAGTTAGAATACAGCAAGACTTCATGTTGTTTGAAAACATGTTTTCAAGGTTACATATCTGAACTCTAATGAAAACATAGGCTCAAAGGGGAAAATTTCTCAATTCAGTTCATCAGACAGGCTCAATCTAGCACAATGGCAGCACACACCATGAAAATAGTTCTCTTTTTCAAGGTGTGAGTCTTGTCACACATGCAGGTTGCGTCATCATGCCTCCCACCCACATTTGCTGGTCCCACCGTATTGCCGCCCAGCCCTCGTTGGGTGGCAGGCAAGTGGCAGGGAGTCAGTGTCCTCCCTCCTTGTGGGAGTAAAGCTGTCTTGGGATGCTCAATCCAGCCTCTCTGGCTAGCCCCCGCATGACCCAGGTCCATTCCCAAACCCAGGTTGCTGGCATTGGGAGAGGCAAGGCATCCAGCATCTCAGTCCTCAATACCACCAGGTCGGTCTTTCCTTTTTTTGTGTTTTAGGGCAAAACACTTTGCACAGCTCACAGTTTTTCCAATCGTGAACACTGCCCAAGCACTTGTAACATTCTGTATGCTTATCTGCCTTAGGCAGACTGGTGCCACACTGAATAAACCTTGTGAAATCAGTGGACCAAGTCTTTTTCTTTGGCTTTCCCAACTCAGGCTTGAGACCAAGAAGAGCACCACTGAAATGTGTCTGACCTCAGTCCTTGAGAGCTGGTTCAGATGCTGACCAGTCTTTGGGACCCGACTACATTTCACTTCAGTGGTGAAAATGTGTGCTTTAAAGGAGAACAACAGGGAGAGGTGAAGCCCCAACCATTACACAGGTCAGAGCTTCACCTCTCCGATCCCCTCTGCAAGCGCCAGAAGAAATTAAGAGTATAAGAACCTCATCACTCGTAAAATTCTGTCAAAGCCTTGGTGGAGCCAGCATTTAAAATGATTATTAGTGGAAACTGATATATGTGAAATGCTTTGTTATAGTACATACATTTATATATTATTGCATGCTAAAGTAAAAATCAAGATAATTGAACATATGAATGAAAAAATGTTTTGTGGTTAATTTAATCATTTGGATTCGAGGCAATATGAATTTGGCTGTGTGCTCATATTTGAACACCTGTTTGTATACTGGTACATAGATTTGGAATTGAAACATTTGTTATCTGATTCTTATCACTAGTCAATAAATCAGCTATAATCTAAAGCATTTAAAACATTTACATAGTTTTGAATTATAAAACACAGCTGTAAATGTCATTAAAAAGGGATTTTTAAAAAAAGGAAATTAGAAACAATGTAGCATTTTTAGTTTATCATATAGGCGAACGGGTGTTCAAATTTGGGCATTTCAATAACTATTTTTTATATATGAATGTACGTTAAGATACATAGTTATCAAATGTAAGAAATTAATTGATATTAACTATGTTGATAGTGATTTTAATTATTTGGACTTAGAAGGATATTTAATATCAAACAAAATATTATATTCCTTTTCAAGATTTTATATGTTTGGCATATTTGTAAAATATAGTTAGATATTAATTATAGGGCAAGCTGCTGCTATGTTTAGAAAAATTAGAAAGATCAGGTTTTGCTGCTTAATAAATTGTATTTTAATTAGCTTGCACGTGCACTAAGGGTATATATAGCTACAAGGGGACATAGAACAACTGCGCCCCCTGAAAGCCATACTGGTGAAGCGCAGGGGCTATTAGTGGCTGGCACATTGGACTGGGGTAGACTGCATTTTTTACATATGGTAGTAGGCAATACATATTTGTTTGATAAAGCATTGATTATATTATATGTGGCACTTCATTGCAATGGTCTTGTTGTAAAATAAATGTTATTTTATTTCTTGCATGCTTGAAGTGCTATTGTGAATTTTTTCACTACCAGACCACCCATATAATTTGCTCACCAAACATTTTTGGTCTGAATATTGTTGAGTAAGAGTGGCAAAGCCAAACTCTTTTGGTTGAACAGTCCTGCATAATAGTAAACCCACTTCCATGCTTTTGACAACTGCTGTAGCAAAGGAAACTGTATCTGACAAGGCCAAAAGGCAGCCACCAGAATTAGAGTGGCCCCCTCCATCTGGAGCTTGATTAATACCCTCTGAATCAGAGAAAAGGGCGGAAAGGTGTAAAGTAATCTCCCTTTTCAGGATAGGGACAACTCGTCTCACCAGAAAACTCTAGGCCCTGGAGTGAATAAGCAGATTCGCAGCAGTTTGGCGTTGAGTGGAGACACAAAAAGGTCCAACTCTGGATGACCCCACCTGTCGAACAAGTCTTCTGCCACTGAGGTCAGCACATCCCACTCATGCATTCTGGACTGTGACCTGCTTAGTCTGTCTGCCAGGACATTTTGGATGCCTGAAACATGGATAGCTGACAGTTCTATACCATGTTCTAATGCCCAGTATCAAACCTCATCGCTTCTCTGCACAGGGAGTAAGAATGGGTCACCCTTACTTGTTTATGTAATGGACTACACTGATGTTGTCTCTCTGCACCAGCAGAGATCCTGGGGATAGGTGAGTCTGGAAGGCTTGCAGGCCATACAGAACATCTCTCATCTCCAGGACGTTTATGTGGAGGGAACAGTCCATAGTGGTCCAAGTACTATGGGTCTAGTGAGACTCCAGGTGAGCCCCCAGCCCATCCCCATAGCATCTGTGGTGAGGATCTGAAGAGGGGAAGGGATAAGGAAGGGGACCCCTTTGAACGAATTGCTGGGGTCCCTCCACCACTGACGTACCCTCTTTACAGGTGATGTTACTAGAACCATCTGTTCCAGATTGTCGGTGTGCCGATCCCATTGGACTTGTAATGTCTACTGGGGGATCTGCATGTGCAGCCGTGCCAGGGGAACCATGACAATGGTTGCTGCCATCAGGCCCAGCAGTCTCAGGAATGTCCTGGCTGTGACATACCTGTTGTTGTAAAGCTCCTAGGCCTGAGTTATCAGGTGTTCTGCCCTGTTCAGAGGCAGAAAGGCTGAACCCTAAGCAGTATCCAGAATGGCTCCTATATACTACAGGCAGTGGCACTGATAGGGGATCAAAACTGACGTGGAAAAGTTGACCATGGTCACCAGGGTGTTGGACAACTGCCTGGTGTGTGCAAGGGTGTGAGATTATTGTTCCCTGGATTGAGCAATGAGCAGCCAGTCATCTAGATAGGGGAAAACGTACAGTCCCTCCCTCCTGAGTGCAGCTGACTCTATCACTAAACATTTAGTAAAGACCCATGGCACAAAAGACAAGCCAAAGAACAATTCCCTGAACTGGTAATGTTCCTCTTGGAACAGGAACCTGAGGTACTTCCTGTGAGGACTGCAAATCTTTATGTGCAGGTAAGCATCCTGTGTGTCTAGGGAACAGATCCAATCCCCTTGATGTAAAAAAGGGCAGCAGTCCTTGCAGAGTCACCATCCTGAACCTCCTGTACTGAATACAGAAATTCAGATTGCGCAAGTCCAGGAGGGACCTCAAGTCCCATGTGGATCTGGGAATCAGGAAGAAGTGGGAATAGAATCCTCTGTTCCTCTGATCCTGGGGAACTGGTTCTATAGCCCATTTTTGCAGCAATGTGTGAACTTTCTCCAGTAGCACTGCTATGTGGTCTGGGGGGTAGATAGAATGAATCGGAGGGAGATCCGGAATCAGCTCCAGAAATTTTAGAGTACATCCTTGCTCTACGAGCTGCAGGACCCAGGCATCTGTTGTAATCTCTCTCCCCCTGTCCAGGTAGAGGGAGAAATGACCATCTACCACCACCTCCTGGGGGTCTGGAGGGTGAGGGTCGAGCAAGGAGTCAGGCTGAAGTGGAACCTGCAGCTGGGGCCACTCCTCCACCACTCAGAGCCCTTTCTGTGCTGGAGGTAGGGGCAAGTAAGGTTGCTTCTGCTTTACGCTTGCTGATCTGGTGTTTGGCCCCAGACCTGGATCTATGGGTTGCATGATGAAATGGCACCCACTGCCCACTTCTTGGTTGAGTGTGATAAAGAGAGTGGACAGACCACAGTCCTCCCTGAGGCTTGAAGGTCAGAAAGCATGTCATGTACAGACACCCCAAAGAGCTTATAGCCCCTGAAGGGGGCATTTAGGATGGACTGCTGGACATCACTAGCAAATCCTGAGACCCTAAGCCAAGAATACCTTCTAAGGTAGATGCCATGCTACCATGGCTGAGGCATCCGAAATATCATAGGTAGACCTCAAGAGGTGCTTACCTACATCAGCCCCAGTCTGGAAAGCCTTATTACAGGTAGATCTCAAGAGGTGCTGACCTACATCAGCCCCAGTCTGGACAGCCTTGTGCATCTCCTGTTTCTGGGGACCCTCAGGAAGGGCTTGTGCTGCCACTTTGGCGTTCTTCCAGAGAGTATTCTGAAACTTGACAATATGGGCCTGGTAAGTAGCAATTCTGAGGCCCAGAGTGGCTGAGGCAAAGGTACTCTTTCCTACAAGGTCCAACTTTCTCGACTCAATATCTGGAGACAGGGAACTGAGATGTTGGGGCCTCTTAGACTGATCATGGGCTGCATTTATTACCACTGAATCAGCCTGGGGTTGCCTGCAAAAATAGGCTTCCCAGAGGGAGCCTGGTACAATTTATCTGTCTTCCTAGGCATGGCAGGAGTCACAGCTGGCATGTACCAGGCAGCCATGGTGGCATCCTCCAATGCAGCCAGTAGTGGAGGAAATTATAAGAGGGGGAGAGTCTGGAAGTTCCAGAAGGCCTACCAGGTTTCTCCTGGTAATAATTTGCTGCACAGCAACATACCCCAATGCTATTTGGAGTCATCTCATGATGGAAATGAAGGAGAGGTCATCAGGGGAGACCTTGGGGTGTACTTTGTAGATTCTGAACTTCCTGAGGAAACAGTAGAATTAGACCTTGATGGGCTCCAGTCCCCATTTTCCTCCTCCTCCTGGGAGATAAGGTCAGGATTATACTCCTGATCCTCATCCACGGGCTCCAAATAATGGAGTAATGGCAACGACGACATCAACGCTCAGGAGCAAGTATGGTGTATCATTATAGGAGTTTCCAGCAGCAGGGTAGACCTAGAAGGCCATAGCATCATCAGGCCCGGAGGAGGGACCACGTGCTGAATAATCTTGACAAAGGAGGAGAGCACTGTCTGTAGGTCGATGGGGGCTGGCATCATTGGAGTGCCGAGCAGCGTCTCTGGGGAAGCATGAACCCCAGCATTGGTGGAGCAGCTGGAAGCTGTGGTGCCAGGGTTGGCAGGACACTCAGTGGCACTGACAGGGGAAACTGAGGTCCTGGCATCAGCAGAACAGCCAGCAGCACTGATGGGGGAAGCGGAGGCCCCAGCATCAACAGAATAGACTGCACCATCGATGGGGGTGGCAGAAATACCAATGTCGAGGAGTCAGTGCCGGCCACAAAGGGTCTGGTGGAGCCTGCTGTCAGCTGACCCTTGGGAAGAGGTCAAAGCTGCAGGGCTTGCAATGACAATGAGTGCATCAAGAGACCCAGCGTCCCCGTGCCATCGCCATCCATAGAAAGTCCAGTGGTGTTCACTGCCAAGGCTGACCCATAGGAAGTGAGGGCATGGGTAGCAGGAGGGGTCGCCGCTGAAGCAGACGATGAGGCTACAATGGCCAGCACCACAAGGAGCGGTGAACATGAGTGAACTGTGGGGGATTTCTCCCTGCTCCATTCCCTGTCTCAATGCTTGTGTTTTCCAGAAGATTTGACCCAGACCTTCGAGGAATGGAAGTCTGAGGACAGAATCAGTGGTACAGAGGAACTTCCTGCCTGAAGCTCTTTTCTCCATACGAGCTACCTTCTGTTCCAGGAGGAAAGTCTGCAGGGCCTTCAGGTGGTGCCGCTGAGTAGCTTGGTTGAAGCTGCGGCAAATCTCACAAGCCTGGACATTGTGGGCCTCGCCAAGACAGTGAACACAGGTGTCGTGTTCCTTGCTTCCAAGGATCTTCTTACCACACTCACAAAATTGAAAGAGTTTTGCTGCGTCAGTACTAGGGACAGAAAAATAATAAAAGTTATTTTTACAAGTTTTGGAAGTTGACTGAAGTGACAATGTCTCCGTGGAGTCTGGTGAAGACGGTCAATGTCGGGAAAAGAACTGAGGAGGGCGCTGGGCTGCCCACGTTTATGTAGGGTAAAGATGTCAGCAAATTACGTCATCATGGGCGGCCCCTGAAAGACTTCTAGCAAAAAAGTGTCCATGTGGTCCTAGTGCCTGGTGAGTATAGTTCCATAGGTGTGACCTGATGAAAGCGATATCCTCAAAGATGATCATTACAAATTCTGGGGCACCATCCCACATGCGGAGATGATGTAAGGGTTGGACTAGCCATTTTAAGCTATTGATATAGAATCACTCACTGCAGTAATGACATTTCTTTAAGGGATTCACTTATTAGTGATTCATACAAGTCTGAAATCATCCTATGCCTGAGTTGTTGCCCCAGAGACAGAAATTTGGAATACTATGCAAATTCAGACTCTGCAATGTGGTCATACCCCCGCTAGGGTTCCAACAGTGCACTTATTGCTAAACAGCCAAATACAGCAGTGGCCACCTAACTGTCCTAGTATTCTCAAGATCAAATTGTATTGAGAATGCTACTACCCACATTTAAAATGCTGTGTGAACCATAAAGTTCAAAACAATAAATTGCTCAAGCAATCAAAACACAACTTTAAAATGATGATGTTGCCGAACCCTATTTTACTATGGTCTAGAAGGGAAGGCAGGGCAGGATTTATGAATTATTAGTAAACCCCTCAGAAAAAGTTTCATTGCCATGATGAGTAGCTTTTTTCTTCACACTACTGGAGTTTACCAGTGATGTCATTCAAGTCTGCAGACTCTTAGCAGTACCTTGGGAGGGTGGGACTAGAACCTTTTTAGGAAAAAGGTTCTGTAGTACTATACTGCACTCCCAAACCTGGCATACTTTCTGGTTGGATGTCTAGCCAGTAGTGTTTTGTAAAGGTGTGTACTGTAGACAAGGTAGCTGCTTTGCACATGTTTTAGAAGGGCAAGCCCCTTATAGCTGCCACAGTGGCTGAAGTGGCCCTTGCAGAGTGTGCCTTTAGGTGGTTGCTTACCAGCCTTTTCATAACAGAACTAAATACAGGAACCTATCCAATGTCAGGGTGTCTTCCTGTCTGATGGCTTGCCTTTGCCTAACTCACCAAAAGGACCTCGAAAGTGAAGCTCAAGAGGTCCCTTTAACATCATGGTAACCACGAGGTGTAAGAATAGCGTGGTTGTGTTATGGTGGCTACCATACACTTTTCTATATAGTGTATGATGAAATCAGAAAAAAACTGCTTACTTTTCACACTCCACGAAACTATACTTGATTTTAGCAGCCATACTTCACCGCCAACTGCCCACTGGACAGCTCACTCATGCGGCCATTCAACCACCACTAGCCCAATTAACATTGCCAACAGGGACGCTTGCATTGTGACGTCCATACTAACATAGAACGAAAAGTCATTCTGCGTTACTATGGATGTCACTACTGCAGCAGAACAACTTTTTATGGTGTATGGGGTTTCCTTACACAACAGTGTTCCACCATATACTATATATGAGATACTGAAGTTTAGTTGTGTACAGAGAACTTGCAGTTCACTTGCCTTTCTGACAGAAGTAACAGATAGCAGAAAGATAGTTTTCCAAGTTACATACTTAATAACTGCTGAGGTCATTGGCACAAATGGAGGCTCCACTAACTGCGCTAGGCATAGGTCCGAACCACATAGAGGACTGGCTCCCTCCCTCCCTCACTGGGGGACATAGGTGACTCAGGTCCTTGAAAAAGTGAAGAAAGCAATTTTTATTTATTTTTTTACCTGTAGACTTATAGGCTGGCACAGTTGCGAAATGCACTTTTAGAGAAGAGGACCCTAGTCTGAGAGACTGCAGGTGAACCAAATAATCGAGAACCACAGATAAGTCTGTATCCAGCAGGGATATTTTATGTGAAGTACACCAAACTGAAAACCTTTTCCATTCTGAGAAATAGGTTTTCTGGTAGCTGGCTTTCTATACACCTATAAGACTTCCAGTACCTGAATGGGCAGACGTAAACTAGAATATTCTTGCCATTCAAGAACCAAACCTTCTGGCAAAGTGTCCTGAGACACAGATGAGTCACCCTGCTCTGTGACATCATCAGCAGGTTGCATCTCGGAGGCAGTGAGATTGGGGTTGTGTGTGACAGTGTCAACTAGACTGAGTACCAGCTCCACCTGGCCCAGTCTGGTATTATTAGGATCATGGTTGCCGATTCTCTCCCCCCAGTTTCAGCAATACCTTCTGTGTAAGTGGTAATGGAGGAAAAGCATAAAGGGAGTTTCCCTTCCAGGACAGAGACAGATCAGCCTCTGGGGCTGTCCCTCTGGAGGGTGGTCTGCAACAGAACTTGGGAAGGCTTCTGTTCTTCCATGAGGCAAACAGATCCATTTCTGGAACACCCACCATCTGAAAACTGAGTTCAGCAGCTGCAGAACTAGTGACCATTCACTGTTTCTGCAACTCATCCTGCCCAGGAAGCCTTCCACCATATTTTCTTTGTCTGGCAACTGTACTGCACTTATTTGGCTTCTAAGGAATATGCTAGGTTATTGATATAAACATTAATTCTATACAGTGCTTTGTGGATCTGTACCTCCCTGGTTATGTAAAATGTTGTCATATTGTCTGTCTTGATCTGGAATGTTTGTTCTTGTAACAGGGCATAGACAGACTGCATTGACAGGAGTACTGCTCAAAGCACCAGCAAGTTTATGCATTCCATGTGCTTCTGTGAATCCCAGACACCACTTACTCCCATGTTCTTCAGATGCCTTCTGCACCCCAATAGTGAAGCCTCTATTATGAGGACCCTTGTGGGAGATGTTCATAGGAAGGGGATACCCTCTCTGAGATTGCTTATGTCATTCCACCAAGCCAGTGCCTGTACCAGCTTTGTGTGACTAGTACTGGCTGTTGCAATAAGGATGTTCTTTGATGCCAGTGCCTTCTTTAGTGGTACTGGACATCTTTCATTTGCAGTCAAGGCCGTGGCACAAGAGCTATTGATGAGGCTATATGGTCTAGCAGGTACAAAAGCTCCTGTGCAGTCTTTTTTGACCTGGCAGGAATGAGTTTGTGCACTGAATAAGAGTTTCTGCCCTGCACCTTGGCAGACATGCTCTCCTCTGCTCCTAGGAACTCCAGTATCAGATTGGGTACTAGGTGCGATTTTTCTAAGTTGAGTAGGAATCCCCATTTTGTCAGTGTGCTTCTTAAACATACAGAGTGCATGGATTCCCAGTTATGCGCTACTCATCCAGGTAGGGAAACACAGCCACACCTTACCTTTGCAGATGTGCTGCCACTATGGCCAAGCACTTTGCAAGAATATTCTTGATGCTGGGTTAGGCTGAATGGCACTGTTGAGAACTGGTACCGAACATTGCCTAACCCAAACTTCAGATATTTTCTGTGGCTGGGTCTTATTGGAATATGAAAGTAGGCCTTTTTCAGATCCAGGGATCCTAACCATTCCCATTTTGCAGGGTGGATCACTGTTCCCAGTGTCAACATCCTAAATTTTCCTTTTCAAGTATATGCTCAGGAATCTCAGGTCAAAAATGTTTCACTATCCGTGTGTGTGTGTGTATGTATGTATGTATCTGGGAAATAATGTAGGCCCTTCTCTAGTTGTAGAGTGGGGACATTTTCCACTGCTTTCAGCTGAATCAGTTTTACCACTTCCAGCTCCAGGAGAACTTCTTTTTATTTATGACTGTGTGCTGGAAAGGCTTGCAGACTATTTAACCTTGAAAATTTTATAAACCAAAGTGATAAACCCTGGCCCACTATTTACAAGATCCATTTGAGTTGTTTATTTTATTTGAAAATTGGTAACCAGAAAAGGCACACTGAGCCAAGGCTCATTTCCAGATGTGACCCAGGGAAGGGGAACAGTGTAAGAACAGCAGCACAATGCACAGTAGCAAAACATTTGAACAACATTGTCAAAAACTAGTACAAAAAATTAGAATAAATACAAAGTTGTGTGTGCAGAGAATAAAGTGCAGTACAGCTCAATAGAATGCCTAGCAAGTGCATACTTAGAAGTGGCAGCAATATTTGGTAAATAAGAACAATATTGACAGCTAGTGATTGACCTGAGGGGTGAATTACTGCCCATCCATGTAAAGAAGGGAGGAACTGTAGTAGTATGAAAGTTAACCCAAGGCAGGAACAGGGATCCAGACGGCTGCTTACCAGGATGGATAAGACTCAGCCATGCAAGTATCAAGAGGAAGGGTAACAGGAACAGGTGGGAAGGGTTGAAGTTTCAAATGGTGCCTGAGGGAGCCAGGAGATGGGGAGAGGTGTGGGGGGTGGGGTTGGGTCCAGAATGAGGGAAGTTGATAGGAGAAGGCAGACTGCCCAGCAGAGGAGTGGGGCTGAGGAGTGGCAAAAGTGCGATGGTCCCTTGAAAGAAGGGAAAAGGAAGCAGGAGGAAGTTGGGAGAGTAGAGAGGACAGGTAATGGAAGGGAACCAAACCAGTATTTGGATATGAAGGAGGTGCAGTGAGCCTGGCGACGAGAGGGCAGAGGGAGGATGGATAGGGATAAATACAGTGAACAATTACGTGTGTGGGGTGGGGGTTGTAGTAAAATGGCAGAAGGAGATGCAGAGGGTGTCCAGGTCAGGGGAGGGAAGTGGAAGGCATGCTGCCATAGATGACATTCGCATAGTCGAAGACAGGGAGCACCATTTTGGTAACAAGCTCCCTGGGGACACGTGGAGATAAGCAGTCTTTGTTGCAGTATAGGGCACAGATGGAGTTTTGCATATGGATGATATTGATGTGGCTGAGAAGTCAACTTACTGTCTAGCCACACTCCTAGGTACTTGAAGGACTGAACTGCTTCAAGAAGCATGCCATCCAGAGTGGTGAAGGGGGGGGGGGTGTGAGTCTGGCAATAGTGGGAACAGCAACACAGAAAACATACAGCAACAGCCTCCAAGGGTACTACCATCAAAAACTGTAAACTTATAGAAAACAAAAACTGCTGCACTGGAGAACTGAACTGATAGGGAACTGGGAGGCTGAAAAAATGGAACTACTACTCTGGCACTGTCACAGTGAACAGGGTAGTCTGTGGCCTAGTTCTCAGTTCCTAGAAACAAGAGGGAACCAAGAAAAAGCATGACATGCAGTAAATTTTGCTTAACACACTGATCGGGAGAAAGAATTACTGATAACCTTTGAAACTACTAGAAACAGTAAAGAAATAAATAAAATTGACACTTAGTCGTTGAATAAGCAGGAGCACCCTCAGGGCAACAGCTCCCTTCAGGAGAAAATAAAGGTCTGTAAAAGAGGCGGTGGGTGCCAAACCCATATAATGGTTTCAAGCGTGGCTGTGACAGGATGAAGGGTATAGTGCTTACTCAGGGCAGAAGCAGCTGGGAGGGTGAAACAGGGAGGTGGATAGTGAGGGCTAGTACCCTGATTGGACAATAGGTCCTGGGGTTTGATAGGGAACTACAGGCAGACTGGCTGGACCACTGGTCTTTTTCTGCCATCACTGTCTGTGTTTCTATGATTGTCTCTCTGCTCGAGACCAACACAGAGAGAAAGTGCACCTTTAAAAATGTTCTAAATTCCAGGGCATCACACCTCATGTGGAGATGATGCAAGAGCTGGACTAGCTGATCTGATTATAGTTGTGAGAATGGTCCATATTTCATGGTAGTGCCCAATGTATGGAAGATCTTAATGTCATTAGAAATGAACAGGTATTTCTAGCTGTGATTCAGACATCATAAATGTTTACACAGACATTTTCACTTTCTAGTTTTTCAGCGTCCAGAAATTAGAAAAAAAGGGAGAATGGGGTTTCATTTTTTTCATTCTACATATTTTCTTGTGCTGAACAAGACCTAGGGCTCGATTTACAAAGGGGGATGGAGGGCATGCGTCAAGGCCTGTGTCAGCCCCGTTGTTTGTCGCAGCTGTGCTAAACTTCTGTGATGCAACTGCACCCGATTTTAGTACATCAGGCACAGATGCAACACTTTCCTCATTTTACAGCAACTTACGCCAAAGATTTTGTGCACACCCATAAAAGGGTCCCCAAATTGCACAAGTTAGACCAGAGAAAAGCTGGTTTAATCTGTGGCATCTGGTGCTCAGGACTGAAAATCCCAACTGCCGGCCAGGAGGATGCCACAAGCCCCATGCGCCAAACGATCAGCGCACCAGTGGCTTGCGGCATTCTCAGGACTTTGAAATTCTAGTGCAATGGGTTCTGCCCAGTTTGGGATTTAGGGGCCGAAACATATTTGTGAAAACATAGACCATTTCAAATGCCATTCTTAATGTGAATAAAGGACTGAAACCACTTAGGATGTTACACACCTTATATAGACATTAAAGTCTGTCATGAGCAGTCCGCATCGACCTACCGAGCTGATAACAGTTATAAACTGGGTCTTGGTGGTTCATCACTGAAGATCGTAGAACAGGACTTCATGTAATTAGATTGCCTTTTATTTTAAGATTTACTTTTGTAGATTTACTTAGCAATATTGAGTCTTTACATTGATTATCAAGGAATATGAACCAGGTTTCAGCCAATCAAATGAAATTTGAAGTTTACAGGTAACGAGTTTAAAACCCAGTTTATACAAAGAGCTAACTAAAGATGACCTGTTATCAGCTAAGCAACCTTTTCATGCAGTTCAGTACACTTTTAACAACATATTGTTTCAGTTTATTTACTCAGGAAAGCCCAGTTTACAGGCAACATCTCATTTTCAGTGGAATCTAGTGTCTGCCTGTTAATGCAGATGAGCGGACTGAGAGACTGACTTGTCCAAGGTCACACTGTGTTTGACAGTTGCAGAGTTTAAACCTGCGATCTCCAAGTTCCCAAGCCAGTGCTTTAACCAGTACACTATGCTACCTCATTGGTACTATGGCCCTTGAATGACATGCAAGTCCTAGAAAATGATGCCAACCTTTCTATGACTAAGTTTAAACCCCTGCTTTAATGAGGGTCTTTTTTTTTTTTTTTTTTTTTTTTAGAGCTGTCTGACCCTGACTGCCACCTACGTCTGCCATCAAGTCTACCTGCCAGTCTCCAGCTCTGTCGCCACTCCCCCCATTGTAAAACAAGTGGGAATCCACATGGTGTGGGATCCGAGGACCATGGGGGTTGTCACTCACAGTGGCCGTGCACATAGGATTTTTCCCCTGGTTTTCCGCCTTAGTCCCACCCTCCACCCTAGACGTCCAGCATAGCCTCTAGCAGCATTGAGTGCAGTAATGTACACTGGGCATGCGCCACCCCTTGCGAGGAAGCAAGCTCCCCGGCTCACCACAGAGGCTGCTACTGCACCAGATGTGGCCCTGTCTCCCTCCCCAGCTTGCTCACAATCCCACTGAGGCACTTTCCAGCCTGGCTGCCTGACTCATGCAGACCAGGCTCACTCCCGAACCCGGGCCGCTGATGTGAAAGTGCAGAGCACTACCACTGAGCCATCGGGAGGCCCCTTTAAAGAAGGTCTTTCATGCTGTAGTAAACATTTTAAAAATCAATATTTAAACAAACATCCTATTGCCTGTAATGCATTCTCTCTGTTTCCTTTCCCATTAATAATTAGATACCTACATATAATCAAGTACCCCTTGTCCCTTGCAAATTTATTTATTTATTTATTCAAGTGTTTCACCAGCAAGGCATACTGAGCAGGATAGCTCATTTCCAGATGCGTCCTGGGGAAGGGAAGAGGAGTAGTGCAGTACATAGACACAAGACTATAAGAGAATATCGGTTATGAACAATATGCATAGCAGTCATATGCATTACAACAAATACAACCTGATTAACAATATTTGCAGCATAAATACAAAGGGTGCTATGCATTCATAAGTAACTCGTACATTACATCAAGTACAACCTGATATTGAGCAAAATTTTCAGCATAATACAAAGGCATAATATGAGTACACTGAAGCAGCAATATACTCAAGGTAAGATGGATAGGTAGCTAAATTGGCAAATGGACAACAACTGCTAGGGGCTAGAATCGGAATTCTGAGGTTATTCTCTTGGATGTCCAGAATGTGTACTAAAATTAAGGCAGGGGTGCTATTAGCTCCGTTCTTCAATCTACACTAAGATTAACTGAGCTTTCCCTACAAACCATCTTAAGGCTCTGGCCAGGAAAGCCTGTAAAGTAACATGCCATTGCTCCAAGAGCTAACCAACCTTACAATGCAAACCTATCCGCCCTTAGCTACCAGCCATCCAGACTCTCCTCCCCCTCCTTCTCCCTACAAGTGCACCCATTCTTTTCCATTCCCCATCTACCCCTACCCCCACCTCACTCCGCTTATCAGATGCATGCCATCAGCTATCCTGAACCTCCCCTCTCCTCCCTACTCCTCACCACCCCAAATCACCCAGCCCACCCAACGGCTAGTCCTTTGCTACACCCCTCAAACTCCCTTTCTCCTCCACGCCTAATGCCAATGTCTACATTCCTACCTTCACCACAAATTGCTGTCAGGTAGCTATATGCCCTGCCTATAGCCAGCATTTATATGATGTACGCCACTGCCTATATCATCGACTCCAATGCCTTTTGCACTTAGCTTCCTTGCACCAACTACCTGTATCTCGTGCATATGACCTGTCAGGACCTTTGTATGTTCCACATATAGACCATGGTATGTACTGATATTGGTTCACAGTATCATGGTTCCCTTGTTTGTATTCATCTTACTGTGATTGATGTCTTATGACCCCTGACTGTAACTACTTTATTGTGTTATTGCTGCTTGCAACCTCTGCCTGTATAAGTCAAGTATGTTATAACTACTTCATTGTGATATTGCTGCTTGTAACCTATGCCTGTATAAGTTGTGTCTGTCTTAACTTTTGCCTTAATCTGCCTGTTAAACCAGGACCTCCTTGTGAATGAGTTCACTCACTGGAGTTCCTCCTGCAATAAACTTGAACTTGACCTATAATTAGGGAAGACCAGTGGGAATATGGGCTGGGGGAACTAGCTAGGGCTAGAGGGGGAGTGGAGAGGACACCATAGGGAGAGAGGTAGGAGAGTTTTGGCATGAGCAAGTAGGGGTTGTGTAATCACGTTGTGGGGGGAAAGAGATTTGTGTGAAGTGGTATTACAGATGGGGAAGGGGAGAGCATTCAATAGTTTAGAGCAGCGGAATGAAAAGGCAGCTTGACCAATGGTAGTAGAGCGATGGAGGATTGCAAAGGATTTTAGGTCAGAGTTACGGAGGGAGTAAGTGCGTTGGGAAGAAGCACATATGGCGGAAGAAAGACAGGAAGGGAGATTACCAGACCAGAATTTGGCCATGAAGGTGGCAGCATTCAATGCCTGGGTTGACGATGGATTCTACTTGTTTTGGCATGATATCCTGCAGAGTATGGAGGCACTGGGCCTGGCGCAGACTGTCAGCTCATCGACCCACTTGTGCGGCCACACACTAGACCTGATGTTTACTTTCAGCCTTGAGGTCCACGACCTCAGTGTAGATCCAGTAATTTGGTCAGATCATAGCACCGTGGGGTTTATGTATGGAGCCCCGAGGGTCCATTCTCTGTGGAGATGGTCCGGTACCGCCTTCTACGGGGACTGTCCCCAAAAGGACTACAGGCAGTGCTGGATCTATTGAGTGTAGAAGCATGTCCAATGGAACAGAGGGTCAGTGGTGGCCTATAATGGGGCCATTAATGCCACCTTTGACTCAATCACATCTGTTTTTGTCTAACCCTTATCTACTAGCCAGAGACCTCCCTGATTTGATGGGGAACATAGGGAGTTAAAGATTAAGGGTCGGAGATTGGAGAGACATTGGAAGAGATCTGGCCTGATGGAGGACAAATTAGCCCTGAGGACACATTACAGAGACTATCAGGGTGCAATCTCCCAAAAGAAGGCATATTTTTGGTCAAGGGAGATTGCTGCAGCAAGGAACAGACCAGCTCAGCTCTTCCACACGGTAGACAGGCTATTATATCTTGTCTTTCTCGGAGTGGGAGGAGCAGGTTCTAGCACAAGGTGCAAGCAGTTTACTCTGTTCTTTGCTGACAAAGTGTCCTCTATCAGAGCAGAGATCTCTTCGAGCATCACTCAAAAGGGCTGCAGGGTTCATTCTGAGATGTGTTGGAACACTCCTCCTGTATGGGCCGAGTTCAATCCAGTTGGAATGGAGGAGGTGGTTGAGATTGTCTTGAGGCTGCAACCAACATATTGTAATCTGGGCCCAGGCCCAACCCGACTTTTGGTTGGATGTTTGGACCTGATTGGATCTGTGGTGGCCGAGATCATCCAGAGTTCCTTGAGGAGTGGGTTTTTTCCACTGGCCTTGGTCAGGCGCCTATTGAAGAAACCATCATTGGACCCAGAGTGTCTCAGCAACTACAGACCGGTCTCTAGCCTCCCATTTTTAAGGAAGATTATAGAAAAAGTGGTGGCCATCCAGCTCGAGACGGGTCTTACCTCCTCGCCACTTATGAGTCTTTATAGTCTGGATTTAGAGCTGGGCATAGTAGAGAGACCACCCTGGTGAAGGTGCTTAATGATCACCTCATGGCAAGAGACAGGAGAGAACGTACCATCTTGGTACTCCTGGATCTCTTGGCAACATCTGATACCATGGACCATAAGGTGCGCTTGACCACCTGCAGTATTGGTGTTGTCTGTCCACTAATGTCATCAACTGGTTCAGGTCATACCTGACAGGCAGAGAGTGCAGAGGGGTGAAGATGGGGTTAGCCTCATCTAACACGAAGCCTCTGTTCTGTGGAGTTCCACAGGGAGTCGGTCTTGTAGCCCTTGTTGTTCACAGTGTATATGCTACCATTGGGAGACATTATCAGGCGGTATGGGCTGGGTTTTCATTGCTATGCCAAAGATAACCAGCTATACCTGTCCTGTGCACCTGGTAACCAGATGGCAGCCTCCATATTTAGCAACTGCCTGAAGGAAATTCAGACATGGATGACTCAAAATTGGCTACACGCGCAACCCCAACAAGACTGAGATGCTGTGGTGGATCTGGGTCATCGGGAGGGAGGTTAGGAGATCCCCTGGTCTAGTATTGGGGTGGTCCCACTGACCCCCTCCTCACAGGTTAAGGATCTGGGCATGATCCTCAACAATGGCTTGACACTTGATGCTCAGGTGTCAGCGGTAAGAAAGTGGATTTTACCGTCTGAGGAATATCGCCCAGATCCGGGCCTTTATATCATCTGAGGACCTGACCACACTGGTACATGCCTTTGTCACGTCCAGACTGGACTACTAAAATGCCCTGTACCTAGGGCAATCTACAGGCAATCTCCGCTGGCTGCAGTTGATGCAGAATGTGGCGGAAAGATTATTGATGAGCACACAAAGGTTTGATCACATTACACCTGTCATCTGCAAACTGCACTGGCTTCCAGTTAGGTGCAGAATTGTCTTCATTCAAGGTCAGGTTACTGACCTGTAAGGCCCTACATGAGGGGGAACCAGTCTATCTGCAAGATCTCCTTGTGTCCCACTGCCTGTCCTGGGCTCTCCGTTCAGCCAAGGGTTACATCCTTGAAGTTCCCATGGTTAGGTTGCGGCACTTGGGTGATCGTGCATTTTCTGTTGCTACACCTACTCTGCGGAACTCATTACCTAACCATCTTCTGGAGACACCCTCAGTGGAAACCTTTAAAAAGGGCTTAAAAATGCTTTTGTTTAACCAGGCTTTTAATTTATAAATATGGAAGCTTGTGCACCAGTGACCCTCAGCTACCTTTATGTTTTCTCAGGAAGGAGACATCTATAGAAGATATACGAAATACAAGCTTAATTGTGTTTACATATTTTGTTTTTGAAAATGTTGCCAGAGACATCAGTAGCTCTTTAAAATTCCATAACTAGAAGACCACTGGCCTAGAAGAAAAAATTACTCAATCTAGTAATGTGTTTCTTCCAAAGGGATTCCTCACTATGCTTAACAACTGCAATTATTCCCCTGGAATGGCTGCCCTGGAGCTTTTAGAATGTTATACTAATTACAGAATCTATGATTGAAATTAAAAACTCTGCTGTGTGGTCACACTCACCCCTGCTCTCTAACGTTCAATTTATTTCCAAAGCTAGGGTGAGCAGTGACCACTAAAACTAACTGAATGGCTACCCAAAATATACCAAAATATATTCCAGAAAGGTTGAAAACAGTTTCAACATAGCAGAACAATTTTAAATGTTATTAAAAATAGCATAACTGAGACCACTGAATATCAATTGTAAAAGCACCCCAACAAGTAATGTTCAAGCAAACAGAACAAACTGATTTTGTATGATCCTTTTATTAGGTTCTGGAAGAGGAGGAAGGGATAGGATTGTTAAGCATCGTGAGGGATCCTTTAGAAGAAACATTACTACAGTGAGTAATTTTCTTCAAACCCCAGGAATCTCTCACTTATGCGTAACAACTGCAGACTCAACAGCAGTACCTTGGGAGGCTGGGTACGGAACCTACCTAGGGAAAAGGTTCTGCAAGACACCAGTGCCAAAGTTCACATCTCTTCTGGATTGTAATGTTTTGTGAAAATGTGTACCATTTTTCAGGTAGCTGCTTTACAGATTTCCTGCAGGGAAACACCTCTTGATGCTACCAGAGAGGCAGAGGTGCCCCTTGTGGTATAAGCCCTAAGGCCTTCAGGTGGCAGCTTGCTAGCTTTGTCGTAACAGAACTATATGCAGGAAACTAAGGAGAACTGGTTCTCTTGGATGCTGGTTTCCCCTTCCCCACTTCACCACAGGTGA
The DNA here is from genome assembly GCA_016271365.2 of Neoceratodus forsteri. Taxonomy (NCBI): domain Eukaryota; kingdom Metazoa; phylum Chordata; order Ceratodontiformes; family Ceratodontidae; genus Neoceratodus; species Neoceratodus forsteri. The sequence goes on from CM057452.1 coordinate 1,437,901,988, forward strand.
CAAATAACTGAGTGTTACAGGACCTTACATCCTTTGTGTGGTCCAAGTAATAGCTCAGAGCTTTCTTAGCATCCTGTTGGTGGAGCATCTGTTCCCCTAAGCTGGATTTTGCTGTAAAGAATACTGGAAGTGTAAACTGACTAATTCAGATAGAATTCAGACACCACTTTGGGGAGGGATTTTCTCTTAGTTCTGAGGACCTACCTTGTCCCTGTGAAATATGATGTACTTAGAAAATGGCTTTTATTTCCTGGCTCCAATTGGTTGGTACCCATCCTGAGGGGTACATTAACTTTCAATAGATGCCCAGGAGATAAAAAGTTCCAGCCCAACTGTCCCTTCAACCACTCAAGTAACCTTGTGCCCACCCTGCATCCTTATTGGCCGAAAGCAATACACTGGGCACTTTGAAATCGCTGCCATCTTTTAGCTCACTTAGCAAGTCAGCAGAGCCCCCTCCCCCATTCTGCAAACAGAAACTTTATATTTAAAAAGCAAACAGAAACAGGTTTAAAATGGAAAAACAACTTTACTGTGCCACTATTGTCTCACCACAGCAGCCACCGTGTTTAGAGCAGTATCAGCCTCGCTCCCTGTTTTTGCTAACCATGCTTGCTCAGTAGTACTCCCTCATCACCACACCACCGCAGATAATTAAAGACTGCAGAATAGAACAACCAGCAATATTCTTTTTGCCTTTATAAAAGAAACCGTTTTGCCTTTATAAATGTACAGATGGCTCTCAGTTTGCTCATCCTTCTAGCAGATGTCACTGCCACAAGAAAAACTGCTTTCCAGGTGACATACTTTATAGCAGTAGTTGCCATAGGCTCGAAAGGAGCCTCTATCAGCTGGGCAATGTACAGATTCAGGTCCCATGGAGGGCTAGGGTCCCTCTATGGAGGGTAGAGGTGAGTAAGGCCTTTAAAGGAGAACTATGGACAAAAGTAATGCAGTGCTTGCTACATAGATCGGGGCTTCCAGGACTCTGATCCCCCTGCAGTCACAATATACATTAGCATGTTTAAAATATCTCCTGACTCGTACATTCCCAGATAATCCTGCTGCCTTAGGCATTTCCTAACCAGAGATCTCTCCACCTGAGATCGGGCTGCAAACAACATGATATGCTGATGCACCTTTTCCTCTTCCTGTACTGTGCCATATGTACAGAGATTTAACAATCTCTGTATCTCCATGCCCATATCTGTTTTACAGAGTTTGCCTAAGCGCCATGTGTATGCCAGCATACACATATCATTTAAGCAAATTCTGTAAAAAATAGTGCTGGGCATGGGAGATGGAGATTATTAAATCTCCAAGCATGTGGGCACAATACAGGAAGGGGAAAAGGTGCATCAGCATATCGCGTTGTTGCAGTGCGATCGCGGGCAGTGAGTACCTCTGTTAGAAAATGCCAGCTGCAGCAGGAGGATTATTGGAATTTATGAGTTAAAAGGTATTTAAACTAATGCTAATGTATACTGTGACTGCAAAGGGGGATCAGAGTCCTGGAGCCCCGATCTATGCAGCGATCGCTGCATTACTTTTGCTCATAGTTCTCCTTTAAAAAAGTTTGAAAATGGTTGCAAGGCCACTGACCTCTCCTTGCCAGCTGTAGTGTAGGTTGACACTGCTGCCAAATGTACCTTCAGGGTTGAGGGCCTGAAGCCCAAGGACTGGAGATGGAGTAGGAAGTCTAGGATTGTAGCCAGACTTGCGCACAGTGCATTAAGCTGTGTAGGGGAACACCAAACTCAATCAATCAATCATCTTTATTTTTTATTTTATTTAGTTTTTGTTGTTTTTACCAGGCGAAGCACCATTGAGTCAAGCTCATTTACAAGGTGGACCTGGAATGGTCAACAAAAACAGCACATATAATACATAAAGAAAAACTCAGTTGAGTAACAATAAGCAAGTACAGTGGTCATCAACATCTTCTTGAGGAAAGGAGGGAGAGGGGGGACATGATAGAAACTTTCAAGTATCTCAAGGGAATTAAAGTACAAGAGGGTAGTATCTTTCAGAAGAAGAGATGTGCAAGAACAAGGGGGCACAATTTGAAGATAGAGGAGGGACGTCTCAGAGGTAATGTTAGAAAGTATTTTTTCACAGAGAAGGTTGTGGATACATGGAACAGCCTTCCTGAGGAGGTTGTGGAGTCAGCAACAGTGGGGGAATTCAAGAATGCATGGGACAGGCATAAGGTAATTCTAGTGGAGGGTAGGAGGAAGTAAGCTGTTGATTAACTAGAATCTGCAGCTTATCCATCAGGTAGGAAAATGGGCAGACTAGGTGGGCCAAGCGGTCCTTATCTGCCGTCAAATTCTATGTTTCTATGTTTCTTGTTCAAGACAGTTACAAGAGTTTACAAGGCAATAATTCAGGACAATATAACATAACATTCACTTGTGGCAAAAAAGTTGTAAGGAATAAAGAGGGTTAGGAGTGCTATGAGATAGAGGGTGCAAGGCAGAGGGACCAGGGTTGGCAGGATGAGGAAGGGGTGGTAGGATGAAAATTGGGGCCAGGGATGGGATAAAGGAGGGAACCCCAGAAGGACTCTTAGAGGAGATGGGTAGAAGCTACAATGGGATGGCCCGTCTGTGCAGAACTTTCAGTGTTCGATGCAGAACGCACTTAAGTTCGGCAATCATATGATTCAGAGAGTTTACGCTGGATCAATGCCTTAAATAAGGTCATGCTTACAGGTGATACCAGTTTTAGGGTCTTTGAATATTGTTCCAAATTACAGGAAGAGCAAGACTTATGGCTGCGGCCCCAAAGCGTGTCCTGACCTTTGTATTACTAAGAAATGTAGGAGACTCCCTCAGTGATAGCAGCTCACTGGGAGACAGGCAAGCAGTTGAAATGTACTGAGGGAGTTTTTTGGTTATAGCTCTGTATGTCCAAAATACTGCATTCTTGTGATGTCTGAGACTGAATGAAGGCCAGCCCATAATGACGTAGAGTGTGCAGTTGTGAGTGCGGTATGGTGCTCCCGTGATGAATCTGATCACCTGATGATACAGTGTGTCCAATTTGGATAGAGTGGAAGTAGAGCACTGCCCGTAAATAAGGTCAGCATAATCCAACAGAGGTAAGAACACTGTTATAGGACTAGCCTAACCTTTGTTTCGTGTGTAAATAGGTTCTTTATTCTAAAAAAATAGAGTCTCATATTCAGTTTCTTTGCCAGTTTATCCACATGATCCCCAAAGGAATGTTTGTGGTCAAACCACATGCCCAGATATTTAAATTTTGTTACAAATGCCAGAGATTCCCCTAGTGAGGTGAGGATCTGAGGGGTCATTGAGGGGGTACGTGCTTTTGGTACGATGGCTGGAGGCAAAAATAGGATTGCCTTGGTTTTCTTTGAATTCAGTAATAACTTTAAGGACAGGAGGTTATTCTATAAGGTATTAAAGTCATCTTGCAAGTCTGTGCATGCTAATTTAGAGGTGGGCCTGTCTAAGTGCAAGGACTGTATCATCAGCAAAGAGATGGATGTATGTTAACCGATTTGATCCCTACATCGATGTTGTTTATGTAGATAGCTAATAGCAGGGCCTGGGATCGGTACTGCGGTATACTATAATAGAGGTTTTGGAGGGGAGAAGTCCCTGCCTGCCTTGACACATTGCTGTCGAAAGCTTGTAAACCAGGATAGCGCCAGACAATCTAGACCGAGGTTCCCGAGAGTAGTAAGGAGCAGGTTATGGTCAACTGTGTCGAACGCTTTGCTCAGATCTAAGAACAAAGGGCAGACATGCATTTTCACATCCAGGGATGTTAACCAGTCATTGGAGACTTTGACCAGTGCTGAGCTAGTACTATGTCTAGGCCTAAATCCAGATTGGATTGGATTGAGGAGATTATTGCTTTCAAGGAAACGCCTAATCTGTGCGTTGACCACTTTTTCCAGTTGTTTGGATAGGACATGGAGCAGTGAAATAGGGCGATAATTATTTAAATCACTCCTGCTACTAGATTTAAACAAGGGTATAACATGCGCCATCTTCCAAATAGTAAGTAGGGCACCCTGGGACAGGGATAAGTTGAATAGATGAGTAATTGGAGGAGATAGGACATAATAGCCAAGTTTTTAAAAAGTAAGGCTCTATAGGATCCACGCCTGCACTTTTCCTTACATCCAATTCCAGGAGAAGGTCTTCCACAGTTTTTACAGACACCTGGTTAAAGGAAAAAGAGACAGAAGGGGCTTCATGGTTTAAGGCTGATGCCGTGGTGGAGCAAGGTTGATTCAGATTATGTAAATGATCCTGAAGAACACTGGCTGGTGATGTGTCATAGGTCAGTCCTGTTGTAGTGAAGTGGTTGTTAAGTAGGTCGAGTATGTCATGCTTTTCTGTAAAGTCAACCCCCTCTGAACAAATTTTAGATGGTAATGAATTGGCAGAGTTATGGCCCTCCAGGTCCTTGAGTGTTCTCCAGAATTTGGAGGAGGATTTATAAGAGGCTTCTAACTGACACCGAAAATAGCTAGCCTTTTTAGTTCTGACTAGTTTGGTGCTAAGATTTCTCGCTGCTTTGAAGGCGCTCACCCAGATTCTTGATTTTTCTTGCCTTTTCCATAGGGCATCTCTATTAAGTAAGGCCTCCTTTAGCTCAGAAGTGAACCATGGGCAAGACCTCTTTTTGTGCGGGTTTTAATCAGAGGAGCATGCCTGTTAATGGTATCAAGCAGGATGCTATGAAAAAACTCATAGGCCACATCAACTGTAGCGGCCAAATAGAAGTTTGCCAGTTGGCGTTCTGTAATTCAGAAAGGAAGCGGCAGCATTAAAGTTCCTGTGGCTTCTTTGTAGGCATACCGGAGTCAAGGTAGATTTGGAGAGTGACCTGACGCAGGCGATAAGGCAATGATCACCAAGATCATTAAAGAAAATGCCAGAATGAGCATATAGGTGAGGTTTATTTACAAGTATTATATCCAGCAGAGTGCTATGTTCTGGATTTTTGGCGTCCGGACGTGTGGCTTCTGTAACAAGTTGATTGAGTCAAAAGGCATTACAAAGGTCTTTTAGAGGCTTAGAGGAGCTAGACAGCCAGTTCAAGTTAAGATCACCTAGTATGATGAATTCTGAGGGAGTCTGGGATAGTAGGTCGTGCAAATAGTCCATTACCAAAAGCTCTACTGAAGGAGGTCTATAGCAGCTTATAATAGACAGGAACATAGATTTAGAGAGCTGAATCTTTAGAGTCAGGCACTCAAATTCCTTAGGAACAGAAGTAGTATCCACACGGAGACAGTATATTTGTCCATACATAAATAGGTACTCCTCTCCCCCCAGAAGGTCCATCAGCTCATAAGATGTTATATTCAGGAATATTGATGGTGTGGTCCTGGGTGGATACCCTCAGCCATTATTCTGTGACCTCAAAAACATCTGGTGTAGTATAGCACATCCAGGCCTGTATGGCATCAAATGTTTTCAAAGGCTGCAGGCACTGACATGCAGGAAGGTCATACCTTTAGCAACAGGAGATCTGATGGTAAGGGAATAGAGTGGAGAGGCCAGGGTTAAGTTCAATATTGCCGGCACAAGAGAAGGAACAACAGGAGTATTTTTTTTAGGGCATTTAGCAATAGCCTAAAGGGACATATACGGTCCCTATTGTGACCAGGGTTTTAGACGGGCGTTGAACACGTATGATGTGCTTTACTCGAGCCCAGGAGAGCATATCCTAACATCCTGACAGGAAGGAGTTGTTGTCCATATGCACGTTTGGGAGAGAAAGTGCATGGAGAAGGTGTAGAAGGGACAAAGGTAAGGTGCCACATGGGTAGGAGTAATCACATGGTGAGAAACAAGGAGGCAAAGCAATGGGCAGAAGGAATTCCTCAGGGCGTAGTTGGAAAATCCTGTATATTCCAAGATAGTATCAGGTTCCAAGTGATATGGAAAAATGCCTATGGTGCATGCAAGCACTAAGAAAAATGACTGCATAATGCAGGTGAGTGGCATTATGAGGCAAGGGTGTCTGTCAGAGATCGAAGTCCCTGAGAAGGAATGTGCTAACCGAGGTTAGACAATATGGCAGTGAGTACAGTTCACACCTGGAGGGTATGACTCGTTTATAGTGTGGCCTAATTTAAGCTAACTGCTAGTGCATTGTTGTTAAATAAGCAGAAGTTCAAGAAGGACTGTAGGTATACTTAGAGTAGAACGTGGGGGATATGCTGCAATATAACTGTAGTAGAGACTTCACAGGAATGGGTGGGGAAGCAAAGCGTAAAGGCAATTCTTACAAGCAGGGATAAATTTGTGGTGCAGCCAGGCATGGTTAGTAGCTGAGCTGATCCAATGGTCTGTAGAGATAGAGATACTGTAGCCAATGAACAAGGAGTCAGAATGGTGGGAGGGAAGAGGTGCATTTAAAGAGTGGCAGGGGTGGGAGGGTGGGACAAAATTCTTGTGGCAGTAGTAACACATCTATGGTAAAGAGACATTTTTCCTCTGAGTCGAGAAGCTGATGGAACGGTGCTCCAATCAGAAAGGGAGCACCGTCCACTTTAGCCAATCAGGCACCAGGACCAGGAGAAAGCAGCCAATGGGACTTCCAAAGTGTTGTCCTGGCTCTCTTCAGTCAGCTCACCTGAAAATTTGGCTCCGGGACAGGTGTGGAGAGCGCGGCATGGCTGGGCAGTCTTCCCTGCCACGGACCACGGACAGAGGGTTTCAGCCCAGCAGGGCAGGTCTGGAAGGAGACAAAGCAAGAGGCAGGGATAAGTTAGGTGCCAACAGTTCCAGGGGTAATCGGGGGGGGGGCCGTGGAACAAAAACAAAAGGAGTGATCAGGTTACTGGCACGGGGAGGGGGGCAGGCAGCTAGCGGCAGGAAAGAGCTGATAGTATGGAATCAAGAATTCCATCCCTGCTTACAATTAAATTGAATATATTTCTGTAACCCCCCTGCAAATGGGGGTTCCCAAAAGACTTCCAGGAGCTTGCTTGAATGCTCCAAGCCTGAATGATGTTTGGCGTTTAAGCCATTTATCAGTGAGTGTTTTTAGAACCTCTGGTACTGTCGCTTTAAGAGCTGTCTGCTTGCAGACATAATTAGTTTGTATGGGGGACTGTGTGTTTCTTTGATTGAGTACCACTCGAGCTGCTGCCAATTCACTCCATTTTTGCAGTCACTAGGAGTGCAAAGGGAACCTATCTGAAAGATGTAACTGCCAGAAACCATTTAGAGTAATAATGAAATTACAGTTTGTCTAACCTGCTTTCTTTGCAGTCAGAACTGTGTCTGCCTAGTTCCCCATTCTGGTTTTGAACTGCTGAACTGGACCAATCAGTGTGGGGTAAGCTAGCTCTAAAATGGTGCCTTGGACGAATCAGAACTTGGACTCATAATCAAGAGCCAGCCACAAGAGGATTGTATGGGCAGTGACTCTGGGAGATGTAGTTTAGACTTGGCGCCTTTTGGACCAACAGGAGCAGTCTATTGTGAGTGACAGCCAATCCAGTCAAGAACTGGGAGGAACTCAAAGGAAGTGCCAGGTTTTGTCTGTTGGAGTTTCAGTTGAGCTCTGGCAGTGAAGAAGGAAGGAGCCCTGTGCTTTTCAGTGTGCAGTTTTAGTCGGGAAGCGTGTGTAAGGCCCAGAGTTCCGGTCTGCAGCTTGTGTAACTGCTTGTTAGGACTGAATCAGCCTGTGAAGAGAATCAAAGGATATCTGAAGAGTAGAAACCAGGCTCACCCTGTAGAAGACTGGAGAAATTGCTGAATTGCACTCGGTCTGTCAGGAACTGAATCTGCTGTGTGTTCTCCGGTATTGTGCAATAATTGCGATCGGACAGAGAAGCAGCCTGCCTGGTATAGTACTTTCTGTTTTACCATATAAATGTGTGAAGAGGCTTGTGTACCTCAAGTGAATCCTGCTGCCATTAAAGGACTTTGCCTGTTACTGTTCACCATATAAATGTGTGAGGAGGCTTGGTTAGCTCAAGTGAATCCTGCTGCCATTAAAGGACTTTTGCCTGTTGCAGTTTGCCATATAAATGTGTGAGGAGTCTCGTGGAGCTCAAGAGTAGCCCTGCTGACATTGAAGGACCCTATCTTGTTTGGAGGTCGTGAGTACTAATTCAGGGTCGCTCCTGTTGAATTGCCACATTGAATCCAAATGGAATCACTGTACTGCTGACTGTTTAAACTAATTTTTCTTTTCTCTGTGGGAAAGGCCCCTACCAGCTGCCACGGTTTGGACTAGCCACTAGGGCTTGGGTACCCAGGGACAGTAACTGGTAGGGATAGGCCTGTGCACAGAGCCATAGGTAGATGAGTAAAGTGATAAGCTAATTAACCTGATTTCCCTGTCCTTGTTATATTCCCCTAAATAAATCCGAGCTGCTTGTTTCAGCAAAGTTATACTGCCTGAGTGTGTATTTGTCTATGTTAAAGTATTGTACTGTGATTGTTGCACTGTATCTTATTTTACAGGAGGTCCCAGTGCCTGAACCAGCCCTGGGGTAAGTGTATACTGTGAAGGTAATTCTGATATATTGTGGGGCCACTAGTGAGAAGAAGGGGTTGCAGTGTCCCAGAGGGCTGTGACCAAGTAAGTTTAACTATTGCAAACCCTGACCTCTGGGTGGAGGCACCCGCCATTGGATCCAGGCCCCTCAACCTGTTAGTGGCAAATCAGGCAGGGGTAGTAGCCTCTGGGATAACGCCATCTAGGGTTACACTAATTTTCTTTTCTCTGTGGGAAGGGCCTACAGCTGCCCCGGTTTGGACTAGCCACTAGGGCTTGGGTACCCAGGGACAGTAACTGGTAGGATAGAGCCTGTGCACAGAGCCATGAGGTAGATGAGTAAAGTGATAAGCTAATTAACCTGATTTCCCTGTCCTTGTTCTATCTCCTAAATAAATCCGAGCTGCTTGTTTCAGCAAAGTTATACTGCCTGAGGTATTTGTCTTTGTTAAAGTATTGTACTGTGATTGTTGCACTGTATCTTATTTTACAGGAGGTCCCAGTGCCTGAACCAGCCCTGGGGTAAGTGTATACTGTGAAGGTAATTCTGATATATTGTGTGGGCCACTAGTGGGAAGAAGGGGTTGCAGTGTCCCAGAGGGCTGTGACCAAGTAAGTTTAGCTACTGCAAACCCTGACCTCTGGGTGGAGGCACCCGCCATTGGATCCAGGCCCCTCAACCTGTTAGTGGCAAATCAGGCAGGGGTAGTAGCCCCTGGGATAGCACCATCTAGGGGTTACATTTCTGTGAGAAGAGCTTAGGGAATCAGTTGACAAATCATTAACAAATACAGTTTCTAGAGCTGTTTCCCCTTTAGCAATAATCCAATTCCCCCAAACCCAGCCCAAACTTTCCACTTTAAGGTGTAAGTTTTCCTTGTTGCTGGTCTCCTGAAGACCTTAAACACTTCCTTAACCTTCTCAGAGGGTTTTAGACCAGAGAACTCTAGCTTCTCCAGAACCATGCTCTGAGATGCAGAATTATTGGATCCAGGAATGTTATCCTGCTCTAAGACAATGTCAGCAGAATGTATGTCACAGATAGGTTGATACAATGCTTGTTGGAGAGGGACAGGAACAGAGAGTACCAAATCTGCCTGGTCCAGTCTGGAACTATGAGAATCATTGTTGCTGACCTCCTTCTCAGCTTGAGCAGTACTCTCAGCAGAAGTGGAAAATGTGGGAAGGCATATGGAAACTTCCCTGACCAGTTGAGGACTACAGCATCCTCTGGGATGGTACTCACCGATGGGGGTCTGCAACAAAACTGTGGGAGCTGGCTGTTCTCCCAAGATGCAAACAGGTCTAATTTCTGGTGTACCTCAATGTCTGAACTCCGAACACTGTTGCCAGCACCTGCTGGTTCAGGGTCCATTCATGATTTCCCTGGCTGAATCTGCTCAGGGAAACTACCAGCATGTCATCCTTCCCTGGCAGGTGTATTTCCAAATGCTGAACCTCCAAGGAGTATGCTCAGTTTCAGATCTTCATTGATTCTGTGCACAGTTTTGAAAATCTTGTTCCTCCCTGCTTGTTTACGTAATACATTGTTGTGGTGTTGTCTGTTCTGACCTGGCTGGACAGACTGACCTCTGATATAAGATGAAATGCCTGCATTGCCAGATATACTTCCCTGAGCTCAAGGAAAGTTATGTGCTCTTGAATCTGTGTACTCCGAATACCACTTACAGTGAGGTATCTGTTGTGAGTATGGCCAAAGGTGATTGCTGAAGAAAGGGAATTACCTCTCTGAGGCAGCATCCTTCCTTCCACCATTCCAGTACCCTCACCAAAGTCTTTGTGACCAGGCACTAAACTGTGCACTGGGTCCCACCTCTGAGGCCAATGGTCCCTAGGTGATATTGGACATCTCATTTTGGAATCTGGCAGCTGGTATGACTGCAGTGGGCCAAGGCCATGTGCCCCAGTAATGCAGAAATCCTTGCACATCTTGGTTGGCGTGCCTTGAAGGATTTGCAGTTGCATTCAGATTTGCTACCTTGCTTGAGGAAGGAATGCCTTCCCTTGCACAGTATCCAGCTGTGCATCTATAAAGTCCAGAACCTGAACTGGTTGTTTATGACTTAAACATTTATGAGGAAGCCCAGGTCCTCCAAGGTGCCTTATGTGTAGAGCACCGTGTTTTTCTTAAATAAGAAATAAAAAGAAAATCAAGGTATAAAACGAAATAAAACGAAAACAAACACATGAAAAACGTTTCATAGATTGTTTTTTTTTTCAAAAATTAAATAAATGTTTGCAGCAGCTGTTGTTTAGGCTCTTTTGTTACGATAGAGATGGTCCGGAAAGAAGCGGCAGTGGAATTGTCTGATTCACGAAACCTTTCAAGACCATAGATAGCATAATGCTATAATATAATGTAGTATACTAGGAATGTGATTTCTACTGTGTATAAGGTCATTCTGAGGTATTTTATGAATGTAAATGTGATAATAAATAAATTTTCGATGAATATAAAGAAATAACACAAAATTACAGAAAAATAAAAAGACATATGATAAAAAATAAAAAGAATTTCACAGGGCTCTGCTTATGTCAGTAGTGGGGAGGACTTTGCATCCTAGAGTGTTTTCTTTAGACTAGTCAGTCATCCAGGTAGGAAAACCACCACCTTTGTCTCCTCAAATGTACTGCCACTATGGCTAGGCACTTTGAGAACACTCTTGGCGCTGAGCAGAGGCCAAAGGGAAGGGCTGGTAACTGGTAGTAGCAATTCCCTATCCTGAATCTGATGTACCTTCTGTGACTGGACCTGACTGGTATGCTAAAATAGGCCTCTTTCAGATCCAGTAACCCCAGCCAGTCTCCTTCTTGCAGAAATGGAATCGCTGAGTCCAGTGTTATAATATTGAATTTTTCATTCTTTAAGTGTTTATTCAGATATCTCAGATCTAAAACGGATCGCCACTCCCCATTTTTCTTGTGGGTCAGGAAGTACTTTGAATAAAATCTCTTTCCTAACTGTGAGGAAGGTATTTCTTCCACTGCATTTGCTTGCAGCAATTTTTTCACCTCCATTTCCAACAGAATTCTTTCTTTTGGGGTGTTGATGGAATCCCTTATGGTTCTGCAGTCTTGGGAATTTTCTGAACTGCAGGGACAAACCCTAAGTCGTTATTTCCAGAACCCACTTGTCTGCAGTTATTTTTATCCATTCCTGGAAGCAGCGCGTCAGCCTTCATCCCACTGGCAATGGATAGGCGACATGTGCAGACTTGACAGGGGTTTTATTTAAGCTAGAGCTTTGGAGGCTGGTGGGACTGCTGTACACCTGGTGCCCCTTCTACCCCACCCCTATAGCAGTCCTCTTTGGAGAGTAGTAATAGGAGGTGTAAGCATGGGAAAGTATACCCTACCTCTACCTCCCCTACCATGAGCCCTGTAAGAAGTGGAGGCCTTTTCCTTCTCAGTGTTGCTCTTGTAGGTATATTCATCCACCTTCTTCATATCTTCCTTCTTACCACCAAAGACTTCCATCGCTTTTGTTTGGGTGTCCTGGGGTAGATTGGTAGTTCTAAGCCAGGCAAACCTTTTTAAGGACGCTGCATGGGCCATGACCCTAGATGCAGTGCCATTTGTGTCCATTGCCATATGGAGCTGGTACCTTGTGGCATCTATGACTGATCTTGTTGTGTCAGCCATCTCCTGTGCCAGGTCACCAGCAGCCTTCTCACTCAGCGCCAGCATGGAGTTCCAATGGGCTTTCTGCTACTGAGCTGTCTAGGCCAGGTAAGCTACCTGTCTTATGAGCACAGAAGCTGAAGTATAAACTTTTTTTGCCCACACTATCCAGTTTCCTGAAATCCTTCCCAGGAGGCTGGGAAAAAAGGGGCACAATGGCGCTGTCACAGATGACAGTCTAGACCACACGGTCAAGATCAGGTGAAAATACAGGTATTCAGATCCTTGTTTATCCACCAGATACTTTTTCTCTCAGTTTTCTGATCTATGCCAGCAGCGAGATTGGTACTGACATTATTTTACAGGAGACTTTTTAAGAGATTTACGGATCGCAGCAGTAACCACTTTGTAGGAGTTAAGCCATCATATCCGTAAATTCCACCTCATCCTTGTCCTCATCAGTTTCCTGTGAAATGATGTTGAGGTGTTTATCATGTGTTTCATAAATGTATAGTGACAGGTGTAGTCATCTGAGGCCCTAGGAGGAGTCAAATTCTTGTTCTGGAGAAACATCTGGCTCCATGGGTTCTACTTCCTCCTCCTCTTCATAGTACATTTCAACCTCCTCCCCCACAGGTTTGGGAAATGGAACCAGTGCTTGGGGAGGGGGGGAAAGGAATATTCATGAAATTCCCCATAGCCTGGAATGCCTGGAGGAATTGCCATGCCTTAGTCATGTCCTCTACTGAGGATATTTTATTTGTGTCTACTGGTGGCTCCTTTCCTTCTTCAGGAGAGGGACAGTGACATGTTTCTCTATTTTCTTGACAGGCACCAATCTCTGGTGTCTGCCCTAAGGCTGTCTTATTTTTGCTGGATTCAGGGTTTCCCATTTCAGACACCCTGATTTCTGAACCATCTCTTGCAGCTCTATCTCTCTCTTCTGTCCCCTTTGACAGGGACTACTACTTCTTAGCGGGGCATGACCATCATCTGAGCCTTTAGGTGATGTGGAGGCAGACCGAGAAGCCATAAGGTCTTCAAATGTTTTAGTGATTTTCTTTTGCATTTTAGGTCAAAACTTCATACAGAGTTCACAACTGAGATAATCGTGGTCTGGACCCAGGCAAATTAAACACAACTCATGGCAGTTTGCCCTTGCCAGGAGTTGAAAACACCCTACAGTTTTAAAGCCTGTAGGTCTCATCTTCTTTTGGGTCTGTCAGTCATGCCAAACACTGACAATCTTGGGAAAATGTAGCAGTTCCCAACAGAAGAACCTTACAGTATTTAAAAAATCTCTTAGTATTAATAAAAGGGTTTTCAATATGTGAAATGTGGTTCGGTTCCTTTTAAAAACAAACCACAGCAATAAAAAAATTTAAAAAACAGCAAACAAAGTTACATTATGTATAAATTTATCAAATATTGCCTCGGTTCCCCAAAACAAGGAACCAAGACTAAAACCAATAGAAACTGCAAAGTGTTTTTTTTTAATTTAGATGATTTAAAATGTTTAAACAGTTTAAAAAAAATGTGGTTCCCTTAAAGCAGGAACCGTGGCGAAAACTGCCTTCTCTGGTTCCTGGGAATCAATGTGGAACACATGACAGAATACACACAAAACAACCCTAACTAATGCAGAGTATTGATAAAATAACTAACAAAGTGAAACACTATTAAATATAAAAATAATAAACCACAAATCAGCCTTAAGTGAAGAGGCAAAGAGAAGACTTCTGGGTGATGGCTTTCTTCAGGTGGAGAAATAAATCTGATGTTAGACAACAGGGGCGTCGGGTGAGCGTGGCCACATAGCAAAGTTTGAATATTATTCTAAGTTCCATAATTAGCATAACATTGTAAAAGGGAATGATGGCAGTTACTAAGCATAAATGAGGGATTCCTGGGGTTTGAAAGTCCCACTGTAAACCTGTCCAGGGGTACAAATGAAACGCAACCGGCATATAGGTGAGGGCAGTGTGTTTTAGTGGTTAGAACACCCTTTTGGAAACTAGAAGACTGCAGGCTCAAACCCCACTAGAGCCAAATACTAAAAGTGTGACCTTGGGCAAGTCACTTAGCCTCCCAGTACACTAGTTCACCCAGCTATAGAAATGGTAGAAGCACAACTCCACTTAAAATGAGATGCTGCATTTCAACTGAACTGTTCTATGTAAAAAAATAAGTTGTAAATACCGTCACACACACACACACACACACACACACACACACACACATTGTTACTCTTATAACACTGACGACAAACATAATGGTGAAACTATGTTTTACCTTGAAAAGTCTAGCGATTTCCTGAATCTTAATTTACTTATACTCGGTGTATTCTGGGGAAAAAAAAAATAAGATGCAATTAATTCAGTTAATAGATAATGAAGTGAGAAAGGAATGTTACACACAGGAGACTCTTGATGTTCTTTAGTATCTCCTCTATAGAGTCCCTCTCTTTGGTCTTTTTTTTTTTTTTTTATTTACTTTTGTGTGTTTTTTTTCCCGTTTCGTACACCTCAGTCCTGGATCACCATGCATTCCAAGACACCCTCCTGACTTGCCCGACCCCTCCCGCCTGCACTGCCAACAGACTTCCACCCGGTGGCAGTGGAACTACGGGGGGAGACAACCCCCAGGAGAGGAGAGCTGCAGTTAGGTGCTCGATCCTGCTCCGCCCCTCCTCCCTGTGCCAGCACCCCAATGACCCAAGGTCTTTCCCAAACCCAGGTTGCCGGCGTGGCGGAAGGTGTGGCATCCAGCGCCTCAACCCTCAGCGCCACTGGACCGGCCTCCCTCTCTTTGGTCTTAATCAGAGGCACTAGGACCTGGGAGAACCAGTAATTATGGGTCTGGTGCACTCAATGCACACAGCACTGAAGTCTGGCACTACACACACCAATGCTATAACCAGCAGCACTGGCCCAAACCACTGCAGTACCATTTTATTGAGCAGCAGAGAATGAAAAGAATACAAAGATGTACAGTAAGATGCAAATCAATATGACTGGAAAATAGACTTGGCCAGGAGTAACAACTAGAAATGAATACTTAATTATTGCTTTCACAGGCAAAAACGCACAAAGTCAGCCACACTGAAGTGAACTGAACCGGATGCTGTCAAAACTGAGGAAATGCTCCAAAATCACAAATAACAGAGGACGTACTTATAGCTCAAACCAGTCACTAAGAGTAGAGCTCCACAATGCTTGTAGTGGAGTGCCTAGTCAGCAGGCACTGTAAATGTTTAAAAGGAAACTCAAGGGAGCCCTCGAAGAAGAGCAGCACCTCTACCATGAACCAGTCCACATCCAGTACCTTCAAAAGGCTTTACTATTGGAATGAAATGGTCAGCATACCATACATTTATCTTTTAAGTTTATATTCTCTCCTAAGATGGGAGCTGTCGACTGGCCGCCACTCATCGAACCACACCGCAATGTTTCAACATGATTGGGTTTGACTGGCAGCTCCCTTTGCAGGAGAACATTTAAGCCTAAACTTTATAAAAACTATGGTATGCTGACCATTTCTTTCTATAACAAAGGCTTTTTTTTGCATTATCTTATTTTATTTTACCATACGTGCTCAGTGACCCTCCACTCCTTCAGCTCCTCAATTTCCCTCCGAACCCCTGTCTTACCAGAGCCCTTCGACTCCTCCCATTGCAGCCAATCTCCTGGGATATTCCGGACATATCCTTACGGGAAGGTCACCCTCCTCCGAGGGGAAGGCACCAGGAGAGGATAGCCCAGTGCAGTCTCGTGAGGGCCAGAGATGCTGCTGAGGAGAAGAGGCCCCCGGAAGGCACTGGAGATGTCAGGGACAGAGAGCCGTCATCCAGCAGCCAGCGAGCATTGTTTTCCACTTTTCTAGGTTCCCCTGCAAAACACTCATGTAGTGCCCCCAGTCCCCAAACCCACCCCAGGATGGGAGAGCAGTCCTATGGACGCTCGATCCTATCCTCCCTGCCAACCCCCAGCAACCCGAGTCCATTCCCGAACCCGGTTCACCAGCATGGGACAAGGTAAGGCACCAGCGCCTCAGCCCTCTACGCCACCAGGCCAGCTAAATAAAGCCTTTTTGAAGTAATTATGTGTAAACTGCTTCATGGTGGAGGTGCAGATCCTTATCAGGGGTCCTGATTAGTTTCCTTTGATACTCTCACAGCAGTCAGCACAGGGGAAAAAAAAAAAAAGAGTCACAGTCCAAGTACTGATCTGATGCAAAGGGATGACTTTTTACTGCAGAGCCCAGTTAAATGTAAGAGAGAGATTGAAATATACCCAGTGCTTTACACCATCCAGTTCCTACTCCTGTTGAAATTATTATTTTTTTTTACTTTCTATTTATGCACCCTTCGTCACCACATCTGGTCCTTCCCTTGGGGTCTCCCAATGCACCACATAGGCTGCGCCATGAGGACCGAGTGGCTTGCTACATTAGTGCCCTGCTCCAGTATTCTAGAGTTCCAGATGACCCCCCCGGATGGGGTGGAGGGGGGCCCCCCTTTCCCCCTCTGAACCTCAGGGGAGCATGCACCTGGAACTGTACCCCCGGCTCCTCTCAGTCACTGGTACAGAAGCCTGTCACCTGGCCCAGATGTGGGTTTTTTTCCTATATACTGGTCCTGGCCCCCTGCAGACATCGGTACTCTGGGAGGACCAATGAGATGGAGGCACACAGAAACGTGCCTTTGTTCCAGTCCTCGGCCGACGTCCGCCCCTCCCTGCCATTCTGCTAGGCACATAGTAGATTCCCTGAAAGAGGAGGGCCTCTAACAATTGGTACAACAACCCACAAGAGACAAAGCTATCCTGGCTCTAGTACTGACTAATGAGAAAAGGATCACAGATCTCCAGGTAGAAGGTCACCTGGGAGCCAGTGACCATCACATGGTATAGTTCAATTTGGCCACTAGAACTAAATCATCCCATTCCACAGCAAAAATATGGGACTTCAGAGGAGCCAACAGAGTTAAGCTAGCCCTGGCAAGAAGAAATACAGGTGAGGGGGTACAGGCAAAGTGGGCAAGCATCGAGGATGCAACACTTGAAGCAACATCCCATTGTGTTAGGGAGAAAAACAAGAGCAAAAGAAGGAGGAAACCACTTTGGTTCTCAAAAACAGTAGCAGAAAAGGTCAGAGCCAAAAGGTTGGCCTTCAGGAAATATAAGGGAACGCAACGGGACGAAGATAGGGAGGCATACCAAACTTCCTTAAGGGAAGCAGGGAAGGCAGTAAGGCAGGAAAAGGCCCAAATCGAGGAAACACTAGCACAAACAGTAAAAGAAGGGGACAAGACTTTCTATAGATACATTAGTAAAAGGAGACAGTCAAGAGGAGGTTTTGCTAAGATCAAAGTGGGTAAGGGGAAGTGTGTGGAGAAGGACCAAGGGAAAGTATCTATCTTAAACAGATACTTCTGCACAGTATTTACTGAGGAGAAGGTAGAGTACAGCAAGGCCCACAGCTCAGTACCATGGACACAGGGGGAGGGAGGTGTGCACAAGTCCCTTCACAAAAGAATGGGTCCTACAAGAGCTCGCTAAGCTGAGGGTGGACAAGGCAATGGGACCTGATGGCATACATCCCAGGGTACTAAAGGAGCTAAAGATGGAACTAGCACAGCCATTAGCAGAACTGTTTAGTGAGTCTCTGAGCACAGGAGAGGTCCCAGAACATTGAAGAAGGACTCATGTGATCCCGCTCCACAAGAGTGGCAGCAGGGAGGAGGCAGCAACTACAGACCAGTCAATCTTCCCTCAGTAGTGGGCAAGATTATGGAGGCATTCCATAAGGAAAGGACAGTGCAACACCTGAAATCCACAGAAGCACAAGATCCAAGACAGCATGGGTTTACAACAGAAAGGTCCTGTCAAACTAATCTCATAGATTTCTTTGACTGGGTAACCAGAGTGCAGCAAAGCCTTCGATACTGTTCCACGTAGAAGATTAATTAATAAGCTAGGTTGGCTCGGGGTGGGTCAGAAGTTGGTCAACTGGGTGGCAGACTGGTTGGCAGGCAGAAAACAGAGAGTGGTAGTAAGCGGTATACCATCAGAAGAGATGCAAGTCACAACCTCAGGGATCAGTTCTGGGGACAGTCTTCTTCAATATCTTCATCAGTGACATTACAGATGGACTGGAGGGTAAGGGTTGCCTGTTTGCTGATGACACCAAGATCTGCAACAGAGTAGATGATCCAGATGGGGTGGGCAGAATGAGAAGAGATCTGGAAAAACTGGCAAAATGGTCTGAAGAGTGGCAACTGGGGTTTAACACAAAGAAGTGCAAGATCATGCACATAGGGAAGAGAAACCCTGAAGCTACCTATAGGTTGGGAGGGGAGTTGCTGGCAATCGCAAGGGAAGAAGAAGACTTGGGCATCATCATCACTGATGACCTGAAATCATCCAAGCAGACCACTAAAGCAATAGGTAAGGTTAGAGGGATGTTGGCATGTATTAGTAGGGGTATCACAAGTCATAAGAAGAAGGTAATGATCCCTGTTTACAAGACACTGGTTAGACCCCATCTGGAGTAATGCATACAGTACTGGAGGCCACACCTGCACAAGGACATTAACAAAATGGAGGTAGCCCAGAGAAAGGCAACGAATATAGTGCAGGGACTGCATCAGAAAACATATGAGGACAGAGTAACGGAGCTCAATATGTATACCCTAGAGCAAAGGAGGGAGAGAGGTGATATGATTGAAACATTCAAATATCTTAAGGGCATTAACAAGGTGAAAGAGTCTAACATGTTTCAATATAAGAAAAATAGCAGGACAAGAGGACACAGCATGAGATAGTTGAGCAGTAATCTTGCACAGATTCGCGCAGGAGAACTGTGAAAGGGCTGAGTTTTGGCCTGCCTGTCTGCCTGCTGTCCCTGAGAGGAAACTGAAGTTTATTCGGACTGAATACGTATGTGTGAGACGATTTAAGCCATGGAACTGTGACCAGACTTTAACCTGAAGAAGACTGAAGATTTGCTGAATGCGATGGACCTGGTCAGGATTTCCAGCCACCTTTGAACTCCTAGTTTGTGCAGAGACTCTGTAATTGTGACCGGATAGCAATCTGCCTGGTACAGTAGAATTTCTTACATGTAAATGTGTTGTGTGCTGTTAGTGGGTCGTGATTTGGTTCCCCCCTGTGTGCTGAACTGTGTTCTGCTTGTTGGAGGCTGCATCCAGCTCCCACGGACTGAATCCATATTCATCTCCATTGGGCCTGGCCTTTGCCACACTGGCCCAGCCAGACTCCCCGCTGCACAGAGAAAGCCATCGATGAGAGATCTGCCTGGGGATCAGCCCCCTGCTTACACTTTGAACAGGCACGATGCCTCTGTGATTCATGTGGGCCTGCTTCTCCTGGCACTCCAGTTCAACAACCTGCTGTCTCAATTTCGTCCTGCCTGTGTTCTGCATTGGGTATCGTTGTCATCTGATTGCTTTGTTCTCTTTTCTGTCACGAACTGAGCCCTCCGGCTCTGGATTACAAATAGCGTGTGTTTTGCATGTTGCTTTCTTCCATCACAGGGCCCCAACCAGCTGCGAGCTAGCCTACCTCAGGCAACGTTCCTGGCTAGCCCACCATCTTCCTACCTGGGTACCCAGAGTGTGTGACTGTGTAGGGACTCTGAGTGTATGCATAACTGTCTGATTGATATAGCTTTTAAGCAAATCAACCTGATTACACCCTCCCTTGTTCAAGTCCCTGAATAAATCAGATATAACTCTTTTGCATTTAACCTGACTGTGGTTCCAGTTTGTGCCAAGAGTACTGTACTGTTGCTATTTGCTGTGCATAACCTTGTTTTACAGGGGTACCCAGGTCCGAACCAGCCCTGGTGGTAAGTGCAAACAGTGTAGGTAATTGCATGGTGAATAGGGTCATTGTGAAAGCGATTGTTTATATTGTTCAGGCCACTAGAAAGGAAGAGAGAGGGGTTACAGTGTTCCAGAGGCTGTGCCCAGGTAAAGCTTCCACCAGCGACCCTGGCCTCGGGTGGAGGCACCTTTTCAGTACCCAGGCCCTTAACCTGTTACTACCAAGCAGGCAGCAGTAGTAACCCTTGGGATAGCACCACCTAGGGGTTACATGGAGAACAATTCAGCAGGACATATCCTGCCTGATGAGTAGTTTAACTCACTATTAGGGTCAAACTTCACACTACTGAGAGGCAGCACTGGATATGGATAACAATTCAGCTGGACATATCCTGCCTGATGAGTAGTTTAACTCACTATTAGGGTCAAACACCACAATGAGCTGGGAAGACTGATTGCATCTGCACTAGGTCAAGTTGATATAGAAGCTGAGAAACCTGACATCAAGAGAACACTATAGAACCTGTTCCAGTTTTCCGACTTGAGGAAGGAACATCAGCAAGCTTAAGAACTGTATGAGATAGCACCCCCATATCTGACAGACATTTAGCATGCATAAAGATTATCACTTTGTTGTTGTAAAAGATAGAGAAAAGAACAGTTACCTACCATAACAGTAGATATTCAAGAGAATCTCCCCCATTGAGCCACATCATGGAACTATAAGCCACTGGCGTCAGAACCACCCAGAAATTTTTGCAGACTAGGGCCGCCCATGTCAGCATGTCTTGTTGGCACCTATATATAATGCTGGCATCTCCAGCATGCCTCAGTTCTCTGCCAGAGTCAAGCTTGGAGGATCATCAAACCAGCATGGACCGAAGCAACCAGGACCATGCCAGGCACACACAAGAGGATATGAAACTGAGTATGGATGCCATAGGTGGCATCATGGAAAAACAGCTTGTGAGAGCAGGTATAGTCACCCTTCATTTGACAAGGGGAAAGGCAGAAGGCAGAGATGTGGCCTAGTGGAGGAGGTTCTCTCGAAGATCTGCTGTTATGGTAGATAACTATGGCATTCTATCTTCCTCAAGGATATGGTAGATGTGGTAAGAAGATGGTGGATGACCCAGGGAATTACAGACCAGTCAGTCTGACCTCCATTGTGGGCAAGCTCATGGAGACCATACTAAAGGAAAGACTGGTGGAATATCTAGAGGAGCATGGTCTCCAGGATGCAAGGCAGCATTGGGTCATGGGGGACTCAGGGGGAGAGATTGTGTCAAACAAATCTGATTGATTTCTTTGACTGTGTCACTAAGACAGTAGACAGGGGCCAAGAGATAGACATCCTCTATCTTGATTTCAGCAAAGCCTTTGACTCTGTGCCCCACAAAACGTTGATCAGAAAGTTGGTGGATCTCAAGGTTGCGGAAAAGATGGCCAGATGGGTGGAAAACTGGCTAAAAGACAGAACCCAGAGGGCGGTTGTTGGGGGAGAGTTATCTGACATAAGACAGGTAACCAGTGGGGTCCCACGGGGCTCAGTGCTGGGGCCGGTGTTGTTCAATGTCTTCATCAATGACATTGGAGATGGCATTAAGGGCAAAATGTGCCTATTCACAGATGACACCAAGCTCTGTGGGAGAGTGGACACAGCTGAAGGGATACAGGACCTACAGGAAGATCTGGAAAAGCTAGGGAGGTGGTGCAGTATCTGGCAGCTTGGCTTCAATGCCAAGAAATGCAAAGTTATGCATATTGGATCCTAGAATCCTAGGACAGAGTACTACCTGGGTGGAGTCTGAGTATCTGCATCAGAGGAGGAGAAGGACCTGTGAGTGATGATCACTAGTGACCTGAAGCACTCCACGCAGTGCAAGAAAGCAGCGGCAAAGGCAAACAAGATGCTGAGATACATATCTAGGGGGATCAGCAGTAGGAGAGAGGAGGTTATACTGCCCTTGTACAGGTCATTGGTAAGGCCGCATCTGAGTATGGAGTTCAGTACTGGCGCCCACACCTCAAAAAGGACATTAACCTGCTGGAGAAGGTCAGAGGATGGCTACAAATATGGTAGCTGGTCAGCAGGGTAAGGCATAGGAGGAGAGGTTGAGGGCACTGAACATGTACTCCCTGGAAGACAGGAGAGAGAGAGGGGACATGATTGGGAGCTGCAAGTACTTGAAAGGAATAAATAAGGTTGATAAGGAGAGTCTCTTTAAGCTGAGTGGCAACCATAACATGAGGGGGCACAGTCTTAAGCTGGAAGGTGAGAAGTTTAGGAGGGAGGTCAGGAAGCACTTCTTCACAGAGAGGGTGGTGGACACTTGGAATGTGCAGCCAGAAGAGGTACTCTCGTTGAAGACAGTGGGCAGCTTTAAGAGAGGCTGGGACAGGATAGGGGGAGGGTAAGGGTCATGGGTAGGAAGGATGGGAGGAGTGGGGAGAGGGGGCAGGGACAGTAGCTCAAGCTCTGGACACTGCAACATGAGCAGACTTGATAGACCAAATGGCCTTCTTCTGCTGGCTTCTTCGTATGATATCTCCCACTACTGGGCAACATCATGGAACAATTCCCAAGCAGTATAAAGCACTGAGGGAGGACGGTAGGATCTTATGATCCTAAGCAAGGAGGCCTTGCAGAACACTGAGATCAAAGCCAGCACGTCTATGAGAGATGATGTCCAGACTGTAGTGTTTAAGAATGTATGAACAGTACTCCAAGTGGCAGAAGCACAGATGTCAGCAGCGGACACATTCTAAAAACAAGCCACTGAGGTGGCCACCCTGTGGGTAGAATGGGCACGCAAAGGACCAGGAAGCTGCTTATCGCACTTCTGGTAACAAAATGTAATACAATTGGCCAGCCATTTCGAGAGGCCTTGTTTAGAAATCGGTGAGCCTATCATTCTGGGGCAAAAGCAATAAACAGCTGAGAGGATTTTCTACAATCATTTATAGAATCCAGGTACTAACACAGTATCCCACAGACGTCCAGAATATGTAAACAACGTCCCTCACTATCTGTGGGACAGGAAAAGAAACAAAAAGGTCTACTGTCTGATTTAGAGTTCTTTCAGACACAACCTTTGGGAGAAAATGAGGATTGGTATATAAGGTAACCCAGTCCTTGTGGACAATAGTAACTGGTGGATCTGCAACCAGAGCCCATAGCTCAGACATGTGGTTAGTAGGCATCATCGCCACTAGAAACAGTGGCTTCCAACAGAGGAAGCACAGCTTACAAGTAGCCACAGGCTGAGAAGGAAGTGCAGTATTGGTCTTTACAATCAAATTAAAGTCCCACACTGGAACCAATCTGGGACTGGGGGTGGAGGAGGAGGTTGCCCCTTAAGAATCTACAGGAAACCTCCATCTGGGCCACAGTCTTACCCGCCATCAGGGCAAGAAAGGCTGACAGAGTGACCATGTGGACCTTTATGGAGTAATACCCCAGTCCCAAGTCATTAAGGGACAAGCGGTAGTCCAGAATGTAAGGAACTGGAAAGGTAAAGGGATTCACAGCATGTCCAGTACGCCAGACAGTAAAACGTTTCCATTTTTGCAAATAAGTGTACCTGGTAGACAGCTTTCTAGCTGCCAAGAGAACATTAGTCACTGCCTGGGAAACCCCAAAGTGGGAGAGCGCTATGTCCTCAGAAGCCACGCATGAAGGTGCAGGGACCAAAGATCTGGGTGCACCAGAGCACCCTGCTACTCTGTCACAAGGCCGGCTCGCAGTGGGAGCAGAACAGGAGGTTTCACTGCCAACTGCTGGAGAAGAGGAAATTAAATTTGTATGTGCCAGTGAGGAGCCATCAGAATCAGGGTGGCATGCTCAGCCTGCAGCTTGGTCAGAACCCTCTATGAGAGAGAACGAGGAAAAGCATACAGAAACCTCCCTTTTCAAGAGAGGGACAATGCTTCTTGCAA
Organism: Neoceratodus forsteri; assembly: GCA_016271365.2. Classification (NCBI taxonomy): domain Eukaryota; kingdom Metazoa; phylum Chordata; order Ceratodontiformes; family Ceratodontidae; genus Neoceratodus; species Neoceratodus forsteri. The sequence goes on from CM057452.1 coordinate 1,437,925,917, forward strand.
AAAATCTCCAGGCCCTGGAGCAAGTGAGCAACCATGGGGCAGTTTTGTGCTGTATGGAGACACAAACAAGTCTATATCTGGATGACCCAATTTTTCCGAAGGCACCATCCATGACAGAGCCTGAGAGTTCTCATTCATGGCAAAGCGCATTGGAATGGTCGCTGTGAAAAATGGCATTTATGCTAATCTGCTTACCAGTTTAAATAAAAATAAAATGAAATGAAATGAATGATTGAGGTGATCTGTAAGTGCATTCAGGGACCCAAAGAGGAACACTGCTAGCAGAAATATGTTGTGTCCACAGCCCAGTGCCAAACTCTCAGTGCTTCTCTGCAGAGAGTGTATGAATGAACTCCACCCTGTCAACTGATGTAGTACATCAATGATACATTATCTGTGAGAATCAACAGCTGACTTCCTGGAAGGAGGGCAGCAAAGGCCTGTAGGCCACGCAGAACAGCTCTCATCTCCACAGTGTTGCTGTGAAGCACTGTATCCAGAGGGTCTCTGAAGGAGCCCAAATGAACCCCCAACCTATCCCTGAGGCATCCATGGTCATAACCAGTGAAGGAACAGCCTCAGGACCAGCGTTCCTTTCTCTTGGTTGCAGCGATCCAGTTACCAGAGGAGGGAATGATGGAGTGGAGAAGTGACCTGTATGGAGCACTCCAGCTCATCCGAATGCTGAGCCTACTGTGTTCTGAGGAACCACTGCAGAATCTTCATATGGAGGTGGGCCAGTGGAACCGTCAGGAAGGCAGCTGCTATCAGACCCATCAGTCTTAGGAAACAGCGAATTGACACATAATTGCAAGTGATAACCAGCTGTGCTTATATTACTAGTGCTGTGGCACAGTCAGAGGACAGAAACACCAACCAAGACCTGTGTCCAGTATGGCTCCAATGTTTTGAGCCATTGCAGGGTAGGACCAACTTCAAATCACTGACCAATATACCCAGCTGGTGAACAATTACTGGGTCCAAAACAGTTTATATGCAATCACTTCCCAAAATAGGGCCTTCAAAAGCCATTCATCTATGTAAGGGAAGACATATAGACCCTCCATTGGGAGGGCCGTTGCCACCGTTGCAAATACTTTGGTAAAGACATGCACGTGCAGATGCTTTCAAAGAGCAAAACACAAAACTGGCAGTTAGAACCCCTGAAGCATAAATTGTAGATACTTTCTGTGAGATTTCCTGATCTTGATGTGACGGTAAGCAACCTTCATGCCCAATACGATCATTCAGTCCCTTGTTAACAGTAGTGGCAACAGGGACTGTAGGGATACCATTCTGAACTTCTTGTATTCTGTACAAGTTCATACCCGTTATCTAGTGCAGGCCTTAAATCCCTGGTCCATTATAGAACCAGAATATACCAGGGTAAAATCCTTGATTTATTTCCAAAATTGGGACTAATTCCAAGCCCTTTTGCGGAGGAGGAATTGAACCTCCTCTGGCAGAAGGGCAAAATGTCTCAGAGGATATCTGTTTGGCAATGGGAGAGTAACTGGAGGGACGGTAAGGAGCTCTAGGGCATGTCCTTGCTGAACCACCTCTAGCACCCACGAATTTGTTGTGATCTCCCTCCATTGTGATAGAAAGAGGGAGATTCAGCTCCCAGCCAGAACCTCCTGAGGCCAGAGGTAAGGGAAGGGAGTCAGAAGGTGACCAGGATGGTAGGGGTGTTGGTAACTGTTTAACCTCTAGTAAAGTTTGGCATGGGCAGCAGGGGGCAGGTTTGTGGCCTGGGAGGTAGAGGCTGAGGCCTCTGTGATCCATGGCTGGGGCCTCTTGAGTAACCCGGTCATGCCCCTTCCTCTGGATCTTGGGTTAAAGCATACATGGACCTGAGAGTCATTCTTGACATTTGCAGATCCCTCAATGAATTTTCAGTGTCATTACTGAACAGTTGTTTGCACCTGAAAGAAGCATTCATTATGGATTTCATACTGGATTAGTAAGACAACCAGAAGGCCTAGGCCCATGTTGGTTGTCCCCACCATTTCAGTTGAGGAAACCGAAGTTACCAACTGAGATAAATTTATCTAGACCTGCCTTAAAGGCATTAAAGCTAATAGCCTCTACTAATTCCATTGGTAGTTTATTCCATAATCTGATTGTTCTGGGTACAAAGCTAAATTTTCTTAGATTTGTTTTACAATATTCTTCTTTTAACTGATATTTGTGCCCTCTTAGGTTGTAGTTTTGTTCCCTGTTTTGAAGTTCAAAATCTTTCTTTAGCATGTCATGACTTAAAATTTTATATAACATCAACAGGCCTCCTTTAGCACGTCTAACTTCCAATGCCCATAACCCTAAGTCCTTCAATCTTTCATCGTAGGGTATATCTTTTAATCTTTTAATTAATTTTGTACAGGCTCCTTGAGGCTTTTCAACCAATCTTATATCCTTTCTCAAATATGGACTCCAAACCGTAGAACAATAATCCAGGTTTGGTCTCACATAAGATTTAAAAAGAGGCATCAATACCTCTTCACTTCTTGACTGAAAACTTCTTCGGATGCAATTAACCAGGTGCATAGCTTTACCTGCTACTATTTTACAGTGGGATTCCTTCTTCAAGTCATGACTGATATATATATATCCCTAAGTCCCTTTCACTAGTTGAGTCTTTTAATTTTACCATCTGTATGTAGTATTCTTGATTTATGTTCCCCTGTCCCATATGCATCACTACACACTTTTCCAAGTTAAAACTCATTTTATTAGTGTCAGCTCATTCTACTATGTATTCCAAATCCTGACCAAATCTTAATCTGTCCTCAAAGATATTCACTATTCCTCCCAATTTAACATCATCAGTGAACTTTATTAACTTGTTCCCACTAGAAATAGCCAAATCAGTAATAAAAATTCCAAACAACAGTGGTCCCAAGACAGATCTCTGTGGCACCCCACTTGAGACTTTTACCTCAACGGAAAGGCATCCTTGAACCCTAACCAGTTGGGTTCTCTCTGTTAGCCAATGTTCAATCCATCTTATAATAGTTTCATCAATTCCTAATTTCTTTAATTTTAAGATTGTTATCTCATGAGGGACAGTATCAAAGGCTCTACTAAAATCCAACATGACCATATCTACTTTGTTCCCTTGATCTAATAGTTTCCCAACAAAGTTGTAGAAACAAATCAAGTTAGTCTCACAAGATCTATTCTTTAGGAAACCATGTTGGGTCATATCTATCAAGCCATTATTTGTCATATAGTTTAAAATCTCCTCACTTAATTTTCCTTCAATAATTTTACATACCACTGATGTCAAGCTTATTGGTCAATAATTCTTAGTCTCAGCTCTACTACCCTTTTTAAATACAGGAATCACATAAGCAGTTCTCCAAACTCTAGGTACATACCCATCATACAGTGATTTTTGCCCTGTTATAGTAATAGCAGGTGGTAGTACATCACCAAGTTCCCTAATAAACTTTGGATGCATCTCATCAGGGCCTGCTGATTTATCCTCTTTAAGTTTTTGTATTCTCTTAAGAACTTTATCAACATTATTATGTCAGTTTGTGCAATATTTCCCAATGCAGTTGCCCTGCTGTCTCTTATACGATCGATCTTAGCAAACACTGTACCAAATATTTTGCTAGATTATTTAGTCATTTCCTCAGGTTTAGATGACAATTCACCATCAATATTTAAGGGACCCACAGAATTATTTTCCCCTTTTACTATTAATATATGCAAAGAAACTCTTAGTGTCATTTTAGATTTTGCTAATCTATATTCCAAGTTCTCTTCTGCTCTTCTAATTTCATACTTAACCCTCTGTGATATTTTTTTATACCTAGTTTGACAGGACACAGTCTTTTTTTGCTTCATTTGTTTATAGAGTTTCTTCTTTTTCTTACATAGTTTTATAATTTCGTTGTTATACACCAGGGGAAAAACTAGGGGAAAAAACAGCCACACTAAGTCAAGAGTGGTCACAAACGTAAATTCCAGAGGCTAGCAGCAGAATCAGAGGAACTGTAGGCCAATCTGAGTAGGTGCTTACCTGCCCCATGGCCATTGGAAATTGTTTGCTGAGCCAATACTGTATAGCAGGTTGAATTAGTGCCTGTTACATTTTGCGGGAATCAACCTTATACACATATTCACGTCTGACAGAATTAACGCAGACAGCTTACTCTTCAGTACACTGCTACTGACATTCAGCTGAGCTGTCCATTATTTTTCACTATCTGTTTATTTTCACTGATTGTCAGTAATAGCGAACATAGCGAAAATAAATAGACTGTGAAAATAACCTTCTGCACAGTATTTTGCCCTGGTCCTCAGGCAATTTTTCAGCCAGAGTGGCCATTGTTTCCTGAAGGCAGTTATGATGTTTGATCATATATGCCTGATAGTTTGCAATTCTTAGGCCTAGGGTAGCTGAGACAAAGTTCTCTTAACCATCACATCCAGCTTTCTAGACTCCTTGTCAGGACAAAGAGAGCTCAAGTGTTTGGGAGCTTTAGATCTGTTGTTAGCTGCCATAATAGCCACAGAGTCCATTCAGGCTATCAAGAATAACATAACTTAGCAGCAGAGGCTGGACATTGTTTAGCCGCTTTCCTGGCAACCACAGGCAACTGTGCAGGCCTGTCCTGGATAGAGCGCTATATTAATAAAATTTGCCTTGCCTATGCCAGGCAGCCAAAGTAGCACCCTCTAGAGCAGAATGCACTAGATGAATAATCACTCTAGAAGAAACATATAAACATTGAAGTTGTTGGCAGATAAGGACCTCTTGGCCCACCTAGTCTGCCTTATATTCTGCCCTATATTATATAAGCTGAAACTTTCAAGAACTCAAAGATGTTTTCTTGGAAGAATCCCCTTCCTCAGCCTGGAACCCCAGTTTGGCCTGAATCTGTTTAAGGAAGGCCTGAAATGAGGCATCTTCAGTGGAGATCTAGGTGTATTAACCACGCTCCCTTCAGAGCAAGAGGACAGAGTGGAGCTTGAGCCAACCACATCTATTACCTTTTCCTCCTCTTCTATTGCTTCCTCCTCCATGCATTCTAAATTATATTCCAGTTCATCAATAACGTCCACCGGTATAGGCAGATGGTTAACTGGATGGGGGAAAAACAGGAGGAGGAACCGGGGGCGGGTTCCCTTCGATGGTGGCCTGTCCATGCCTGGCATCCATGCAGGGTCAGAATATGGAGGCACTGATGGTAAAGCTGAAGTAAATATGGAAGTGTCAATGGCAACATCAGTAAGAGCTGAAACAGCTCAGACATATCCTGATACAAAGCTTGTGTGTTGATGAAGCCCACAGGGGTCGTCGATGGTTGAGACACTGACAGGACAATAGGCTGTGAGTCCCTGACTGGGGAGGACAAGCCGACACTGGACCCTGACCTTGGTGTCTGTAACACAGTTGGGAGGAGGGTGGTAGAACCCATGGCTGTAGCAAGGGTCCCATCTTTTTCAGAGGACATACCCTAAGTGGTGAACTGGGACAGTTCGGAGAAGCATCTTTTCCTTTCTGCATTTCTCCTTGTCTGTGTGACAGAGTTTATTGTAGACTTGATGACTCAGCGACAGCCATGGTCAACTATGGAGCAGCGACGGCCAAACTGGGGAAGCCGCCTTCACCATAGCCTGTTTTCCATTAAGTGAATCATTTCCTACAATGTCTCCTGGTCACCTGGTTAAAGCCCTGGCAGACTCAAGATGCTTTAACATCGTGGGTTTGTACCATGGCAATAGATACAAATGGACAGCCTGTTGTCTTTATAAATATTAATGTCACTGCAACAGCAATAGCAGAACAATGGTTCTTTGTCCATTCGTCATAAACATTAAGTAGTAAAATAAACTGAATTAAGTATGCAGTGACAGCGATATACTTGCAAAAGTTCAATGGTGTTCTTTAGCAATGGTGGACTGAAGAGCAGCTGACAGCAGAAGAAGACGCCCAACATTATATAGGCACCGACAAGACACATCAATGTGGGCAGCCCCAGCCTGCAAAAATTTCCAGGTGGTCCTGATGCCAATGGCTTACAGTTCCATGACATGGCTCAATGGAGGGAGATAGCCTCGAAAAAGATCAATGATTAGAGTGAGCAGCACCGGAGCTTTTTGAGCTGAAGCATCAAACTCAAGGAAGATAGTTCTCGACAGGAGCTAGTTTAGCTCGACTATTTTTTATTTTATTTAGCATTTGTTGACCAGGTAAGCACACTAGAAAAAAAATGCCTATTTTCAGGTACGACCTAGGAGGTTACAAAGGGAAAGATATGCAAAGAATATAACAAAGTAAAGATATACAGGCAATGTTTAGAAGGCATGAACATAAGGTTGAGGCTGTAGTACAGTAAAGAAGACTCTGACAATATGTGAAGCATACATTAGATAAGGCAAGATAAAGGTACAGTGAATACAAGATTTTAAGTTGACAAATGCCTAAGTATTGGTATGTTGCCAGTTTTAGAACACCACGCTTAGACCTAGGCAGAGGCCATGGATTAATACAAAATATAGTACACCAATCCCTTTTATTTTTAGGGACAGTTGCAAGCCGAGGCAGAGTTCAGATGCTCCCATAAGGATCTCTTAAAACTGTAATGGGTGGTGGTACACTGAGTAGGTACTGGAAGGGAGTTCCAGAATCTGGGAGCACAGACAGCAAAGGCCGGTCACCTGTCAAAGTCGTTATTTAGGGACAGGGTATCACTGTGAGTCAGTGGTCTAAGTAGGTAAGAGGTTAGGCAGACTGAAGGAGGTTTGACAAGGCAGAAGATTGGCAGTTCTGACTACCTTATCAATAAAACAGCTCAAGACAAAGAAGCGGCAGTTGCATGGTTACAGCCAGTGAAGTTCATCATATAGCTCACAGTGATGAGTGAGCCAAGGGACAGTGAGGGCAAACATTATTATAGGCAGCATACCACTTAGCTAGGTTAGACTTTGTAGCAAGGGGAAAGGTTATAAGCCCAAAGCTGAGTGTAGGAAGTAGTATACCTTTTGCCAGTGTGAGACACGCGGCTACTGTAGGGCCCCTCTAGCCCTATAGGCTAGACCCATTTGATATTTGTTGCCTTACACGCATTTCAAATGTGCAGGCAGAGGTCTAATTGGGGTCAAGAGTGACTCCCAGGTATTTGAAGGAGCATGTAGTGCCCACCAGGGACCCATCTACACTCATAACCCTCGGGGGGGGGTCAGGGCACATCTTCTGTTTGGCCAAAGAGCATAGCCTGCTTTTTCTTCATATTTAGAACAAGCTTATTTGTCAGAAGCCAGGTTTGTAGCTTATGGAAGTCAGCTTGCAAATGGAAATTTATGACTCTGCTTTCTTGAGAGCTGGACAGCAGAACCAAGTCATCAGCATACAGGGTGATACTGCTATGAGTGGGCACCAGTGGGAAGTCACTGACAAATAAGGAGAATAAAATGGGACCCAAGATAGACCACTGAGGAACCCCAAGAAAAAAATTACTCACTGTAGTAATCTTGTTTCTTCCAAGGTATTCTTCAATATTCATTAACTCTAGCAGTCAGACTCCTGGATTTCACTGCCCAGAGACGAATGGAACTTAAAGCAAATTAGTGCAACACTTATTGGCTCGTGCCACCATTCAAACCTGCTGCCCTCCTAACTGTTGCATTCTAAGATGCTCAGATTTAATTGAGGCCTACAATTAAGCCCTTTGACTATACTATCCTAGCAGTTAACAACAATTTCAATAATAACTGATTCAACTATTACCACCTTTTTTACCCCATGCCAATGGTAATGCCCCAAAAGGCTAACAGCAAGAATAAAAGGGCCACCAGGTTTAACTTAACTGTAACAGTGTAAGGCCAACAAATCAGAAGGATTACCAGCTGTACTGCAGAGGCTAACTGGTTCTGGAAGAGGAGGTAGGGTGGGAGAGTTAATGATATTGAAGAATACCTTGGAAGAAACAAGATTACTATGGTGAGTAATTTTTAATTCTAACCCCTGGGGATTCTTCAATATAATTAACTCTAGCAGACTATGAAGCAACACCTTTGGAGGCAGGCCCAGAACCCTATTTAGGGAACAGGCTCTGCAGCACTGCTGTGCCAAATCTGACATCACATCTGGACTGTGTGTCCAAACTATAGTGCTTTGTAAAAGTATGTACAGTTCTCCATGTAGCTGCTTTACAGATTTCCAACAAGGGAATATCCCTGGCTGCTGCTATTGTAGCAGCTGCACCCCTTGTAGAATGTGCGCTCAGGCCTGCTGGGGGCTCCTTGCCAGCTTTACTGTAACAGGATTGGATGCATGCCACTACCCAGCATGCAACTGTCCTTGGATGCATGCCACTATCCAGCATGCAACTGTCTCTTATGTACCTTTGTACCTGTGCCAGCCCTTGTTATGAGCTCCTGACCACTTTATCCTATTGAAGACACTAAGCTGTAATGACTTCTATTATGTTGAGTATTCATATGTAATATTTGTTTTCCACTTATATTATTGTTCACATTGTACAGTATATATTTTATATGTGCTTCACTACTTGGCCAGTATTAACCAGGTCCATCTTGGAAATGAACTTGCTCAACGATGGTAGCCTGGATAAAGATTTTGATTGATTGATTGAAGCTGACTTTCCTTTTCCACGTCACCATAGTTCAGGAACAACTGTTGCTTGTCCTGCCTATGTGCTTTGGTATGCTCAATATAATATTTGAGAGCTATCTTTACATTAAGGTAATGAAATCTACGTTCCCTGAACTAGATGTCTGAGAAGGAGACTGGAAAAGTAATAGACTGATTAAGGTGGAAATCAAAGACCACTTTTGGAAGGACTTTCCTATTAGTCCTGAGTACCACCTTGTCCCTGTGGAAGAAATGTAGTCCTGTTCCACACACAGGGCCTGTAGATCACTTATCCTCCTTGCTGATGTAATGGCTGCTAAAAAGATAGCCTTCCAGGTGACAAACTTTAAGTGAGCAGTGGACAGAGGCTCAAATGGGAGTTCCATGAGCTTGGCAATGCAGACATTTAGATTCCAGGAAGGCACCAGTTCCCTGTGAGGGGGATGCAGATGGGTCAACCCCTTAAAATACTTCTTAAAAATAGGATTAGCTGCCAAAGGGGCACCCTTACCCGATGAGAAGTAAGCAGAGATGGATGCCAAATGCACCTTAAGGGTAGCTGGCTGCAGCCCCACCGAATGCAGGTGAGTCAGATAGTTTAATAAGACTGGTATCCTGCCTTGGATGGTAACACATCTTTGGTGCCACACCAAACTGAAAACCTTTTCCATTTGAAAGCACAAGTCTTTTTTGTTGAGGGTTTCCTAGAACCCCTCAAGACCCTCAGTACATCTTCTGAGAGGTGTAAATCGGCACACTCTAGGTCCTCAAGAGCCACGCCTTGCGTCTGAGGGACATGAGATTTGGATACAAAATCCTCCCCTGGGAGGAGCTCAGAAGATTGTGTCTATGAGGAAGGTGTATTGGCTCAGCCACTGACAGAGAGAGCAAAAGTGAGTACCAAGGCTGCCTGACCCAATCTGGGGCTATCAGAATCATTGTTGCTGACTGGGACCTGAGCTTGATAATGACCCTGAGTAACAAGGGGAATGGGTGGGGGGAAGCATACAGAATTTTCCCTGGCCAATCTAGCAACATGGCATCCACTGGCACAGACCCCTTAGCTGGAGACCTGCAGCAGAACTTGGGCAACTGATGATTCTCTTCTGAGGCAAAGAGATCTATCTCTGGTGTCCCCACCTCTGAAACACTACTTGCAGCACCTGTCTGTTGAGGGCACAACACGTGCTGAGTTTGTTGATTCTGCTGAGTGTATCTGCTAAAATGTTGTCCTTTTCTGGGAGATGGATGGCTACCAGGAAGTCTGCATGGAATCGCCAGACTCCAAATCTTCATTGCTTTGTATCACAGCAGGTCGGACCTTGTCCTCCCTGCTTGTTGATAAAGTACATTGTGGTATGTGTCTGTCCTGACTTGTACCACTTTTGTCCCATATCAGGGATGCAAAGGATTTCAGTGCCAGAAGCACTGCCCTGAGCTCCAGCAGATTTATATGCAGTAGTGACTCAGTGGGGGACCACATGCCATGTACTGTGTGTTCCTCCAAATGTGCTCCCCAGCCCAGTAGGGAGACATCTGTTGTGAGCAGTATGGTATAAGCTTCTTTTTGGAATGGAACTCCGTCTCTCAGGTTGGCTCTGGCCTGCCACCACTGCAGGGCCTGCAGCAGTGTCCCTGATACAGGCATCATCTTTAAAAGGGAGTCCTTTCTTTGGCACCAATGTGCTCTGAGGTGGAACTGGATGTCCCTTATCTGGAATCTGCAGCCCTGCACTGCACCTGTGACTGCAGCCATGTGACCCAGCAACTGCAGAAAATGTTTTGCTGGCCTTCGTTTGTTAAGGTGAAAGATCTTGCAATGTGAAAGATGTTGTCCACCCTGTCTTGAGAGAAAAGCTCTTCACTGAAAGGTATCCAATTCTACTCTGATGAAGTGCGGAACCTGGACAGGCTGTAGCACAGACTTTTGAACATTTATGAGGAATCCCAAAGACTCTAATGTCTCCTCTGTGATCCTCAAAGCTTCTTTTACCTGTTGGGGGATTGTCCCACGACTAGCCAGCCATCCAGGTATGGAAAGACTGATATGCCCTGCCTTGTCAGGTGTGGCACCACTGCTGCCAAGCACTTTTATTTATTTATTTAGTTTTTGTTGACCAGGGAAGTGCACTAGACAAATTCTGCCTATTTTCAGGCACGATCCAGGGGAGGAGGATACAGATGAATGTCAACTGACTTTGAACCAGATTAAGCTGTTGGTGGTATTTTTAGTGAATGGGGGGAAATTTGGCCAGGGCACCGGGGAAATTCCCCTACTCTTTTCAAGAAGTGTCATAGGATCTTTAACATCCACCTGAACTACCACCAGAACAGGCAGATAGGACCTCGGTTTAATGTCACATCCAAAAGACGGCACCTCAGGAGTGCAGCACCCCCCTCATGCTGCACTACAGTGTCAGTATTGGGATATTAACCCAAGTGCCTGGTGTGGGGCTAGAATGCACAGCCTTCTGATCTCCCGGCCTCAGAGGCGAGTGTGCTATCTGCTGAGCCACTGACACTGACACTTTGTGAATGCCCTGGGGGCAGAGGACAGGCCAAAAGGCAAAGCCCTGAACTGGTAATGACCTGAAGGTAGTCTGAACCTTAAGTACTTTCTGTGAGATTCCCTTATGGGAATGTAGAAGTAGGCATCCTTGAGATCCAGTGATGCCAGCCAGTCTCCTTGTTGCAATGTTGGGAGAATCACTGCCAAGGTTACCATCCGGAACGTTGTCTTTGTGGGATGCCTGTTTAGAGCTCTCAAATCCAAAATGGGTCACCACTCCCCGTTTTTCTTTGAGATTAGGAAGCACCTGGAGTAGAAACCTCTTCCCCTTTGACAGGATGGAATTGATTCTACTGCTTTTGATGCCAGCAGGGTGGACACCTCTTTTTCTAGTAGTGTCCTCTCTGCTGCATTTGGAAGGCAAAATGCCTTGGCCTTTAACTTGGAAAAGGTTTTGAAACTGAGGGCTAGTCCCTGACCCACTACCTCCAACACCCACTTGTCTGTGGTGATGTTTTTCCAGTTTTGGAACTAGTGGGTCGTCTACCCCCGACTGGGATTGAGGAGGCAACTCTGACTGTCACATCAGGATTCTGTTTTCCTTGTGTGGCAGTTTGGGGGGATTGATTGCCTCTCTTGGAGCCCCTACAGCACCTACACCTGTAGTAACCTCTTTGTGGGTAGCTAGGGGTAGCTTGTGTCTGACAGAAGGGTCTACTATAACCCCTACCTCTAGCTCCCCTTCCATAAGGCCTGTAGTAAGTGGAGGCCTTGTCCTTTGTGGAATTACTCTTGTAAATGGACTTGTACTCATCCACTTTTTTCATGTATTCCTCTGTTTCACTGCCAAACAGAGAATAGTTTTCCACAGGGAAGTCCACTGCCTCATTCTGTGCATCCTGAGTGAGACTGGTTGTCCAGAGCCAGGCAATCCTCCTTAGGGCTATGGACACGGCCATCCACCTGGCTGCATTGTCATTTGCATCTACAGCCATGTGGAATTGATATTTTGTGGCTTCCAAGCCACACCTGGCCATTTCCAGAAGGTCAGCTGCAAGTCCTGGAGGAGCTTTGTCAGCTATAGCCATCGACAGAAACCATAGGGTCTTCTGGTATTGTGCTCGTATCCCATATAATTTGCTTCCCTGATGCCCAAGGAAGCCGCCAGATACCCTTTTAGCCATCCCATCCAGCCTTCCAGAATCCTTCTCAGTAGGATGAGTGGCAAGTGGTACCTTGGCCTTATCACAGGCAGCTGTCTGGACCACCCCTTCTGGGTCTGGGTGGGACATCAAATTCAGCACCCAAAGATCAAGCTGATATTTCTTTTCAGCTTTTTTATCCACTGGTGGTGTAGAGTGTGGAGTCTCTAACACCTTAACCACCTGTTTTTTAAAGAACTTGTTAATTGGCAACAAGAACTTTTTTGTGGGTGTTATCCCCATCATTTCTAAGAATTGTAATTCCTCCTCATCTTGCTCAGGCTCATATGGTGTAAGGTCCAGTGCTTCCACCATCTGCCCAACAAAGGTAAAATGTGAGGAGTAATCCTCAGAAGCCCTAGGAGGGGATTCGAACCCATGCTTGGGTGAAATCTCTGGCTCAATAACCTCTTCCTCCTCCTCATCCTCTCCATAATCCTCCAGGGAGGGATCAAACATAACTGCACTCTGAGAGGAAGAGCCCAACCCTGAAACTGAGGGACCAGTTGCAGTCGGTTGCTGAGAAACTGGAGCTAACCCTGTCTGCGAGGCTTTCAAAATTTGTATGGCCTGTGCAACCTGGTTAGCCATTGGCATTTCAACCTGAGATACTGGGAGCCCCATTACTTTTCCAACTGGGGAACAAATATTCTTTTTTTGGTCCAACTTTTTCAAAGGAACTGAATCCTTTACCAGTTCACCCAGTCTTTTCAGTCTGGATGTCTTGCCTCTTTCAGGGGTGATTGTGTTGGCATCCTTATACTGTTGTTTCAGTTCATTGGTCAGATCCTTTGGATCTGGAACAGTGACAATGGACATTCTTTCTTTAAAATGCTTCATGCGTTTTTCAATAGTCTTTTCAGGAAAGGTCTTACAAACTTCACAGTTTGACTCAAAGTGTTCCGCTCCAAGACAGAACAAGCATAAATCATGCTTGTCAGCTTTCGCAAAAACATTCTGACACTTCAAACAGTTTTTAAATCCAATTGGTCCAGTTTTCTTTTTGGGCTTTTCAGACATTACCACAGCAAACACAAACACTAAGTAAAATATGTAACAAATTGGTTTCTCAACTGAGTTGACGTCAGTAGGTAACCACAAAGTGGTAAGAAAAGTGTTTGAGGTTGGTTCCTCAGCCGAGGAAAAAACACAATTTAAACAAAACAAACTGAAGTACTCTAAATAAATACCATGTAAATATAATGACTTAACACTAAACTAGACGAAGTAATCTGTTCCCCAACAGTTACGAAGAACTGGTGAGGAACCGAAAATAAACCTAAAACTAACTAAAAACTATGCTAAAACTAAACGGACAGCAGAAATGAAGTAATATAAAAGTATAATTAAAGTTTTCTTCTAAATTTAAAGTTTTCTCAGTCACGCTGAGGAGCAGTCTCAGGTCCAACAAACAGGCAGGGAGAAAGAAATCTGAGCATCTTAGAATGTAGCAGTTAGCAGGGCAGCAGGTTTGAATGGTGGCACCAGCCAATAAGTGTCCCACTAATTTGCATAGAGTTCCATTCATCTCCAGGGCAGTGCAATCCAGGAGCTGACTGCTAGAGTTAATTATATTGAAGAATCCCTGGGGTTAGAGTATTTTTTTTCCCCAACTCTTTTCCTCTGAGTTGCCAACTCACAGGAACTCCTTCTGGCTTAAACCCTTCTGACCCAGGACCTAATGTCTGACCAAGGAATCGGGGACAGGATCCCCCTACGCCAACTCCTCTGAGCTCCCGGCCAACCCCTCGGCTTCCACACACCATGAGGTGGAGCCACCCTGCAACTCCTACCTGAGTGCCCTTTCTCTGAATCAAGACAGCTGAGGCCCAGGAGTGGAGAGAGGGTCCAGGAGAGCTGGTCAGGTTGGGTCTGCTGTTGGACATGTGGCCTGGTCCCTTGAGGTCCACTGTCATCCTACTGTGCGCTGGGGGTTTTCCTTCTTCATCCGCCCCCCCAAGGTTTGGACATGCCATGACGCCCAGTGCATGGCATGGTGCACTCCTGCACCCGCACGCAGGATGTCCACCAATCCTTCCACTCTACGAGACCCTTGGTTGTTGTGCTCCCAGTCTCCACTAGGAGCCACTAACACCACGCTCCTAAATCCCCCCTCCTTTCCAGGAGAGGAGAGCCATCCTCCGGATGCTCGATCCTCTCCTCCTCGTCCGACCTCCAGCACCCCGAGCTCACTCCCGAACTCGGGTCACCAGCATGGCCTGAGGTAAGGCAGATGCCTCAGCCCTCAGCACCATCGGGCCGACTCGAGGAACCCCAATATTAACAGGAGTAGGTTCCGAAAAACCTCTGTTATACTTAACAAGCTGATGCCTGCCATCAAGATAGTTAGAGAACCATGTTAAGACAAGGTGGGACAAGCCAAAAGTGCAAGGTTTAGTGCACAGAAGAGTATGGTCCACTATATCGAAGGCCTTGGAGAGGTCTATGAAGATCACAACAGACAACATGCCATGATCTATCGCTGTTCTGATTTCAGACGTAACCTTAGCAAGGGCCATATTTGTACTTTGGTCCTTATGAAAACCATGCTGCTCTGGGGACAGTAAACCATATTTCTGCAAATACTCTGACAACTGTACCTCTACAACCTTCTCCAATAGCTTGCTAACAGCCGATAGGATAGCTATAGGCCAGTAGTTTTCAGTACACTTCGATCCTTGCTTGAAAACAGGTACAGTACCACCCTGGCTACTTTCCATAGTGGGGTCCACTCCAGTGGTGAGGGTAAATTGATAATGTGGAGACTGGTAGAGCAAGTCGGGGGGTCCCAGCTTTAGGAGCTTGGTTCCAAATTGTCATGACCAGCACTAGAGAAAGGAGAAAGGCCAGCTAGTACCTTGTGAGTCTCCCTAAATGAGACAGCTTTAAGATAAAAGGGGGTGAGACACAAGTTTTGGCAAGGGGTATCAATGGGGCAAGAGCGCTGGATATCCATGGCAGCAAACAGGGAGGTATAGGTAGGCTGCCAGCTTGGAAGGTGGGTGAGAGAGTTCACAGTCTATACTGGGATGAAGTCTCAGATCATTTCCATCAACAGTCACAAATGCAGGCTCCCTTTAAGAAAACTTTTAACACAAGCAGCTGTGCCAAGGGGAGCAAATGGAACAGGATTGCAGATGCACCTTCACTGAGGAGGAATGCAGTTCTTTCTAAAAAAAAAAAAAAAAACCAAAAGGTACTCAAAAAGCTTGTTTGAAGGGATTCAGAGCTGTGCTCTCACTACAGACAGAAATCCCATTCACTAAGCATAGACTTTATTGATGATGGCTTACTGACTGCTGACAGGAACTGGAGAGCTATATTGGACAACCTGATTCCACAGAAAAGAGTGGTTCCAGGAGCCAAACTAGGAGGTGCAGGCAGTATTCTAACCATGCTGAAGGGTATAGAAGGGCATACTGTACAATGGCAATAAAGAATCCTGGGCTCTGGTTGGTCAGTCTGGGTCTGGACCTGTGATGTTATCTCAGCCCAACATCACAGATCTAGTCCCAGCATGCACATGACTGCATCAAATATTAAACAAATCACTCCACAGCCCAAATCCAATTAGTTGCCCATACTCGGTATGGCTGCTCTAGCGTTTGCCAGTACTTGGTCCACTTTTTTAAGCATCAATCCCTCCCTCCAACTGCCATAAACCACTCCCCAAACCACCCTAAACACCATGGATACAAACTCGCCTACAAACATATTCCTTTTGCAATCTTAATTTAAAAGAAGAGTGTTAACAGAAGCGATCACCACCAACAACTTCACTGACATGGTACTCCTGCCCAGCCCACTCGAGTAAGCACATGTGCTTTGAAAAGCACACTGTGATTCAAGTTCACTGTCCAGTTGCTGTTTTTCTACAGTACCTTTCTGTCTTCTCCCAGTACAAACACATGACAGCCATAATGGGAGAACAGTGGAGTAACTTTGGTTTAATAGTTGGGGGACACAACCACAAGAGCATTTTACAGTAAGTTATTTAGGACTACAATAATGAAATGTTGGGGAGACCTGTCCCCCGTCTACTTATAATTACCCCACGGGAGAAGCAGACACAGCAAAACCATCTAAACCAAAAAGTTATTGTGACAGAGAGCACTAACGCTCAGTTCACTCACCAATTGCCATTTTTTCATTTTCTGTGTTCTCCCAGTACAAACACAATGTAACCATACTGGGAGAACACAGATAGCATAAAACTCAAAACCAGGAAGACTACTGATCATGAGAGCAACGGGGCGATGGAGGGGGGTTAGCGGATCTCTGACTTCCAGGCAGACAGCGGCATACTGTGTAACACCAACGAAGAGACAGACAAAATGAGAGAGAGCAATAGAAACAGGAAAAAAACAGATATGGGAGGTTAAAACAAAGGGGATAGCAGACAAAACAACAAAAGGCAAGAAGGTTGAAGTGGCCACAGTTCTATAGTATTTTAGACTTCTACTTTACACACTGATGTGGGGTTACTGGTCAAACATTTTGGGCCTGAAAATCTTGGCTGTTTGTTTCAGAACATGCTTAACTTTCATATTATCTGCAGGGCACAACTGCAAGAACTGGGAGCCCTTAGAGGAGGATTCCTTTACTGGTCTACCACTATAGTGACTGTATGCCTTAACAGAGTGAGCCCAAGTCAATGGACAGAAAACTAAAAAAGCACTTATACATGTGCAAGTTTGTCGGAAGCCCTTTAAATGACCTGTGACTGGCATAAGACCCAACATGCCCTTGCTATGACCTGCTCCATTACGCAGATATAACACTGCATCAGGCAATGGACCTGACAAGATGGAACTTTTTTTGGTGTTTAACACAGCTCCTATAAATCGGAACATCCATTTAAAGGCATCATAATGGATAGTAGAGGACAAGCCATGAGGAAGGAGGGATCCCGATGGCTGTGAGCCTACCTCTGAACACATGAAGAGCCACAAAAGGGTGGACAAATCCTTACTGCCTATTGGCTTGAAAAAATAATCTCTACTCACAGGAAGGGAACTCATCAAATTAAGACTAAGGTGTTGAATCTGGCACTAGCCCATTAGTGGCAAGAGGCTGGCAGATTTGATATCAGGACAGTAACATTTTCTTGTGACTAGAAGTTGGACTGCCCAGTGGAATATACTGTATATGGGACCAGTGGATTCTCTGAACTACTATCTCACACACAACAAAGGATTTCAATGCATCCAGTCCAGTAGGCTTTCATGACTACATAGCAGAAACAATGAAACAAGATGTGCTCTGGAATGAGTGGTAGTGCAGAGAAAGGCAACCAGCCTACTAATCAGATACGAAACAAATCTTTGAACTTATGGAGATTTAAGAAAATAACAAAGTCATACTTAGTAGCTTGAATCAATTTATCATGAACATATTGAGATACACCAGCTAAGTCCAGAGCCCCAGTGCTTCAACCCTCACAGGGCCTTCATCAGGGGCAGGTCTAGTTTAGTGAAGGAAAACAGCTGCTTTTATACAGATGCACTTAAAGACCCACAACTAGGTCAGCCCAGTGGTGCGGAGGGTTGAGGCGCTGGACGCCACACCTCACGCCACGCCGGCGACCTGGGTTCGGGAACGGGCCGGGGCCACGGGGTTGGCAGGGGAGGGAAGGGATCAAGCATCCAGAGGACAGCTCCCCCTTCCCTAGGAAGAGTTCTGGGGATGCGCCGTTCTGTAGCGACACCTGGCGGCTGTCAAGTGCAGCACAGATTTGCGGCGCTATGCTCAGCGGGGAGGAGCTTGGTGGTTGGTACGTTGGCCCAGCTGACATGCACATCTAAGCTCCTCAAGGGGACTACCAAGTAGAAAAACCCTCTGGATGCCTGGTGAGATGGCGGAGACCCGGAGGTGCCCCCACATCCCACCACCAGCCCAGCGCACCCAGAACTCCCCCACAGCCAACCCAGCGATGATATAGGTCCCTCTAATTCCAGAAAGTGCTGCCCAGGGATGGTGGGCCCCTCTCCCGGAGGGTGATCTGGGGGGCTGGACCTGCCAAGTTGCTCGGGGGGAGCCTAGGAGGAAAGTGGTGGTTCAGGCAGAGAGTGAGAGGCACAGCCATGTGGGTACTCCCGAAGGATGCCCAGGCTCGAGACAGAGAAACAGAGTTATTAAAAAAAAAAAAAAAAAACACAACTTCATTAGGTGTAATCGCGTGTAAAAAAACTATACACAAAATAATTAACAAAGAAGCACATCTAACAGTATATAAACATACCCTCCTTCTATAACAGCTTAGTATATAATATCAGGAATGTTCCTATATTTAAAAGTAGGATACAGTAAATATGACAGTTTCCACTAATACTATAAGACATAAAATGTGAAGACGAAATACAAAATACAAAGATCCAATATGTGAATAGAAAAAAGTGGTATGGGGTATAAAGGAGATAAGGGTAGAGGAACAACATTAGAATAGTTCATATAATAAATGGCATTATTTCAAATCTCAAGGGAGCCCAGCATATAAAGTTGCTAAATGAAATGATAACAGGATTATATCTGGATTGGGGGTGTTCAGGGAGGGTAGTTGCAGGCATGATGCTATTAGGTCAGATGGGGTAAACATATTAGGGCACACAGAGAAATAACCTACATGAGGTAGATATAAGCAGATAAGAATGGGATAGATATGCTAGTAGTGTGGAGAGTACACAAGGGAGAAACCAGTTGTAAAGAACGGTTTCAAAAATCAAAACCCAAGCAAATGGGATTATAGAGAGTCAAAGGTAGAGATGAAGGCAGTAAGAAATAAATAGTGGGAAGCAGAGATGACTCGTGAAAAAAATGGGGGGATTTTAACAGATAGTATGTGTAGTTAATAAATTGTTCCTATAACTGTACTGCAATGACCAAAGTGCTTTCAATAAAGATTATATTAACAAAAACAAAACTGCTCCTATACAGAAATAATTTAATATTCAACCTGATATAATTTCTACAATGATAAATGGAGTTCAAGTTAAGTGTATATACTCAATACTGAATGAAAATTATTGCAAGATGAAAAAATACTAACTGCACGATCCATAATAACTGCAAGTTCTGCAACTGTCTAAAATGATGTTTCACATTTTAAATGATTGTCTAACCTTTGCAGTAATATTGGCTGAGCATGGGACACAAGCCTATTCATATACCAGACTACTTGAAAGAGCTTCTGGTGCCATACTACCCCAAGCAATCACTTAGCTTTCGGCTGATGAGGGTTGCTAGAATTCGAGGGTTTCCTTAAAATCCTCTGGGGCCCGTGCATATATGTACATGGCCCCAGCTCTTTGGAATTCTCTACCCTGTCGGCTTCGGTAGTGCGCGACCGTGGAAGGAGTTAAACAGGCCCTCAACACCCACCTGTGGCTTCAAGCCTACCCTACCTGATGGCATTTTATTGAATTTTATGAAACCCTGTATTTATTGAATTGATGGTTTTATTGCATCCTGTTTTATTCTCCTGTATTTTACTGTTAAGGTGCCTTGATTTTAGAAAGGCACGGTAAAAATAAAGTATATTATTATTATTATGAGAACAAAAAACATAGTATACACAACCAAATGGGGTACACGTAAATAGGATCACCATTTGAAAAAAGATGGCTGCTATTCCAGTTCAACAAAACCAGGATCTCCACAATAGTCATTGCAAGGATGACATTAAAAGCAACTGCCATAGTGTATATACGAAAAGGAGAAATTCCTTCATACTTACTGTAATTTTCTTTCTGTTAGCTCAGCATTGTCAATGGGAGTCAAGACACATAGGTACTGAACACACCCTACGGGGCAGTGGCACAGCTAAGCGATCAATCATCAAAGAACCTTGGCACATGAACATTCTGAGATCACGTATTATCCAGTCACATTTGTCCTGCAGTACCTATACATGCCTATGTAACCAGTAATCTTCATGTTACCAATGCCAATGAACTCCCTCCTTAACCTAACACCAACAACTTAGATATGCAAATAATTTATAACATTATTAAAATATAAATGGATGACCTACCACATTTTGGAGAGCTGGCTGATGGAATCTTACCAACCAAGGCTTCTGTCATGCTTCTTAAGCATCTGACCACTGATCCCATGACATGGTGGGTATGTTGCTGATAGTACTTGTAATATAAATAAGTTTAAACAGCAATATCATTGAACATAACTGAAGGGAACAAGTTAAGTACTAATCTGAAATGGGGAAGCACTGCACAATGCTCAAAATCACAAACCTGTTAACCTGCATGCCTGTAGTCCAATAAAATGAAAATGATTCCATTGTTGGCAGACAATTATGGTTAACCAGCTATAATCCATACAAAAACAACATCGCTGAAATCCAAAGTCCTTAGATACATCAGACAATACTTCAACAGAAGCCAGGGCTCCTGGGAGTGGCTCCACTGACAATGATTGAGCTAACAGAAAAGAAAATTATGGGAAGTATGAAGGAATTTCTCCTTTCTGTATCGCTCCATGTCATCAACAGGAAGTCAATATATATAGGTTCTAAAAAGCAGTACCCATTCCTAGACTGGGAAGGAGATTTTGTCTCATATCTGAAAAGAGCTTCTGGTCTCCTACTGCCTGATTCGATCCTCCATCTCGGCCAACAAGGGTTGTTAGAATTCTGAGGGTGAATTTGAAATCATCTGGTACAAGAGCTTTTGCTTATACAGCCCCACCCTTTGGAATTCTCTACCCCGTTGGTTACGGAAATGCGCTACTGTGGAGGGATTTAAGCAGGGTTTAAAAACCTTTCTGTGGCAACAAGCCTTCTTAGCCAACTGAAAGTTTCTTATTGGTTTACTGTTATGTGATTTTAACTGAATTGAACTGATGATTGATATTTGTATGATTCTGTTTTTTATATTGTTAGGTGCCTTGGCAATTGATAAGGCGCCATATAAATAAATTTATTATTATTAAATATAATCCATACAGCGACATATAATAATCATTTGCTAACTACCATCTGAAAACTCTGCGCTAAAGGCTGCATTTCTGAACTTCAAATCTGTAGTGCTTAGCAAATGTATGAACGGAGGACCATGTTGCTGCTTTGCACAACTCCAACACAGATGCATCCCTTCTCTCCACCCAGGATGCAGCAAGTGCCCTTGTGGAGTGAGCCTTGATAAAAGCAGGGTCTTTCTTCCTCTCAGTTGCATATGTCTTAGCGATGCAAGCCCTTACCCACCTAGCCATGGTGGCCTTGGAAGCCGTCTGACTCTTCTAAGCTGCTCCAAAAAGAACAGACAAACTTTCAGAGTTCCTGAACTCTGCTTTTCCTCTTAGGTAAGTCCTGACTGCCCTGCACAAATCCAACATATGCAGTTCATTCTCTTTGGGATTTGCCAGCTGAGGACAGGAAGATAGTCGACATATTTCCTGATTTACATGAACAGCTGAAGGTATTCTTAGGCATAAAGGACAGGTCCATCCTCAATATTAACTTTTCCTTATGTATGAAAAAGTAAGGTTATTTATGGGACAATGACTGAAGTTCAGCAATCCTTCTGGCTCAGCAAACTGCAGTTAAGAAGCACACCTAGTAGGAAGCGATGTCCAGAGGCACTGACGAAAGATGTTTGAACAGTGTCCTACAAAGAGCATTCAGCACCAGGTTCAGGTCCCATGGGGTACAAGAGATTGAAACAATGGTCTGCTTCTGCCGACCTCCCTAAGAAAATAGATCACATCAAAAATGATTCCTAGGAGTGAGCCCATGGAAGTTCCCAGGGCTGCCCCGAGCACAGACACTTGGCCTCTCAGGGTGCTCAATGCGAGACCTTTGTCTACCCCTGATTGACAGAAATCCAATATCTGCAGGACCATAGCTTTAGAAGGTCTGATACCTCTCTCTTTGGCCCAAGAAGAGAAGGTATTCCACACATAGTTGTAGGCTGCAGATGTAGAAGCCTCCCATGAGGCCATCAAGATCTCCACCAATTTCTTGGAGAACCCTGCATTAACAATCTTCACCTCTCAGTAGCCAGGCCGCCAACTGCTTTGCCTCTGGATCTGGATGCAGGATGGGACTTTGGAAGAGAATGTACCCCTGAAGCAGGAGTCGCATTGGGGCCTGCTGAGCTAGATTCTCAAGGTCTGAGAACCATGGCCTTCTTGGAGTTATCAGAAGGAAGCTTCTTCTTGACTACCTTATTTTGAGAATTACCTTGGGAAGCAGGGGTAGCAGAGGAAACTAGTAGGATCTGAAAAAATCCCATGTCTGGGACAGAGCATCCAGTGCCTCTGCCTGTAGACACCAGTACCTGCTGAAGAACCTTGTAGCGTGGCAATTTCCTTTGGCACAAAGAGGTCAGTCTGAGGCTGACTGAAACTTCTGTGCAAGCTCAACACCTCAGGTTCAACATCCATTTCCTGGTTCAGCCTGGACATTCAGCTCCCCTACTAGATAAACTGCCAAGAGTGTCAGAAGTTTTTTCTCTGCCCACAGTAGTACCTTAGTTGCTTCTGCTAGCATTCACTGGCTTCTTGTGCCTCCTTGATTGTCTAAGTATGCCTCAGTGATGGCATTATCCGACCTTACCTTCACGGCCCTGGACTGCACCCAATTGTGAAAATTAAGAAGGGTAAGAGACATTACCCTAATCTCCAGCATGTATACCGGAAGCTGCCGCTTCTGGGAGTACCAGACCCCTGGACCGGGACTTGATCCAGGACTGTACCCCAGCCTCAGATGCTGGCGTCGGTTGTCAAAATCAGTTTTGTTGGGATTTCCAAGACAGACCCCTTGCTGAGGTTCTCAAGGTTCTCCCATCAATCTAGCAACTGCAGGACTGGCCGCAGTAGCAAGATCAGAGCTTGATGGTCTTCTGAGGCTGGGTTCCAAGTCTCCAGCATCCTGTTCTGAAGAGGCAACATATGTAATCAGGCCCATGGACCTAGCACTATTGCTGCTGTCATCAAACCTAGAAGCTGGAGCGTGTGAGCAGACATTGACTAACTGCTTCTCAGCCACTGAACCTCTTGCGCAGGGGTCTCCTTCCTGGATGAGGAGGAACACTTTCCTCTAATCCATGTAAACACCACTCCCAAGTGTTCTAACCTCTGAAATGGAAACAGGGAGCTCTTCTCCTGATTGATTATCCAACTATGCGACTCCAGCACTTCCAAGGTCCTTGACATTGACCTTTCCCGAGCAGTCGGCACCTGGATGAGCAAGTTATCCAGGTAGGGATATAAGTGTTGTCCCTTCTGTCTCAGCTGCACCACTACACGATCAGGATCTTTGAAAACACCCTGGGCTGTTGTTGCCAAACCAAAGGGATGTGCTCTTGGTATTGAAAATTCTGTCCCTGAATCATGAACATAGAGACCTTTGGCGTGAATGGGGATGTGAAGACAGGAATCCTTCAGATCTACGGATGCTAAATAATCCTCTGGTTGGACAGCTTGTATGATTGATCACAAGGACTCTATCTTAAAGGTTCTGTGGCAGACAGACTTATTTAGATGTTTCAGGTCCAGAATCAGACAGAAACCCCCTGACTTCTTGGGAACCACAAAATTAACTGAGTAGAATCCCAGACCATCCTCACTCGGGTAGGGTGGGACCGGGACAGTTGCTTCAATCTGTATCAAGTGATCTAAGGTCTGAGTCACTGCTGCCTTTTCACTGGGTTTTGTGGTACAGGGGATTGCAGGAAACATCCTCTAGTAGGTACTGTGACAAACTCTATGGCATAGCCCATAGCAAGGATTTCTAGTACCTATGGGTCTAAAGTTAATTGGGGTAGTCGCTGGTAAAATTCTGCAGTCTTTGATCAAGGGAAGAGCGTGAGGAGATGTGTCCTGCATACCACCTTCATTGTGAGTCACCACCTCTTCTTCCTGCAGGCAAAGATGCCTCTGCTACTGTCGCCTTTTGAATCCAGAATAGGCTCCCTATTCCTCCCATTTCAAAATTCAGAAAAGGGTCGAAACCGTCTCTAAACCGTCTCTGCTGATCAACTGCCTGCCCTCTTGACATCAAGTCTGCCTTCTGTTACTGCTTGAACACTGGAGTTGTCCCTTCTTATCCTGGACATCTTTTAGGATGTCTTCCAGACCTGAGCTGAATAATAACCCCTTCAAAGGACAGGTTAAACAGCTTGGACTTGGATGCCCGGTCCATAACCCAGTGCCAGAGCCAGAGGCCCCACATAGCTGTCACACTATCCACAAGTGCAATGTACTGACATTCATAAATTGTCCACTGTGATATCCTCCAGAAAGGCAGAGGCCATGGACACAAGCTGTCAAATGTTTGCCCCTTCCAAGTCTGGGGGGACGTAACTACCCAGAGCAGTAATCCATGAATTGAATGCTCTGGACACAATAAAGGATGCGTATGATGTGTGAAGGTTTACTCCATTCACAGCAAAAGCCCTTTTGCATGAGGCATCTACCCACTTATCATGGGTGTGTGTTAGGGCCGCATTACCTACAACAGTTACACTTGTGTGCTTACAGAATTATGCACAGCCTTATCTGCTAAAGGAGGAACATTCCACTTTTTGAAGCTCTCCTCCAGGAATGGATAACATCTCACCCTCGGCCTAGGGAACTGCTTGCGCTGATCTATCCCAGCCCATTCTGCTCAATAATCTGGTCACAGTGCACAAAGTTTGGGAAACACTTCAGTGCAGAGGAGGAGGTGAACAGAATAATTCACATCTGGGACTCCATGACTTGCACCTCCTTTAGCTGCAAAGTCCGACGAGCTTCCATTATGAGATGTGATAGAGAGTGTGTATCAATCAGGAGGGATCCAAAACTTTTTCTTGGGCCCTGTCCACTCCCCTCCTTCTCCGTAGGGATCCTCTTCCTCATCTGACAGTGCCATCAGGTCAAGACAGGCATGTAGTCAGGAATTTTAAACTTCTACTCAAAAGTTGACAGAACTGTGCCCCCACCCGTAAACACAAACCAAAAGATGTGCTGCCTTCCCACACAAACATTGCCCCCACCCCCATTTTGGTCAACAATATGTAGTAAGTCAATGATCCTAACAGATTCACAAATATTTTATTATCTGTAACACACACTACCTATCAAGCAGAAGTTGGCTGGCTTTTAGTTAAAATGTTTAGGATACACTGTGATACACCTCTGTACCACATCCAAGTAGCCAGCCTTACAAATGTCCATTCACACTAGCACTCATGCATACTCGATCGGGTCACTCATACAATCATGGCCTCTAAGTTTAGCACTCACACATCTTCCAAAAATCATTCACAAACTCACACTAAAGCATCTAAGGAGGGGAAAACAGTTCTTTAGGTACATCAGGCTCTGTCTGAGTTTGTTGCCCTGGCCCGAGACTCATGCTGCCCTTGGATTTTCTAGATTTTACTTTACTCAGCAAAGTACATTCAGTATGCCTGCCGACACACATGGGTCAAGATCTTCCCTGTGTCCCCCTGTATCCTCATCTTGATCTTCCATGTTGTCAAGGTTGGGGACTGCCTGCAAATCTAGGTGAGCACAATCACTCTGCTCTGAGCATCTGGATGTGCCCATAAGAGCCCCCCTGATCTGAGGGGCCCACCTTGGTTTTGGGTGTGTTGTTGGGGATGTCCTGTGGAATATCAGGATTCAGCAACTCATGAAAGAGCAGCAAAAAGGATTTGCACAACTCAGCCTTACCACTGTCAGTCAGTACCCGAAGGCCCCCTCCCCAGTTTGGAGATTCAGCTAGGGAGGACCAAAATAGACATGTTAGATTGTGTTACACAATCAGGGCAGTAAGACCCTAAGGGGAAGTGTCTTATCATCCTCCTTCAGGTCTTACATCTCTTGAACAGAAAAGGTCTCTGATAAGCCATGGTTCCACTTTTTAATACCCAGTAGGAAAGCTGCAGTCAGAAATGTAAACTAATATGAATGCTGCAGCCAGAGATGTAGGTACACAATATTTGATTCTATGGTGCAATACTACCTCTGTTGCCCTTATGGTTTGCCACAACAGCAAACAAGATGGCTCATGAAAGACAAAAACATAGCCTTTCCTATGCTTAGTGCGCTTCCTGAGCTGAGCACTGTGGCTCACTGCTTCACCAAGCGCTTTCTCTCGTTGTGCCTCATAGTTCCTGTGCCTCCACTGTACAACCTCCCTCTCCCCCTGTATGCTCCCAGGCTCCAGGAATGAGCCTCTATACTGGAAAATGGGAAATAAAAGATAGCTACGCCATGATTCTGCCTCAGCTGCTATGCTGAGCAACCTCACAGGTGTACGTGTCCATGCACTGGCGCGATGATATCACGCCAATGTGCGTGACGTCACAACGTCAGCAGGGGGTGTGCCACATCGTTGGAAGTGCAAGCACCTAGGAGAGGGCATGAACACCAGTGAAGCATGCTCTTAACATGTTGAGAGCACCTTAGAAAAAAGGTGCAAACACATGCTAGCAAGTAGCCAGCAATGGTGCAGACAAACTGTGCTGCTGAAGGTGGGAGAGAAGTGGCGTGCTGTAAGCACTTCTCATCAAGCTATTCAAGAGCACCAAAGCAAGACAAAAACAAGGACCCGATAAACAGATGCTCCAATAGTTACTGAACCACCACAGAAAAACAGAAGCACAGGCAAGACAAATCTAAATGCTAGAGGCACTGTACTTAGCCAAACACTGCACTGTTCAGATGCCTCCTATTAAAACAATCTAAATGCTGAAAAAAATCCCAGCCCAAGAGGAGGGGGAGGGTCTGTCACCAGTAGAACACTATGGGGAGGGAGAAAAAAGGGAAAAGTAGGAGATCCCACAGGCTAGCTGATTAACTGTGCCCCCCCCCACGAAAAGGTTAAATTATTTACCTGAGGCATGAGGCTAAATGAATTTGAGACCTCTGATGGACACCCTAAGTCCAGCACAAAGGCACGTGGTCCCCAGTTCATACAAAGCAGGCAGTGAAAGGGGAGTTATAGGGCAGGTTACTCAATTTGAAAGCCGCAGCTTAACAGGCACAATTTCTAAATTTGAGGGTGCTCCCTGTTACCAGGTAGCCCGAACCTGCTTCACAGTTGAAACCTCTCAAAAAAAAATAAACTAAATGTAGATAGATGCTTCTCAGAGAGCTCTCCCTATGCTGTCCTTCCCCTCCAGTGGCATATTAAATACTGGAGAATATGTGATTTCAAAATGTTCATGTTCCCAAGATTCTATGCTGATTGACAGCTTTGGTTGTGCCACTACCCCAGTAGGGTGTTCATTACCATCGTATTGAGTCCTCATGGACAACATGGAGCGATACAGAATGTAAAGATAGTTATCAAGACTCAGATATACTCATTCATAAATATGGTACGAGTCCAATTCTTTATTTAAGTCATTAGAATGCGGTTCAAAGTTGCAATCCATTTAGTCTCTCTTTGCAACAGAATACATAGTCCATCCCCACCTTTGGGCAAGCAGCGAATGAAATCAGTGGCAATGAATTTTAGATGCTATGGATTTGCTTCACAGAATTTATCAAAATGAGCGCCTGGGGCATTTTTAGGATTTTTATTAACAATCACCCAGACATGCTCATGAATACGGACCTTTACCTGTCTGATTGTCCTTCCAATGTAATACAATCCACATGAGCACCAACAGGCATATATACTGAAAGCTGGTGCAAGTCAAGAAATGCTTTATCTCAACTATTTTTGCCCTTTCTTGAATGCATTACCCTACTCCCACACTTGTAGGTAATGCAGTTTCCGCATTTAAAACACTTTGGGTCTTTTAGGGGCTCAAGTCTGGTTTTCTTTTTATCACTAGTGGAGGTAACATGATGTGTGTCAAATGTTACCAATACGGCTGGTCCGGTGGTGCTGGAGGTTGAGGCGTTGGACACCACACCTCACGCCACGTCGGCGACCTGGGTTTGGGAACAAGCCCGGGCCATCGGGAGTCGGCAGGGGCAAGAGAGGACTGAGCATCCAGAGGACTTCTCTCCTCTCTTGGGGAGGGAGGGATTGTCCCACCTGTTGGTCATCCTCTAGTGGGGGCTGAGGAGTGACATAGGCTGGGAGGCAGGCAGGCAGTCAGTGGACATGGCGTGTGCATGCCTCTACACACGTGATCACACACCGTACATTGGGAGGAGGGCCATCAGAAAATGGCAGCTAGGGGCTTCATGAAGCCTTGCCCCATCCCGCTGGCCCTCCTCCACCGCCTTCTGGATTTGGATTGTGCTCCGGGAAGAGGGGACGCTTCCTTCCCACCCCACCATGGGGGGGGTAAGCCATGGGGGTCTTGGGGTTGGTTGGGGTGGTTGGGCTCACATGCGGGTGGTCCAGATTGGAGTTTCTACCCCCGGTGTGCCCAGGAGGAAAAAATGTTGATTAGAAAAAAAATGTCGGGCTTCCGGTGATGTCATGGATGGAACAATAGCCTAGGGATTAGAGTTCCCTTCCCTCTCGGGATAAAATACCCCCTTTTAACAAACAAAACTAAAGAAAAAAGAGAAATTATGGCAACAAAAGATGGAGGGGATGCCAGGAGCACACGAACCAGAGCACAGCAGCTCAAAACATCAGACGATGGCTCAAGATACCATCCTCTAAGTTCAGAGGGGAGTAGCAGCGTGTTTCCACACAGCAGGCAAGCCCGAGGCTAAGAAACCAACCAGGAGGATGAATGTCTCACTAGAAACAGATATGAGGCATTACTCCATGAAATCAAGGTCTCCTGGTAGGAAAATAAAGCAGAGTTTAAAAAAATACAGGACCGCTTTTCAAACATGGAACATTGGGGTTCAGGAGGCAGAAACCAGGGTGGACACTGTTGAGAGCACCACCGGAAAACTGAGCTTGGTTGTGGCTGCTGTTCTAATCCAGATCAAGGCCCTACAAGATAGATGTTTGGACCTAGAAGCAAGGTCCTGCAGGGATAATTTGCGGCATTCGAGATTGTCTGAAAATGCTGAAATAGCAGACATGGCTACCTTTTTGCAGGATCTGTTAATAGACATACTAGAACTGCCAGTCAGCATGGAGGTATGCATTGTACGGGCACATCGGGCCTTCTACCCCAAGCCAACCGATCCTAATGCAAGGCCCAGAACAGTATTCATGACATTCTTGAGTTATAAGACCAAAGAAGAGATCCTGAAAAGGCCATGGCAAAATAAGGATGTCTGCTACAATGGTAATCGTCTATACTTTGATCAGGACTACCCACCCGAAATACTGAAACAGAGATTATAGTACATGGACATAATTCGGGCCTTGCACACCAAACAAATAACATTTCAGATCCCCTACCCGGTGAGATTCAGAGTGTTTTGGAAGGAGGGGGTCCACCTACACCAGACACTGGAGGAAGCATCGATGGCCCTACAGGCACATGGAGTCCCGCTGGAGCAGAGGAAGAGAAGCCAGACGACACCACAGCAACCCAGGGAATCCCAAAATTGGCAAACTGCTTCAAGAAGAAATCTATGTGCAGCAGGAAGAGGAACAGTGTGTCAAATTATGGCAGACATCAGGATGCTGCTGCTACAACTGACCAACACTGCAGAAAACCACCAAGTAGGGTTGCCACCTTTGGATGAGACAAAAACCGGATCCTAAGCTCCGCCCCTAGTCCCACCCCTTTTCATGACTCATCATGCATTGTTCCTCCTGGAAGTCCATTTGTTATATCATTAAAAAACAACACTTAATGTAGCAGTTAAATAAAAACTGTACTGTGCCTCTTAAAGTTACTTTCCTAGGCTCTTCCTAATTATTTATTTATTGACATTGGTTAACCAGCTAAACATACAGAGATAAAATAAATCTCATTTACAGATATGATCTGGGGGAAGACAAGGGAAATACTGTAAATAGCATACAACAGTATACATACAGTATAACAGTCTGTTTGCTGATGATACCAAGGTAGGTGTGGTGGTGGATGACCTAGGGGATGGCAGGGTTGCAGGATGATCTGGCAAAGCCTGAAACCTGGTCAGACACCTGGCAACTGGCTTTAATGCCAAAAGTCAAGGTGCTGCATTTTGGGATGAAGAACCGCAAGGAGGTTAGCGCCCAAACAGAGGAGGAGAAGGATCTGGGTGTGCTCATTACAGGGTCAATGAACAACTCAGCACAATGTAGGAAGGCAGCTGCAAGGCCAACAAAATGCTGGGTTGTATTGCAAGGGTATATCCTCGAGGAGGGAGGAGGTGATTCTGCCACTGTATAGGTCATTAGTTAGACCACACCTGGAGTACTGTGTGCAGTACTGGCGTCCGTATCTGAAGAGGGACATTAAGTTACTGGAGGGGGTGCAGCGCAGAGCTACAAAGATGATCAAGGGGCTGGGGGACTTATCATACGAGAGGAGGTTGAAGGAGTTGAACATGTACTCACTGGAGGAGAGGAGAGACAGGGGTGACATGATTGAAACCTTTAAATACATGGAAAGGAATAAACAAGACCGGTATGGAGGGGCTGTTCAGTAAGGAGGGAGAGCCACCAGGAGCCATGATATGAGACTGGAGGGAGGAAGGTTCAGGAGGGAGATGAGGAGACACTTTTTACAGAGAGGGTGGTGGCTGGGTGGAATCGCTACCTGCTGAAGTGGTATGCAGCAGAACAGTGGACTGCTTCAAGCGAGGATGGGACAGGACAAGGGGAGGGTTAATGAAGGAAGGGTGGAGGGAAGGGCAGCTGCAGAATAAGGGTGCTAGCTACACATTCAGCAGACTTGATAGACCTCTAGGCCTTTCTCTGCTGGCAAATTGTGATGTTCATATGTTCGTACATACTTTATATCTTTTCTGGCCCATTTCCTGTTCTTGTCCACAGTACTATTTCAAAGCCAAAGAAATTACCATACTTTTTCTTGAGGAAAAAAGAATTTAAAATGCCTAAATTCTGTTTGAGATGAAAATGTTTACCAACAAATGAAAGTGGAGGACAACTGGCTCTGTTACTGTTAAAAGGTGGGGCAGCTGTGCTGCAGATTTTAATGGCCATACTTTACACTTCCCAGGCTGACTACTTTCACAAACAAAAGGCTACATTGACAACAGAACTTGTCTGTAACCTGGACATGTAGCTGAAACAATGAATTATGTGACAAAATTTGTTTCAAAAGTATGTGAGCACTCAAAATGGCTCAAAAACCTGACCAGCACAGAACAAAACCGGATTACCTGATTGGGACCCTGAAAACCTGATCACCAGGTAAAAATTCTGACAGGTGGCAACTCTACCACCAAGGAAACTCGGCGCCTCCATGATCAGATAAGTGCAGTTTCTGAATCGGCGAGACCATTTTGTGCCAGATGGACTCTTGACCAAGACTGGGGGAGATGAGTGGAGAGTTTAAAGTAGTAGGGACTTGTTGTACATTCATGAATATGGGGTGACCATGTGGCACAAGATAACCACAGCAGACACTTTTTTGAACTACTGGCAGGTCTTCATAAAGGGGGTTAATTGTGAATAACTGAATATTTCAAAGCCCGGGCTCTCTTTTTTTTTTTTTTTTAGTACAGAATACAACTTGATGGAAGCCTGAGAAGTGTGAAGAAAATGGGGCAGGGAGAGGGAGATGCAAGTGACACTGCATAGAAGATGTAACAGAAGGGGGAGAAACCCACTATGGGATCTGCAATTCAAACAGTATATCCCTTGTAACATAAAAGAAAATAGTGATGGGGCGGAGGGGGGAGTGGAGGGACCCGTAGTAACAGACTGAAAGGCTACAGAAATGGTACATAATAATTCCCAAATAAATAAATGAATGAATGAAATGGCACAAAATGAGGGAATGCTATGTAACAGATGCATGAAGATCCTCTGCGGTGTTGTGGGGGGGGGGGGTAAAATGAAGGTGGAAACAGATGGATGGAAAACAAATGAAAGATAACAAAAAGAGGGAAAGATATGAGTTGAATGCAGGCTGCTCGTCTGAGATGGGGATGAGATAAATGTGTACAGGAATGAAGGGAAACAAACAAAAAGGAACAAAATGAGGGAATGGTATCTAATAAATGTATATTGCATGTCTGTGGTGGGAAGGGAGGCGAAACAACACAGTGATGTACTGTATATTGTTTTTTGGTGTTGGGGGGGACAAAACAGTGACTTAATAAAAGTATAGTGTTCTTTGTGTTGGGGGAGGGGAGTGGGGAAAAAACAGTGACCTAATAAGTGTATATTGTTCTTTGTGTTGGGGGAGGGGGGGAAAAACAGTGACCTAATAAAAGTATATTGTTCTTTGTGCTGGGGGTGAGGGAACAAAACAGTGACCTAATAAAAGTATATTGTTCTTTGTGCTGGGGGAGGGGTGGGGAACAAAACAGTGACCTAATAAGTGTATATTGTTCTTTGTGTTGGGGGGAGGGGGTGGGGAAAAAACAGTGACCTAATAAATGTATATTGTTCTTTGTGTTGGGAGGAGGGGGAGAAAACAAAAGAAGTGAACAAAACAGTTAAGTCCACATGTTATGCCATTCGATGTATGATGGCTAATAAGCTCATATTCCTTTTACAGCACATCCCTTGCTTAATGTGTAAAGGAAAAGGGGGGAAAAAGAAAATTGGGGAGCACAGATGGGATGGCTGACCTCTCCAGCACCGTAATGCACAGACAGGGAGTGCTGTGAAGTTCATAAGGCTGGACCTGGTGACTAAGTGGCTGGTGCGGATGCCTGGACAACCCCAGCTCAAGAGGTAAAGGGAAGGGGTGGGGGATATGAAGGAAGCGGTCTGTTGAAGGGTAAAAATAGGAAGGGGAAGAGAAAGACATATTGCAAGGTGGAAACGGGGTAAAGATTACAATTTAAAATATTAGCATATAAGATTAGGGACAAATCTGAAGGGGGAGTGCCCGACACATGAGGAAATCAAGGGCAAAAAACAGGCAACATTGGGGGTTCTGGATATCGTGTCAGGGCAAAATGTCATTGAAGTAATCTCGAAGGGAGGTAGGACATGAGGGAGGAGAAAAAGGCTGATGTTTCATCTATGGTGGATGTTGGAAGAGAGAGGGCACATGCGCCCAAATCTCATATCTACCAGAGACCCAGGTGAAGGCCCTTGGGAGCAGGGGAAGTGGCACTGCTACTGCTCCAGAAGAGGGAAGGAAAGAAGACAGAAGGATACCCTCAACTGGACATAGAGATGGTTTGGATACCTTCCTCTACCTTGGAAGCAAATCCAGTTGTTGGTTAAAGCTTCACGGGATGGAGAGCCCAGTTGTTTAGTCTATCTAGGTTAAAAAGTTTATGAGCAAAGAGCATGATGAAAGGAATCTGGTTGTGTCCTCATCGGGGAATGGAAGTAAACATGAGCAGTATGGGAAAAAATAATGGGAGAGAAAAAAGGAAAAATGATGACTATCAGAGGCACCAGAATACTGACCTATAATGTTAATGGTTTGTCCAGTCCAGTAAAAAGAAAAAAGATCATGTCATATATAAAATGAACTAGAGCAGCAGTTGTGTTCCTACAGGGGAAACATATGGCAGAGACAGAGCATGCAAAGCTGGGCCAGTTCGGATATGAGGGGGTGTACTCCTCGTCTTATAAGAATGGGAGAAGAAGGGGGGCGGTTATATTAATCCCAAGAGGGTTCACATTTGAATGCCTGACACAGGAGATAGACAGAGAAGGCAGGTACGCTATACTGACTGGGAGACTAAATGGGAAAATGGTAACCCTAGCATCAGTGTTATGTACCTCCCGGATCCCCATATGCCCTTTACAGAACCATACTAATGAAACTTATGGAAAGGGCAGAAGGCATGCTTATTTGTGGGGGGGACTGAAACCTGACAATGGAACCCTGGCTAGAAAGCACCTTGCAAATCCCTAAAATGACACACCAAGTAGCGAAGCAGGTGTGTGGAGGTACCTATAGAGGTCTAACAGAGGGTTCACCTGTTACTCACAAGTACATCAGATGTACTCTAGGTTAGACATATTCCTTACCACAAGGGACGCAGCTGCCAAACTGACCAAGTGTGAAGTGGGCCTACTAGGCCTGTCAGACCATGCACCTTTACAAATGGAGATAGACTTACAGACAATAAAAGTATATTTTGGAGACTGAACCTCTCGCTTCTCCAAGACAAAGAGGTATTAAATCAAAGCCCATCATTAATTAATGGAACAGACAACAGAGGACCACAATAGCTCAGAAGTCAGTAAGTGCATTATGTGGGATACGCTCAGAGCAATCCTCAGAGACAAGTTGAATTCCATAGGGGCGGCCAGGAAGAAACAGGGGTTTAAAAAAAACAACCAAAAAAGTAGAAGAGAAAATACAGCATTAAACAAACAAAGACGGAAGGAACTTCTAAAGCTTAAAAGGGAATTGAATTTCATACTAGATCAGAAGGTGAAACAAAATCTAAAATTTTGAAACAAAGGAATTATGAGGGAGGACCAAGGGCAACAAAGCTTCTGGCATGTAGGCTTAGGGCTAGGAGAGCCATGGCACAAATAACTAAGATACAACACCAAATGTCAGGAGAAAAAAAACCACAAGATAGACAAAATACTAGAAGCATTTATAGTATACTATAAAAAATTATACACCCAGAAGCCAGAGATCCCCCCAGAACAGATCAGCTCCTTTCTATGAACTCTCAGGTTACTAAAACTAAAAGAGGAGCAAAATGTAATTCTAAACAGGCTGATAACTCTAGAGGAGATAAAAACAGCAACAGGGAACAGCAAAACGGGAGAGTTTCCTGAACAGATGGCTTCCCAAGCGAATTTTATAAAAAACTATCTGAGAAAGTGGCACCAATGCTCCAAAGAGCATATCAAGAGGTGATTTGGGGCTTAGTATACCACCATCCTGGAGATCAGCAGGATTTAGGTGCTTCCTGCTCAGTGAGGACCAAAGTATATCATAGAGTTTACCACCCCTGTTTCGCTTAACACTGACTTCAAATACCTAACAGCAATAATATCAAAAGATTGAGACTCTGGTCCCACAGTTAGTAAGTATAGACCAAACAGGGTTTGTGGCAGGGAGACAGGCTGCAGATAATGTAAAACGCACACTACATTTAGTGGATCATTTAAACAGTAATAAAACCCCAGTGATCATTATGAGTCTAGATGCCAAAAAGGCTTTTGATCAAGTTGATTGGGAATTTTTGTTTGGGGTCCTTGCCAGTTTTGGGTTTGATAAGACATTTACAGAGATGCTACAGAGGTTATATAATTCTCCGCAAGCATATGTAAGGGCTAACTGGCATCTGTCCAACAGGTCTGAACTAGGGAGAAGTACAAGACAGGGCTGCCCTATGTTCCCCCTGTGATCTGCCCTGTTCATTGCGTCATTGGCACAATGGATCAGATAGAACCCAGACATAAAAGGAGTAAATATAGGTGATCAAAGCATAAACTGGCCCTATATGTGGATGATGTCCTCATGTACATAACAGAACTAGAAACATCCATCCCAAGATTATGTATTATATAGTAAAAGAGTTCACCAACTTGGCAAGGTGTACTTTGAATTTGTCAAAAACTGAAACACTGATGTTTAATTTTATTCCCTCAGTGACAATTAAAAAACAATTTATTTATTTATTGAATTACAAACACCTTTGAACCAGAGGTTCTTTTACAAAGATTCCACGTCATAGGAGGACAGTCAGTTGACATAATGAGGACAAATACAACATACAGCACAATGGGTAAATAATGTTACATGTAGGGTTTCATGTAAGGTACAAACTGTAAAATTCAAAACATTAAAGTACAGTCAGTATAGTGACTTTGTCGTAGTAACTGTATTGAGAGATCATTAAGAGAGAGCGACAGATGGGTGCTGAGGGAATGAACAGAGGGGAGATAAGGATGGAGTGGGTGGGGGCAGGGGCCCAGAAGGCCAGTACTACAAAAAACGAGGTTAAGAAGAGAGGAGGTGGCAGGGGGTAGAGAAGTAAGGAGGGTGTAGTTGGCAACTTAAATTAAGAGTGCGGTGGGAGCAAGTTTAAAATAGAAGGGAGGAAATAATGGAGTTACTGAGGAGGAGGGGGCAAATGTACCCAACGAAATGGGAATTACAAAGTTTAAAATATTTAAGGATCATTCTAAGGCACATTAACAATCTACTATTCCAGGACAATTTAATGCCACTGGTAAAGCAAGTTAAAGAGGACATCAAGAGGTGGACCCTCCTGCCCCTGCCATTGCATGCCAGAATCCAAACCACTAAGTTGAACCTGTTACCAAGGTTCTTGTATCTGTTCCAGTGTATCCCAGTACGGCCACAGAAACAGTGGCTAATGGACATACGAAGAATCCTGTACACTTTTATATGGGCAGACAAAAGATCTAGAGTGAGAAACGTGGTGCTGGTTCTCAACAAAAAATATGGGGGGATGGGTGGTACCGGAACTGGGGGGACTACTGGTTGGCCACACAGATCAGATGGGCACTCATAGAGAGATACCCACTGTTGCCGGCACACTGATGCAGGCTGGAGGAAAGAGGAGGAGGTCACAGACCACTAGAAACTCGGCTTTTAACCCACAGGGTGGGGAGGTAACTAAGAGATACAAGACTCCAATCGGTGGTGAAAGTCACTGAGGAAGCTTGGAATCAATTTCAGAAATATCAACTGGTAAAGAGAGACAGGTGGATATACAAATGGTGGATCTGGAACACAGATTTTGAGCCAGGGGACATGGATGCCTGGTTTGAAAGCCAGGTACAAAAAGGAATGAAGTGTCCAGATCAGATGACCAGGGGGACACCATATTAACATTTGAGGAATGTAGTAGGCAATTGGTTGGAAAGGAACAGACCTGATGAGATAGTTTCAGCTTCAAAACAAGAAAACAAGCAAATATACAAACACTCAGAGGACACAATTAAATTTACAAGATTTACTTAGCATGACCATCCCCAAAGGAGCAATATCTAAAATATACCAATTTATACACTTTATAGGGAGAAGGGAGCTAGACATATAAAGGCAAATGGGAAAGGAGGAGGATTCCAGCTAACTAATAAGGAGTGGATCAGGATAAGAGAAGGCACTTTTAAGAGTACCTAATCCCCAGGATGGCAATGTTCTCCTGGAAATTATTTATTTAGTTTTTTGACCGGTAAGTGCACTAGACAAATTCTGCCTATTTTCAGGCACAACCTGGGGAGGAGGATACAGATGAATGCCAACTGACCTTGAACCGGATTAAGCTGTTGTGGTATTTTTTTTAGTGAATGGGGAGAAATTTGGCCAGGGCCACCAGGGAAATTCCCTTACTCTTTTCTAGAAGTGCCATCCTGAACTACCACCAGAACAGGCAGATGGGACCCTCGGTTTAACATCTCATCTGAAAAACTGCACTTCAGGAGTGCAGCACTTCCAATGCTGCAAATTAAAACTGAGATACTTTATAACACTGGACAGGAAGGCTAGAGAGGAAACAGGAGGGAAGCTAAATGCTGGAGAAACAGTGGCAAACAAAAGCCACACAGGAACATGTGTTTCACATGCCAGCCATAAATACATTCCTGATAGAAGTAAAAGAAAATACAGAATCTGTTCCAAATTGCCACACCTCTGAATATGCAACACATTACCATGGGGCTGCCAACACATGAAGTAAGGGGGGATTACTCACCTGTAGTAATCTTCTTTCTTCCCAGGGATCCACTAATATTATTACTCTTTGCAGTTCTCTTTGAAGTCAGGACTGCCCCAGAGAGAACAGAATGATATGCTAATCATGGAATGTTTAGCACATGCATCTATTTTCAAACAGCTTTGTGCTAGCTGCCTACATTCTGGCTCAGATTTCTTCGAAGCCTGCAAAAAGGCCATAACAACATGTGAATTATAATTAAATAACCATAAAAGAATTTTAAATGCCCAACAGGGACATTTCAAATGAGTAGCCAAGGGCTAATTGAAGCAAAAGTCCCCCTCTTTTAAAGTCAGATATGCTCTACGAAAAGAACCTACAAGCTATAGGTATTACCAGAATGTGCCATCAGGTGGCATACCACTTAACTGTGGAGAGTATTTTTCTAGTTATCGATTCTGAAGGGGAGGATAAGGAAGGGAAGCAATAGTATAAGTGGATCCCTGGGAAGAAAGCAGATTACTACAGGTGAGTAATTTTTTCTTCTAACCCCAGGAATCCACTATTATTATTACTTTTGCAGACTATGTGGCAGTAGCACAAGGAGGTGGGCAGAATCTATTTAGAGAAAGACTCTGCAAAACAACTTTGCTAAAACTGGCATCACTACTAGGCTGGGTATCCAGACTATAGTGTTTAGTGAAGGTGTGGGCTGACCTCCAGGTAGCTGCTTTACATATTTCCAATAGGAAAATTCTTCGGGCAGCTGCACTAGTGCAGCTATGTCCTTGTAGAGTGGGCTCAAGGACAAGAAGGAGGAACCTGCCTGCTTTTGAGTAACAAAAATGAGTAATTGAACTATCCATGGGATAAAGTCCTTTCAAAGCACCCAGTACCTTTACCTACTTCTCATCTGTGAGGAACAGCTGTTGTCTGTCCTACTCTATGGTCTATGGCATGAGTCATATAGTTACTCAGTGCTCTTTTACATCCAGGCTGTGCAGTCTCACGCCACCTGAGCTGCAGTGCTCAGTAAAGAAGCTGGCAATGTTACTGACTGGTTCAAGTGGAAGTCAGGGACCACCTTGGCGAGGAATCTCCTATTAGTTCCCACACTACCTTATTCCTGAGAAAAGAAAGTTGTCCTTTTCACACAAAAGACCTGTGGTTCACTACTACTCCTGGGAGGAGTGATTGCTACCAGAAAAAAAAGACTACCTACCAGGTAACAAATTTAAGCTATGCAGATGTCATAGGCGCAAAGGGCTGAAGCATAAGCTGGGCAATGCAAACATTATGATCCCATGGTGTCACTGGTTCCCTGTGAGGGAGAAACAAGTGAGAGAGCCCTTTAAAAAAAACTCAAGTATCGGATGTGATGCCACTGAAGTATCCTTTTAGGTGAGAGATGCGCTGAACTGAAGCCAGGCGCACTTTCAGAGTCTAGTGCTGCAGCCCCAAGGAGTGCAAATGAGACAAATGATCCAGAAGGGTTGGGATCCCAGCCTGGGCAAGGGCTACCCCCTTATCATTGTAACAGATGGAAAAATCTTTTCCATTTTGAAGCATATGTTTCTTTAGTGGAAGGTTTCCGGTAAACCCTAAAGACTTCCAAAACTGCTTCAGAGAATTGGCAGTCTGCATATTTTATGTCCTCAAGAGCCATTCCTTGAGCTTGAGAGACCTGAGGTTAGGAACGCTACCCTCTCCAAAAGGAAGTCAGTAGACTGTACCTCTGAGGAAGGTGAATCAGCTTGCTCACAGACATTGAAAGCATAGGGAGTACCAAGGCTGCCATACCCAGTCTGGTGCTACCAGGATCATCGAGCTGGTTATGACCTGGGCTTGAAGAGAACCCTGAAAATGAGTGGAAAGGGAGGAAAGGCATAAAAGTATCTGCCTGTACAATCGAGAATAAGGGCATCCATTGGAACTGTCCCTTTCACTGGGGCCTGCAACACTAGGGAGGCAAGTGGTGATGTTGGTGGGAAGCAAAATGATCTATTTCTAGGATCCCCCACCTCCTGAATAGAGCATTCACCACTTTCCTGTTCAATGCCCATTTGTGATGGGCCTGAATTATCCTGTTCAAGGTATCTGTCAGGGTGTTGCCCGTGCCAGGAAGATTATTTGCTTGTAGAGAGAGGTGTTGAGGGAGTAAACAAGCTCCATATCTTCATTACCTTTGTACAAAGTGGAGTGGATTTGTCCCTCTTTGTTTATTGATGCAGTACATTGCTGTGGTATTGTCTGATCTGACTTGTACCACCTTTCCGGAAGACGATGAAAGATAACCTGAAGGGCCAGGTATACAGCTCTCAGCTCCAGCAGATTTATATGCAGGAACGAGTCTGCACTGTCCCAGGAGCCACGAATGGTGTGATCCCCAAGGGCACCCCATCCTAACAGGGAAGCATCAGCTGTGAGAACCTGAGAAGGAGGCTTCTGCAGAAATGGAACCCCTTCCCTTACACTTTCTAGCTCCCTCCACCCTTGGAGGGCCTGTAGCAAGGTTTTTGTTACTAGCACTGGCTTTAAGAGTGTGTCTCGCCTCTGGCACCAGTGTGCTCTGAGGTGGAACTGGATATCTCTCATCTAAAATCTGGTACCTATGACTGTGCTTGCTGGTGAAGCCATGTGGTCCAATAGTTGAAGGAAATGTTTTGCTGGCTTTGGCCTGCCCAGGGCGAATGAGCCTGCCAAGAGCTGAATAGCTTCTGCCCTCACTTGAGGGAGAAAAAACTGTTCCCACTACTCTATTCAGTTCTGCCCCTATGAACTGCAGAACTTGCACAGGGGTCAGCACTGACTTTTTGGTATTGAGAAGGAATCCCATGGACAGCAGCATATCCTGTGCTACCTGTAGGTGGTCTGACACCTGTTGGTGGGATTTCCCTATGATTAGCCAGTCACCCAGATAAGGAAAGACTGTAACACCCATTCTTCTAAGGTGTACCACTATCACTGCTATGCACTTGGTAAAAACCCTTGGTGCAGAGGTAAGGCCGAAAAGGCAGTGTTGAAAACTGGTAGTGGCCTGAGGGGATTCTGAATCTGAGATACTTTCGTTGTTAGGAAATATCTGGAATAGAACCCTTGTCCTCTTTGGTTGTGGGGAACAGGCTTGACTGCTTTTGCCTGTAATAAGGCCTGTACCTCCTGCTCCTGCAATTCTCTTTCTGAGAAAGGAGCTGATGCAATTGGAGGAGGAAGGGACTTGACACAAATGGAGAGACCCTGGCACACTACTTTCAGAACCCATTTGTTAAGTTTGATAATTCCTGGAAATAGTGGGCGAGGCTGCCGTTACAGGATGGGGAGAAGCAGCCTGAAGGGAAAAAAGGCAGGGGTTCTATCTGCTGTGGCTAGTACTGCTGCTGAGTGACAGCCTATACCTGTAAGAAAGGTCTCCTAAAAGAAGACCTGCCCCTGCCTCCCCTAGAATAAGAAGCAGAAGGAGAGGGTTTCTGTCTCTATTCAAGTTACTTTTAAAAGTAGCTTTATATTCATCTTTTTTTTTTTTTTTAATGTAAGCTTCAGTCTGGGCAGCAAAAAGAGAGTGGCCTTTGACTGCAAAATTTATTGCCTTAGTTTGTGTGTCCTGGGTGAGGTTGGGCTATTGCACCAGCCGTCCATCTTGCAGCAGTATAATTAGTGTCAGCTGCCATTTGAGATTAGTATTTGGAAGCCTCCAAACCCAATTTTGCTGCATCCAATAGCTCTGACACCGTTAAAGAGGGGTTAGCCTCATCACTGTTGACAACTGACTGCCAGACAGCTTTCTGGCAGATGGCTGCACAGGCCTGGCAACAAGCTTGCCGGATTGCCCGGGATACCGAAAGGTACCCCTTTTTAGCCATATTGCTGAATTAGGAGCCTTAAGGATTTCTAACTAGTCCATTTTTATTTAATTTATAGATAGGTAAAAAGAGCCTTTTTAAGGGTGTCAGCCCCAGAAGCTCCATATATTGTGCCTCCTCTTCATCATGGATCTCTTCAGCTGTTTGTAGATCCAGGGTCTCTACCATTTCCTTCACAAAAGAGAAATGGGAAAGAAATCTTATGTGGGTCAGGTGGGATAACCAAAATCCTGCCCCGGTGACACCTCAGGTTCAATTCCCTTCTCATCCTGGATACAGTTATCATTATCATCTTCATCACCATATGCCAAAGTAATAATAATAATAACAATAGTCTTTATTTTTATGGCA
The DNA here is from genome assembly GCA_016271365.2 of Neoceratodus forsteri. Taxonomy (NCBI): domain Eukaryota; kingdom Metazoa; phylum Chordata; order Ceratodontiformes; family Ceratodontidae; genus Neoceratodus; species Neoceratodus forsteri. Next base: position 1,437,968,013 of record CM057452.1, read on the forward strand.
CCTTTCAAAAAAAAGATCCTGCCAAACCAACCTGGTGGAGGTCTATGACTGGGTAACTAGGCAACTGGACAGGGGCCATGCAGTGGATGTCCTGTATCTGGATTTCATTAAGGCATTCGACTCGGTGCCGCATGGAAGGCTGAGAAGTAAGTTAGTAGGCACAGGGGTGGGTGCAAAGCTGGTGAGAGGGGTAGGAACTGGCTTCAGGGAAGGCAACAGAGGGTGGTGGTGGAAGCTCACACCCAGGGTAGTGATGGCGGTGTTCCACAGCTCTCGGTGTTGGGACCAGTGTTGTTTGGGATATTCATTGCAGACATATCATGGGACATCAAGAGCAAGATTAGTCTGTTTGCTGATGATACCAAGGTAGGAGCAGTGGTGGATGACCTAGGGGGATGGCAGGGGTTGCAGGATGATCTGGCAAAGCTTGAAACCTGTTCAGGCACCTGGCAGCTTGGGTTTAATGCCAAAAAGTGCAAGGTGCTGCATTTTGGGATGAAGAACCCAAGGAGGAGTTACCAGCTGGGGAGGATCTGGGGTGCTCATTACAGGGTCAATGAACAACTTGGCACAATGTAGGAAGGCAGCTGCAAAGGCTAACAAAATGCTGGGTTGTATTGCAAGGGGTATATCCTCGAGGAGGAGGATGATTCTGCCACTGTATAGGTCATTAGTTAGACTGCACCTGGAGTACTGCGCAGTACTGGCAGCATCTGAAGAGGGACATTAAGTTACTGGAGGGGTGCAGCGTGGGACGACAAAGATGATCAAAGGGCTGGGGGACTTATCATACGAGAGGAGGCTGAGGGAGTTGAACATGTACTCACTGGAGGAGAGGAGGGACCAGGGGACATGATTGAAACCTTTAAGTACATGAAAGGAATAAACAAGACAGGCACAGGGGGCTGTTCAAAGTAAGGGAGGGAGGGACACCAGGGGCCATGATATGAGACTGGAGGGAGGAAGGTTCAGGAGGGAGATGAGGAGATACTTTTTTACAGAGAGGGTGGTGGCTGGGTGAAATGCATTACCTGCAGAAGTGGTATCCAGTAGAACAGTGGACTGCTTCAAAAGGGGATGGGTTAATGAAGGGGAAGGGAGGGGCAGCTGCAGAATAAGGGGTGCTAGCTGCACATTCGAGCAGACTTGATAGACCTCTAGGCCTTTATCTGCCGGAAAATTTTGTATGTTCATATGTTCGTAAAACTCAAGGCACCTAACAAAGTTTAAAAACTTGTCAAACATCTTAGCATTTTAGAAAATATATAAAAGCAGTACGCACCAGAGGGGCAGCAACAGCTGCTTTTTCAGCAGGAGTAATAACAAGCTTCTGAGGAGAAAATAACCCCTGCAGCACCTGGAGTAAAGCTAAGGCCTGTTAGATCAGCAGGGGAGAGAGAGTTTCAATAGGCACCTGAGGGACCCCTTGAGGCTTCAGCCAGAGTGTCAGAGTGCTTTTTTTTTTTGTTTGTTTTGGCAGGCACCGGAGAGTCAGCCGGCTGATTGCCTCTCTTGCCAGAGCCCTCAGCTGTATCGAGTGGAAATAGAGGCTCTGGAAGGACTTGCCACATTCATGGAGGGGGCAGACTGGTCAGAGCCCAGGGACCCCTCCTCAAGCCACAGCCTCACCTGCATCAGGGGTGGAATTAGAGGTTGTGGAAGGACTTACCACATTCATAGAGGGGGTAGAATGGTTAGAGCCTAGGGACCCCTCCTCTAGTTTCCTTTTAAACTTGCCACATTCTTGGAGGGATGGACTGGTTAAAGCCAGGGACCCCTCCTCTAGTTTCCTTTAAACCTCTCCGGCATTTTTTCACACTGTTTTACCAGGGAAAGACTTAAATATATCATAATCTTCATAAAATTGTTGCTGCCTCAGGCATATCAACAAAGATCATGCTTATCTGGCTACAAACATCTCAGCACACTTCAACAATTCATAAAACCAGGAGGTCCAAACATTTTAAACAGAGTTTTATTTATCTCTAAAATTGATTAGCTTTTGGTCATAAAAGGGTGATTGTGAAGAGAGTCGGACCAGCCGAGGAGCCACGCTTATCATGAATCCGCTACTGGCGTAACTGACACAGATCATACTATGTGAAGGAGGTAAGTGATGGACAGAGTCAAGGGGAGGGTGGGGCACAGCCCCCGTGAAAGCTTTCATTCATTGATTAAGTCTCGCGGCTGTGTGTGTGTGTGTGTGTGTGTGTGTGGTGACGCTGAACCTACGCCAGCGGAAGGCGCGCATGATTCCTGTAGCCTTTACGCCACGCAATCTGGCTGGTCCGACTTTTCACAATCGACCATAAAAGTGCTAAAACATTGTGAGAAATGCATAGCACTTGCCTCACTTTGTTAACAAACATAACACTTCTAGAAAACCTATATAAATACTTTATTTACAGTTAGTACTGCTAATCAATTATATAAAAACCCTGCTATGAGGAAAAACAGTAAATAATAAACACTAGGAAGTAATGAAAAATAAAACAAAAATACTTAAGTTTTTTGGTCTTAGCAGTAATCAGATGATCTTGATATATATATATATATATATATATATATATATAGAGAGAGAGAGAGAGAGAGAGAATCTCTCAGGGCATCTGATGTCTTCAGCAGAGAGAGAAATCTGAGCCAGAACGTAGGCAGTTAGCACAAGGCTATTTGAAAACAGATGCATGTGCTAAACATTCCATGATTATCATATCATTCTGTTCTCTCTCGGGCAGTCCTGACTTCAAAGAGAACTGCAAAGAGTAATAATATTAGTGAATTCCAGGGCTAGAATGCAAAATACTTAAGGAACATATGCATAGCAGTGATCGGGAAGGTCATTACAAGAAGGTGGCTCAATCCTGACTCACCAACAGTACAGGAATGGGAAAAGATAATAAATGAAATACAGGAAATTTATTTATTTAAGATGGAAAGGTTGATGCACCAGATAAAAGACAAAACAGAAAAGTTCATTGAGAGGTAGACCAAACGGATAATGGAGATGGATTAAGAACATGGGAAGAGAGGGGGAAAGATAGGTAAATACCAAAGGGAGAGAAGAATAATACTGGCCTGGACAGACGCAGGGGAAGGGGACAAACAACAAACGCAGCAGGAGATCAGAGAAATGCACATTACAAAAAAACCTCAATACCCCTGGAAACTGATGGGAGACACACCCAGAAGAAATAACTGTGAAAATACAAATTAAAGTAGACAAAACGTATGCTCTAGTTATGGTCTGATGTTTTGTTAATCTGAAAATGCAATTTTGAAAAATAAAGTATAAAAAAAATGTCCCCAATACTTTTCCCTTTGCTAAACGTTACTCTTGGTTGTGGGGATATATTCTGCTTCAAGACAGGATCTGTAGGAGAATAGCAACCTTTTGTAATTGCCCAGTGGAATATTTATGGGACCAGTGGTTTCACTGAACCACTATCTCACACAGAAGAAAGAATTTCAATGAATCCAGTCCAGTAGGCTTTTATGAGTACACAGAAGTACATGAAACAAGGCTCAGCACCCTTCAAACTGGGAGTGGCAAGTACTCATTTCAGACAATTTTTATACCTGTCCATCATGACAATTTCAAGTTGTGTCAACCCCCCTTTTACAGGAATGGATAGCTTTGCCTTAGGTACCTGAGGCAGACTTAGTACTAACCACTAGAGAAGTGGGCTTGAGTCTTGGTTTTGAGCACAAGGACTAGACCTTAATCTTAATGCTGATGCTCTGAGAGCCATCTCTGATTGAAGAGAGGTACCATCAGAAATGGGGAGTTGTCAAATTTGGCACCACCACCACCACCACAAGTGAGGGTGTTGTAATGCATTAGCATTTGTTTCATCGTAAGCTTTGGAGAAACAGTGACATGAAATTTGTGCAACAAGGGGTGAGAACTACGGGGAAATTGCATGAAAATTGTACACAATGAAACTACTGTGCTGAGGTGAAATTGTTTGAAAATGCGCAAAGATAGCTTAAACATGACTGGCACTATCATGGCATGGATGTTAGCACTATCTCAGCACCATTATGGCACTGATGCCGGCACCATCACAGCACTGTTGTTGGTACCATCAGCACCATAGATGTCTCAGCCAGACATGAAAGGGTCCCAGATGCTGGTACCATCTCAGCAACAATGAGGAATCATCTTTGTCTCTGATGTCATGCCAAGGCACGGGCATGTAGACAGATGTAAACAAGGTCTTTGTACTTGACAGGCCTCAAGGGAGACCTGGCTGAGTCCTCCTCTATATAAATGGACCATTCTAGGCCTTGTACTATTGTCTTGCCATTGCCTGGCAGCAGAGTAATGTCAGATGCAATATAGGCCCAAAACAATTAAAAAGGAATGCTCTGTGCACCCAGCTTGGAGTACTGATGCACACCAGTGTGGCTGGCTCAACAATCTGAGTACAAAGGAACACAAGGTCAAAACGCTAGGGCGTCTTGGGTCTTTGAAGTAAGAAGCCGTACAGCATCGACAACATTTCTTGGTGTAATATGGATTTAACCAGTATTTTCATGCCTTTAACATTCTGTACAAAGTATTGATAAAGCAAACACTTCTGAAACCTTAGTTTGTACAGAGGCAGGAGTGAATAATAAAGTACTGCCACTTCCTCGGTGAGAGTACCAGCAGTTTCGATACAGGCCCAAAACACTTGCAACATAAGTTATGGGGCCTGGAGGAGGATGGTACCAAAGAACTGTTAAAAATAATGACAGGGAGCCAACCCATAGGCACAGAGGTAGGGCTACTGCTCGCAACGCCAATGATCTAGTTTTGGGAACAAGCCAGGGTCACCGGGGGAGCAGCAGGTGAGGAGAATCAAGTGTCCCAGAGGATGCTCTCCTCCTCAGGGGAGAAAGGATCATTTCCTCCACTACAACACTAGCCACTGGGTGACCACAGGTGGTAGTGCATTCAGAGGGCCTGCGGGTAGGTGGGACACTGCTGACATTAGTGCACTAGTACAAACAGCATGTGCATGCCCATGATGTCCTCAACAATGACATCCCTTGGGGTTGGAAGAAATGAAGGAAAACAACCCACCACGACAGGATGAGTTACCAGGTACACTCCGGCCCTGCATCCCTTCCCTGCCACCTAGCTGAAGGACTGGGGCATCTCCCCAACCCCAACCCCTGCAGGTGGATATCCATTATCCAGAGGACTGCCCAACTTGCTGGGCCAAAAAGGAGCCTACGTAAGGAGAGTGATGGTTGGGGACAGCAAGGCAGAGTGGTTGCCAGAGGGTAAGAAGGGGGTTATAATGGTGACAGGCAGAAACAGAAAGTTAAACAAATAAAATAACATCACCACTAAATAAAAATGCATCTTGACGGTTGGAACACGCAGGATGCAGGTACTGAAAGAGAACTGGCAACTGCCTGGCACACAGTAAACTAAAGTAAAATTAGTGAAAAATGACAGAACAGTTGCATTAATACAAACAAATTATGATGAAAACTTCAATTAATTAGACAGGAAAGTCATTCTGAGCAACAGAAATCCAGGTCATTGGTAAGGCAGTGTGCTCTACAACAGTGGGAAAAAAATGGACAGAGGTGGTTGGGGCCAGTGCTGCTATTTATGCCATTGGTACATATGGCACCATATGTTGGTGCCATGTGCATGGCACACGATGACTCCAAATGTTCTGGTTCCGGGGTTCCAGTGCCTCCAGGCTAAGACTAAATAGCACGACTCTATGGAGGAGACTGACTAAGAACATATAAGCAACAACCTGTGGTAAAGCAGATCTTACTGCAAGCTCCAGGTGCACTGTTGTGTGTGCTTTGTGCCTTCAACCACCTGGAAGGTGTAACAGCTGTCTTACTGCACACCCTGGAGTGAGGTACTGTGCTAATAAAATGGACCATTTAGTCAGAAACATATCTGGACGAGACATCTGGTAAGCCAATTAACCAAAAAAAAAAAAACCTGCTATGTTGATTTGATAGTCAGTCAGGCAAATCTTAACACAGCTATGTCAAGTTGGTCAGTGAATCATATCAGACCTTTTCTCCCTTCTATTTTGAAGCACGATAGGGAGCCCCTTGCCAAAAGAAATTTAGGAGAAGGGCTGGGTAAAGACATGTCAGTGACTTGACCTTCATGTTGTAATAAGAGAGGTAACTCCACTCTGAGTTAAGACTGACTGTTGCTCTCCATATGCAGTAGACCAAGCACAGAAGCCTTTTTCAGGCAACCTTTAGTCTGGCTGTATCCTCCTCAGTTCATTCCACGCAGTGGTATTAACCAGTAATCTATGTATAGATAGACTGTCACTCCATCTCTTCTAAGTGCTTGCTGCTATTGCAGCCATGCAGTTTCTGAAGACTCTTGGGGCAGAGGTCAAACCAAATGGCATTGTCATGTATTGGTGCTGAATTGTACCTGCCCTGAAGCATATGTATTTTCTGTGGCTTGCTTTTATTGGGACATGGAAGTAAGTATCCCTCTAATCCAGTGAACAGAGCCAATCTCCTTGATGTAAGGATGGAATCACTGTTTGCAAGGTGACCATTTTAAACCTTTCCCTTTTTATAAGTCTGTTTAGACACATGAGGTAGCGTATTGGCCACCACTCCCTTGTTTTTTCCTTTTGTAAAAAAGAAGCTTTAGGAAAAAAAAAAAAAAGTTCCTATTTTTTTCACTGGTACTTTCTCCACAACATTCAGAGCTTGGCAGCTTTTGAACTTCCATTTTTAACCGCTGCATGTCCTCTGGGGAAATTGTTGCACAATTTCTGAAACTCTTTTGTTTTGGGATTGTGATGAAAGATAAGAGTGAGGCCCTTTCTCATTAACTCCAGTACCCAGCTGTCTGTTGTGACAAACTGTCACTACTGGAAGTGAGAGATGCACCCCCTCCCATTAGAATCTGTGGTATTTTGACCTGTAACTCATCAAGGGTTAGTTTCTGGTTGCGAAGAAGCTGAGGCTGATGCCTGCTTCTTGCCCGTCACCTTTGCATCTATTTGAGCCCTTGGGCACACTATATGGTTGGTGCTGGTACTGCCTGCGATAGCACCCCTTCCCCATACCTCCTCTACCATAAGGTCAATAGTACCCTCTGAACTGCTGTTCTTTCTCTACTAGGTTCTTAAAAGTGATTTTATTTTTATCCACCTTATTTACGTTACTCTTTGTCTGTTCTGCAAAAAGAGATGTACTTTCAAGGGGGAAGTCAGCTGCTCTGTCCTGCATATCCACAGATAAACATGTTGTTCTCAGCTAATCATATCTTGTAGTAGATAACACATTTGCCAGGGTGTGTCAGTAATGTCTACAGTCATTTGCATTTGCTGCTTGACTGCATCCAGACCTGTTTTAACATGCTGCATAAATTCTGACCTCTCCTCAGAGGTCAGGCTATCACAAAAGTGTAGCACATCCCTCCAGAGGGCTTTCTGGTAATGTGCTACTGTATGTAACACAGCAGTGCTGCTTCCCCCATGATGAGGGTAGCAGAAGAGTAGGATTTATTTCCAAGTGTGTTAATTTTTCTGAAATCTTGCCAGGGGATGCTGTGGAAAGGTTCTTCTTGCCTTTTTACAAGCATCGGCCTGCAGTAAACCCTTAGGGTTATGATGCCGATAAAGATATATGGAAACAATCTTGGTTACCACATAACTTTTTTTCTCCACTTTCTTATCACTTGCTGTAGCAGGTTCTGGCAACCATAAAATTTTTTAAATCATTCTCTTGAAAGTGTCATGGATGGGGTAATAACCCTTTGTAGAGGTCAGCCCCAGTTTGCTCAGGAACCCTGACTGTATAACGTCAGAATCAGTTTCAGCTGCAGGGATATTCAAAAGCTAGTGTACTGCATAAAACTAATATGAGTTTCTAAAAGCAGCCAACCATTGCCTTTTAAATCTGAGGTACTTTTTCTTTTCCCCTTTGTTTAATTAGAAGATTGGTTTCCTGATGCTAGTAGGTGTGATGTTTGTAGCAGCACTCTGCCTGGCAGCTGACATATCTAGCTCTATTGCCCCCACACTACATCAGCAGCAGCACTGTGGCCTTACTAATTGTGACATCACTGCTGCTTAGGAATAGCCACTCAGTGGCTGCCAGGTCAGTTACCTGTGATGTCACTGTCAGTGAGCTCACAATGCTGAAGATATAGTGGAGGGGCAATAGAGATAAATATGTCAGCTGCCACACTAATAGCTGTTCCACATATCTAGCACAATATTATGACATAATATACTTTCTAATGAGCAAAGGGGAAAAAGAAAATACTTCAGAAATATAAAGTTACAGCTGGACTACTTCTTAAAATTTGTATTACTTATCTATCTGCCCGTTTTGGCTCCACTAGCTCTTTAATCATTGTTGCCATGCCCATAAGAAAAGCAGAATATGAGAAGAAATCCTGCAGAGGATGTGGGGACGAGCCTCTCTCTTTATCACCTGTGACCACAGCAGTAATCGGTTGTTCCTCCTCTTCAAAAAGGTATTCATTCTCTGTAACATTAGGTGGAACCAAAGAAGGAATTTTTGTAGCCTGCTCTTTCACAGTTTGGAAAACAGACAGATCATTTGTTTGAATTCCTCCACAGAGGGCACCTGAGCATCACCAGCAGTGCCCTGGCCCCTGAACTTGGGCTGGGGACACTAAGCCTGGTATTGTCCCTGCTGGGGCTGCTGTTGGAGAGGCTGCAGCTGGAAGGACCGGTACTGAAGAAAAAATTACTCACCATAGTAATCTTGTTTCTTCCAAGGTATCCTTCAATATGCAGTTCAACGCAAGGGGTTAACTGCATTAGTTAAGCATACTGAAGGATTCCTGGGATTAGAAAAGTCTGTTTCTTTGGCTTCTTCTTCTGGCCTTTCTGGGATGATGCCACAGAGTTAAGGGTAGCACTGGACTTCTTGATACAGGTGAGATGTCCTTCCACCCCTAGGCCAAAGAGGTCATTGCCCAGGAAAGGGACATTGGCCAGCTTATGCTGGGTGTCCACCATAAAGGTAGACAGATGCAGCCAGGCCCTATAATGCATAGAAATGATCACTACCATGGCATGGCCACAAGAGTCGCCCATGTCCAAGGCCGTCTGGAGCTGGTGCTTAGCAGCGACTGACTCTGGTCTCTGATGACTTTCACCATCGACTGCTGGTCAGCAGGGAGGTCAGAGAATATAGAATTAAAGACTCCCATCAGAGAGTGATGAAGTTAGCCATTATCACGGCGTAGCTCACTTGATGGAGACCCAAGGACACCAAAGCGTAGACTTTTTTAACAGTGTGGTCAATCTTTCTGGGCTCCCTGTCCGGAGGCTTGTCCATGGCCCCCAGGCTCCCAGATTTGAGGAAGGTTGGGTCACACACTAGCTCCTCCACAGACAGGTGGGCCGACAACCCTAATAGTGACACTATGGGGACCATGTGCTTGTGGACCATAAAGGTAGAGGGTGTTGGGCAGAATGCTGCCAAAGCTCCAGGGCTGGTCCCAAGATGGCCTCAGCCATGGGAAAGGCAACATCCGGGGAATTGCCCTTATCCAGAATATCTGTAAAGGGATACTTAGTCCTTTTTTGGAGTGGCTCAAGCAGGACTTCAAAATCAATTGGATGAGCACCCCAGAAGACACTGGGCCATGCTTGGTGATCAGCTCCTTGACCAATCCAGGTTCGAGAAGAAGAGTCCTAGTGGAGGCCATGGACTCGAGCTCTGAGTCATCTGAGGACTCCTCAAAAATGGCCCTTGAGCATTTCTCACCACAGACCACCAGAGTATCTTTTGCTTAGGTGATCTGTACTGAAAACTAGCCTTGCAAGTTGCAGAAGCCTCCTTAGTCAGAGTGCCTACCTTTGGCTGATGTGGTGACAGCCCTACTTGGAGGGGTGAAGTAGTTGTTGGGAGCACCTGTGTAGTGTAGATTGGTGAAGACATGATTAGCGACTGCCCAATGACTGGATGTCCAGGGGGTAGAGCCTTAACTCATCCTGTGATGGCCCTCTGTTGAAAAAGTTGCTCCTCGTAACATGGGTGCAGCTTGTGGTAGTGCTTCTCCCCACCTGAGGATGAGGTCAAGAAGTGTCGATGGCAACACTTCCCAGTTGAGTGGGATCAGGAGCGGGAGCACCTCAACTGTGACCTCGAACGCCAACTAGATGATCGATGGTGAGGTGAACCTTCAGGCTGGTTGTGGTAAACCATATGCCTGGCCATATAGACCAGGAAAGGCTTTGAAGACTCGACTGTTGGGAGGCTGCTGCCAAAGTGAACCAGTCAGGGAAATGAAACAATCCACATCCTCCTGAATGAGGACTGGGAACATCAGGATCTGCGAGATCGACTCCTTGATCTTGTCTAACAACCGTCTGACAGGCTCATGGAAGATTTCCATGGCCTGCTTGACCAGAGTCAAGGCTGACAAGCCTCATGGGGGTGCCGAAGAGCTCGCAGCCAAAGGGGTCTCTACCAGAGCGAGTGGTTGGGGGAGTCGAGAGATCAGGAGGACCTTGATCTTTCCTATTCCGATGACAGGCACAGACGCAGTTTCTATTTCTTACCACGGTGGGCAGGGCACTCCCTCAAGGTCTGGAAGGCCATGAACATTTCTATGAAACCTTCTTGAATGACCATCTGATGCTGGCCCCAGCCAGGAGCACCGCTGAGACCGAGGAGGTGCCTGCAGTGGCAGCTGCCACTTTCTGCTCAAGGGTCGCAAGCTGGAGAGCATACCTGGCAGCCACCAAGGCCTTCTTGTGGCCTTTAGGGTGGTCCTTCAGGTTTCAGTCCAAAGGCCGTCCAAGGGTAAGCCTAAGCTTCTAGGCCTCTAGGGATACGGAGAGCACTGAAAGACAAAATAGCACACTCAGCCATCTTGTGCTGTCCACTCAGGCAGTACAGGCATGTGTCATATGAGTCAGTGGCCTACATCTTCGGCCAGCACCAAATCTAGAACTTGAACTCTGGCTTCTGTTGTTCCATCAAAGATAACGTCCAATCCTAAGTGGAAGCCGTGAAGGAAGTGACCTGCTCTTCCAGGAGATCTGACATCATGGGGTGTAGTCAGGGACATACCAACCAGGTGGTAGGAGGAGCTTAGCTTCAAGATGTCCAATGAATCAGTACTTCCAGTGGAACTGCCACAGTACAGATAGTGAGCTATTATCCATGCCCTTAAAAACACTTATTTTCCTTTTGTGATCCAGATTTACTCTTAACCCTTGGGTTGCCAACAGAATTAGAAGGCATAGGAATTCTGGACTAATATATCAGTCCATGGCACAGCAAGGGTTAATGTACATATTTACTCTTAATGTATTGGCTGTTCTCTGCAAAGATATATATATATATATATTTTTTTTAAACCGGACACCTCACTTTCACTTTCAAAATGCCATGGCACATGCAGAGTGACCCCCTCATTACCTCGGTAAAGAACTGTTACCTACACACTTTACTTGCTCTGAAAATGACATTTCTTTTTTGCCATTAATGCTGTTTTTGTCCCTCGCCGCAGTGCAGGCTTAACCATCCATCGACCCCCCCCCAGCTCAGTCACCTGGCATCCCAGGGACTTACCTCTTCCCAGGGCTTCCCCCATGGCTTACCCCCAGTGGCAAGTGTCAATGGCTGGCACCTCACCGCCGACAGACAGATCTGGTTCTGGGAGAGGGCCCTGTAACAGGTGCGGAAGCTGTGAAGTTTCAGTGACCTCCCGCACTGCACCCAGCCATTTTCCCTGTACTTTTCCCTGGAGGAACGGACATGCAATGCCATCCCAACATACCCACATACACTACTGTGCATGGGATGTCAACAGCCACCGATCCTCCATTCCCCCAAGTTACCGTTCCCAGCTGCCTGACTCCTAGCCTCTGCTAGAGGTCAGACAGGTGCCAGAAACCTCAACCTCCCTCCCTCCCCAGAGGAAGAAGAGGAGGAGGACGAGCAGTCCAACAGACTTTCAATCCTCCCTCCCCAGCCATCCCCCGACCACCCAAGTCTGTCCCTGACTCGGGTCGCCAGCATGGTGGCAGGTGAGGCATGGGTGCCTCTGCACCACCAGGCTGGTGAAAAGGACATTTCCTAAAACTCACACAGTTCTGGTCACTGTCGTCAGTGTGCACACACATAGTACTTCTGTTGTGCTGCATCAAGTATGGTGGGAATGTATTGGAGGCAGTGCGCTTGCTAAAAAAAAAACAGCACTCCATGCCATCTCTTAACTTTCTCCTTGCAACAGACTTCCAGGATGGCACCTTCTCTATCTCATTTATCGCCAAATAAATTTGTTAAATCTGTTTTTGTTTTTCCAAATTAATTAGGTTGGTTTCTCTGCTGTCTTCCTCATATAGTACTTACACTTAAAACGGACAAACACGTGCTCTGTCTCTCTCTGCACTCTCTCCCTCTCAGCACCTGCTTGTTGTGCCTGTCTCTCCCTCATGGTACATATTAATTCTGTATTCTTTTTTCTTAACACCAGCCTTGTATTAAAAAAATGACAGCTCCAAAATGTGGCATAAACATTTTTTGATTTATGTTTAAAAATTCAGTACTGTACAAGCATAGATGGTTGGGGTTGGGGGACTACAAAACTACAACTATGGCATTTACATTAGGTCAAAAGACTTAAAGCAGTAAATTGAATCTAGTCGCAGAAGGAGTATTTTAGCTAAAAAACACATTTATTTCAAGCTTTATATGGTAATAAATGTGTAATCTAATAATTAAAGCTACTTTGAAAATAAAAGCCCCTTTTATAAGGGCAATAAGACACTCGGGAGATGTGCTGGCATTTCTAGAAGGCACTTCTAGGTCTTGAAGGCACATCACCTCTGGCCACACATTATACTGTGCCCATGTCTAATGCACAACCCATTGAGTCTTTTTGCTCACATGTGTGTGTGTTTTACCAGGCCTAAATATGGCGTTGCTATGATGAGAGTAAGCCATATACTGCAGCACCAAGCCTAATAATATATTTCTGACATACTGCAGGGAACGGGCAGGACATTTTGTTTTGCATACTTTCTAGAAATAACACACAACTTCAGACTGTGACAATATACCCTGCCCTTGGTGCAGAGGAATGCTTTTTACCTGCATTGGCAATAGTCCATGTTGTTTGACATTTGAAACTTCCCTGACTTGATGTCCTTCATGAATTCCATTTCTGATTATTAAATCCGCATTCTTATTACAGGAATACAGGTGAGGGCTGCTACTCCCTAAGTGACAGACAATACAAAAATAACAAAGGAAATAATTTCTCAACAACTTAAAAGATTACTGATAGCATAATTTCTCAACAGCTTAAAAGATTACTGAAAGTAGTTTTTGTAACAAAACAAATTCATATACACTTCATTTTGCACTCTCTTCAATCCCCCGTGTTGATCACTGCTGTTCATTTCTGTTTCCGAAACCATCTATATGTTATCACTTTCATTATATGTTCCTCATGTTAAGAGCTTACATTTCACAGCCCAGAGTTCTTTTTTTTTACCTCCATACTAGCTCACTGCCAGTCCACTCCTGCAGTCTCGCAGTGACTATGTCTACCCGCCAGTCTCACCCTTGCTGCCTGTACTACTACTACTTGATACATCTGCTTGATGCCATCTATGCATCCAGATGTCCCCACATCTCTGGGGACAGCTTCTTCCTGCTGGTGCCCTCCTCTTGCCTACTGCAGTAACACGTTCCACTCCACTCTCCTCTGCTGCTGGCTTTTCCCAGAACTAGAGATGAAACTGCTGTCTGGCCTGTGGTAGTACAGCTGAAGGGGCCCACTGGCAGTGCACTGGTAGATAGGTGGGGCTGTTGGTGTGGTGGGATCAGGCAAGCCATCATCAAGCATACGGATGCAGCATTTACACTGCTGATTCTCCCTGCCTCTTCGCCACTCTCACACATGTTTGCAGCTGCCCTGGGGGAGGTGCCAGATGACACGTAGTCACCCATGCAAGCCACTGTAGTACTCCTTCTTCAGGTTGAGAGCATCCAGCAGATGCTCTGTACCCTCCCTACTGACCTCCGCTCCTGACATCCCAGGCTCTGAGCGCAACCCCGAGTCACCAGCATGCCAGAGCAACCTCCCATCAATCGGCACCCCAGAGCTGGCTTAGAGCTGTTTCTGATGTCCCCAGTGTCCTACAAGGTCAGCAGCAGTGCCTCTTACATGCTACTATGGTTCATCTTATTGACGAGAAAAGTGATGTTAAACAATGGGTGTTGAAATACAGCAGGAAATGGTGGGGGAAACATGGGGGTAACCCATATTTAATGGGGCCTTCTTTTATTTCAAAAATTTAAAAACAAACACTAAAGCAGACTCAAACCAGGGAAAATGGAATCTTACAAGACAGGAGAAAAGGGCAAGCTTAAATGGAATAAAACAGTATAGGCCCAAGATCTGCACTGTAGCATGAGGTGGTGCTTTAAAGCACCAGCACGATGCAGTTTCACCTTTTTCCACTACAAAAGATTCCAGGCATCTTATAGTTTTATTTGGTGGTAAAATGTTCTAGTTCCAACAAAATCTGAGCATTTTATAAATGTTTAAATGTAGTTGTTTCTCAAGAAAAAAGATGGCGACCACATTTGGCTTGGAAATATCACTGCTGACCTGGTAAGGGTTAGAATCAAGAAAAGAATTTAAAAAAGTCATGGTGTACAGCATTTGAGGTACCTAGAACAGTAGATTTGACAGGTAGGCTGTTTTTATTAACTGTAGCAGAAACTAGCTTTTTTTGAAAAACATTTTTTGTTACACTGTTGCTTTGTTAATCCAAAGTGTTTAAAAGTAAACCAAAAAAACCCTATTTGCTAATAAGTTTAAACACAGATATGACTGAAACTAGTAATATGTACCACCTTATACATACAACGTGGGAAGAAAAGTTACTCATTGTAGTAACAGCTTTTCTTCTAGATCAGTGTTGGGCAATCTAAGATAACCAGAGGGCCACAGATGTATCCCTCAAACACCCCTGAGGGCTGCAAGACCCACTTTAACTCAGTATCAAGCAACAATTATACATTAGAATAAAATAAAATGTATTTAAAAGACTGGAAACAGCACTGAATGTTATAAAGAGCATTAAAAGTTATGTTGCAATGCTATAAACTATTTAAAGGACTGGAAACAGCATTACAAGTTATAAACAGCATTAACAGTTATGTTATGGAATGGATTTGGGGGCCGCAGGTTGCCCACCACTGTTCTAGATGATTAGAACAGCCAGTACAACTGTGTGCATCATCTCCGAGCAAGGAATGGTGCCCCAGAATGTAGAATTTATTTTAATGAAAACATGCTCCTCTGTGCTGGTCTCAAGTTCCGGGCATTCTCCTAACAGGTTTTTCAGTTGAGCAGTCCAAAGTTCCAAGACCTTATTTATAAAAGGTATACCAAATAGGCTAAAGAAATAGTTTAGAATAAATATGTAACAAAATAACAGAAAAGGTTACAAGCTATGACAATACTAAAAGCTCAAGCTATTAGTAATAAATACAGTAACTGAAGAACCCATTTTCTAAATCCTAAAGAGGGGAGTCAGGGAAGGATGAGTGTACTGGCTGTTCTAATTATGTAGAAGAAAAACTGTTACTATGGTGAGTAGTTTTCCTTCTTACAACAATAATTAGAACAGTCAGTCTAACTCTATGCAGACGTCAAACAGTACCTTTGGTCCGAGGGCTTTGGGATTAGTTAGCGAAAAAGTTCTGAGGTATAGAAATCCCAAATCATGCATTTTCCTTGCCTGGGTATCCGTAACAGTAGTTTATTGGGGATACTATGCACTGCAAGACATTCTACTTAATTGCTGGGTCTGCCCTTGACACCTTTCAATAATTAACAAACAGTTGTTTGTCACTGCTCCTGATGTCTTGTTCTAAACATACAGAAACTGAGGGGTCGCCTAACATTAAGCTTGTGCAGTGCTTCTTCTGCCTTATTTGCAAGTGGTCTTGGAAAGTATACTGAATATAACAGTCTGATTTAAGTGAAATTCTGAGACTGCCTTGTGGAGGAAGTGCATATGTTTCCTTAGCAATACATTTTCTTTGTGGAAAATTAAATAACAAGGTTCAACAGAGAGTACATGCATCTCACAGACCCCCCCTGATGAGATAATATTTAAGAAAAAAATTACCCACCCCTAGTAATGCTATTTGTTCCAAGGGGTCCCTCACTGGGCTTAATAACTGCAATCACTCCCCTAGAATGAGCTGCCCTGGAGCCTAGAATTTTATGCTAATTATGGAATCTTAGAATACAATTCAAAACTGCTGTGCAGTCATACTCACCTCTGCCCACTAACATTAGATTTATTTCTGAAGCTAGGCTTAGCAGTGACTACTAAACTAAATAAATGACTACCAATAATTATTCAAAAGAGTTTAGAGTCTTAGGAGATTCTCAAATGTGGCAGAACAAGTTGAAAAAGATTAGATCACTAAGTATCAGTTGCAAGGCAATGCAACAAGTAATGCTCAAACAAACTGAAAATAACTGATTCGTGTGAGAACCTTTTCCAGGTTCTGGAAGGGATGGGATTGTTAATATGGTGAGGTATCCCTTGGAAGAAACATTACTACGATGAGTTATTTTTTCTTCAAGCCCCCAAAATCTCTCACTATGCTTAGCAACTGCAGACTACCTAGAAGTACTGTACCTTGGGAGGTTGGGTACAGATACTACTTAGGGAAAAGGTTCTACAAGACAGCAGTGCCAAAGCTGGCATCCCTTCTGGACTGTATGTCCAGACAGTAGTGCTTTGAGAAATTGTGTACTGTTTTCCAAGTAGCTGCTTTACAGATTTTCAGCAAGGAAACACCTCTTGATGCTGCCACAGAGGCAGAGGTGTCCATTGTGAAGTGAGCCCCAAGGCCCTGATGTGGTAGCTTGCCAGCTTTGCCATAATAGAACTGTATGCAGGAGACTATCCAATGATAAATTGTTCTCTTAGATGCCAGCTTACCTTTCCCATTTCGCCACAGTTGACAAATAATTGAGTATTAGTAGACCTTAGCTCTCTTGTATGGTCCAAGTAGTAGATCAGCACTCTCTTAAAATCCAAACTGAGGAGCTTTTGCTCTCCTAACCTGGATTTTGCTGTAAAGAACACTGGAAGTTTAACTAACTGGTTCAGATGAAATTCGGACACCACTTTAAGGAGGAATATTCCGTTCGTTCTTAGGACTACCTTGTCCCTGAGGAAAATGATAAAGCTAGGATCTGTGCAGAGGGCTTGCATCTCGCTCATCCTTCTGGCAAATATCATGGCCACCAGGAAAACTGCTTTCCAGGTGACATACTTCAAATCAACAGTTGCCATAGCCTCAAAAGGAGCCCCCCATCAGCTGGGTAATGCACAGATTCATGTTTCATGGTGGGACAGGATCCCTTACTGGAGGGTACAGATGATTAAAGCCTTTAAAGGACTTTTTGGAAACGGGTTGTGAAGCCACTGACCTGTCTTTGCCAGCTAAAGCATATGCTGACACTGCTGCCAGATGCACCTTCAGGGTTGAAGGCTTGAGAACCAGGGACTGTAGGTGGACCAGGTAGTCCAAAACTGCAGGGAGGCCTCCATGAAATGGGCTGATCTGCCTAGAGGAGCACTACAGGGAAAATCCTTTCCACTTTGAGGCATATGTTTTCCTTGTTACTGCCCATCTGGGAACCTTAAGCACATCCAAAACCTTTGCAGAAAGGTTAAGAGTACAGAACTCATGTTATCTTGCCCTGACACAGTGTTGGTAGATTGTATCTCAGGAGAAAGGTGATGGGAAGTTTGATGGAGAGGGACAGGAGGAGTGAATACCAAGTCTGCCTGGCCCAATCTAGAGCTATTAGGATCATTCTTACAGACTCCCTTCTCAGTTTCAGGAGCACTCTGAGCAAGAGTGGGAATGGAGGAAAGGCATAAAGAAACTTCACTGTTCAATTGAGGACTAGGGCATCCTCTGGGACTGTACCCACCAAGGGGGGCCTGCAACAGAACAGAGGAAGCCAGTTGTTTTCCCAGGATGCAAACAGATTTATCTCCAGTATACCCCACATTCTGAACATTGTAGCCAGCACCTGTTTGTTCAGAGTCCATCTGTGATTTTCCTGGCTGATTCTGCTCAGGGAATCTGCCAAGACATGGTCTTTCCCTGGCAAGTGTACTGCCAATAGCTGTACCTCCAGGGAGTATGCTAGGTTCCAGATCTTCATTGCTTCTGTGCATAGCTTTGACAATCTTGTTCTTGAATTGTGATTGTTCATAACGGTTTTAACATTTTAAAATATTTGTCTATTTCTGTTTAATCTATGTGTATTTGACTGTTCTGTACGGTCCCGGTCACATTTGAAAAAGGGCCTTGGCTCATACTGCTTACCCGGTTAACAAAAGTTTAAATAAATAAAAATAAATACATTCCTTGTTTGTTTATGCAGTATATGGCAGTGGTGTTGTCTGTCCTGATCTGAACAGGCTGGCCCTTGATGCAAGAGGAAAAAGCATGCATCACCAGGTACAATGCCCTGAGCTCTAGGAGGTTTATGTGCTCCTGAGATGCCTGTGGGCTCCACACACCACTTACAGTGAGGTCCTCCATGTGGGTGCTCCAAACTAGGAGGAAGGCATCTGTGGTGAGAATGACTGAGGGTGATTGCTGGAGGAAGGGACCTCCCTCTCTGAGGTTGTCTTCTTCCTGCCACCACCCTAGTGCTCTTATCAGACACCTTGTGAGAGGCACTAGCTTCAATAGTGGGTCCCACCTTTGGGACCAATAGCTTCCCAGCTGGTACTCGATATCTCTCATTTGGAATCTGACACCTGGTACTACTGCAGTGGAAGAGGCCATGTGCTCCAACAACTGGAGAAAATCCCATGCAGCCCTGGACTGACCTGCTCTGAAGGATTTCTGTGAGAGCTACGAGGTTTGCCACCCTCTCCCGAGGAAAGAGAGCCTTCCCTTGGCGGGCATCCAACTCAGCACCTATGAAGTCCAGGACCTGAACTGGTCCTGTTTGAGCATTTATCAGGAAGCCCAAGTCCTCTAGGATGCATTGAGTGAGAAGCAGGGAGGACCAGGCCTCCTGATGTGACCTCCCTGATACCAGCCAGTCATCTAAGTAGGGAAAGACCACCACCCCTTGCCTTCTAGGTAGGGGAAATTAATGGAAACTCTATTAAAGGAAAGGATTATGGAATACCTGGAATCCAACAGACTGTAGGGCCTGAGGCAGCATGGTTTCACACAGGGAAAGTCATGCCAAACAAATCTGATAGATTTTCTTGACTGGGTGACTAAGGTATTGGATCAGGAAGGGGCAGTGGATGTGGCCTACCTAGATTTTAGCAAGGTCTTTGACACCATTCCACATAGGAGACTGGTAAACAAGTTGAGTAGTATGGGGGTGGGCAATAAGGTTGTAGTCTAGGTAAGAAACTAGTTAGGAGATAGGAGGCAGAGGGTGGTGGTAAATGGAGTTTGCTCCAAGAAGGTGAGAGTGACCAGCAGGGTACCTCAGCGGTCAGTGCTGGGGCCGGTACTCTTTAATGTCTTCATGAGTGACACAGTGGAGGAGCTGGAAAGGAAAGGTCTGCCTCTTTGCAGATGCCACCAAGATCTGCAACAGAATGGACATTCCGGGGGGATGCAAAGGATGGTAAGAGATTTAAAATGGCCTAACGATTAGTCCAAGGTTTGGCAGCTAGGGTTTAATGCAAAAAAGTGCAAACTAATGCACTTGGGCCACAGAAACCTGGTGATGGAGTACAAAATGGGGGGAGAAATACTTGCAGCAACCAGGCAGAAAAGGGACCTGGAGGTAATCGTATCAGATGACCTAAAGGTGGCCAGAAAATGTGACAAGGCAATCAGGACAGCTAGTGGGATGCTGGGGTGTATATGTAGAAGTATTACCAGCAGGAAGAGGGAAGTTGTGTTGCCCCTATATAGGTCAGTGCTAAGACCCAACCTGGAGTACTGTGTTCAGTTCTGCAGACCACATCTCAGAAAGATATAGACAGAGTGGAGGTGGTCTAGAGGAGGACTACCAAGATGGTGCAAGGTCTGCATCAAAAGCCCTACGAGGAGAAGCTAAAAGAGCTTACTATGTACACCCTGGAGGAGAGGAGGAAGCGGGGGGGAGGATATGATCAAGACTTTTAAATATCTCACGGGGTGAATAAGGTACAGGTGGGAGGTATTTTCCAGAGAAAAGGTTGCTCTAGAAAAAGGGGTCTTGATATAAAGCTGGAGGGAGGTAGGTTCAGGCGAGATGTGAAGAAATACTTCCTTAGAAACAAACAAAAAAAAAGCACAGCACCAACACTTCAGGAAATACAAATGTTTTTTACTCACAATAATCATGATACAGAGTACAAAAACAATGGCGTCATGCAGGATGACGGCAAGCTCCCAGCACACCAGAAGTCCAACTGGTTTTGAGTGAGTAAAAAACTTTTGTATTTCCTGAAGTGTTGGTGCTGTGCTTTTTTTGTTTCTGAAGAAGTATTTCTTAACATCTCTCCTGAACCTACCCCCCTCTACCCTATTGGACTTTGTTGATTCCCTTGAGGTACTTGAAGGTTTTTATCATGTTCCCCCTCTCCCTCCTTTCCTCAAGGGTATACATATTAAGCTCTTTTAGTCTCTCTTCGTATGGCTTCTAGTGCAGACCCTGCACCATTTTGGTTACCCTCCTCTGGACTGCCTCCATCCTATGTCCTTGCAGAGATGGGGGTCTCCAGAACTGCACGCAGTACTCCAGATGGGGTCTCACCATCAGTCTGTACAGAGGGATAACAACTTCTTGCTTTCTACTGGTGATGCCTCTCCCTATTCATCCCAGAATCCTCCTTACTGCCTTCTCACATTGCTTGCCTACCTTTAGATTGTCTGATATGAGTACCCCAGGTCCCTTTCCATTTTTGTTGTTGTTGTACCCCGTGTACTCTTCCCTGGGTTTTGTTTCCCAGGTGCATTACTTGCACTTCTTTGCATTGAAACTAAGCTGCCATACTCTTGACCATTGCTCTAACCTTGCTAAGTCCCTTTTCATCCTTTCCACCCCTCCTTGTGTATCAACCCTGTTGCAGATCTTTGTGCCGTCTACAAAGAGGCATACTTTTCCTTCCAGTCCCTCTGCAATGTTACTTATAAAAACATTAAAGAATACTGGTCCCAGTACTGAACTCTGTGGTACCCCATTAGTAACTCCCCTTTCTCCAGAGTGTGCTTCGTTTACTATTACCCTCTGCGTCCTGTTGTCCAGCCAATGTTTTACCCTGGGACCCACTCCCAGTCGGGCTGTTTATTAATCTTTTGTGTGGGGCTATGCCAAATGCCTTGCTAAAGTCTAAGTAGGCCATATCAACAGCCTCTCCCTGGTCTACTACTTTGGTCACCCAGTCAAAGAAATCTATTAGATTTGTCTGACATGATCTTCCCGCTGTGAATCCATGCTGCCTTGGGTCCTATGCCCCGCTGGCCTCTAGGTACTCGATAATTCTTTCTTTCAGGAGTGATTCTGAGGAGGCTGGGCAGAAAGAGATACCTTGGCCTTATTACAGGCGGCAGTCTGGACCACTCCTTCATGATCAAGGTGGAAGTGCAGGTACTCAGTGCCCTGCTTGTCCACCTGATATTTCTTTTCTATCTTCTTGTCTATGCCAGCAGCTGAAGTGGGTGCTGACAGCACTTTGGAAGTGACCTTTCTGAGGGATTTCTGGATAGGCGAAAGTAGCCTTTTTGTTAACATTAAGGACATTCCCTGGTGTTTCAGCAACCCCATGTCAAAGTCATAATTTTTTGCCCAGTACATGACAGTCATCTAAACATTTGAAATCCACAACAAAGAATATGGATTGCCAGGATAGTATTTAAGTTACATTGGTGTGACTTAATCTCTCTTTATGGAAAAATTCCGGAAGGGGTCAGATTGTTTTATGTGGTTATAACAACAATGTTTCAGTTATTAACATAAGTGTGAAAGAAAAAGTGAAACAAGGATACCTCATTTGTCATGATGCTTGCTTCATTTTTTCCACAAATGCAAAAATAAAGAGTAAATTACCAATACCAAGACACCCCCTTGAACTGATATTGACAAAACAGGGGGAATAATTGTATGTTTTTGTACATAAAACCATTTCTAACCCATGTCATTTTCATAAAACTTTTTGGATAGATGCAGAATATGGCTATGAACATAGAAATGGAACAGTTACATAAAGAACTTAGCATAACAGTAGATCTTTGAGGGGATCTCAGTCATCAGGTCACACCAAAGGAACCTCACCGTCGGTGAAGTAGGATCCATATGGAAGATTTTCAGCAGTAACACAGAAACACAGAAGTTGTCGGCAGATGGGGACCATATGATCCATCAAGTCTGCCCTTGGTCTCCTAATCCTTCCCCCCCTTTAACTTAGCTGTCAGCTTGAGTATCCCACATTGTCTGTCCTATGCCCGCTTGAATTCCCCCACTGTCTTGGCTCCCACCACCCCCTCCGGCAGGCTGTTCCATGGTTCCACAATGCGCGCTATGAAGAAGAATTTCCTCATATTGCTCCTGAACTTTACTCCCTTAAGTCGAAGGTCATGCCCTCTAGTCCTGTTGTAGTTGTATGTTTTTATACATAAAACCATTTCTAACCCATGTCATTTTCATAAAACCTTTTAGATAGATGCAGAATATGGTTATGAACATAGAAATAGAACAGTTACGTAAGAACTTACCATAACAGTAGATCTTTGAGGGGATCTCAGTCATCAGGTCACACCAAAGGAATCTCACCGTCGGTGAAGTAGGATCCATGTGGAAGAGTTTCAGCAGTAACACAGAAACATAGAAGTTGTCGGCAGATGGGGACCGTATGATCCAACAAGTCTGCCCTTGGTCTCCTACTCCCCCCCCCTTTACTTAGCTGCCTGCTTGGGTATCCCCATTGTCTGTCCTATGCCTGCCTGAATTCTCCCACTGTCTTGGCTCCCACCACCCCCTCAGGCAGGCTGTTCCATGGTTCCACAACGTGCTCTATGAAGAAGAATTTCCTTATACAGGTATTGCTCCTGAACTTTACTCCCTTAAGTCGAAGGTCATGCCCTCTAGTCCTGTTGTAGTCTTTTACCTGAAAGAGGTTCTGCACGTGTACCCTGTTATTGCCTTTAAGGTATTTAAATGTCTTGACCATGTCCCCACGATCCCTGTATTGCTCTAGGGAGTATAATTTGAGGTCATCTAGTCTTGCCTTGTATAGTTTCTGATGCAAGCCCTGCACCATCTTTGTTGCTCTTCTCTGCACTGTCTCCAGCCTATCTATGTCCTTCCTGAGGTGTGGCCTTCAGAACTGGATACAGTACTCCAGGTGAGGCCTTACCAGGGACTGGTACAGGGGCATGATTACTTCATGCCTTCTGTTTGTGATGCCCCTCTCAATGCATCCCAGGATGCCACTAGCTTTTAGTGCTGCCTTCTCACATTATTTACTGACCTTGAGGTCATCTGATATGATCGCCCCCAGGTCTTGCTCCTGCCTAGTAGCCACCAGCTACTTTCCTCTCATTGAGTACAGTTTCCCTGGGTTGCGTTTTCCCAGGTGCATGACCTGCATTTTTTGGCATTAAATTTCAGTTCCCAGGAACTGGACCAGTCCTCCAGTTTTTGGAGATCAGCTTCCATGCTATGCTGTCCCTCTGGTGTGTCCACCCTGTTGCTGATTTTGGTGTCATCTGCAAACAGGCACACCTTTCCCTTCAGTCCATCTGCAATGTTGCTGATGAATATGTTGAAGAGGATCGGCCCCAGAACCGAGCCCTGCGGACCCCGCACTTCACCCTCCCCTCTTCTGACAGAGTGCCATTCACTAATACCCTATGAGTTCTCCCATGTAACCAGTTTCTGACCCAGTTCATTACCTCGGGCCCGACTCCTATGTTCTCCAGTTTTTTGACTAGTCTCCTGTGTGGAACAGAGTCAAAAGCTTTGCTGCAGTCCAGGTAAACCACATCTACTTCCCCATCCTAATTTACTGTTTTGGTGACCCAACTGAAAAAATCAACCAGGTCTGTCTGGCAGGAATTCCATGCCATAAAACTGTGTTGATTTTTGTTGAGCTAACCAGTTTGCTCCAAAAAAGCTACGATTCTTTCCTTCTGCAGGGACCCCATCAGTTTTCCCACGAATGACATTAGACTAACCGGACAGTAGTTTCCTGGCT
The DNA here is from genome assembly GCA_016271365.2 of Neoceratodus forsteri. NCBI lineage: Eukaryota > Metazoa > Chordata > Ceratodontiformes > Ceratodontidae > Neoceratodus > Neoceratodus forsteri. Next base: position 1,437,992,225 of record CM057452.1, read on the forward strand.
ATTCCTTGCTTCCACTCTTGTGGAGTGGTATTACTGTTGCTCTCTTTTAATTCTCTGGCACCTCCCCTCTCCTCAACGATTTGTTGAACAGCAGTGCTAAAGGGGCTGCCACATTTCTCCCAAGTTCTTTAAGTATTCTTGGGTGTATCCTATCTGGTCTCATAGCTTTATCTACCTTTAACTTGTCTATTTCCTCTAGGACCCTTTCCTCTGTGAAGGGACCCATGCCTATTCCTTCAATTGGACACTTTTTTATGCCTATTGCTGGTCCGTTTCTGTCTGCTGCCTGTGTGAAGACTGAGCAGAAGTACTCACTGAATGCCTCTGCCTTCTCCCCGTCTTGCTCTGTGGGTTGTCTGTCCTTTTGTGATTCTAACAATGCCTCCCTTTGGTCTTCCTTTTTTCACGTATATGTACCTGTAGAATGTTTTGTTACCCTTTTTTACTTCCTGAGCTATCCTAACCTCTGTCTGTGCCTTTGCATTTCTTATCCCTTTCCCTGTTTCTTTTAGTTTCTGTTTGTATTCTGTTTTGTCCACCTCGTTTCCTGACTCCTTGTACTTACTGAAGGCTATGCATTTCTCTCTCACCATGGTTGCTACCTCCTTGGAAAACCATAGAGAGTTTTTCCTCCTTTTGTTCTTACCAACCTGACGGGCACACTGTGATGTGACCATGGTTACTGCATCAGTCAACCTTGTACAACATTCCTCAACACTCCCTTTTGTTGTGTTACTAAGGTTGTCCCTCAGACAGGCCTTCATTTTTGTGACATCTACCCTCTTGCAGTCAAGGACCTTAAATTTGGAGTGCGTGGAGTCTTCAGTCCTTTTTACCCTGAACCATACCATGTTATGGTCACTGTTACCCAGGTGGTTCCCTACTTCAACACCCATAACCCTATCACTATTTGTGAATATCAAATCTAGAATCATGTTACCCCTTGTGGGTAATGTCACTAGTCGACTTAGGCCTGCTTCCTGTAGTGTGACTAGGAATTCCCTGCTTTTTTGTAATGCCACTGTGCAGGTACTCCAATCTATGTCTGGCAGACTGATATCCCCCACCAGCACCACGTCCCCTTTGCCTGACATCTGGAGGATGGTTTCCAGGATTTCCTTATCCCTGGCTTCCTCCTGATTTGGGGGTCTGTAGATTATTCCTACACAAATGGGGTTCCGGCTCAGATTGTGATCCATAGATCCTTTGTTTCCCCTTGTGCCTGCTGCATTTCTGTAGCATTGATGGTATTCTTAACATAAATAGCTACCTCCCCCTTTTTCCCAAGTCCTCTTTCTCCTGAACAAGTCATACCCCAGGATAGTCACCTTCCAACCGTGATTGTTTGTGAACCATGTCTTGGTCATGGCAACCCAGTCTAGTCCTGCCTCAGCTATTGTGGTAGTGAGGTTGGTCATCTTGTTAGCCAGACTGCATGTATTGAAGCATAGCGCTGACCATTCTTGATGTGTTACTTTGTTTGTCATGCCCCCCCTTGATCTTATTGTTTGTCCCTTTGCCTTTGTTTGTGGTTTTGTTTCCACCCTTTCCTTTGTTTTGGTCATCTGCAGAACTGGAAAAGGTTTTATGTTCCTGGCTATCTGCTTTTGCTATCCTGGAGTGTGTAGATATGGTGCTAGCTGGAGGGGGAGAGACAACAGGCTTTATGTGTGCTTCTCCTAGAGCTACCGTCATCTCCCTTCCCACTAATTTAAATGTCCCATGTGGACATCAAATTTCTGGGCCAGTGCCCTAACTCCATCCTTAGTCAGGTGGAGGCCATTGAATTTGAAGAACTCCCTTTCCCAGAAATTGCTCCAATTTCCAACGAAGTGATACCCCTTTGTGTGGCACCAGTCCTTGAGCCATGCGTTGAGCTCACTTATCTCTTTCTCTCTGATTTTCTGCCTGTTCTTCCCCTTTTCCCAAACAAGCAGAATCTCAGAGAATGCAATGCTGGACAAAAATGAAACCAATTTCTCACCGAGGTGCGCAATGTGCTCCTTTACCTCCTCGACTGACTGTCTAGCAAGGTCATTGGTCCCTAGGTGGACCAGGATGTTTGAGCCCTTTTCTTCCCTCTTAACTATGTTGACTGTTTGGTCAGTGTCCCTCCAAGCAGATACTCCTGGGAGACATCTGACCTGCACACCTGCATGTTCATTTTGTCTCAGGTGGGGGTCCACACCACAAATCATAGTGTCCCCTGTGATTATGAGTTTTTTCCTGTTCTTGAGATTGTGTTTATGATGCTGTTTAGCTATCCTGTTGCATTCGGCTTTTTTTTGTTGGCCCGAGGCATCTACTTTCCTTTCGGATGGTACGGACGAAAGAGGTGTGTATCTGTTTCCTGTGTTTAGAGTGCTTCATTTGTTTGGGAGAGTTACCCGAGGGTTTCCCCCTTTTCCTGTAACCAGTTGCCATCCCCCAGGGTTGGTCGTTCTCTGGGAGAGAGGTGTGCTGGTTTGGTGTTGGCGATATAGAGGTGCACTCCTAAATGAAATGTTTCCTTGTAGGTGGTTATGTAGGAGGCTGAGCTCACCCCATGCCTCATGGAGCTGAGCCCTGAGGTGACCTATCTCCCAGCATATGAGACAGCGGCCCTGCCCTCAGGCGACATGACTGTTGAAGAGTGTCCCACAGTGTTGGCAGCCAATGATGTCCATGTGCATGCCAGTGGAAGGAACAAGACAGTACAAAAATAATCAAATTAAGAGGAAGACAATTTGTTGTCCTGAGCGAATGAAAGAGAACCAGTAGAAATGCAAATTTTTTTTTTTTTTTTACTTAGATCTCTCCCTTCCTGTTCCTTAGGCAGGAAATAGGGATAGAACACAGGCCTATATAAGTAGATGACCACGGGGAGGGTGGGTTGGGAGAATCCCTTGCTGCAACGGAAATGGAGAGATGAGCAGCTGCTACAGCACAAAGTAAAAAACAATCAGCCACAAGGTATGTTTTATACAGATAGCATTTACCCTGACTGGCTGCTTGTTATTGGAAACCTGATGCCCCCTTGCTGGCTTCAGTCCCCTTACCTGAGTACTGGGAGCCAAGTGTCAGAGGAAGTAGTGGTGATTGTTGCAGCTGTCCCCAGTGCCGTTACCACCTCGCCCGAAACAGCCACTGTAAACACCGCCTATCCGGATGGAAAAGCAACCTGCCATGTGTTCCTCCCTATGTGCTGACCCCTTTTCAGTCACCGGATCACCACCGCTTGCCCTGGAGCTCAGGGGAGCCTCTTTCAGAATGCCGTCCCTAGCAGAAGTAGACCGCAGGTAAGGATGAACTGTCCCAGCCGTACAGCTACTGCCCCTCACTAGTCCTTTAAGTCTGCTACCCTGTTTCTGAGAATCTCCTATTTAAGGACAGTCAGTCCTTTTGTTTATGTTTAACACCCTTTTCTCCATGCACCTATTGGGCAAGCAGCTCTGATGTCACTGTCAGAGCGCAACCCCTTTTCCCGATCTGGAAACAAACCAGGTCAAAGGCAAACGGAGAATCCCCTGCTGCAAAGGAAATGGAGAGATGAGCAGTTGCTACAGCACAAAGAAAAAAACAATTAGCCACAAGGTATGTTTTATACAGATCACGTTTACCCCAGCTTGCCGCTTGTTATTGGAAACCTGATGCCTCATTGCTGGCTTCAATCCCATTACTCGAGTACTGGGAGCCAAGAGTCAGAGGAAGCAACGGTGACTGTTGCAGCTGTCTCCAGTGCCATTACCACCTCACCTGAAACAGCTGCTGTCTGAGCTGTTGCCTCCGGCTGAAAGCTTTCTTTTTTTTATACTTTCTTTTTCTCCCTCCTGGTTTTTCCTGCCCTCTTGGTCCTACTCCTTCGAGCCTCTCAATGCTCTAAGCCGTCCCTGGATCTGCCCCTAGAGTGCCTCCTCTCCTTCCCTGCACAGTGGGGTCTTGTCAGGTGTGGTGGTCTGAGCGGAGAGGCCGTCATCCAGGACCGCGAGGGTGATTTTTCCCTTGTCTGTTGGTCCCATCCCCTGGGGACGCCGGCGCTTGGGACTAGGTCCCGAGAGGTAATGTGCTGATGCACGCCTAGCTCTCTATGCGCGTGGCGACGCCCCTCCCCGACCCCCCTAAGTTGGAGTCGTCATCTCCTTTCTAGGAATCGTGCTTCCACCAATCCTTTATAGGAATGATAGACGCTTGCTCGTCCCGGTATCTCCACCCCTGAGGGAGGAGAGCATCCGTAGGGGACGCCGATCCTCCCTCCCCGCCAGCCTCTGGCTCCCCAGGTCCGTTACCGAACCCGGGTCGCCGGCGTAGCACGAGGTGTGGCATCCAGCGCCTCAACCCTCAGTGCCACCGGGCCGGCTCGGCTGAAAGCTTTCTATTAGCCAACCACTATTTCAGCAATTGGTACAGCAGTACAAATGCTGATTTACATACAGCAGCCAGGAATTCTGGGTAAGTGTTCCAACTGCTCCTTATGCTGACAGAGTAGCCATTGGCTAGGTCTGAGCAGAGCAAGCGAGGACAGAAACCACCTCAGAGAAGAAAGGAGCCTGGACTGTGCACGCCAAGGGGGATTCATCCAGGTACAACTGCTGTCAAGGAATCCTTACTTCTGCACCTGTCAGAGTCTGCCTTCCCTCGATGATTGGTCTCCGTCCCAGTTGGTGAAGTTCAGTGAAGCTCGTCCCTTCATGACTGGCTTTCTCCAAGGCAGTAAAGATTGGTGAAGATCATTGAAGCTCAGCAGACTGTAAAGCTAGGGGAAGGACCACACTTGGCGTACGCCTCCTAGGTTTGCCCTTTGTGTCTCAGCTATGCCGACATCAGCAACCCTATAAAGGCGTGAGTGGCCCCGCTCCTTCCTCAGTTCATTCCCTTGGAAACTAAGGGAGCAAACCCGAGCAATGGGGAACCAAGGGGGGAGGCAGAGAGTGAGAGAGAGAGAGAGAGAAAGAGAGATGCCCAGGCCAAAATAAAAGGCTGGAAACATGATGTAACCAGTCTGAACAGAGGACCACAAGAAGGGGGAAGGTGGGAGGAAAGGCAGACCTGATGACTGCGATCCCCTCGAAGATCTACTGTTATGGTAAATACTTATGTAACTGTTCTATCTTCTTCGAGGGAATCTCAGTCAGTGTCGGCACGAGTCCCAAACAGTTACAGGTGCAGCAAGACAGTCTCGGAGGAAGGCCAACCAAAGCCTAGGTCAGGGAGGCCCTGCAAGACAGCTAAGCTGAAGCCTACTCAGGCTCTAGAAGCAATGTCCAGACTGTACTGCTTGGTGAAAGTATGGACGGTAGTCCAGGTGGCAGCAGTGCAAATGTCAGCAGCTGAGACCCCTTTGAAACAGACCGCAGAAGCAGCCATGCCCCTTGTGGAATGGGCTTTCATAGTCCCTGGCAACTCTTTGCCATACTTGTAGCAAAACAAAATACAACTGGCTAGCCATTTTGACAAGCATTGTTTAGAAATTTTGGCACCCCTCTCTTCCCTGGGCAAAAGAAACAAAAAGCTGCTTTGACTTCCTGTAGTCCTTAGTTCGCAGCAGATATTTCAAAATTCTGCGCACATCTAAAGTATGGAACAGTGCTTCCCCTGGATTGGCACGCTCCGGGAAATAAACTGCAAGGTGGATAGACTGGTTCAGGGTAAACTCAGATACCACCTTAAGGAGAAACTTAGGATTTGTGCGCAAAGACACCCTATCTTTGTGGAAAATCAAATATAAGGCTCCTCTCACCAGAGGGCCTGAAGCTCAGAACTTCTTCAAGCAGAAGTAACAGCAACTAAAAATAGAGCTTTTCAAGAAAGAAAGCAAAGCTTGCAAGACATGGCTGCCTCTAACAGAGACAGGATCAATTTCTCCAAAACAAAAACTAAATTAGGAGGCAGTGCCGGCCCATTGGTGCAGTGGTTGGAATTCTGCTTGTGACGCCGGTGACCTGGGTTCAGGAATGGACCTGTGTCATCGGAGGGCCGGCTGGGGGGAGAAGGATCGAGTGTCCCTGGACTGCTCTCCTTCGGGGAGGGTGGCATGTGTGTTCGGTGCAACAGCGACACCTAACGGAGGCTGGGTTCATCGCACAACACTGATGCCTACCAAACTCAGGGGTAGGGCAGACACTGGCTGTCATTGCACGTCCCCACCACTGCCTACAGGGGAGAAAATTGTGTGTGCCTGGCCATCTCCATGAAGCCCTGCCCCGGGCTGAGTTAGCCTCCAGGCTGTCTCTACCGACCAGATACTAGTACTGCAGCGCTGGTAGGGAGATGGTGCTGCAGCCCCACCCTCTGGGGGGAAAGCCAGGGGTGCCTGGGAGAGCTCAGGCACACTCTGAGGTGGGAGTGCGGGGGTCCATTACCAGAGCAGACATTGACGGCCAAGGTACACCGCAAAAAAAGCAGACTAAATAAATTAGGAAGCAGTACAGCACAGTGGTTTAAGACTCTGAGCTGCAAACCTGGAGACCTGGGTTTCAATCCCACAGCCCCCACTTGCATACTGTGTGACCCTGAGCAAGTCACTTAACTTCCTTGTGCTCCCAGGTCACATCTGTAAACAAGCTTCAAGCTTAGTGTGTCTATCCTGGTTAAAAAGGAAAAAAAATCCCAAGCCAGGATTGGAGGTTTCAGATGCACGATGCCCCTGAGGAAGGTATGGGACACCTCTAACTGACCCACAATATGGCTGTCACTGGGCTCATGAAAGGCCGAAATAGCTGAAAGTTGCACTTTAAGGGAGGAGTACTGGAGGCCTGAGTCTGACAAGGAGATCACGCAGTCAACAGTTTGGCTCAACGAACAGGTGAAAGGGTCCAGATGATGCTTGGCAGCCCAGATGACAAACCTCTTCCACTTCATGGCATAAGTGGTCCCAGTGCAGGGCTTTCAAGCTGCCACAAGAACACCCGCTACCCGCTGGGATACTCTGAACTGGGCGATGGCTATGTCCTCAGGAGCCAAGCATGCAGACAACGGGACTTGAGGTTTGGATGGACCAGGGTCCCCTGAGCCTCATCAATAGATCCCGGCAGAGGGACCAGAGGTTCCTCCGTTAACTGTTGCAGTAATGGGAACCATATCTGCTGTGGCCAGAATGGTGCTACCAGGATCATGCTGGTCCCCTCCATCTGCAGTCTGATTAGCACCCTCTAAATCAAAGGAAATGGAGGGAAGGCATAAAGGAACTTCCTGCTCCAGGAGAGGGACAACGCATCTCAATAGAAAACTCCAGGCCCCGGATCTAGCAAGCAGAAACTGGGCAGTTTTGCTTTTAGTGGGGATGCAAAAAGGTCCAATTCTGGATTACCCCATCTGGTGAATAGGTCTTCTGCAATGGATGTGAGAAGTTCCCATTCATGCATGCTGGATAGAGTCCAGCTGAGGCTGTCTGCCAGGGTGTTTGGCATGCCTGGGACATGGACTGATAAAGAGAACCAGACTGTGGTCCAGTGCCCAGTACCAAACTCTCATGGCCTCCCTGTACATAGGGTACAAATGTGTTCCCCCTTGCTTGTTGATATACTAGACAACACTGAGATTGTCTGACTGGATCAACAGATGGCTTGGAAGCAAAGGGTTCTGAAAGGCCGGCATGGCATACAGGACTGCCTGCATCTCCAGGATATTGATATGCAGAGGTACCATGATCTGAGACCATGTCCCTAGAGTCTGGAAGGGACCCAGGTGCGCACCGCAGCCCCAGCCAGAGGCATCCATGGTGAGGATCTGCTGGGGAGAAGAGATCTGGAATGGAACCCCTTGCAACAGGTTCTGGAGGTCCATCCACCAGTGGAGCACCTTGTGGACTGGGGAAGAGACCAGCACTAACTGTTTTAGGTCATCCAAGCATTGGTCCCATTGTACCCCGAGTGTCCACTGAAGCACCCATATGTGCAGTCTGGCCAAAGGGACCATGGCAATGGCCACAGCCAGAAGACCCAGTAGCCTCAGATATACCCTCGCAGGAACATAATGGCTCTGGGTGACCTCCTGAGCCTGGGCAATGAGGCATTCTGCCCTGTCGAGAGGCAGGAAGGCCCTGCCCTGCCCTGCACCAAGTCCAAAACTGTCCTTATATACTGCAGCCTCTGGGACAGGATCAAGATGGACTTGGGCAGACATCTGATGAGTGCACCAACCTAATGGCAGCCTGAATTGAAAGCTCTATCTCGCCGACATCCAATCCACCACAATCGCCTGGCTATCCAACCCATCTGAATACCAAAACTCAAGAAGACAGCTCCATGATGTCCTACAGACATAAATCAAAGGAAAAATCCAGCAATCAACAGGCTAAACAGCACAAAACGCTGTTTGATTACACCCAGCCTACCTCGGACGGCACAACCACGGCCTCGCAGTACCCCGTATCAGTCTCAGAGGAGCCAGATGAACCAGAATGCATAATAACCTCAAAGCAGCTCTGCGACTCTCCAGAAGATGAGTGCAACTCTGGAGTGGCTAGAAACAAGAGCCACAGCAGATCGAAGAAAACTTGAACTTATTGCCAAAAAACAGAACAGCTCGAACGAGGACTTAATGAATATTCTACCACCTTGGATGTGCATAATTCCTCCACCAGAGGGAACAGCAGCTGGAAATCCGGCTGGAGGAGCTTGAAAACCGTAACAGACATAACAATATCCGTATACACGGATTACATGAAGGGACTGAATCTGGCCCGATACTCGCTTTTATGGAATCTTTCCTCAGTGAAATTTTTATTAGAGCACATTGTTCTCTGGTGCCCAAGCCAAAGGACCCTAAAGCCTGCCCCCGCTCTGTGGTTATTGCCTTCTTAGACTTTTGCACAAAGAGGACATTTTAAAGTTAGCTTGGTCGAAGAAAGAGGTAATTATTCGGACACCGGATTTTTTTTTTTTAACAAGATTACACCCCCCAGCTGCTCACACAGAGAAGAAAGGTGCTGGCTGTGGTTCGTGCCCTCCAACAGAAAGGGGTGAAAGCATTCATAGAATACCCAGCCAATCTGAAAATAGTCACAAAAAATGGACTAAGGCAGTTTCCTGACCTGCTGGCAGCAAAGAAATTCTTGTTTTCCCTAGATGTGGAGATACCTCAGAACCCAGCCCAATACCAGAAGGACCAGCTCACCGATAGGGCCTGGCAAAAGGCCGGAACAAAAAGAAAGGAGATGTGTGATCGCATGGACACTTCCGGGCTGTCGAACATGCAAAGACTCCAATGCCATCTTGACTCCACAGCCCACAGAAGCTAACCGAGAAGGCCCCTCTTCCCACGGAGCAAGAAAACGATATGGAAGACCCACTGACCTGAAAGGACTGTACCTGCAATTTACTGGATTTTCCTGTATGGGACAGTGAGTGACTCTGTTTTAGAGACTAACTATGCTCAGTCGAGTGAGCTGTACTCCCATTGCAGACCCCTCTAACGGGTTGGGGAGGATATGGTAAACCAAATATATCTGACATTTTGTTTATTAGGATGGTGGATACAGTATAAGTTCTCTCCAGGGGTTTATGAGGTTGAGGGTGGGGGAGATCGCTAGGTCCTGCTGCCCGAGCATTCCTGGGGGGTTGACTCTGGGAGATTAGATGGCAGCACCTGCTAAGGGTGTTTGATGTGAGAAGGCCAAGGCAATGAAATTGCCCTAGAATGGTGGCAGATGCCTGTAACCTGGCAAAAGGCTCCCTAGAATAGATAACATTAGCTGATTTTCGGCTAGCCCCAGTGGCTAGATTGCAGCCTATGAGTGCTGGCACTAGCGGTGGGTTCCACCTTGATATCATGTATGGAGAATTCTGGTTTTGACTGAGCTCCAGAGGCCAGGTTGGCCCATACACTAGGCTGGGTCAGTGGTGAGGAACTCAGAATAAAGACAACATTTATTTTGCAAAGCTGCATGTCTCTCCACAGCTTGAACCAGAGTAAGTCCAGGGAGGCGGACAGCTACATACCCTTAGCACACTGAGACTGCCAGCTTGGCCTTGCCTGCCACATAAAAGAACATAACCTCTGGCAATGAAGGCTGACCTTAATAGATAATGCCATGCTGGGTGCACTGTCCTTGATCTCCGGGGGGTCCCTCCCTATCTCTAGGGTGAACGGGGTAGGAGGTTAATGCTGAGTAGGAGAGATCTGGTTGATACCCTACACTCCTTGCATGACTTGGGGGTCAAATCATTGGAAACATTTCCTAGACAACTTTATTTCGCTTTTAGCAAATGACCCCATCTGATTCGATCTGGTGAGAGAACAATGTTTATGATCATGGAGAACAAGACTGCACAAAAGGCGAGGATGGGCTGGTTATTTTACCAACACCGGCCAAAAGTTAATTCTTGCTTATTGGTGCGACACTAACATCTTGCCCTTCTGGTTGTCAGGCTATTCTATACCCTGAGCCGGACGGAAGGCCCACTGTATTGCGGCCCTCCAACCACACACCTCAAAGAGCACAGTACTGAAGTACAGGGCATGTTTAGTTGGGTTATAAAGTTTCTTAGGTTCCAGTTGTTATATACTGTTCTTCCTTTTGGAAATATGTATTTACTGTTTGTACTGCACAGAAACATAGAGCATTTCAATGTATTATGGCGCTTCCCTTTCCCCTTCCCCTGTGGTGGGTGGTGTTAGTTCCCCCTTCCAAAGATGGCTGGCCTAAACATGGTCACGCTTAACGTGCATGGGATCAACAGTCCAGTGAAATGGGCAAAGATACCACAGGATCTCCATAGGTGGGGGGGCTACCATTGCTTTTCTACAGGAAACCCATTTAACTGCCGCAGAGCACCTTAAGTTGAAGAGGTCCTGGGTAGGAGGAGTGTATGCCTCACACTTTGAGACCAGTCCACACTGCAGAGGGGTAGCGATCTTGGTTAAGTGAGATGCCCCCACCCGGTGGTCTAGAGGGTAAAGACAGACCTGAAGGGCAGATTTGTTCAGATTCAGGGATCTTACAGAGGCCACGACTGCTCATTTGTGAACGTACATGCTCCGAATGAAGAAGCCCCCCCCCCGACTCTCCTTTTTAGAGAAACTTATCAAAGAGGCAGTCACAGATGCTCAAAGTTTGGTAGTTATTGGAAGGGACTTCAATGAGGTTGTATACCCCGGGGTGGACAGATCGGGGAGAATGCAGGGAGGGGCTACAAGAACAGGGAAGCTTATCCTAAGACTGAATCAGGAACTGGGCCTTTCAGATAGTTGGCAATTTATGCACCCAAGTGAGAGAGAGATTACACCTACTTCCCCCGAGATGGAGGGTACTCTAGAATTGACTGCTTTTTAATATCTTCTAACTGGTTACAAAAGATAGATAGGTGCGGCATAGGTTTCATTACCATCTCCGATCATCCCCCAGTTATCCTCAAGCTGTTTACTACCCCACCCTTCCCCCAGTCATGTTGGAGATTGAACGTGAGCCATCTCACTAAAGAAGACTTTAAAGAGCTAGTCACAGATACTATCCAACAATTTGAACAGGATAATCCTAGGAGAGAAATACGGGAGGACATAAAGTGGGACACCCTTAAATGCTGCCTTAGAGGGGAAATAATTAAATACTCGGCCAAAATTTAAAAAGAGTGAATGCATACTAGGGTACAACTGGAACAAAAAATAGCACAGCTAGAGACCGCCAATCAAGCAAATCAGGATGCCCAGATTAAACATGACCTTGATAAAGCACAGCACGAGCTAAACCAGTTACTGGATATTCAAACTGAAGAGCAGCTGAGGTATGCCACACAGAAATATTTTGAGTAGGTGAATTGAGTCGGGAAGCTGTTGGCGTGGCAGCTACGCCAAGAGACAGCCAGCAGAGCGGTAGTATGCCTGCATGGAGAAGGAGATGAGCCATCTACTACCTCCCTAGTGGACATATTGCAGAGATTTTCAAAATTCTATGCCAACCTATATGAAGCCGACACCCCACCAAGGCACCAGATTGATGTGCAGTCCTTCCTGGATGCTCTCCATATTCCCACCCTGGAAGACTCGGCCAAGGTAGCCCTCAAATCCCTGTTCACTACCCAAGAAATACAAGCTAAGATCAAACCCCTGAAGAATGGTACAGCTCCAGGGTTGGACGGCTTCCCAGCCAAATTTTATAAAAGTTTTCCCCAGCATTCACGTCAGGTCTGCATACTGCTCCCTTATTCCGGGACATTTATTGACATTCAAATGCAAGTTTATGTTGTGGGACATTGTGTTTCATATTGACTGCCTTCACCTCTACTACAAACATCTGATCCGGTGAGCGAAGGGGTCTGGTGGCGGACCAACTGAGTAGCCTGTTACGGGGGTGAATCAGTAACAGTTAAAAGCCCACTACCATCGTGGGTCATGAAGTTAATTGAGGCTAGCGCCACTCGGAGAGAGAGAGAAAATAAATTAGGAAAGGAGAGAAAGTTTACAAGTTTAACAGTAGATTCTCAAGTAGTAGTTAATATTTTAAGTTTAACAAGGTATAAAATACAGAATGCATTTAATTAATATTATGTGGGGGTGGTTATGTCTGGGAGTTTATTTTCAGCTTTTGGGAACACAGACCTCAGAAACTAATATTCGTTGCGAAGAATGGGACATTGAAGTATTGAGGGGAATGTTGCAATTTGAAGAATTTCATATTGTTAACAGACGCAATTTATTTATGAATAAATGGAAGAAGATTACTAAACCATTATGTTTTAAACAAAACCTCTTTTAAGGGAAGGGGAAGGAAATAAAGATATGTGGTATTTGATGAGTCTGTTAGTCCGTAGTGGAGATACTGAAATGAATCCAGAGCCAGAAATAGAAAAGGGATTAGTAGTAATTCACAAAAATGTGCAAAGTTTGGTAAATAAAATAGATGAATATAGAGTATGGACAGAAGAAGAAAAAACAGATATTCTGGCAATTTCTGAAACTTGGTTACATCAGGGTATTACAGATAAAGAGATTCAATTAAGTGGTTATTTACAACAAAGAGTAGATAGACAAACGAGGGGAGGGGGTAATGCTTTATATTAAGGTTACATTGGGCCCTTATAGAATTATATTATCGGAGTCAATAAAGGGAATTGAAAGTCTGATAGTAGAATTGTTAACAGCAAAAATAATGGTAGGAGTTTTTTATGCACCTCCAAAACCAAAAATGAAACATTTTGATATCTTATCTGAAGTATTGTTAGATAAATTACAAGGGCAAAAAGCAATTTTAAAAGGTGATTTCAATGCTGATTGGTTACAAGATAGAGGTCTTAAATTGAAATCAAGTTTTGAAATTCTGGGATTACAACAGATTATTCTAAGCCCGACTAGATGTTCCAAAAATAAAACAACAGGATCAATCTTGGATTTGTTTTTTGTTTCCCAAGAGATAAAAATACTGGCATGGGAAATAATGCCTACAAATTTAGGTGATCATAATTCTATTAAGTGTAAACTGGATATACAGTCTTCAAATAAAGTAATGCTGGAATCATACTGGAATACAGATTTTAGGAAGTTTAAAGTTAAAAATTATAGGGATAGTTTAAGGACTTTTAGATGGGATAGAATAATGTTGATTCCAGAAATTGATATTGCAGTAGAAGAATTCACTAAAAATTTAAAAGAAATAATTTTGCAACATGCCCCAAAAATTCAAAAACAAATAAGAAAACAAGATCCCCTTTGGTTGACAGAAAAATTAAAAACACATTTGAGAATAAGGAATAGATTATGGAAAAAAGCACGAAAAACAAAAATAGAAGAGGATTGGAATCAGTTTAAGTTTTGGAGAATACAATGTAAAAAAGAAGTTAAAAGGGCAAAAATAAGTTATTTTATAAAGAATATTAATGCGGCAACAGATCCTAAAATTTTTTGGAGATGCATAAAAAAAAATACAAGATCCTATTGGAACTAGAATTCCAATAAAATACTGGATGAAAAAATTTTAGTGGAAGACCCAAAAGAAGTAGCTAGATTACTTAATTCCTATTATTCAGAACTGCCAGATGTAAACTTAAATAAACCACAACAGAGGACTATGCGTATTTCTATATCTCAACTCGTGGAAAATAGAGAAATAGGCAGTGAACAATTACCTAGTTTTAAATTTAAGCAAATAAGGATAAAAGATGTAGAAAATGATTTACGTGGGTTGGATGGACCTAAAGCGGGGAGATGGAATTGAAGGGTATTTTTTAAAAGTAGCTGCTGATATATTGGCTCCTATGGTAACGTACTTTTTAATTGGAGTTTAAGTGAATCCATAGTTCCTAACATTTGGAAGGTGGGAAAAATAATACCAATTTATAAGGGTGGAGATAATCTGATTCCCTCAAATTATAGAACGATTACTCTGTTGCCAATTCTATCTAAATTACTTGAAAACAAGTTCATAGACAGCTTTATGGATATTTGAAAAAGAATAATAGACTTATTGGGTGTCAGTATGGTTTCAGAGAGGGCAGGTCCACGAACACTACCTTAGTAGATTTTCATGACCTGGTTTCATCTTTTTTGAACCAGGGCATGAGGGTTGGGGCAGTGTTCGTGGACCTGAGTAAGGCATTCGATCTTGTGGAACACTCAAAAATGTTGCAACGATTGCATGATATTGGTGTACATGAGCAATCTTTATATTGGTTTAAATTATATTTTTCCAATAGATATCAGTGTGTTACATGTGGGTCCATGGATTCAGAGCTAATTGAGATAAATCGAGGTGTTCCACAGGGTTCGATATTGGGCCCTTTAATGTTTAATATCTATGTAAATGATCTTCCAAAGGTAATAAATAATAGTAAAATAAAATTGTATGCGGACGATACCATATTGGTGGCAGCAGCTGAGAACTATAATTTTTTGGAATATAAATTGCAACAAGATTTAGGAAACATGGAAAAATGGTTTACTGAACTCGGGTCTTTTATTAAACGGAAAAAACAAAGTATGATTTTTTTCTGTGGGAGTTTCATTAAAGAACTCAGATTTGAAACTTAATTTAGTGAATGGAAGTCCTATAAAATGTGTCAAAAATTATAAATATTTGGGGGTCTTGACTGATTATAGGCTGACCTATAGTGATCATATAAATCAACAGGTTAAAAAAGTAAACCAAAGGCTGGGAGCACTAAGACAAGTATCACATTGTGTAGAAATTGAAGTTAGGAAGAGAATTGTGGGACAACTGTTATTACAGTATTGGAATATGGTGTCGTCTTATATAATAACTCGAGTCAAAAATCTTTAAATAGAGTAAACCAAACATATTACCAATTAACTAAGTTTATATTAAAAAGAAAATATGGTTCACATCACTGTGATATATAGAATGAATTAAATTGGTTACAACCTGATAAAAAGAGATTATATTTATGGCTCACTTGGTCACATAATTTGGTTCATACTAAAGGAATTTATCCACTTATTACCTATTTAATATTAGACCCCCCAGGTAAAAAGAACTTTGACATTAAGGAATTTTGAATCCCCATGGTAAGACCTCGAAATAGACTAGGTGATTCTACACTGCAAAACTGTATAGCTATTCATTGGAATGCATTACCACAGGATTTAAGTTCGTTGATAAACTTCCCTAAGTTTAAGAACTCTTTGTTTAAACATTTGACAACTGTTTGTACATGTTTTAAATGATTCTATTTGTTTTGTCTTTTGTGTTTTTTGTAATTTTGTAATTTAGTTGTAATATTGTATATATTTGTATTACACAGGACATTGTTGTAAATGGGGGTTACACCCTAATCAATTTGTATCCTGTATAAAAATAAATTTTAAACAAACAAACATGTTATTGAACACCTGCTTGCAACCTGCAATGAAATCCTGATAAATCAAAAGCCAGTACCACCTTCCTGGAATTTAGCCTAGATTGCAGTCATTCTTAAACAGGGCAAAACCCTGAAACCTGTGGTTTATACTGCCCGATCTCACTGTTGCCAGTAGATCTTAAAATTTTTACGGGGATTCTGTCAGATAGGCTCCAGTACTGTATATCCAGTCTTATCCACCATAACCAAACAGGCTTCATTTCAGGGAGGTTCCTCTAAGACAATATCCGTCGACTGCTAAATATCATCGCAGCCCAGCGAGGTTCTACCTGCCTTCAGTTAACAACCAGTATGGATGCTGAAAAAGTCTTTGACAGAGTGGATTGGCACTTTATGTCCTCCACCCTGTCAAAGTTTGGATTGGGAGAACATTTTGTCTCGGCCATAGCGGCCTTATATCATAGGCCGGAGGCTAGAGTCAGGGTGAATGTCCTCCTTTCAGATCGCCTACCCCTGAGAAGGGGCACCAGGCAGGGCTGCCCCCTCTCCCCTCCGATCTGCGCCTTAACACTGGAACCCTTGCTATATGGATATGTAATAATCCAGATATCAAAGGAATCCAGGCAGGAGGAACTGAGCAAAAAGGGGTATTTTACGCGGCTGATTCCCTGTTCTTTTAAAAGATCGCCAAACCTCCTTGCCCCACCTGTTGGAGTCATTAGAGAAATTTGGTTCCCTTGCTGGATATAATATAAATCTATCCAAATCAGAAGCAGTGGTGTTGAGTGGTACCCCCCCACCCCCAAGGCAGTTCAAGGAAAACTTCCCTTTCACTTGGGCCAGGAAGAACACTTTCAGGTATTTAGGGATCCAGATCTCCGTAGATACCACTAAATTATTTCAGAACAACCTCATTAAATTATATAATGCCCTACAATCGGACTTTGCCCGATGAAAACTCCTTCCCCTTACTCTACATGGAAGGATTCAGGTAATAAAGATGAATGTGCTCCCCAGATTGTTATTTCTCTTCCAGACACTCCCGATCCCTATCCCTCTACATTTTTGGAACCAGTTGACAAAAGATATGTCAAAATTTATCTGGGTAGGAAAACGCCCCAGGATATCCTTTAACATTCTAGTGAGGTCAAGGGACGAAGGGGGCCTGGGTCTCCCCCACCTTTATTACTACTACCTGGCAGCCCAGGGTGCACAACTAATTACCTGGGCTAAGCAGAGGGCTGATTCAGGTTGTTATTTAATTGAAACAGAAGCAGTTCAAAGCCACAAACTGTGGACTCTGCCCACGAGCCCTATTGGTCCCCAAATCTGGTCTCTTATATCTAACCCGTGGGTCAAACATTCCCTATGCATCCTCATAAGGCTACAGAAGGTAACACATACCCCAAATACTTTAGGCCCCCTTTCCCTGGTCCGTTATGTGGACAGTTTTACACCTCCCAGATCAGACCGGGGTATGCCTACTGGGAACTCAAGGGCCTTACCACATTTAGGCAACTAATAGAACAGGATGTCTCCTTTATGCCACCCTTAAGGAATGCTTCTCACTTCATAGGGAGGCCTTCTACAGGTACCTCCAAACATGACACTTCATTAATAATGGTGAAAATCTTCAAAAGATAAGTAGGGAGCTAACACCCCTAGAGACTTATTGGTAGAACTCCATCAGAATTAGGGATAAACTGAGATACCTGTCCATATTATATACAGCCCTCACCTCCCAAGGAGAGGCCCCAGTATTGAATGAAACAAGAGAGAGAGGTGGGAAGCAGAATCTAATGAAGTAATTTTAAGGAAGAACTGGGCCCGTAGACTCAAAAGAGGTTGGCAAGTGACATCGGCAACAGTGTGGAGAGAATTTAACTGGAAAATACTTACACGTTTTTTCAGAACCTCCAAGAAAAGAAAAATGGCAGAGCTATGCCAGCTTCTGAGGGTTGCAGCCCTGAAGTGTATCACAACCAAATGGCTAGCACCCGATCCCCCATCCCTGGCAAAATGGGTCTCTCGGGTAGAGGAATTAGAACATCTGGAGAATATTACTTATATGGTACAACTAAGAAAGGAGAAATTCGTGGAGCTTTGGTGACCCTGGCAGATCTGGAGGGAAGCCTGGAGGGGGGGAAGGAGAGCAGGGAAGAAACCACACAACTGGAGATATAGTTACACACTTTGGTGGTACGGATGAAGGGGATTTGGGTCTCTGTGACTCCATGCCAACCACAATTGACCTTAATGTTCAGAAACCTAGAAGAGAGGAGGCAAGGTTAAGGTAGAGCGAATAATGCCGCAGGACCATGAGCAATCTGTAAACAGAAAATTGCTGCTGTGCATGTACACACTTTATTTTTTATTTAGTTCTAATGTTACTTCAAGTTTCAGTAGACTTATTGGACAAGTTTTTGTTTGTTGAAAGACAATTACTCATATGGACATTGGGACAAAGACTCAGTTTACACTGCATAGAACTGTTTCCATCAAACTCAAGCTTTGGGCTTAAAGCAGTGTATAACTTTATCTTATCCTCCATCTATGTCTCAGAGCCTATCAAGCCATGGAACTTAGTTTTTACCTAGGTTTTGTAATAATGTGAACCACTACATTAGAGATTACTAGATCTATATTTGATTGATGTTTTTCGTCACACTGTGGATTAGATGTTGTACTATATTTTAAATTTACCAATAAAAATGGATGAAGTTAAAAAAAAAAGATGGACTTGGGCAGAATGACCACGATGCCCAGGGAGAGGAACAGTTGGATAGTCTTCTCCAGGGTACGGAGGAGTTGCTCCCTGGATGGAGCCTTGAGAAGCCAGTCATCCAGGTATGGGAAAACGTACAGAACTTCTCTCCAGAGCGCCACAGCTACTGCTACTAAGCATTTTGCGAAGAGCCATGGTGCAGAGGACGATCCAAAGGGCAATACCTTGAATTGGAAATGCTCACCCTGAACAAGGAACCGGAGAAACCTCATGTGCAAAGGAAACACAGAGCTATGCAGGTAAGGGTCTTGCATGTCCAGGGAGCACAGCCAGTCACCCTGCTTGAGGAGGGGTAGCAGACCTGGCAGGGTGACCATGCAGAATTTCTTGTACTGGATGTAAAGATTGAGGGCTTTGAGATCTAAAAAAGGCCTCAGATCTCTGGTCCAATTCAGAACCAGGAAAAACCTGAAACAGAATCCCCTGTTTCTTTGATGCCCAGATACAGGCTCTATGGCTTTTGTCCAACAGAAAGGACTGTACCTCCTCCTGTAGAACCGTTTGGTGGGCTAGGGGGTAGGTGGAGGGTATTGGAGGAGTCTCTGAAGGCAACTGTACGAGTCCTAGAGTGTGACCCCTCTCTATGATTTGAAGAATCCAGGCATCTGAAGTGATGGTTCTCTATTGATTGAGATGGAGGGAGA
Source organism: Neoceratodus forsteri (assembly GCA_016271365.2). Taxonomy (NCBI): domain Eukaryota; kingdom Metazoa; phylum Chordata; order Ceratodontiformes; family Ceratodontidae; genus Neoceratodus; species Neoceratodus forsteri. The sequence continues at coordinate 1,438,011,379 of CM057452.1, forward strand.
ACCGGCCACCACCACCTCTTGGTCAGGGACCAGAAGAGGGGGGTCTAGCAAGGAGTCAAGCAGAGGCAGATCTGGCTGCCAGGGCAGTCCATTACCTCTGGGTCACTTGGCAGTCATTCTGGAGGAAGAAGGGGCAGGCAGGGGACACCTTTCTCTTGCTCTGAGGATGGAAGCCTGCTCTGGACTTGTGCAACACTTTACATAAGGGCACTGTCGGCTCCTAGGCTGCATATGATAGAGCGAATGGACAAACTTAATAGCCTTGCCAGATGCCTGTAAGTCATTGATGTCCTGGGCATCTGGCCAAAACAACTTGGAGCCATTAAAGGGGGCATTCAGCACCTTCTGCTGGAAACCCTGAGATTCTAAGCCAGGAGTGCCTACGAAGACAAATGCCTGTGGCAGCCGCCTTGGCACCAATATCTGAAATGTCGTGTAAGGCCCTAAGGAGATGCTTACTAATGTCTTCCACAGCCTGTAAGCATTTGAGAACCTCCTGTTTCTAGGAAGAATCAGGGAGGGCTTGGGCAGCCACCTTGCCCTTCTTCCAGATGGTATTCTGGTACTTGACCATATGCGAAAGATAATTAGCAATCCGAAGTCCCAGGATGGAAGAGGTGTAGACCCTCTTACCCCAGTGGTCAATCCACCTAAATTCCCTATCAGATGGGAGGGAACTAAGATGCTTGGGCACCTTGAACCTGTCATGTGCAGCCTTAATGATCATAGAATCAGTCTCTGGCTGGGCAGCATAGTAAGGGAGGCCCTGGGGGATGATACAGTTAATCTGCCCAGTGAAGCTTGGTAGATACTATGTCTGGCCTATGCCAGACCACAGTAATGGCATTGATCAAGGTAGACGGCTGGGAGAAATGCCTTTAGGGGGAGACTCTGGGATCTCCAAGAAGTCTACCAGGTCCTGTCTGGTGGTATCTTTCTCCTCTGTGTGAAAGCCCATGGCTGATGACAGCTGCTTCATCACATTAAAGAAAGCAGAATCCTCAGGAGGAGGCCTAGGAGTATGTCTGACAGAGTCCTCATTAACGAAGGATGCAGTGGACCTGTCTGAGGAAAGAAACTCTTCCTCTTCCTCAGGTAGAATTAGGTCTGGGTGTTATTCCTCCTCGACATCAACCTGCTCCAACTTGAGGTCTGACGATTGAGGTACTGACGGCGCCCATGGGGGCACACAGCGAGGAAATGGCAAGGCAACAACGATGGGGCTGAGCGGTGCCGTGGAGACTCAGGTCTATGAGTCCAACTGATGCACAAGGGCTTTAGTGATCTTGGCCAAAATATCATTAAGATCGATGGCAGAGGGGTCATCCGCACGGGGCACAACAAGCCATCTGGCAGGGCTTGAGAGCTCAAGGAGCCCAATTCAGGGACCTGGGAAAGCATCAGGTCTTGACAGAGGGGCTGTCACTGAGGACCCCAGGGTCGATGAACTAGGGGCCGATGATCCAAGGGCCGCTGGCTGGACTCCCGGAGCAGTGGGAGGAGGTGCCACCATTGTGGGCCTGATCAGAGCAGAGGCCAGGGCAGCAGAGGACATTGGTGCGGCTGCGACCGACAGTGTACCCCCCCCGGAAGATGAAGAAGAAGCCATCAGGGAGCAGGAGCGCTGCCGGGGTGGTCCCACTCGGTCTTTTTGTGACTCCCCCAAGGACTTGTCTCAGGCTTCGAGGCATGGGCAGCTGACAAACCCACCGGCGACTGGGAAGGAAGGACCCTGGAGGACCCCTGCCCATAACTGGCTACCTGTTGCTCCATAAGAAATTTCTTGAGAGCCTTTTTGCATTGCCTAAGGATTGTTTGATTGACTTTCTGGCAAAGCTCACAGTTGGTGGCATTGTGGTCAGGCCCAAGACAGCAGACAAGAGGTTATGGTCATCTGAAGAGGCAAATCTTCTTTCCGCAGTGGCAGTGACAGAAAAGAGAAGTGGAAGGAGTAACTCTCAACATAAACAAGGTAAATGAATCTCTTCTTAAAAAGAGATTTAAAATACTGAGGTAGAGAAAAAAATCATAGGCAAAATGGCACAAAACTGAATCAGAGCTTCCGCAGAGACCCATGCAAACAGAGTTGATGGCGGGAAAGAACTGAGGAGAGAGTGGGGCCACTAACGCCTTTATAGGATTGGTGAAATCGGCAGGTAACACCGGTGTGGGTAGCCCCAGTGGTAATGCTGAAAATCTTCCATGTAAACCCTGCTTCACCAATGGTGAAGTTCCTACGGTGTGGCCTGATTACTGAGATACCCTCGAAGAAGATATAGGGGTTGCCATGCTTCTTTTGGTCATATCTGCTTTCAAAGTTGCAGTTTCAGCAGTGCTTGGCTCAGGACAAAAATAATTGAAACAGCCCAATAAAAAATAAAACCTGCAAGACTGCTATTCAAACTATTCAAATGTACATGCAGAATGGCAAGGACTTTAACATAAAATAAACAGTGTACTCAAAGACAGACAGATATGTAGGTAATGCGCCTTGAATGATACCAACTGCTGCAATTGTGGGAGCTAATTTCCTTGCTGCCATCCTGTATATATTCTTAGTTGAACATGTCATGACAGAATAAATCATTGGAAACATAGACTTTGACGGCAGATAAGAACCACTTGGGCCCACCTAGTCTGCCCATTTTCCCTACCTGTTTCATATACCGCAGATCCTAAATAATCTGCGTCTTACCCTCCCTTTCCTATCATTAGAGTTCCCTTATGTCTGTTTCATGCATTTCTGAATTCCCCTACTACGTCTGCCGGGAGGCTGTTCCATGGATCCACCACACTTTCCGTAAAAAAAATACTCTCTCATATTACCCCTGAGTCCATCCACCTCCATTTTCATCTCATGGCCCCTTCTTCTTGAACATTTTTTTTTATCCACATTTTATTGCTGCCCCATGCCGACCAACCCCCTTCCACCTGACCCCCCAGTCCCATCACCCCGACTTCCACCGGGACTCACCTCGATGTCATGGAGGTGCCCAGCTAGCAGGGTGTGGAGCCTGTGGGGAATTGGCTTCATCCTGCCGGTTGGCACCATTTTTCCTCTAGTTTTTGCCCACTCCTGCCATGGCCATGCATGCACATGTGGAGGCATGCGCATGCTGCAGTTCCGCAGCACCCTCCCCACTCGTGCCATCCACCTACCTGTACTACCCTCAGGCCCCAACCTGGGGGCAGCTGTACTGAGGGGGACGACCAGGTCCCACCTCGGGAGAGGAGAACTGCCTTTCTGCTGCTCAATCCCGCTCCCTCCCCCCCAGCCAACCCTTGATGACGAGGGCTCATTCCCAAACCCGCGTCGCTGGCATAGCGCGAGGTATGGCATCCAGCGCCTCAACCTTCAGCTCCACCAGGCCAGCTGAACATCTTTTTTTTTTTGAGAAATGCTACCCCTTCTTGTACCTTATTTACACCCTTGAGGTATTTGAAAAGGCCGCCCACACAGAACCACAGCAGATTTCTGCTCCTGAACTGGGTCCTCCTCCCGCGGCAGGGCTCACCCAAGCCACCGGCCATCTCCCTGACTGCTGCTCCACTGTAGCAGGGCTTTCTATGCCAGCTACCCACAAAGAACCACAGCAGGTATAGCTCTCAACTCCACACTTGAATTTTCTGCACCTCCGGGAGCTCAATCTCTGATTGGCTACTCTGCCTAGTATTGTGTAGCCATTGGCTGCTCGCCTTCTGCTGCTATTGATTCTCCTTCTGCTACACAGACTTGCACTTTCAGCTGCAGAAACCTGATTATCTCTAACATTTGTTTACTCTAAAACCTGTTTTTATTATAAACTGCCTGTACCTTGCTTATCTCTATAGCCTTTTATCTTCAGAACCTGATTTTAGTGTAAATTACCTGTACCTTGCTTAACACATAACTCACTGTGTGAAACTGTTTTGCCAAACTCTGAAGTGATTACAGCTCATTTTGTGTAAGTGTTTTCCTCTATCGTTCTCCCTGTCCTTTTCAGGCCCCTTGGCTGCAACCTCAAATACCCCCCACCCCACCATCTTACTCTGCTATCCCTTCCCCTCCTCTGTATTTCTGTCCCCTTGATCTCTGCCTTTGTTTTCCATGCAACCCACCCACCGATTTAGCTCGGCGCCAAAGTACTCACGTTTAACTGACTGTCTTGATCTCTCGCGCCCCCTCTAGACTTCTGTCCTGAACCAAGCGCTCCTCCTGCGGTGGGCTCACCCAAGCCACCGGCTGCCTCCTGATTGCTGCTCCACTGCGGGCGGGCTCTCAAGCCATCAGCTGCACACAGAATCACAGCAGGTACATCTCTCAGCTCCACACTTGAATTCCCCCACCCATGCCCCCAGCACTCTATAAATCCACTTTCTAAACCCTAAACCCACCTCTATCTACATACTCTTGTTACTTGGTCACAGAGACCCACCCTCTCAAAGGGGAATTTCAGCAAAATAAAAACCATGTGGGTAACTGCCAGGCGAGCAACCCATGGATTGTATATCACAGTGGGACTCTTTTTAATACTAACCCTGACCACATAAAAGAGTTCAAATCGAAGAAAAGTATGAGGTGCCTTCAAGCACAGATCGGCCACCTACCCCAGACATCCCAATTCCACCCACTGGCTCAACTATGGCAACTGGCACTAAACAACATGGCCCAACCATGAATACGTCCACCCCACAATCCACAATGCCTATAAGTACCATATCTGCATCTCTTGCTGGGGACTGGGTCAGGATAGCACCAACAATAATAGTGCGGGCAAGAACCGCGCAGCATTAACAGCATCTTTTTTCCCCAGGGGGCTGTGCCCACCGCACCCCTTGGACTGAAGGATTCTCACTCCAGGGGGAGCGGATCATGGGGAGAGTTAAAATTCGTGGGGCCATGAAATACTATTTCCACGGCCCCACGTACAACAGTGCAAGTTCCGAGTGCCAAAAAAAGTAGGAGACCAACTACTGCTGGCCGAGCTGCTCTATGCTCCAGCCCTCCATGCCACGGGAGCAGTTCATCCAGCTTCCTGGATTCTGGTGCCCTTGTGCTGTTCAAGCACCATGGACAGCGATAAGAGGAGCACTTACTGAAAGCGCTGTCTATCTCCCCTTGCTGTCTGTTCATGCAGTGCTAATCTAACCGGGTACCCTCTTGCTGCCCTGTCATTTGAACACCCACAGACTAAAAATAACAACCTTAAAGGCAGGCTATGTAAACGACACCGTAACCGTAGACTATGGGCCTGTTGGAAACACTTCCTTAAACAACTGATACTATTCCTGCTCCTCTTGTCCAGGAATATCCACCCCAACCCTGGACCTGCTGGAGTCCAAAACAACAAGGCCAGTCACCCTAAAATTGCATCAATTAATTAAGGGACAAGAAGGAAGGGATTGTTAGGCTTAAGAAAGGGGTGGAGTGGGTGGAGGATAATGGGGGAAAAGCAGAGATACTAAAAGAATACTTCTGTTCCATCTTCACCAGGGAGAAGGACGAACCAGTGCCTTCAGAAGGGAAGAGAGGACCGTTGGGGCAACACAGATGTAGTGATAGAGGACAGAGTGAGGGAGGGGCTGCTGGCATTGAAAGTGGACAAATCATCAGGCCCAGACAGAGTACATCCAAGGGTACTACAGGAACTGGCTGAGGAGCTATCAGGGCCAACAGCAGACCTATTTAATAGTTCAGTAGAGTCAGGTATGGTATGGCAGGACTGGAGAACTGCACATGTAGTGCCCCTCCACAAAAGTGGTCCCAAGGATGACCCAGGGAATTACAGACCAGTCAGTCTGACCTCCATTGTGGGCAAGCTCATGGAGACCACCCTAAAGGAAAGGTTGGTGGACTATCTAGAGGAGCATGGTCTCCAGGATGCGAGGCAGCATGGGTTCATGGGGGGAGATTGTGTCAAATGAATCTGACTGACTTCTTTGACTGTGTCGCTAAGACAGTAGACCGGGGCCCAGCGGTAGACATCCTCTATCTTGATTTCAGCAAAGCCTTTGACTCTGTGCCCCACAAAAGGTTGATCCGGAAGTTGTTGGATCTTGAGGTTGGAGAAAAGATGGCCAGATGGGTGGAAACTGGCTGAGGGACAGAACCCAGTGGGTGGTTGAGGGGGGAGTGTTATCTGGCACCAGAGAGGTAACAAGTGGGGTCCCACAGGGCTCAGTGCTGGGGCCGGTGTTGTTCAATGTCTTCATCACTGACATTGGGGATGGCGCTAAGGGCAAAATGTGCCTATCTGTGGATGACACCAAGCTCTGCGGGAGAGTGGACACAGCTGAAGGATACAGGACCTACAGGAAGATCTGGAAAAGTTGGGGAGGTGGTCCACGATCTGGCAGCTTGGCTTCAATGGCAAGAAATGCAAAGTTATGCATGTTAGAGCCAAGAATCCTAGGACAGAGTACTACCTGGGTGGAGTCCGAGTATCTGCATCAGAGGAGGAGAAGAACCTGGGAGTGATGATCACTAATGACCTGAAGCACTCCACGCAGTGCAAGAAAGCAGCAGCAAAGGCAAACAAGATGCAGGGATGCATATCGATCAGTAGTAGGACAGAAGAGATTATACTGCCCTTGTACAGGTCACTGGTAAGGCCACATCTAGAGTATGGAGTTCAGTATTAGTGCCCACATCTCAAGAAGGACATTAACCTGCTGGAGAAGATCCAGAAGAAGGCTGCAAAGATGACAGCGGGTCAGCAGGGCAAGGCATATCATGAGAGGTTGAAGGCACTGAACATGTACTCCCTGGAAGACAGGAGAGAGAGATATTGGACATGATTGGCACCTTGAAGATGAAAAGAATAAATAAGGTTGATAAGGAGAGTCTTTTTAAGCTGAGTGGCAACCATAACATGAGGGGGCACAGTCTTAAGCTGGAGGGTGGGAGGTTTAGGAGGGAGGTCAGGAAGCACTTCTTTACAGAGAGGGTGGTAGACACTTGGAATGCTCTGCCAGAAGCGGTCATCTCGTTGAAGACAGGGCGAGTTTTAAGAGAGGCTGGGACAGGCAGGGGGAAAGTAAGGATCATGGGTAGGGAGAGTGGGAGGAGTGGGGATGGAAAGCAGGGACAGTAGCTCGCTGTGGATCCTGCAGCACGAGCAGACTTGATAGACCAAATGGCATTCTTCTGTTGGATTCTTCATAGGTTTGTAATTAATATAGAATCCTACTTCCAAATTTCCTCAATTTCCGCCTGGGTTGGACAACATAGCCCCGACATATCCCGAGACTTGGTTCTCCCCCAAAATCCCAGATGTAACAATATCTCTAGATGGTTTTACCACCTTCCGTCGGACAGGCTGTCAAAACATGGTGGTGGATGCCTGGTATACCTATGAAACGACATAAAAGGAGAAGTGTTACCTAGCAGTACCAACTCTAAAGAAGCATAAATGTGGTCGGCCCGGTGGTGCTGAGGGTTGAGGCGCTGGATGCCATGCCGGTGACCCAGGTTCAGGAATGGACTCAAGTTGTTCAGGGGTCGGCCAGGGGAGATAAGGACTGAGCATCTGGAGGACTGCTCTCCTTCCTCGGGGAGGGGGATTTGTGCTGTGTGCATCGGCAGAGCAGGAGGGATTCGGCCCACGCCCAGGGTGCTTGGCTGCCTTCGCAGAAGTGGAGACGGCTATTGTGCCCATTACATGGGCACGGAGAGAAAAATGGAGGAAAATACTGGGACCTGGCAGGATCTCATGATGGCCCTGATGGGCCGGAGGACATACTTCTCCAATGGGTAGGGGGTTGTAGCCCCTGCCAGGTCTCATGGAGGTTGTAAAATAATGTCATGAGAAAAAAAAAAAAGTACAAATGTTATCCATTAAACTCACAAAGATCGGCAGAACAAAATCTTGGTGCTCACTACTGTGGATGTCCCCCTGCCTAAGCAAGCAGCAGGTATTGCTCAGTTTATTGATCAAATCAAACTGGTAAAACATAAAAGGGAGCAGGTGATCATAGGTGACTTTAACACAAACTGGCTTTCACAAGATACAGTACCCATAAAGGATCAGATTTCTAGCCTGTATCTTGTACAAATGGTCACACAAGCTACCAGAAGGAACTACAGAACTGGTATTAACTCCCTCATAGACTGGCTTCTTTCCTCCTGCCCAGAACACATTACAGAATCACAGTACTCCCTAATTTCCTGAGTGACCACTCACCAGTTGTATGCTTATCGACTAACAAGGGAAATAAGAGTCCCCCCCCCAATACACCAAAAACAGGGTGCTAAGAAAAGGGATGCTATAGCAGTTTAAGCAGTATCTTAGATGGGCTAACTGGACCCCGGCCCCCCCCTTGACAGCATCAATGACGCAAACCTGCCCTAGAGTACTTTATTACAATTTTCAACAATGCCTATAATATTTTTGGTCCCCAAATCTTCAGACGTTAAAGGACAATCAACTGCGGGCTCTCGGCTCCCTCATAGAACAACTGAAACACAGTGATAACCTATGTTACAAGGCAAGGCCACTGGCATACAGGCTGACTTCGCTGCCTACAAAGCAGCCAAAAATAGATGTACCAGACTGGTAAGGACATCAAAAGCCAATAACTACAAAGAACAACTGCAGGATACCTGGGGAAAGGGAGGTATTTTTGGAGCACTATAAAAACTTTAACAGGTCGTGAATCCAAAGCGCCCCCTGATTTAATTGTTACAGACACAGGAACATTTCAAGAACCGATGGAATTGGCTAATGCCTTTAACAATGTTTTCGCAGACCTTAGTATGGTACTGCCCTGGAGTACCTCAATACCAAATCTACTAGTATTCCCCCTAAGGCAACCTCACTCCCTTCCCCTCCCCTGTACAGCTGGAATCCACCCTTTCTATTTCAAACAAATCACCACTAACCAAGCAATTAAATACATCAAGGTCCTGGGTAAAACAAGAACAGGAAGTGATAAGATCGACATGAAGCTCATAGCCCTCACATTAGAAGAACTAGCACGCCCGCTTACAAAACTTTTCAATTTATCTCTTAGAACTGGAGTGTTTCCCGACAAGTGGAAAATTGCGCTTGTCACCCCCGTGTTCAAAAGTGGTATTAGAACATGCCTGAGCAATTACAGACCCATCTCAATACTACCACCACTGTCAAAAGCCCTCAAACGGATAGTATCAGACCAGCTAAAAGAATATCTGGATAAGTATAGCCTACTGTGTCCACAAAAACACGGTTTTCGAACAAAACACAGTACTATTATCGTGCTTATAGACTATACCACCAACCTGTACGAAGCGCTACATAGCAGTAAAGCAGTGGGGCCTATCTTTATAGACCTCACCAAGGCATTTCATACTGTGAACCACCAAATCCTGCTTGATAACTTATTGGCAACTGGACTATCCCACGATGCAGTAAGCTGGTTCTGGAGCTACCTGTCCTCAAGAACCCAGTGTGTAAAAATTAGTCATTTCTGACCCAAGAGACGCAACCCTGGGATTCCCCTAAGGGTCAATCCTTGGTCCTCTGCTGTTTAACCACAAACTCAGTCCCCTCTGCTTGCCCAGCAAAATTGCTTGCTATATGCTGATGATGCAGTCATCACTGTGTCAGGTAGTTATCAGTCCATAGTAACTTAGGGAAGAGGTCACCATTGTAAATGAGCTTTTGCTCAATGGTTATTACTAATAAAACCAACAAACAGTGCTATTGGTGTTAACTTCATTTCTATTCCTCGTAATGTTGATAATATTGAGGAACCACCATATTTGAAACTGAATCTAATAAGAGCTTTACTTATACATACATAGATACATAGACAGTGTCGGCAGATAAGGGCCTATGGCCCACCTAGTCTGCCCATTTGAGCTTGTAAGTTCAGTTTGTTTTCCTAGAAGTCTATTTCACCTCTGACCTCTAGAATTCTTTTATGTCTATCCCATGCATTCTTAAATCTCGTGATTGTTTCAGCCCCCACCACTTCCTCTGGCAGGGTGTCCACTTGTCCACCACCGCTCTGTGAAGAAATTCTTTCTCATGTTTCCTCTGAAACGCCCTCCCTCCAACTTCATCCCATGCCCTCTAGTCCTGAAACATCTTTTTCGCTTAAAAATAGTGTTTTCCTGCACCCTGTTTCTCCCCTAAAATACTTGTATGTCTCTATCATATCCCTCTCCTCCTCTCCTCCAGGGAGTACATGTTCAGTTCCTTCAACCTGTCTTCATAGGACTTGTGATGCAACCCATGCACCATCTTTGTTGCCCTCCTCTGAACCTTTCTACCCTATGTCCTCACGTAGGTATGGTCTCCAGAACTGTACACTGTACTCCAGGTGGGGCCTCACTAGTGTCTTGTATAGCGGAATTATGACCTCCCTTTTCCTGCTGGTGATGCCCTGCCTATACAACCCAGCATCCTATTTGTTTACCTGATGCCTTGTCACACTGTTTCCCTACCTTGAGGTCATCAGAGATGACAACCTCAAGATCCCTTTCCTGCTTGGTGCATGCTATATCCTCACCCCCCAACTGATATATTGTGCCAGGGTTTTTGTGCCCCATATGCATTATCTTGCACTTCTTTGCATTGAATTTCAACTGCCAAACCCTTGACCATTCTTCAAGTTTCTGCAGGTCCCTTCTCATTCTGTCTACACCCTCTGGTGTGTCTACTCTGTTACAGAGCTTTGTGTCATCAGCGAACAGTGAAATTCTGTCTTCTAGATCCTGTGCAATGTCACTGATGAAGATGTTGAATAGGACCGGTCCCAGCACTGATCCCTGTGGTACCCCACTGGTCACTCTTCCCTCTGTGGAGTGACAGCCATTTACCACCACCCTCTGTGTCCTGCCACCCAGCCAGTTACCTACCCACCACACTACTGTCCTGCCCACACCCATATTCCCCAGTTTGTGTAATAGTCTTCTATGTGGCACAGTGTCAAAGGCCTTGCTGAAGTCCAGATAGGCCATGTCCACTGCCCTCCCTGATCCACCTCCCTAGTCACCCAGTCAAAAATTCAATGAGGTTGGTCTGACATGACCTCCCCTGGTGAAACCATGCTGCCTTGGGTCCTGTAGTCCATTGACAACCAGATGTTCCACCAATCTCTCCTTCAGTAGTGCTTCCATGATCTTTCCCACTACCGAGGTGAGGCTGACTGGTCTGTAGTTCCCTGCTTCTTCTTTGTTCCCACTTTGTATAAGGGGACCACATCTGCTGTCCTCCAGTCTTTGGGTACCTCCCCTGTTTCCAGTGATTGGCTGAATAGGATAGCCAGAGGTTCAGCCACCACCTCTCTTAGTTCTTATGACCCTGGGTGCACCCCATCTGGCCCCATTGCTTTATCAGCTCTTATTACTTCCAGTTCCTTCAGGACCCTTTCGTGTAAAGGGACTGTGTCCATTTCTGCACCATTCTCACCCCTTGTACTCCCTTCAGACCCATTACCCCCCTCTTCCTTAGTAAAGACTGAGCAGAAATACGTGTTCAATATGTCAGCTTTACTGTTGTCATCCTCCACGTGGCTCCCACCCTCCCCCTTCAGTCTCACTATCCCTCCCTTTGTCTTTCTTTTTTCACTTATGTACCTGTAAAAGGTTTTGTCCCCTTTACCCACTGATTTTGCAATGTGTACTTGTTTGTTGAAGTTTTTTTAATGTATATTGTATGTGTTTAGTTGTTTTATTATTAGAAGTTATGTTACACCCTAAATATTTGTACACTGTTACTTGCTAATGGGATATTATTTAGTAACCATTTTTGCTTTAATTTCCTGTTTCCTATTACCATTACTTGTGTTTTCTTTACATTTATATTTCATTTATTAACAGTGCAGTATTTTTCTAACAATTTTAAATATTTTTGCAGTCCCACAGGTGACAGATATTATTATAAGATCACCGCCGTAAATTAGCACTGGTATTGGTATGTCGTACACAGCCGGACAATATGAAGAGAATTCGAGAAATGAATTTGGAAGATCGTTAATAAATAAATTAAATAATAATGGGGCAAGGATGCACCCTTGTTTGACACCTGTGTTCATTTGGAATGATTGTGTTAGCTTACCAGTTAAATCATACCTTACCTGGGTCCAGTTATTTGAATATAGGTTGATAATTAAGCAATAATGCCCAACAGGGTGTGTGTCTTGCTAGGATAACGTCACGCCTCAGGTGGTTGGGCACGAGGCCGCAGGCCGAGTGCATCCAATAACTGAGGCATGACGTTATCCCAAACGACACACACTCTGGAGGGCATTATTGCTATTATACAATGGCTCGTTGTTATACAGAATTTAAAAAATCATTTTAAAGATGTTTTTGTGTGGAAAAATATTTTTGTTTTTTAAGAGAAGATGCAACAATCAAGCAAATGCAAACCAAGCAAACAATCATCTACAGGTTCACAGTGAGGCCGAGACTATACCCGTGATGTTGTGCTGGGATAACACATCACGGGTCCAGCCCAAGACTGACAAATCAGAGTCCAGGATTTTTCTTGCCATTGTATAATTAAATGTAAGACTGTGAGGTCCATTCCTAATTTATTTAACTTGTCCCATAATAATGCCATAGTTATTCTATCAAAAGCAGCCTCAAACTCTACAAATGTTAAATTGGGAGATGTCTTCTGACATAATATTTTTCTATAATATGTTGTAATATAAAGCATTGGTTGACTGTTGAGTATCCTCTCCGAAATCTAGCCTAATATTGGTTCATAATTTGTTTAGAATCTAGCCAATTGTTTATTCTAGACAATAGTATTCTTGCAAATATTTTCCCTAAACAATCCAAGAAGCTTATTGGCCTAAACTTTTTGGGTAGGCATGGATCTCCATTTTTAATATAGAGATTATAATATTACCTTTCCCTGAATTGGGAGTGTAGTTTTCTGCTATCATTTATTGAATAATGTTGCTTATAAGCACTTAGAGCAATAGGGAGAGTAGCACTGCCAAAGTAGAGGTCTCTTTAAATACTGTTAATGTCTCAAAACTAATGCATGATGACAAACAGAATCTTAATAAACCCATAACACAGCAGGACATTTCTAAATCTACCAGGGAACTTCCTCTAACAAAATTACGGGCCCTGATAGTCTAACGGGAATTTTATAGAACAATAAACTTACCAACATGGAATTACTTACTGAAGGTTTTTAAAGAAACTTTTAAAAAGAATATTTTACCAGATTCGAATTTTTAAGAATAATAAGGACCCAGAGCTACAAACCTGTATCACTACTGAATGTAGATTTAAAAATTCTAGACAGAATCTTGGCATATGGACTCAAACAGGTCATCACTAAACTGATGAAGAAGGCACAGTTAGGCTTTGAACCAGGAAGGTGGCAAGACAGCAGTGCACACCACAAAAGAGACACATAGGCTTTAGGTCATTTAGTCACAGTTTACTGCTAGACAGCCGGTATCATTACAGCCACAAGTGTAGGTGCCCAGGTGCTTCACCACTAAGGCGGTCTTGCTGCCTTTGCTATGAATATAGAGGAGTTAGCCACTCCTCCCAGTAGCACATACACACACCTGTTACCGAGAAGTGCAGGTCTGGATTCAAATTCTTTGTCCCAGGAAGGGCAGGAATGAAAACTGTGAGGATTTTTTAATTCTGTCTGGGTCACCCACAGATTAGGAAGTCCAGCTACTGCAGTAGCCCTAGATTTCTTCAAAGCCTTTGATTCTTTAGAATGGATTTATCTGTACCAAATTTTGAACAGAATGAATGTGGGAGAGAATTTTATTTAATGGGTTAAATCTGTTTATAATAAACCCATCAGCCAGAGACATTACAAAATTAATATATTTCAGATTCATTCAGAATGAAGAAAAGCATGAGGCATGGACTGTACAAATATCAAAGGGATAAAACTGGGAAGTTCGTTAACAAGACTTTTGCTTACACTGATGATCTTCTAATTACAGTAAATAACCTGACCTGCACTGAAAACATTTTTGGGAAAAATGTAATCCTAATTCAGGGTTCTTCATTAATTGACAGAAAAAAAAATACTCGTAGAAACACAGAAGTTGACGGCAGATAAGAATTGTATGGGCCCACCTAGTCTACCCAATTTGCCTACCTATTTCAAACCACAGATCCTAGTTGATCTGCAGCTCACCTTTCTTTCCTGTTTCTAGGCTACCCTTAAGTCTATCCCATGCATTCTTGAATTCCCTACCTGTTTTGGCCCCCATCATCTCCTTTGGGAGGCCGTTCCAAGCATCCATCAATCTTTCAGTGAAAAAGTACTTCCTCATGTTGACCCTGAACCTCACCCCCAACTTCATTTCATATCCCTTGTTTTTGCACATCTTTTTTAAAAGATGATACCCTCTTGTACCTTGTTTATACACCTGAGGTACCTGAACGTTTCTATCATGTCCCCCCCCCTCCAGGGAATACATATTGAGTTCCCCTAGCCTCTCCTCGTAGGGCTTTTCATACAGACCCTGCACCATCTTTGTAGCCCTCCTCTGCACTGCCTCCAGTCTGTCTATGTCCTTCCGGAGATGTGGTCTCCAGAACTGGACACAGTACACCAGCTGAGGTCTCACCAACGATCTGTACAGTGGCATAACCACCTCCTTCTTTCTGCTGTTGCTATCTCTCCCTATGCACCCTAGCATCCCACTGGCTTTCCCCACAGTCATCTTACATTGTTTGGTCACCTTTAGGCCATCCAATATGACTATCCCCAGGTCCCATTCCTGCTTGGTGGCTGCCAGTACCTCTCCCTCCATCTTGTACATCTCCCCTGGATTTCTGCTCCCCAAATGTATAACCTTGCACTTATTTGCACTGAATCCTAGCTGCCACACTTCTATCCACTCCTCCAACCTGCTTAGGTCTTTTCTCATTTTTTCTATCCCCTCTGGAGTGTCAACCCTGTTGCAGATCTTAGTGTTGTCCTCAAAAAGACATACTTTCCCCTCCAGCCCCTCTGCAATGTCACTTATGAAGACACTGAAGAGGACTGGTCCCAGGACTGATCCCTGTGGCACCCTACTGGTCACCTCCCTCTCCTCAGATTGAACACCATTCACTAGTACCCTCTGTGTCCTGCCCCTCAACCAATTTCTGACCCAGTTCACCACCATGGGGCCCACCCCATGCTGCGTAACTTGTTTGCCAATCTTCTAAGTGGGACGGTATCAAACGCCTTGCTGAAATCTAAGTAGGCCACATCCACCGCCCGTCCTAATCTACCTCCCTGGTCACCCAGTCAAAGAAATCTATTCAATTTGTTTGACATGACCTTCCTGCTATGAATCCATGCTGCCTTGAATCCTGTGCTCTGCTAGATTCAAGGAATGACAAAGTCCTCTCCTTTAACAGTGCTTTCATTAAATTCCCCACCACCGAGGTCAGGCTGACTGGTCTGTAGTTGCCTGCCTCTTCTCGGCTCCCACTTTTGTGGAGAGGGACCACATTTGGCCCTCCTCCAGTCTTCTGGGACAGCCCGTCTCCAGTGGGCTGCTGAAAAGGGTGGTCAGCGGGGCCACCAGCACCTCTCTGAGCTCTTTTAATATTCTGGGGTAAATCCTATCTGGCCCCATTGTTTCCTCAAGTTCCTCTAGGACTCTCTCTACTGTGAATGGAGTGGTGTCTACCTCCCTTCCCTGGCTGCTGTTTTTGTTGAGTTGTGGACCTTCCCCTTCCCCTTCCTTAATGAAAACTGAACAAAAGTATTTGTTCAGTATTGCTGCTTTTTCTATGTCCTCCTCTACACACCCTCTTCCCTCCTTTATCATGACAATCCCACTCCTTGTCCTCTTCCTCTCACTGATATATCTGAAGACGGTCTTGTCACATTTCGTAACAGTCTGTGCAATATTTTCTTCTCTTTGCGCCCCTGACTGCCTTCTCTCCCTCCGCTTCTCTATATACTGCTCCCTGTCCTCCTTTCTTTGTGTTTCTTTGTATCTCCTGAAGGCCCCTCTTATCTCTCGCTTTCATGGCCACTTCCCTAAAGAACCAAAGTGGTAATTTCTTTCTCTTGCCTTCCTGCATAACACAGAGGTTCGTTGCCTCTATTATGGCCCCCTTGAGAATAGACCACTGCTTCTCCACTTCCCCTCCTTGTCCTCTTTTGATAGGACTCCCTCGAGATATTCGCCATTTTGTCAAAGTTGGCCCTTCTGAAATCCAAGGCCTTTACTTTTGTATGGTTAGCCTCTTCCACTGTGGTTATATTAAACCATACCGTCCTGTGGTCACTGGTTCCTATGTGGCTGCCTACCTTAACATCCTTGACCCTGTCCCCCCTCGTGGGTGGGTAAAGCCACGAGCTGTCTTAGGGATGCCCCCTGCAGTGCGGTCAGGATGTTCCTGCTTTTGGCTGTACTCACGGTCTGGATGCTCTGATCTACATCTGGCAGATTGAAGTCCTCTAGTAGTAGTTCACCTCTGGTTGCCATTTTGTAGTAATGTGGTTTCTTCCAAAGGAATCTATCACTACGTTTAATGACATCAATCATTCCCCTGGAATGAGCAGCCCCAGGCTTTAGAATTTATGCAAATTATGGAATTTGGAACTTAATTCAAACTCTTCTCTGTGTGGCCGTGTTCACCCCTGCACTCTACAATGTCAAATTTATTTCTAAGGCCAGGGTGAGCTGTGACCACTGAAACTAAATGGCTACCCAAAAAATTCTTTATATTTTTTTCAAAAAGATTTTTAAAAATAGTTAAAACAAGGCAGAACAATCTTATTTGTTATGAAAAAATAATAACAACTCAGACCACTTAGCAACAATTGTAAAAGCACTGTCACAAGTAATGCTCAAGCAAGTAGAAAAGTAATGATTCTTGTCTGAACCTTTTACCAGTTTCTGGAAGGGAAGGCAGGGATTAGACACTGTTAAACTTAGTGAGGGATCCCTTTGGAAGAAACAACATTACTACAGGGAGTAAGTTTTTTCTTTAAACCCCAGGAATACCTCACTTAAGTTTAACCACGACAGACTCCATAGCAGTACCTTAGGAGGTTGGGTATAGAACCTATTTAGGGAAAAGGTTCTATAAGACAGTAATGCCAAAGCTGGCATCTCTTCTGGACTGTATGTCCAGACAGTAGTGCTCTGTAAAAGTGTGTGCTGTTTTCCAGGTAGCTGCTTCACAGATTTCCTGTAGGAGGATACCCCTTGATGCTGCCACAGAGGCAGAGGTGCCTCTTGTACAGTACGCCCCTGAGGCCTCTGGGTGGCAATTTACCAGCGTTGTAAACAGAACTGAATGCAGGAGACCATCCAGTGAGAGACTGTTCTCTTGGATGCCGGTTTATCTTTCTCTACTTCACCACAGGTGACAAACAGTTGAGTGTTAGTGGACCTGACATCTTTTGTGTGGTCCAAGTAGTAACTGAGTACCCCTTTCACATCCAGGCTGTGGAGTTTTTGCTCCCCCTGAGCTGGATTTTCCTGTGTAGAAGACTGGAAGGGCAAATTACTGATTTAGATGGAATTCAGATACCACATTGGGAAGGAATTTCCTGTTTGTCCTTCGGACTACCTTTGTCCCTATGGAAGATTATGTAGCTAGGATCTGTGCAGAAGGCTTGTAGCTCACTTACCCTTATGGAAGATGTTGCTGCCACCAGGAAAACTGCTTTCCAGGTGACACACTTCAGTGCAGCAGTTGCCATTGGTTCAAAGGGAATCTCCATTAGCTGGGCAATATACACATTTAAATCCCAGGCAGGGACAGGCTCCCTCACGGGAGGGTACAGGTGACTGAGCTCTTAAAACCTTTTAAAATGGGCTGTGAGGCCACTGACCTGTCTTTACAAGCTGATGTGAAAGCTGACACTGCTGCCAAGTGTACCTTCAGTGCTGACGGTCTTAGGCCAAGAGACTGGAGGTGGACTAGGTAGTCCAGGATTATAGACAGATCTGCCTGCATAGGGCTACTCTGTCTAGGAATACACCAGAAAGAAACTCTTTTCCATTTTGAAACATACATTTTCCTTGTGGCTGGTTTTCTGGAAATTTTGAGCACCTCCATTACTGTTTCAGAAAGATTTAGCCCAGAGAACTCTAGCTCTTCAAGAACCATGTTCCAAGGCACTGAATTCTCAGATCTGGGAATATTATCCTGCCCTGGGACAATGTCATCAGGCTGTACCTCATGGGCAGGCTGACAGGAGGCTTGTTGGACAGGGACAGGAGCATGGAGTATCAGGTCTGCCTGACCCAGTATGGAGCTATGAGAATCATTGTTGCTCACTGCTGCCTCAGTTTTATTAGAATTCTTTGCAAATGTGAGAATGGGGGGGGGGGAGACATATAGAAACTTCTCCAACCCTTTGAGGACTAGACCATCCTCTGGGACTGAACCCACTACTGGGGGTCTCCAAAGAAATAGTGGGAGCTGGCTGTTTTCCCAGGAAGCAAACAGATCTATTTCTGGTGTACCTTACCATCTGAAACCAAATGCCAGCACCTGCTGGTTCGGTGTCCATTCATAATTTCCCTGGCTAATCCTGCTCAGGGAGTCTGTAAGCACACTGTCTTTCCCTGGCAGGTGTACTGCAGACAGATGGATTTCAAGGGGGTAGGCTAGGTTCCAGATCTTCATGGCTTCTGTGCACAAAATATGAAGATCTTGCTCCCCCCTGCTTGGCTATATAATACACTGTTATAGTGTTTGTTTGGGTATGGACAGCTTGACCTTGGATCTGGGAGGAGAAAGCCTGCACTGCTAGGTACACTGTGTAGAGTTCCAGGAGATTAGTGTACTCTTGAGTCTCACATGTGCTCCAGGTGCCACCCACAATGAGGTCCTCCAGGCAGGAACCCCAGCCTTGGAGGGAGGAATTCATTGCTGACATATTAGATGGGATTAGGAGTAAGATCACCCTTTCTGCAGACAACACAAAGATCGAGGTAGAAGTAGATAGTGTGGAAGGGGGGCAGGTACTCCAAGAGGATTTGGCAAGACTTGAGCGCTGGTCAGACACATGGCAGCTGGGGTTCAATGCTAAGTGCAAAGTCATGCACTTGGGAGCCAGGAACCCTGCGAATTGCTACTGGCTGGGGGGAGTGCAGTTATCCACTTCACTGGAGGAGAAGGATCTGGGGGTACTAGTCAAAGGGGACATGAATCACTCAGCACAGCATAGAAAGGCAGCGGCCAATGCTAGTCAGATGCTGGGGTGCATTGCCAGGGGAATCACTTCTAGGAGAGAGGAAGTCATTCTGCCACTGTACAGGTCACTGGTAAGATCTCACTTGGAGTACTATGTGCAGTTCTGGTGCTTCTATTTAAAGAAGGACACCAAACTACTGGAGGGGGTCCAGTGCTGGGTGACTAAGATGATCCTTGGGCTGGGGACAAACCATATGATGAAAGACTGGGGGAGCTCAACATGTATTCCCTGGAGGATAGAAGGGAGAGAGGGGATATGATGAAGACCTTCAAATACTTAAAGGGCATGAACAGGGTTAGTACTGAGGGCATGTTTAGATTAAAGGGGGAGGGACACAAGGGGACACAGTCTGAAACTGGAGGGTGGAAGATTCAGGAGGGAAATGAGGAGGCACTACTTCATGGAAAGGGTGGTAGTGAGGTGGAGCGCACTGCCGGAGGAGGTGATATCATTGAAATCTGTGGGCAGTTTTAAGAGGGGCTGGGACAGGGTCAAAGATAAGGTCAAAACTAGAGGAAGCTGGGCAAGGGGGAGTCAACAGAAAGGGGTGATAAATCAGATGGACGAGCAAGGGTTGGGGGGGCAGCTGCAGTAAATTAGACTGGGAGCTACGCACTCAAGCAGACTCGGTAGACCATATAGCCTGTATCTGCTGACATTTTTATATGTTTGTATGTCCTGGGATAAGTCTGTAATTCTAAGGCAGGCAAATTGTAAGGACACTGCATGGGCCATGACACTAGATGTGGTGTCATTTGTGTCCACTGCCATATAGGCTGGTACTTTGTGGCATCTATGACTGATCTTGTTGTGTCAGCCATCTCCTGTGCCAAGCCTCCAGTAGCTTTATCGCTCCGTGCCAGAACAGAATTCCATAATGACCTCTGGTATTAGGCCTTGTAAGCTAAATAAGCTGCTTGCCACAGGAGCAGAGAAGCTGACCTGTAAACTTTTTCACCCATACTATCCAGTTTCCTGGAATCTTTGTAAGGAAGTTGGGATGAAAGAGGCACTTTTGCCTTATCACAGGCGGCAGTATGGACCACTCCTTCATGATCAGGGTGGGAGTGCAGGTACTCAGCAGCCTGTTTGTCCTCCTGGTATTTTCTTCTCAATTTTCGTGTCAATGCCTGCAGCTGAGATTGGTGCTGACATTACTGTGAAAGTGACTTTCTTGAGGGATTTGTGAATAGGCAGCATTAACCTCCTTTGTAGGCCTAAGCCCAGGATATCCATAATGTTGACCTCCTCGTCATCCTCCTCAGTCTCACGGGATGCGATGTTGAGAGTGTTTACCATATGCCTTACAAAGATATAATGTGAAGTATAGTCCACTGAAGGCCTGGGAGGAAAGCCAAATTCCTGTTCAGGAGAATCGTCTAGTTCTATGTGTTCTCCCTTCTCCTCATCATAGCAAATTTTCCATCTCCTCATCCACAGGCACTGGGAACAGAACCTCAGCCTGGAGAGGGAGTGCATAACTGTAAATGTCCCCACTGCTTGGAATACCGGAGAAATTATCAAGTCCTCTAATGAGGGCTCCTTTCCTCCTTCAGGAATAGGGACAGCAACATGTTTTTGGTCCGTCCTTAGCAGGTGCCGCCTCCAGTGTCTGCTCAGAGGCTCCTTTTTATTTTGTGCATTCAGGGTTCCCCCTTTTGGACACCCTGAGTTCCGAACCATTTTTAGCAGCTTTATCTTTCTTTTCTGTCCCCTCTGACAGGGACTGCTACTTACTCTAAGGGGTTGGACCCTCACTTGAGCCGTCTGGTGACAATGAGGCAGACTGAGAAACCATAAGGACATTCTAAATCTTTTTAGCCCTTTTCTTTTGTGTTTTTGTGGTCTGGACCCAATCACTTTAAACACAGTTCATGACAGTCTGCCTTTGACAAGAGCTGAAAACAAACTGCACAACTTATAAAGCCTGTAGGTCCTGTCTTCTTTTTAGGTCTGTCAGTCATGCCAAACACTGATGACCCCTGAAAAAGCATTTCCGGGTCACAAGAGGAAACTGAAAATGCAGTCTGCCCAATAAACATTAAAAAGGACTTTTAAATAATAAATGCAGTTTGATTCCTCGAGTAAAATAACTGCGATTTAAAATTAACCTCAAAGAGGGTCCAATAAAAAGACAGAACAGAAAAATCGTCTTGTTTCCCAAGAACGTGGAACCAAAACTAACCGAACGTAAAACTGCTAAAACGGGTATAAAAAGGCAGTAAATGATTAGTTTTAAATATTTTAAATAGCAGTTCCTTTAGAGAGGGAACCGTGCTGAAAACGGCCTTCTCCAGTTCCTGGTAACTGCCAGGAACCAGAGAAAAACAGTAAAAAATACAAATATAGAAAATAACACCCTAACTAACGCAGAGCATCGAATTCTAAAATAAAATATATAGAGAATAAAGTATGGGAAGGTGTGTATAATGCGACTGTACACACACCTGAGTTGTGGGATGCTACATGAACCCTATGGGTGAAGCCCAAGACGTTTATGAAATGCATCCCACAATAAGGTGTGTGCAAACCTAGTTTTACATTAATTATTCTTATTTTATTTTATATAACTGCTGGGAAGTGTTTTCTCGCTACAGCAGTTATATAAAATAAAAATACATCAGTGTTCAACCGCGGTCTGGTTGGCTTGAAGTGCGGTCCCATCCACTGTCCGCAGCTGCTGAAAACTTGCCTTTTTTCTTTCTTTTTTAAAAAATGTTTAAGGAGCACCTGTGGAAGGATTGGTGAAGTTGAAGGACGAGAGGTGACCTGGCAAGTTCTTTTTTTTATTTATTTACTTACCACCGAGTGTTACTGGTGGCGGAATAGAGAGCAGTGCTTCGGGGAAGAGTAGAGGCTGGCACATGTGTGGAGTGAGGGGAAACCCAGCGCGTGTTCGCCATTATAACCCACGAGTTATAATGGCGAATTATAACTGTGTTTCCCTATGAGAGAAAACACTCCCCAGTTATTATATAGAGAATAATATATGGGATGACGTGTGTAATGAGATTTTACACACACCCGAGTTTTGGGATGCTACATAAACCCCAAAGAGCGAAGCCCGAGGGGTTTATGAAAAGGACCCCACAACGAGGGTGTGTGTAAAAATCGAGTCTGACACACATCACCCCATATTTTATTTTTTATAATTGCTGGGGTCCCGTTTTTTCGTCTGAGCAATTATATAAAATATGGTGAGAGGCAGTGACAAGAAGGGGACGAGCAGTATCTGTAAGGCGGTTCCATGACGACGGCGATCCGGCAGTGAGGGTGCTGAACATCTCATTTTTTAAATTAAAATTGGTCAGTTTTCGGCAGTAGCCTGCCAAAGAGCTGGAGCATAAGAGAGATGGAGCCAAGGAGAAGGTACAGACAGTAGCAGAGCAGCAGCGGTGAATAAAAATGGACGAGAGCGTTAGGCACAACAGAATGGCCCCTGAATGAGCCCAGCTGCCCTTTACTATGCCAGCATAAAAGTACATGCAGTCTGTCTCGCCGACCTGTTTAACAAAAATAAAAAAAAAAAAAGAAAGAGAAGTAAATACAGGTTACTCACCTGTAGCAGGAGTTCTAGGAATGGTATATGTTGTTCATCCACACTGTCTGGCAGGTATCCTTGCTGCTTTAAATCTTGCCGGAAGGTCTTCAAGCTGGCTCCTCCCACCCACCCGGGTGGTAAAACTCTCGGCTCCGCCCCATGACGCCAGATCTGGCCCGCTGGAAGCTCGGTAGTGAACAAGCCGGAGGTCGGGTGGTTTGTGGATGAACAACATATACCATTCCCTAGAACTCCTGTTACAGGTGAGTAACCTGTATTTCTAGGGACATGGATATGTTGTTCATCCACACTGTCTGGCACACTCCTAGCAGTTCTCCGGGAGGAGGGAGGCAAGGCGCACACCCCCTACTTAGGGAATAGAGACCGAGGCCCCAAAACCAGCATCCCGGCGTGACTCAAGGCCGATGTGGTAATGGGTGATGAAGGTGTGCGGACTTCAGGTAGCAGCCCTGCAGATTTCTGGATAGGGACGTCCCTGAAGCAGCCACCGATGCAGCAGTATGGCGGGTAGAATGAGCTCTTATCCCTCTGGGAGGCTCCATGCCCGCCAACTTATAGCAGAGATCTATGCAGGAGGTGACCCACCTGCCTATCGTCCACTTGGCTGCAGGTCTGCCAGGTGCGGCTTCAGCGTAGGTGACAAACAGCTGGTGAACCTCTCCCCGAATTTCAGCCGTGTGCTCCTTATAGTAAGCGAGCGCCCTTCTAAGGTCCAGAGTATGGAGCCTATATTCGGCCTCCGAGGTGTGATTGGGGTATAACACCGCGAGTCAACACCTGTTATAGGTGAAACTCCGACACCACCTTCGAAGGAATTCTCGGTGGGTGCGCAGGACAAACTTGTGCCTGTGGAAGACCAGGTAAGGAGACTCTGATGCAGAGCGCCTGGAGCCTCCCATCCTTCTGGCTGACGGATAGCCACCAAGAAGGTGGTCTTCCACGACAGGTGAGAGAGTTCACACCTGTGCATGTCTGGTTGGCTTGCCCATGAGCTTTGCCAGTACCAGCAGTAGATCCCACGGAGGTGGAGGTTTTCGTCGAGGGAAATGTGATCAAGTCCTTTGAAAAAGCGCCAGACCACCTTCTCCTGCGCCACTGACTGCTTCCCGGCCCGCACCCAGTAAGCAGAGATGGCTGCCAGGTGCACCTTAAGGGTCGTCGACCTAAGCCCTTGCTGAGAAAGGGACCAAAGGTAGTCCAATATGCTCACCAAGGAACAGGAAGAAGGGTCCAGGCCCTTGCCCTGACACCAAATGGAAAATCTTTTCCATTTGAAGGCATAGCATTTTCTGGTCGAATCCTTACAGGACGCCTCAACTACGTTGAGGACCTCGTCGGAAAGACCCAAGGCCTGGAACTCTAGCCGCTCAGGAACCAGGCCGTCAGGTGCAGGGATTGAAGGTCCAGATGGAATACCTTCCCCTGATTGACTGAGAGCAGGTCCGGGCGAGCTGGAAGCTGCCTCGGGAGCCTGGAGCTGAGGCTGAGGAGATCTGGGTACCAGTACTGGCGGGGCCAGTCTGGGGCTATCAGAATCACCTGCACCTTGTCCCTCCTTGCTTTCAGCAGCACCTTGTGCATCAAGGGGAATGGGGGAAAGGTGTAGAAGAGGCCCGGGGTCCACAGCCTCGAGAAGGCATCCCCCTGCAGCGATCCCTGCTGAGGGGGGCGGGCATGGAACAGCCTCAGCTTCGCATTCTCCCTGGAGGCAAACAGGTCCACCTGAGGTTTGCCCCAATGGGAGAATAGATCTTGTACTACCTCCGGCAGGAGAGACCACTCATGGGACGCAGCCCCTATCCGGCTTAGGGCATCGGCCAGGGTGTTGGAGGCTCCTGCCACATGAATGGTTAGGAGATCCGCCTCCAGGCTGTGCACGAGTGACCAGATGCGGAGAGCTCTTGCATAGAAGCATGGAGCGCTGGCCCCGCCTTGGCGTTTAGACAGTACATGGTCGTGGTGTTGTCTGTCTGACCCGGACCACTTGACCTCAAGAAACGGAGCAAAGGCGGTGAGAGCTAGGGCGGACCGCCGGAGCTCCAGCAGGTTGATGTGGCATCGACTCCCTCGGGACCAGAGGCCATGCGCCGGTGTTCCCCAGATGGCACCCCAACCCATCAGAGAGGCATCAGTCGATAGAGAGACTGTCGGCTCAGGGCGGACAAACGGGATGCCCTCCTGCAGATGAACTGAACGGTCCACCACTGGAGAGCTGCCCACATCCCCTGGGTCACCGCCACTAGCTGGTCCAATGGATCGCAGCGTTGGGACCACTGGCTGGCCAGCCCTCACTGAAGGGGCGATGTTCCAGCGGCCCAACGGACCACGCTGGCACAAGCTGCCATGAGACCCAGGAAGCGCAGGAAGTCCCGGCAGGATGCAATTGCCCAACCAGAAATGATTGGGCAAAGGAGGAAAGAACCCTCGACCCTCACCGGCCGGGAGCCATGCCCTGGCTCCAAGAGAGCCGAGCTCTGCCCCGATGAAAAGAATCACCTGCTTCGCTCGAGTTCGACTTGGCCTCGCTGATGAGGAGGCCGACCTGAGAGCAAACCTGAGGCCAGATCTCTGACCGCCCATCTCCTGTCTGGAGGGGCTGCTATCAGCCAATCGCCCAGGTAAGGGTAAACCTGACCCTCAAGCGCCGGAGGAATGCTGTCACCACTGCCATGCATTTGGTGAAGACCCTGGAAGCTGGAGATAAGCCAAGGGCATGGCTTGAACTCAAAAAGGATCCCTCCGCTCGAAAGCAAAGGAACCTCTGATGTGATGGACGGATAGGGACGTGAAAGAACGCGTCCTGCAGGTCCAGAGAGCAGAACCACACGCCGTGTTCCAAGGATGGTATTATCTGAGCCAGAGTGACCATCCTGAAGGTTCGAGACCTTAGGAACTTGTTTAGGTCGTGTAGGTCGAGGATGGGGCGCCAGCCCCCCGTCCGTTTCGGAACCAGGAAGTACCTGTACACGAACCCCGGGCTTGAGGGGGGTCCGCCACCTCTCTTATCACCTCCTTCTCAAGGAGGAGAGCGATGTTGGACTCAGCAAGCTGACAGCGAGGCTTCGGACCCCGAGGCCCCCCGAGGTGAGACGGCTCTGAAGGGTGGGGCCTGCTCGAACTCCAGAGGCAGGCCCTTTCAAACCACCTCAACACCCACCGTCTGTGGTGATACAACGGACCAGGCGGAGAAAGTGGCGGAGCCGCCCCACGGGGGCACCTGGGGTGAGGCGACGGGGTTGGGGGCGACACCCCTCAACCCGTCACTGGGCAGGCTTGGAGGAAGGACCGGCCGAGGGACCTCCAGGGCCTTTACCTCCCTGCTTCCTGGAGGAGGAAGCCGCGGCTTGGGTTTGGGACGCCAAGCGCAAGCCTGCTGGCCCTGATGCTGCTGGGCCGGACGTGTCGCAGGCGCGGATGGACGAAAGGGCTTGGGTTGCGGTCTGCGGCCCTTGTCCCTCTGAGCGGATGAGACCGAGTCCAAAGTGGCATTGGACTTTTCGATCCTCTGGAGGTGGCCTTCCACTCCAGGGCCGAAGAGGTCGGTCCTCAGGAAGGGACATCCGCCAATTTGTGCTGGGTATCCACTGTGAAAGTGGATATCCTCAGCCATGCCCGGTGGCGCATAGCCACTGCGGCCGTGACTGACCTGGCACATGAGTCTCCAATGTCCAGAGCAGTCTGAAGTTGCTGCTTGGTCACCGCCCTGCCCTGGTCCCGCACCTGCCTAACCGTGGTCTGCAGGTCAGCCAGGAGATGAGGGACTACCTCGTCCAGGGAGCCCAACAGGGCATGGGAGAAATGTGCCATAAGCACGGCCGAGCTGGCCTGGCGAAGGCCAAGGGAGGACGCAGCGTAGACTTTTCGCCCGGCATAGTCCAATTTCTTGACCCTTGTCGGGAGGTTTGTCCGACGCCCCGAGCTTTCCGCACGCCGGAAAACGCTGTCGGTAACTAACCCCCCGGCTGAGGGATGTTCCGAGAAACCAAACAGGGAACCGGTAGGGACCGCATACTTCCTGGCCATCCTGGCCAAAGGCGCAGGGCAGGAAGCAGGGCGCTGCCAGAGCTCCAAGGCCGGGCCCACAATGACCTCGGCCACAGGAAAGTCCTCCGTAGGGGAATCCCCTCGGTCCAATATCTCCATGACGGGATACTTGGCCCGCTTGGATATGGGCTCGAGCTGCATCCCGGTGGACTCCAAGATGAGCCTGAGCAAACCCAGGAAGGATGAAGGGCTGTCGCCCAGCGACTGACCTCCAGAGGACTCCAAGTCCACCGCCTGGAGAAGAGGGAGGAATCGCTGTCGGACCAGAAGAGTCCGCAAAGAGCTGCCTCGGCCTGAGCCACCCTCCACCGCCGAGGGCGATCGGGAGTGAGGGTGACAGACAGCCTATGGGGCAGACCCTGAGCCGACCGAGAGTTCTTGGTCGGAGCCCCAAACAGCGGCTGTGGAGGCGGAGGTTCCACCAGAATTGGTGGAGCAGCTGGTTTTGGCCGAACAACCGGCCTGGGAACAGGCTCCTCGGGTAAGACGAGGGGTTGTTTCGGCCGCTCCAGTGACAGCCACTTAATGGCCGGGGAAGGCGACGGCGCCGGCTTGTTCCCAGTCAGAAGGAGCTGTTGCCACATGAGGTCCTCTTCGATCATCGACGCAACTTACGTCAAGCCTCCCCTCATCCGAGGAGGGAGGACGAGCGGCGTAGCGCTGCTTGCCGCTGGGTGCCAAGACCGCCTATGACGCGGGATCGGCTGGACCGCCGAAGAAGTCCGAGACCGAGACCGAGAACCTCGGCCTTTCCGAGGACGCAGCGGAGGGGACAGGTGGAACCGGCCCTCCCTGCTCGGAGGGATCACCCGAGGGCTCCGAACCGGAGGCACTGGCAAGCCCATCGGATCTCAACTCCCACCGGAGAAACCGTGAGAGGGATTCGGTCCGGTCGACACCCGTCCCAACGAGTCAAGAAAGATCTCGATCATGCTCAACGGGAGTCTCGTCAACTGACCTGACGGGACACCGTGAGACCAGTGGCCAAGCTGAACGCGATCAACCGCGTCGATGGTCGACAACTGGGGAGAGGGACCTTTCCCACTCCCAAGAGCATCGACGGAGGGACTTACCTTGTCTTTCTTCTTGGACCGAGAAGAAGGTCCAGCAGACGCTGGTCCTCTCCTCTAGTGAGAGGGACAGACAAAGCTCCTTAAAGGAAGCTGTGTAAGAGGAACCCAGGGACAGCGGATAAATGCCGCGTCGAGGAAGATGCAGCTCGCGTCCGCTTCCTCTTCGAGGGGCTATCATCTGTCTAGCTGATCCGCCGAGCCCGCCATCAAGGAAACCGCCGACCGGCCTCTTTTGACTTCACCGAGGAAAACGCTCGACGCCCAGTTGTAAACGGGCAGCAATTTCCTCGAGGATGTAGGCTGAGAAGGAAGAGCACAGGTCGCAAGCTTCCGCGGGTCGTGCTCAAGGCCTAAACAGTAGACACACGTGGAGTGCGGATCCGCCCGAGACATCTTTCTGCCCGCAAGGGCACCTCCAAACCGGAGTCGATTGGTCCATCGCAGTCATGAGGGATAGAAGACCAAGTCTATAAATGCAAAACTTTTAAATTGGAAAACCAAAGAATTAGGAACTAGTCTATACGCAGAGCGTTAAGGAGAGAACCTGAGCTTCCAAGCGGTAAGGAAGATCTGGCGTCATGTGTCGGAGCCGAGTGTTTTACCACCCGGGTGGGTGGGAGGAGCCAGCTTGAAGACCTTCCGGCAAGATTTAAAGCGGCAAGGATACCTGCCAGACAGTGTGGATGAACAACATACCCATGTCCCTAGAAATTCATTTACAGCCCCAGACAGTGCGAAAAAGAAAAGCTCCGAAGAAGTGGAGCTGCTGTTGTTTGTGCTTTTCCCATAGTAAAAGTGGCGCGTTTGCCATTATAACCAGCCCAGCTGGTTATAACGGCAAATTATAACCGGCTTTTACTATGGGAAAAAACGTGAACCAGTAATTATATAGAAATAAAACCATAAACCAGACAGAAGTGTAGAGGAAACTTTGGAGCGACTCAGGTGGATAAATAAATCTGACAGAGTGCAGGGCTGAGCAGGACGACACAGAGCAGAGTTTGAATGTAGTTCCAAATTCCATAAATTCTAAAGCTTTGGGGCTGCTCAATGCAGTAGAATGATAGCTGTTCTTAAACGCATATGAGGGATTCCTGGAGTTTGAAAGTCATGTTATGGGAATTAACTCTCATACTCAACAGAATTAAAAACCGGGCAGTATAGGAAAAGACTCATGGTGCAAAGAGAACACAGTCTGCCTAAGACTTAAGATTCCAACAGACTTAAAAGAAAACAGTTGAGATTAATTCAGCTTGACTATTAAAGGACACTTAATGTGACCTTCAGAGATGGGAAAAAAAAAATGAAAATTATATACTCACCGTAATTCTTGATCTTCCAGAATATGTTCACCATTTATTAACACTTACGGGTCTGTACTACAGGCACTAGGACCCCACGGAAGCAAAGTGTTTTGCAGTCTACAGCTCAGGGGACCAACATCAGTACTGTGCCCCCCAGGTAGTATACTACGCTATGCATGTGGAATGGCCAGTAACCAGTGCTGGCCCTCTACCCTTCTCGGTTCTGTTTGCCAGGAGAGAAAGTAGTGGAAGAGGAAAAAAAAAAAGAGAAAGGAACTTAAGGGTTATAGCCCAAAGGGATAGGAAAAGGATATAGGATATAAAATCATTAAAACAATAAAACCCGACTACCAGCTTAGAGAAAACTAAGGTGTGGGCCTAAGGGGCACAATGGCAGTGGGTAAAAAAAAAACAGCCACAGCCTACAGGTTACCTGGACAGAAAGGTGGAGCAGGGCAACAGCCCCAGTATGCATCTCTGGATAAACATGAGAGGCCAAATAAATTTCCTTAGAAAAGGTTTTCAAAAAGAAAGGCCTTGCACAAGCAGTACAAGGATACAACAGGTTGGAAGAGACAGAATAAGGACAGAGATATCCCCTTGCCACCCCTAAGAAAAGAGAGAGAGAAAAGGGCAAAGGAACAATGGAATCTGTGTTATGTCCGCCCCTCCAGGTTAAGGCTGTTGGCACTCACAGGAAGCTGGCTACCACTGGTGGAGCTTCAGCAAGCAAGGAAGACAGTGCTAGGCTGTCTATGCCCAAAAGGTTTGAAGAGCAGTAGCTGAGCTCACCCAGGTTTAAAGGGTATCAAGCCTTGAATGACAGAAAAGACCTAAAAAGGAGGAAGTGGATAAAGGGAAAGAAAGGAGGGACTGAAAATTATCTCAAGAAAAAACATTTTTCTCACTCCTCTTTTTTGGGGGGGGAGGAGACAGATAGGGACCCCAAAATCATTCTCCATTTAGCACTTTTTTTTGAAGAAAAAAAAAGAGGGACCCTTGACAAAAGAGCAGTGGCACCCCCATGAAAACTGTAACAAAGTGGCAAGAGGATGAGGAGAAAAAGAAAGACACAGGATGAGCTGCCCAGAGGCCCTGGCTTCCCAAGTGAGCAGGAGATGGTGGGAAGCATGTGAATAAACGGTGAAGATACCCTGGAAGATCAAGAATTACTGTGAGTATGTAATTTTCATATCTTCCAAAAATCAAGTTTCACTATTTAGTCCAACTCATGGGTCAGAGTACCAAGCTTTCCACCCAAAAGGATGTAGCTGGCTCAGCCTGAAGGAAATGGTTGTTCCCTCAGCCCTCTGTGGGGGATAATCACAGGAGGGAAGGGACTCTCGCGGTTCTGACGGGACCTGAGACTGGTCAGGTGCAGGCAGAGGCTCCCATGGCCTGGGAGCAGAAAGGTACCCCAACAACTGAAGCCTGACCCTGTGGAAGAAAAAATGAGTCCCTTGTAGTGCGAGTTGAGCATCCTATGCCAGGCCAGGGGTGCAAGTAAGGAAAGTCAGAGCCTTGCCGTCCACCGAATGCAAACTGTGGTTCCCACCAGCCTGGAAGCTCTTCATCAATTAACTTTACTGAATTTAATATACAATCAGATCTCCTGTCACAATAATATTCATCATATCAATAAGTATATCAGAACATAGCCAGTTTTTAAAGTGTCAACAAGAAATACAACTATACATGAAAACAGTCTGCAATTAACTTCACTTACTGCTAATGACTACCAAACAATAACGTCTAATTGACATAAACAGTTAAAGAAGTTAAGATGTTAAACAGCAACAGTACTCTACAGTCACAATAAAAGTATTTCTCATACATAACAATTACCCCTTATTTCACAGCTAGAAGAATGATAACGCAATGAACTGTCGTAAACAGAATAAAAACAATAGAAAACAAGATATGAAAAAAACTTAGGAGAGACCAATACAGAACAAAACCAAATGAAGTTAAAAGAGCAAAAAGGCAGTTAGCTACAATGGCTTGTCTTGACCACAAGTAATACTAGTGAAGATCTAAACTTGCACCATACCATTGGAGAAAAACTATATGCTGTTTCCCATTAAGAGTTCAAGCATTTTTATGGAATCAATTATCATATTATCTCTTGCAAACCCTCCTCTTTACCTTCTTGGTATTTTAAATTGTGGAATAAACTTATTTCTCGATTTATATTGGGGGCATCGCCCAGAATTGGGTTTTCTTTATTACAGTCTCTGCCCCAAAAAGCAGACTTAGTCTTTCTAACCTTCTAAGTTATGCTAAGGCCAGCCAGCTGTGCATGATTTACGGTATATATGACTCCATCCTCAATTAAATCCATCTTGGAAGCAGTTGGAGTTTGTCTTTGAATGAGTTATACAATATTGCTTTCCTTCTTTTTTCCTCTAATTCTCATCACCCATGTTTAAGCAGATTTCACCTCTTTTACAGCCGACACTCTTTCCGTGCAGTTTAAATAGCAGGAGCTTCCTCAGCTACTGTTAGTCTTTAATTTTTGCAGAATATTGGCCTCAGATGAGGAATTCTTCCCATCCCAGACAGACCAGACCTTTGCCAGGTGGCATAGGTTAGGGTCTTGCATATAGATTCCACTTCTTAGATTCAAATGGTGTGGTCTCCTTTGAATACCTACAGACAAAATATGAGTTAACTGGGCGTGAACACTTGTTTCTTGCAGATCAGGATGCTTCTGCTTCATACAATGAAATATTGCACACATTTCCCTGACCCATCCCTTTGCTTTTCAGCTTGCTGACTGGGGTGATCCCAGGGTATGACATGGGCCCATCTGATTGGCAATTTCTACTGAGCATTGCAGGAGTTATTGGGAGATTCGACCAGCAGTATACTGAATAAATGGAATGAGGAACCGGCCATGTCTGTCTCTTATGAAACATGGCTGCAGTATGTCCTGCTGCCTTGAAAGTAACTTCATCAATGAGATGGAGAGATTTTGCATCGAAGTGCAGGTACAGACAGCGTTGAAGCAAGAAGAGCAGCACTCACCCTATTAATGAAAATGGTCCATACTGCAGTTTTGTGAATGTTACCAAACCTCTTTATTTCTGTCCACAACTGCTGCAACACACAAACACAGCTCCCATCAAGATGGCAGTTCACAAGCTCCACAAATGCTGAAAACCAGACCAAACGTCTTGCACCAATCACATGGTTCTTCATCAGAGGTCTATAGGTATTTCAGGATCCCAGTGGTCTTGGCAGATTTCTTCCTGCCTGAATATGGAATGTGCTGGTGTCAGTGTGGCCAGGAAATGGCCAACCCTGGTATTTCAGCCTTTTTAAAAGAAACTGGCACAACTATCCCTTTCAGAGGCACTGATATGTGCATTGATGGTTCTTCTATCTAGCCCTCCTCCAGGGCACCCTAGCAAGGCCAAAACTCTTGCCGCCCCCCAACAGAAGCCTGGAGGGCAATAGTAACAGAAATATATCTTATGGAGCATCTAACAGCCTCCATGCATTACCATCTGGAATAACGTCAGACCAGATGGCAAAGCTGGATGTGACACCTGCTGGAATCAGATCCAGAATTTGTGCCGTGAACTGGACTTGCAAGCCCATTGGGTTGCCCTTGGTGTTCTAGGACTCCTCCTGTAAATTTCACTTTAAAGAAAGTGGACCGTTAAAGGAGAACTGCGCTGAACATGAAAGCTATTTTTCCCTAGTAGAAGCTGTCTTTAAATAATGGTTTAAATTTAGTTACTGTTCCATCTGTAGTTGCCTATTACTAATAGGCAAGTATAGATGGAACAGTAACTGAATTAACTGAATTAGTAACATAAGTGGTCATGTCAGGTTTACACCCTGCTAAGTGCCATTTTAGAACTGTGTGATGTAGTTTATGTCTCTTTCAAGCAGAGTGCTATATGAGAACATGGATGCATCTTATCAACAATGGCTGAGAAGACACCAGAGTGTAAATCAGAAACATCCCCTAGGATAGGAAACCAGCATTTAGAGATGGAACAGTAGCAAATGGTAACTAGTAATTTAAAAGTCAGTTTCTGCACAGAGTAATGACTTACAGGTTCAGTGCAGTTCTCCTTTAACATAGGTACAACACTGTTCTTTGCAGTGTCAATGATGCAATGTGTAGCTGAACTTCTGTCTGTATGTGGATATTAAGTTTCAAGTGTACTAACTGAATTTTGAGAATGGTATTTCCATACTAATTTGTAAACATGTCTCACTAAAAAAAAAATTATGTTAAAAAAAAAAATGAGTGTAACCCCTAGATGGCGCTATCCCAGGGGCTACTACCCCTGCCTGATTTGCCACGAACAGGTTGAGGGGCCTGGATCCAATGGCGGGTGCCTCCACCCAGAGGTCAGGGTTTGCAATAGTTAAACTAACTTGGTCACAGCCCTCTGGGACACTGCAACCCCCCTTTCTTCCCACTAGTGGCCCACACAATATATCAGAATTACCTTCACAGTATACACTTACCCCCAGGTCTGGTTCCGGCACTGGGACCTCCTGTGAAATGAGATACAGTGTAACAATCACAGTACAGTACTTTAACATAGACAAATACCTCAGGCAGTATAACTTTGCTGAAACAAGCAGCTCTGATTTATTTAGGGGGATATAACAAGGACGGAAATCAGGTTAATTAGCTTATCACTCTAATAATCTACCTATGGCTCTGTGCACAGGCCTATCCCTATCAGTTACTGTCCCTGGGTACCCAAGCCCTAGTGGCTAGTCCAAACCGTGGCAGCTGGTAGGTGCCCTTTCACACAGAGAAAAGGAAAATTAAACAGTCAGCAGTACAGTAATTCCATTTGGATTTAATGTGGCAATTCAACAGGGAGCGACCCTGAATTAGTACTCACGACCTCCAAATAAGATAGGGTCCTTCAATATCAGCAGGGCTACTCTTGAGCTCAAAGAGACTCTTCACACATTTATATGGTAAAAAAGAGAGTACTATACCAGGCAGGCTGCTTCTCTATCCCGATCCAATTACTGCACAATACCGGGAGAACACACAGCAGATTCAGTTCCTGACAGACCGAGTGCAATTCAATAATTTCTCCAGTCTTCTACAGGGTGAGCCTGGTTTCTACTCTTCAGAGATCATTTGATTCTTTTCACAGGACGGATTCAGTCCTAACAAGCAGTTACACAAGCTGCAGACCGGAACTCTGGCCTTACACCGTTTTTGACTAAAACTGCACACTGAAAAGCACAGGGCTCCTTCCTTCTTCACTGCCAAAGCTCAACTGAAACTCCAACCGACAAAACCGGCACTTCCTTTGAGTTCCTCCCAGTTCTTGACTGGATTGGCTGTCACTCACAATAGACTGCTGCTGTTGGTCCAAAAAGGCACTGAAGTCTAAACTACATCTCCCAGAGTCACTGCCCATACAATCCTCTTGTGGCTGGCTCAGATTATGAGTCCAAGTTCTGATTCGTCCAAGGCACCATTTTAGAGCTAGCTTACCCCACACTGATTGGTCCAGTTCAGCAGTTCAAAACTAGAATGGGGAACTAGCAGACACATTTCTGACTGCAAAGAAAGCAGGTTAGACAAACTGTAATTTCATTATTACTCTAAATAATTTCTGGCAAACAGTTACATCTTTCAGATAGGTTCCTTTGCACTCTAGTGACTGCAAAATGAAGTGAATTGGCAGCAGCTCGAGTGGTACTCAGAGAAGCACACAGTCCCCCCATACAAACTAATTATGTCTGCAAGCAGACAGCTCTTAAAGAGACAGTACCAGAGGCTCTAAAAACACTCACTGATAAATGGCTTAAATGCCAAACACCATTCAGGCTTGGAGCATTCAAGCAAGCTCCTGGAAGTCTTTTGGGAACCCCCATTTGCAGGGGGGTTACATGAGCTTATCCCAATACCAGCGCCATTGTTTTACTTTATTTTTATCCACAGATTAGACATCACTCATATTTCCAAAGCATAAGGAATGGAGCCAAATTTGTAAATTGGCCACAATAAGGAAGGCAGCCAGCATGATGTGCAAAGTTTTATTGGGTAATGACAATATTGTTTCTCCCTCACAAGCGTCAAAAGAGAGGAGGAGTTCTTGTCCATGGAGGAATGGGTGAATGCCTGGAGAAATGCATACAGATGCAGCATAAAGATACAAGGTAGGACAATACAGGTCAAACTTCTTCATAGTTCTCAATATTCCCTAAAAAAATTTAACTATTTATCAGAATGTTGGAGATGCAGAAAAAAAAGCATGCTAGTTTTTTACATATGCTTTGTGACTGTAACACGCATTGTAGAGATCTGGTTCCAAGCAGACCAGGTTAGTGAAACAATTACTAAGAAAAAAATATATTTTTTTACATATGTTTTTTATCTTAGGGATTGATTCTGATATCCAACACTTAAATACCCCCAAGAAAACATGGATTTTAGCTGATGCCCTTCCATTAACTAGACTTGTTTTATCAAACTGGAAGTCTCTCTCTCACCCCCTTCTTTCAAAGAGCGGTATGATAATCTAAGTACAGTAACTAACAATGACAGAATTGCTTCTAACATCAGGGATTCATCAATATGACTAACTCTAGCAGTCAGACTCCTGTGTTGAACTTCCTTGGAAATGAATGGAATTTATGCAAATGATGGAACATCTGTTGGCTCGTGCCACTATTCAAACTGCTGCCCTTACCAACTGCTGCATTCTATAATGCTCTGATTTCTTTCTCCACCTGCCTAGCTAGATGCCTCTGAGACTGCTTCTCAGCGAGACCTTCAAAAACATATTTTCACCTTTTATAAGTAAACATTTTATTATCTTTCATATCTGCTGCCTTTATTTGAATTTATAGTTAATGCTAGTTTCAGTTACTTTTTAGTAAGTTTTACCTCAGTTTTGCTGTTTCTCATCGTTTTCTTGAAACCGTTGAGAAACCGGTGGAACAGGTTGTTTTAATAGTGTTATTTTAAGAATTTTTGCATTATAAAGCTTAGGTTGTGTTCCGACTGCGTTAGAAGCAGTTTCTATTTCATTATAATTTTAGCGGTCTTTTCCTCGGTTCGGGAACTGACCGCATTAATTTACCGCTAATATTGTACGGACTTGAGTCTTATTATATATATTTTGGATTTTTTTTTTTAACTCAGCTTTATTGGGTACATCATCACCAGAACAAAGTATCATAACACAAGTGAATTTCAGTGAGATTATCTAAATATCCCATTCTACTATGCCCCCTGGTGGCAATTAACAACATAGGTATAAGGCATTTTTTTACAAATGGTGTAAACCCATGAGGCAGTAACATGCCTCCACCATTTGCTGTGCATTAAGATTTCTCCTTTCCATTTCTCCCTAAAGTTAAAGTAGGGGAAAGAGGTGCAACTAGACGGAGTGTAAGCCAGACTGAGGTAACAGAAACAGTGCAGACCCATCTCCTCTGCATAGCACTACCACTGATCAGATCTGTCTACTGCTAGCTTAACATCGGAGGATGAGTACCCCAAACCCAGAAATTAATTATTAGACACATTGGCTGGCTTTAGTGAACTCAACTCGGCCCTATGGGTGCACTGTTAAGGTTTTGCCTCTTCCCAATATATCTTTTAGGTGTTTTTTTTGTTTTGTTTTTTTAATCAGCCACACTTCCAATCCCTGCCACCACTGCACATGTGTGTCCTGTTGCAACCCGAGTCTGGCCATCATGGCTTCCACGGAGAGCACCGCTTTCACCCTACCTATCCATTCTTGCAAGGTGGGTGGTTCTGATTTAAGCCATTTAGCTGATACACATTTTAGTCCCACCACCAGAAGCAGCAGCACTATCCTTCGGGAATCTCCTCTTAGGCCTAGTGCTGTTGGGGTTCCCAGGATCCACTCCTCAAAATTTAGGGGCTTGGAGATACCTGTAATGCTCTGGACAGCTGTCTGAATAGTTTTCCAGAATTCTGATATGCCGGGACAGCCACAAAAAATGTGCCAATGATACCTACTCCTCCACATTTCCTCCAGCAAGCTGGGGAGTTGGCAGGGTTGTAGTGTTGTATAATAGTGGGAACTTGGAAGTATCTAACAAGAATTTTCCCAAATAATTCATGCCACACTGGGGCTGATGTAACTTTCCAGCTGAATTTTAACCTACGGTTCCATTCTGCTTGGTTGATTTCTACTCCCGCCTCTCTCTCTCCCCCAGCCTATTCTATGCATGTGTAGGGATTCTCCTTCTGTCTCCAGCAGCAGCTTGTAAAGGTTCGTTATGTCTCTGGATTTAGCTGATATTGTAACTGTTCCATAGATGAAGTTCTCCCACCTCGAATATGGCCTGGTTAATCCTCCCATATGTCCTGCTGTGTGGATAAAGTGTCTGACCTGCATGAATCTAAAAAAAACTATGAGTTACTCCAGTTAAATTTCTCCTTTGCCCTCTGGAAGAAAATGCAACTCCCATTCTCTATGAATTGTGTAAATATAGTGATCCCCTGTGCTTCCCATCTAGCATAACTTCGGTCCAGGGTGGGGGAAAAAGTCCGGTTCATGTCTGATTAATGATAGGGGTCCGACTCCAAGTGGGGTGGCTGTTAGCTTCCTTACCTTAGAGAGAACATATAAGTCATGTTTCACCCACCTATTTTCTATGAACTTAGAACACTCCAGGGGTGTCTCTGTCAGGGCAAAAGTAAACAAGGGTTTCTCCACTACAAATTAATTCTCCAGGTTATACCATCTAGATGAGGTCCTCTGCTTGGCCCATGACAACACAGGCCTCATTTGAGCCACCAGGTAGTACAATCAAAAGTTGAGTAGAGCCAATCCCCCTGCCTCCCTGGGTAATGATAAATAACTTTGGGCTATCCTCATTTTTTTATGTTGCCAGATGAACTGCTGGACATCCCCCCCAACCCCCGAGTTAATTTGTTCCAGAAAGACAAGGGACGTCTCAGTGGGAGACACTGGAACAAAAACAGGAGGTGGGGTAAGAAGTTCATCTTGATCACTGCTATTCTTCCCACCAAAATAAGGAGGAGGAGTCTCCTTCTCGACAAATCCTGTTTGACCATAACTTGTTATAGTTTATGGAAAAGAGTCTGGAGAGATCTGTGGCAATCTGTATGGCCAGGTATCGAATCTGGCTCCTGGGGGCCCATCAGAAGGGGAAATTGTCCTTAAATCTTTGGGTTACTTTACCATTTAGCACCAACGCCTCCAATTTGGAGCAATTAATTTTAATTTTTGCCAGATATCTCCCCAAAGGTGCGCAGCACTCCAACCAATAAGGGTACTGAGCTCTCAAGGGAAGACAAAAAAATAAGATAGTCATCTGCATAAAGTGAAGTCTTTTGTTCAAGGCTACCCACCATAATGCCTCGGACCTCTGGATTTTGTCTTATTTAAGAGCCAACAGTTCTAAACATAAAGCAAATAATAAGAGTGAGAGGGGGCAGCCCTGTTTGGTGCCTCTAGACAGTGTGAAAAATGAAGAACTGATTCCATTCACTCTCACCAGGGCATTACTGTTCTTATACAGTTGGGAGATGGTGCTCAGAAATTTAGGGCCGAATTTCATTCTCTCCATGGATTCTTTTAAAAACTGCCAATTCACTATCAAATGCTTTTTCTGCATTCATGGAGATGGTTAGTTGATGTTCCTGGGGGCTCCGAGAGGAGATTATATTAAGTAGTCTGCAGATGTTATTGGAGAGATATCTGCTGCAGATAAACCCTGTTTGGTCTTCATGCACCAATGAGGACACTCAGGTCTGAAGCTTGCCGGCCAGCAGTCCAGTGAACAATTTTAGGTCTACTGTATGCTTAGTAGCAAAATAGGCCTAGATGACCCACAGTCCAGTGGATCCTTTCCCTGATTAGGGAGGACCGAGATATGGGCCAACTGCCACAAATCTGAAGTCTCCCTTCCCTCCATTATCTCAAAGCAGACCGGTAGTAACAATGGCAAGAGGAGGTCTGCAAAGGCTTTATAAAATTCCACCAGGAATCCATCTGACACAAGAGATTTTCCATTTGCCGTGTGTGTTAACTGGGACTTCAGCTGTTGCAATGTGACCACGTTGTCCAGCTGGTCTGCTTCTTGTTGTGTTAATTGCTGCACTAATAAACCCTCAAAAAAGGAGGTTACCTTATCACTAAAGTTGGGAATCTGTTCCTGGGCATACAGGGACTCATAATAACTTGCAAACCTCTTAGTTCTTTTTTCAGGGAGGCTGACCTTAGTGTCTCCTCTCCTCCCCTCCAGACTCGCCTCTCAGCTGCAGCACCGTCCGGCTCATTTGCTGCTGCCTCAATGTGGCTGCGAGCAGTTTTCCCGCCCTATTTCCATTTTCATAGTAGTTCTGTCAGATTCTTCTGTAACTAGCCTCTAGCTGGGATGTGAGCAGGGTCTCCAAGATCTTTCTTCTTTCGTTTAACTCTTTCTGAACTGAGGGGTTTATGGATATTTTATGTTGACACTCGAGGTCTGCTATCTCTGATTCTAGTTCCTGCCTCTTTGCTCCCGGTGCTTTTTGGCCTGAGATGCAAAGCTGATTATAGTTCCTCGCAGGACTGCTTTCAGTGCATCCCAGCAAACTGAGTGAGAGGTGTCTTCAACTGGGTTGTGTTGAATGTAAGTTTTAATGGTGGACTGGATGAAGTCTTTGAAATCCTGATTATTAAGTAGACCTACCTTAAATCTCCAATGGGAGTTATGGGTTGAAGGGGCTAATTCTATCACCATCTTCACTGGGGCATGATCTGATAAAAGTGCGTGGCAGTATCTGGCGTGATGTTACCATATGTAACCATTCCTCCGGAAGAAAGAAAAAATCTCTTCTGGTATAGCAACTGTGTCTATCTGAGAAATAAGTAAAATCTCTCTGGCCTCCATTAATCTTTCTCCAGACCTCTGAGAGCCCCATAGTGCCACTTAGTCTGAGTAAAATATTGCCTGCCGCCTCTAGCCTGGTCCCCAGGGTTTCTCCTTGTCTATCTAGTGTTGGTGAAAGAATTGTGTTAAAATCCCCTCCTATAATACACAAATTACCTGTGACTGTAATTACCTCTGTGAAGATTTTTCTAATGAACTGTGAGGCTTCGCCTGCCTCATTAGGTTCGTATATGCACACTATTGTGCAAGGGACGTCCATGATTCTAGCATGCACTACCCACATATCTTACCTCCAAGTCAGTTACCACCGACTCAACCTGTAGGGAACATGTTTTATGTATCAGAATAGCTGTGCCTCTAGAGTGGGGGTGGGCCTGATATGAGGAGGCATATACTGCTCCTACCCATCTGCGGCATAATTTCTTGTGCTCACTATCCGTGAGGTGGGTCTCCTACAATAGAGCAATGTGGGTATTCATTCTCCCTAGTTTCTGGAGAAGTCTGACTCTCTTAACTGGGCTATTTAGCCCTCTGATGTTATAGATTACAATGTTTATACCACCCATTTGTGCACTTCCATACACTTTTCATTCAAAATGTTCCCCTCACCACCCTCCGATGCACCTGCGGGGAATTATCATCGGGGACCTGTAAAGAGAGTGGAGAAAAAGCATAGCTATTAAACAACTCGATAAGTTTAACAAATATAACACAACCGGCCTACGACAACACTGTTGTCATAAGAAAGCACAAACTGGACTTTTTACAGTCCTGGAGCAACTTGGCTCCTTCTATCTGCTTCAAAAGTGCCACATCCCCCTCATCACACTTTGGGCTCCTAATGGTGATGGAAGATGTAGGATTAAATCCTACACCATGTTGCAAGACCCTATCAGTAGGGTCAGCTCGCAACTTATGTGGTGTCCAATGTGTCATGCAACTATTCCTTCCCCCCCACACGAAGTTTCCAGTTTACATGGTGGTGAGACCTAAGGTTCCCGCCAGAGCGGAGACTCTTGACAGCCCCCCAATCAGTTCCCCCAGCCACCCAACCAAATTAACATCCCTTTGACATCATTACATTTTTTATTTATAAATTATATAAGCTGGTAATCCTGGAAGCAACATAATACTAGATATAAGATAGCATAGACTCAGTCAGTATCTATTATCAGAGAAAACAAAAAGGAAGGGTCTTATGTTTAAGTACTGATTCCTCGGCCCTTATGAAAATTCCCCTGATTTTAATTCCCCCCCCCCCATCATGTCCAGGACTATGAGAAAAGAGAAGCTTTTACCAAATTAAGCCCACCCATCTATAACCTTGTGACATTTGCCCCATAAATGTTCAGGTGTTGTAATTAGTCTCTTCCATTATATCCTCTGCTCCTCCCTTAGAAGGGATGCGTGCATTTCCTCCCAGTGACTGTTGGGGTTTTGAGGTGTCATCTCGATCCCTTTTCTGTGCTCTGGTGTGTTCCTAATTTAGTCCATGGGCTAGAGTCTAAGTGTCCTATGGAACCGCCAGGCCTGCCGCTGCTGTTAAAGGCACCACCTACTGCTTGCCACTGTTGTTTCTCCAGATCTTTAATAAGGGAGGGGTTGACTAAGTCGTCTAGGGAGGCCAGATACTTTTTTGCCTCAGGAACTGTATCAAAGATCCTTACTTCTCTATCCGAGGTAATCCTAAGTTTTGCTGGGAAGTCCACCCGAGCTTTAAGGCCCTTGTTGTGGAGCGCTTTCATTATTGGGAACCATAACTTCCTTCTTGCCATCGTACTTGAGGCACAATCTGGTTCAATGAAAAGCCTGGTATCCCCAAAAATAATCTCCTTCATTGACCATGCTTTACGAAGAATCTGCTCCTTGGTGCAAAAGTCCAGGAATGCAATAATCAGAGAGCACAGTCTGGCCTTTGGGTCTTTAGGTGGGGCCATCAGCGCTCGCGGTGTGCTCTAATTATATTCAGTAGCATGTCCTTAAGCACCTCCTTTAGTAAACTTTCTATAAATTCCGTGGTGCTTCCCGTTTCTGTCTGGTCTAGCAGTCCATGTAGCCTGATATTAATCCGGCTTCAGCAATCCTCCAAATCTTCAATCTTATTCAGAAGAAGCTGCGATCAGTCATGTAGCTGTAATATGATGCCGTTATGAAGATCTGTAGTTTCCGAGTAAGTGGTAAGG
This sequence comes from Neoceratodus forsteri, assembly GCA_016271365.2. Lineage (NCBI taxonomy): Eukaryota > Metazoa > Chordata > Ceratodontiformes > Ceratodontidae > Neoceratodus > Neoceratodus forsteri. The sequence continues at coordinate 1,438,053,547 of CM057452.1, forward strand.
TGATCCTCAATCGACTGCAATTGTTTGCCCTGCTGCTTTATTTTGTTTGTTTTTTCTGTGACTTCCCCATGTATAACATCCAGGGTGTGGTTAAGTCGCCGCAGCTCTCTGCAAAGCTGTCGTGAGGTTATGGTGACATCCTCTTCATCCTTGTCTGAGCCACTCTCGTACTCTGGTGTGGGTGCTTCAGGAGGCCTAGCTGTTGGTGGGTCTTTGATTTGGGCTCTCAGATTGAGATGCAGTTTTTGTTGTTTTAAGCTACCTCCGGCTCCCGATCAAGGTTTAGACCTAGTCGCCATCCTTTGAAAACCTCTCCAGCTTACAATCGAAGAGCTTAACTGTGTGGGACTTGTTCAAAAAAAAGTATTTTTATTTGCGAGGGTGGATGGAGCTCCAACTATTGCTGCCACATGGCACGTGACGTCACCAGAAACTATTTTGGAATTCTAATATAATACTTTTGGGCATGTCCGATAAGCCTAAAAAGAAGACAGGACCTACCAGATTTAAAAACTGTGCCAAGTGCGGGGAAGTCTTTGCTCAAGCTGATAAAAACGAACTGTGTTTATTTTGCCTGGGGGCTGATTAATTTCAGGCTAATTGTGAAATTTGCAAGCCTTTCCCAGAAAAAAAAAACACAGAAAAGCATCTAAAGTGCTTTCAAGAAAAAATGGCTCCTCCGGATCCAACAGCTGACACTTCAGATCCTGCAAAGGAAAAAACTAAGGATATAAATAATACTGGCCCCGAAAAAGGAGAAACATCCAAAGGAAAAAGAGCAGCAGAACTGGCAGAAGATCCGGTTCCAGCAAAAAAAAAAAAGACAAAAAGAAAAATATCGAACCAAAGGCGGGAAAGTTAACAGGGCTCTCGGTTACAGAGTCTTCTGTGCCCACAGCGGAGGCTGTGACACAGGCTTTACTATAAGCCCTTCAAATGGCTGTTCAACCATAACCAATTAGCGAACAGTCTGTTCTGGTTCCGATTCCGACTATGGTTCCGGCTGTTTCCTCGGTTCAGGGATCAGTTCCAATGATTCTTGAACTCTCATATAAAGAATATGAGGAGGAAGAAGATGATGAAGATGTTATTGAACCTGAAGTATCCCTATTACAAGATTTTGGTTCTCCACCCAGGGTACCAGAGGATTACTCCTCACACTTCTCTTTTGTGAAGCAGATGGTGGATGTCCTGGATCTCACCACACACAAATCTGTGCAAGATGAGGAGGAGGAGGCCGAATTGTTGGAGATGATGGGGTTAACTCCCACAAAGAGGCTGTTACTCCCCATTAACAAATTTCTAAAGAAACATGTCCTTGAGATTCTGGAGACTCCAAATAGCATTCCCCCAGTGGATAAAAAGGCTGACAGAAAATATCAGCTTGACCCACTAGGTGCAGAGTTTCTGCTTTCACACCCTGACCATGAAGGGGTGGTGCAGACAGCAGCCTGTGACAGGGCAAGGGTACCTCTAGCTACCCACCCTCCAGAGAAAGACTCAAGAAAACTGGATAGCATGGCCAAGAAAGGCTACTTGGCCACATCACTGGGCAACAGGCAGGCCAAGTATATTGCTTTGCTGCCCAGTAACAAAAATCATTGTGGACTTCTGTCATGGCTATGGCAGAGAAGGCACCACCTGGACTGGCAGCTGATCTTATGGAGACAGCTAAATTTGGCTTGAAGGCGACAAAATATCAACTTCATATGGCAGTAGATGCCAATGATAATGCAGCCAGGTGGATGACCCCAACAGTGGCTCTCAGAAGATTTGCCTGGCTTAGGGCAACAGACTTAACACAGGACACCCAGAATAAGGCCATGGATTTTCCTGTGGAGAATAACTCCCTCTTTGGTGACAAGACAGAGGCTAATATGAAGAAGGTGGATGAATACAAAACCACCTACAGGAGTAACTCAAAGAAAAGGGGTTCAACCTCCTACAGAAACCAAGAAAGGGGAGGTAGAGGTAAGGGTTACAGCAGGCCCTTCGTCCAGGCCCAGGCTATCCCGGTTTACCAACAGCAGAGGGGCTATTTCAGAGTAAGGGGCCGTAGGAGCTCCAGGCAAGGGGACCAATTCCCACAGACTGCAGCCCAGACAAAGCAGAACCCCTGATGTGCCATTCAGGGTAGCCTCCCCATTACCGGTTGGGGGCAGGCTGACTCACCACTTTCAGATGTGGAAAATCATCACCACAGATAAATGGGTACTGGGAGTGGTGAATCATGAACTGGCCCTCAGCTTCAAAACTTTCCCAAAACTAAAAACAAGGTTTGTCAGATCATCAACCCCTACAGAAAGGGAACTCTTACAAAAAGAGGTGTCCAATCTACTGGTAGCAAAAGCAGTGGAATCAGTACCCCTCTCCCAAAGGGGGAAAGGGTTCTATTCAAGATACTCCCTAACCCTGAAGAAAAATGGGAAATGGAAACCCATTTTAGACATAAAGCAGCAGTGCAACGAAAAAAGTTATTCCAAAAACTAATTTTCTGCTATGATTATGAAAAATATTGGCAGAATTGTTGATTTGGGTTTTCTGGATGCTTTCTATGCTGTGTACTGTACATTTGCATTTTTGTCTGGACTCTTGCGCTCCTTGGGTCCTCAGTATTATTTCTATGCAAATATGAGGTGGCAATCTTTTTTTCTTGAGAAATAATTATTTTAAAACGTTCATAAAATTCTTACATGATAATGAAAACTGGTAATTTTATCACCAAAATAAACTGGAACACATCTGGAATCATTTAGGAAGAAAAAAGGTGGAGTCAAATTTTACACCATTTTTGTTGCACTGCTGCTTTAAGAGCTCTAAACAAGCACTTAAAGCCAACGTTCCGGATTGTAACTCTGGCAATGATTCTTCCCACACTTCAGCAAGGAGACTGGCTAGCATCACTGGATCTCAAGGATGCCTACTTCCGCATACCCATCAGGGTAGGCTGGTGAGCAAGATGGAAAGCCTGGGGTTGGGTGGGAAAATTAGCTGGGTGGAGGTCTGGCTAGCAGGAAGAACTCAGAGGGTGGTGCTAAATGGGGTGCACTCCAAGACAGAGAGAGTAACGAGTGTAGTGCCACAGGGGTCAGTTTTGGGTCCAATTCTCTTCAACACCTACATCAGCGATATTGTGGAGGGTTTGAGGGTAGGGTGTGCCCATTTGCTGATGATACAAAAATCTGCAAATGGGTGGACAGCCCGGGGGGGTGGAGGACATGAGGGAGAACCTAAAGAAGCTTGAGGAGTGGTCTGAGAAGTGGCAGCTGAAATGTAATGCCAAAAAGTGCACTGTGATGCACTTGGGGAGTAGAAATATATGAGCAGGGTACACCCTAGGTGGGGAGAAAATCAAAGAAATGGAACAGTCGAGGGATCTGGGGATCATAGTCTCCTCAAACCTTAAGGTAAGCATCCAATGTAGCAGGGCGGTGGGAAAGGCCAATGGAATGTTGGCATGCATGGGCAGGGGCACTACTAGCAGAAGGAGGGAGGTAATAATGCCCCTTTACAAAGCCTTGGTGAGGCTGCAACTGGAGTACAGGGTTCGGTTCTGGAGACCACATCTCTGCAACAATATAGATGCATTGGAGAGGGTTCAGAGAAAGGCAACAAAGGTGGTGCAGGGTATGCAGGGGAAGACATCAGAGCAGAGGTGTAAGGAGCTGGACCTGTACACGTCGGAGGCAAGGAGGGAAAGGGGAGACATGATTGAAACTTTTAAATATGTAAAGGGGCTCAACAAAGTGGGAGAAGAGGGTTTACTTAAGAGGATGGAGGGGGTCTAAACTAGAGGGCACAGCCTCAGACTGCAGGGAAAAAGATTCAGGGGTAATGTGAGAGGGCGTTTCTTCACGGACAGGGTGGTGAAGCCCTGGAACAGACTGCTAGACAGAGTGGTGGGGGCTAAATCGGTGGGGGAATTCAAGAAGGCATGGGGCAGGCATATGGGGCTGAACAGCAGGGGTAGGGCGGGAGCTAGCAGGGAAGGGGGCTGTAGGGGGCAAAATGGGGCAGACTGAATGGGCAGGTGTGGTCCTTTTCTGCCGTCAAACTTGTATGATTCTATGATCAGAGAATCACACAGAAAGTATATCAGGTTCAGACTACCTTCAGGACATCACCAATTCTCAATTTACAAAGTGCCTCGTAGCAGTGGTGGCACATCTGAGGAGGCAGGGTATCACAGTGTTCTTTTACCTAAACAACTGACTAGTAGTCAGTAAATCACCACAGCAGGTAAGACAGACCCTCAGGTGCACCAAGTTCACACTGGAGTCACTAGGGGTTCTCATAAACTCCCAAAAATCTGTACTACAACCTACCCAGGTACTTCACTTCATAGGGGAAAAGCTGGACACCCTGCAAGGAAAGGCATTCCTCCCTTTGGACAGAGTAGACAACATGCTGCAACTAGCAGGGCCATTCACTCTCAGGCCAAGGCCAGGAAGGTGCTTCCTGCAATTGTTAGGGCACATGGCTGCAGCAACAGGGATAGTACAGGGTTGCAGATTCGAGATGAGGGATATTCAGTTCCACCTTCGATCACGTTGGTGCCAAAGGAAAGATCCTCTTTCAAAAATGGTGCCAGTATCAAGGCCTTTCATATAGGCCCTCCAGTGGTGGCAAGACAGAGCCAACCTAAGAGGGGGAGTTCCATTTAAAAAGGAATCTCCACCCCTGATCCTCACAACAGATGCCTCCCTCCTGGGATGGGGGGCACATCTGGGGGAACACACAGTGCACAGCACCCGGTCCCCTGCAGAATAACTACTGCACATAAATCTCTTGGAACTCAGGGTGGTGCTTCTGGCACTGCAGTCATTCGCTTCTCTGATAAAAGACAGGGTGGTACAAATCAGGACAGATAATACCACCACAATGTATTACATCAACAAGCAGAGAGGGACAAGATCCGTCCTACTGTGTAGAGAAGCAATGAAAGTAAAATGGGGAATCTTAATTGGTGCAAGTTATTGACTCGTACACAACCTATGAAACCCCAGTTGGCCCCTGATGACACAGACTCATTCCTGAACTCATGTTGCCAGCATCGCGAGCAGTATGCTGGGATAATGGGATGGCACCTTGGCTGATCTACTTCAGTCCCCTTTAAATTCATAGGTCCTCTGAAGGGTCACTTCTTTTTTGCCCCAAAATGCTCTATAAAGATGGGGCTGCAAGCCGGCCCGGTGGCACTGAGGGTTGAGGCGCTGGATGCCACATCTCGCGCCACGCCGACAACCCAGGTTTGGGAACAAGCCAGGGCCGCCGGGGGTCGGCAGGGGAGGGAAGAGATTGAGCGTCCAGAGGACTGTTCTCTCTTCCGGGAGGTGCCGGATACAAGTGCGCTCGCTCTTGGAGAGACCTCTGCCAGTGGCTGGAGGATCGCCATCGGGCGGCGGCTGGCGTGAGCCATGGGGTGGAGCCATGGCAATTCATTGCCTTGCTGGCCAGCCTAGGGAGAGGGGGGAGCTAGCAGAAAATCACCAGCTCGCCAAGGAGATGACGAGGGCCCCAGGGATCTCCCTCCCATCCCTAATACCGGCCAGGCCACACCGGAGGATCCACAGCCACCTCCCAGAGGGATGGACCCTCAATTTCAGAAAGTGCCGCCGACGCAAGTAGCTGGCCCAGTTCCGGGGAGTGAGCGCTGGAAGTTCCTCGTGTGAACCGTGATGGCTGGCCAGTAGGGAGCAGAAGGGGCAGGATCGAGTTGGGTGCCTCTGAAGGATGCCACGGAGAGTACCGGTGCATAAATATAGTTAACAAAAAAAAAAGATGGGGTTGCAGGCTTCTCTTGCTTTGCCCCTGCTTACTGAAACTTCCTTCCTGTTTGGATACGAAATGTTCCATCCAGTTTACTCTTTCGGGGTTATCTAAAATGATTTGTTTCAGGAGGAGCAGAGGGAGGATGGAAGTATAAGGAACCTGGTTGGGGTTCGACAAAGGGGATCAGGGATAAGGGGTGGGGGGTTGGTGTTAGTAAATGCCAGGAGCTTGGGAAACAAGTTGCCAGAGTTCCAGGCCATGCTGTTCGGGGGGTGGATGTGGCGGTGGTCATGGAGACGTGGGCCAACAAAAACCATGACTGGAACCTAAACGTGCGGGGGTACACTATGCTTAGGAAGGATAGAAAGGAGGGCAGAGGGGGTGGAGTGGCTATGTTCATTAGAGATGACATAGAAATTGCTAGGGTAGAAGAGGCAGCGGGAAATGTGAAGGCCTTATGGGTCACCTTATGATCCCCAGCAGGAGATAAGGTCAAGCTGGGTGTAGTATATAGGCCCCCCGGGATGGGTGATGTTCTGGAGGGTGGTTTGCTGGACAACATCATTGCCCAGTGTGGACCAAAAGGGGAAGGAGTGGTGTTGATGGGGGACCTTAATATGCCAGGTACAAACTGGGGAACCATGTCCTCTAAGGTGGCCAAGGAGCAGAGGCTGCTGGACGGCTTCCAGGATGTGTTCTTAACACAGCATGTGATGGAGCCCACAAGGGAGGGGCATGTCCTGGACGTGGTTCTGGCAGATGGGGATCTGGTAAGGGACCTGGTTGTAGAGGATCCCTGACTGGGAGCGACCACAATACTGTCTGGTTTCAAATAAGCATTGGGGAAGGGGGGGTGAGATCTAGGACACTGGCAGTGGACTTCAGGGGGCAGACTTTGTGGGCATGGGAAATATTCTCAAGGATCACTTGAAGGGGATTACATCAATGACAAATGTGGAAAGGAGATGGGAGGTCATAAACCGGGGACTTCATGAGGCAGTCAGGATCTACACTAAGTTGAAACGTAAGGGAGCAAGGTCACATAAACCATGCTGGTGGTCCAGTGAGGTTCAGGTAGCGGTCAGAGAAAAGAAGGCGGCCTACAAAAAATATAAAACAACAAGAGGGGATAGGGATAAGGAAATGTACCATCTTGCATCTAGAAAAGTCACCCGGATGGTGAGGAGGGCAAAGTCCAGTAAACAGCAGCGGCTGGCACAGGGGATACATGCAGGGGAAAAGGGGTTCTTCCGGTTCATTGGGGAGTGGAGAAAAACTAAGGGCCATCTCAGCAGATTGAGATCAGAAGGAGGGTGGGTGGAAGAGGCGAGGGACCAGGCAGAGGTATTTAACGAGTACTTTGCCTCTGTGTTCACTAGGGAGGGGGATGGGATATCTACAAAGCAAGGCACGATGGGGATAGAAACGACAGTGAGTGGGATCAGGGGAGCAACAGAAATGGAGCAAGACGGAGGGAGAGGTACCCCAGGGGTGTCACATCAGGATAAGGATAAAAAGGCCAGTAAGGTGGAGGGGACAGATGATGCTATCTCCGCCAAAAGGGTGTGGTTAGCCCTCAAGGCCCTAAAGAAAGACAAATCTCCTGGGCCAGATGGCATTCATCTGAGAGTACTATGGGAATTGGCGGACATACTGGCTGCAACCCTGGTGGAGCTCTTCAACAGGTCACTTGAGACAGGGAGGGTACCTAGGGATTGGCGAGAGGCACATGTGGTGCCAATCCATAAAGGGGGGTCGAGGGAAGTACCAGGTAACTATAGACCCATCAGTTTGACCTCAGTGGTGGGAAAATTAATGGAGAGTATACTAAAGGAATGATTGGGGGTGTACTTGGAGGAGGTGGGAGGTCTGGATAGTCGGCAACATGGGTTTGTGCCAGGTAGATCATGTCAAACTAATCTTGTGGAGTTCTACAAATGGGTAACATCAGAACTGGACAGGGAAAGCCTGTGGATGTATTATTCTTGGACTTCAGCAAGGCTTGACTCTGTCCCCACAATGGTCTGGTGGAGAAACTGATGGGATTGGGAGTAGGCCTTTGATGGTCAGATGGATTGAAAACTGGCTAGCTGGACGCACCCAGAGAGTAGTGGTCTGTGGGGAGCTCTCAACCCTAGAGAGGTTGGTAGTGGGCACCGAGGGCTCAGTCCTGGGTCCAATCCTGTTTAATGCATACATATCGGACATCAGGGAGGGTATAGGTGTGAAATGAGTCTCTTCGCTGATGACTCCAAGATGGGAGCAGTAGTTGAGGGAGAAGAGGGAGGTTGGCCCTGCAAGAGGACCTGGACACCCTGGAAAGCTGGGCTCACATGGAAATTAAATTTAATATCACCAAGTGCAAGGTGTTACATCTTGGGCGGGGAAACCCTAAACAGAGGTACACCCTGGGAGGGGAGGCGCTGGAAGCCTCAATAAGGGAAAAAGACCTAGAGGTCATGGTGGATGCATGTATGAATAACTCTGAGCAGTGCAGGAGATCAGCTAGCAAGGCAAACAGGATGTTGGGATGCATCGAAGGGGATCACCTCTAGGAGAAAGGAAGTGGTTCTGCCGCTGTACAACGGACTGGTTAGACCACACCCTGAGTACTGTGTACAGTACTGGAGACCACACTTGAAGAGGGACATACAGCTCCTGGAGAGAGTACAGAGGAGGGCAACTAAGATGATACGAGGGCTAGGGATTTGACATATGAGGACAGACTTGAGGAGCTCTGTCTGTTTTCATTGGAGGAGAGGAGACAGAGGGATATGATTGAGGTCTTCAAGTACCTCAAGGAATAAATACAGGTTACTCACCTGTAACAGGAGTTCTAGGAATGGTATATGTTGTTCATCCACACTCATTGGCAGGTATCCTTGCCGCTTAAATCTTGCCGGAAGGTCTTCAAGCTTGCTCCTCCCACCCACCCGGTGGTATAACCTCGGCTCCGCCCCATGACGCCAGATCTGGCCCGCTGGAAGCTCAGGTTGTCGCGTCGGCCGGGAGGTCGGGTGGGTGTGGATGAACAACATATACCATTCCTAGAACTCCTGTTACAGGTGAGTAACCTGTATTTCTAGGACATGGATATGTTGTTCATCCACACTCATTGGCAGACTCCTAGCAGTTCTCCGGGAGGAGGGAGGCAAGACGACACCCCCATATACTTACTTGGGAAAGAGAGACTGGAGAACCGAGGCCCCAAAACCAGCATCCCGGCGTGACTCAAGGTCGATGTGGTAGTGGGTAATGAAGGTGTTTGCTGACTTCAGGTAGCAGCCCTGCAGATTTCCTGGATAGGGACGCCCTGAAGCAGCCATTAGCAGCAGTATGGCGGGTAGAATGAGCTCTTATCCTCTGGGAGGCTCCATGCCCGCCAACTTATAGCAGAGATCTATGCAGGAGGTTACCCACCTGCTTATCGTCCGCTTGGCTGCAGGTCTGCCAGATGCGGCTTCAGCGTAGGTGACAAACAGCTGGCGAACCTCTCCCGAATTTCAGCCGCAAGCGCCCTTATAATAAGCGAGCCCTCTAGGGTCCAGAGTATGGAGCCTATATTCGGCCTCCCGAGGTGTGATTGGGGTAGAACACCGCAGAGTCAACACCTGGTTAAGGTGAAACTCCACACCACCTTCGGAAGGAATTTCGGTGGGGAGCAGGACAACCTTGTCCCTGTGGAAGACCAGGTAAGGAGACCCGATGGAAAGCGCCTGGAGCTCTCCCATCCTTCTGGCTGACGGATAGCCACCAAGAAGGCGGTCTTCCACGACAGGTGAGAGAGAGACACCTCGTGCATAGGTTCTGAATGGCTTGCCCATGAGCTTTGCCAGTACCAGCAGTAGATCCCACGGAGGTGGGGGTTCCCGCAGACTGGAGGGGAAATGTGATCAAGGCCTTGAAAAAGCGCCAGACCACCTTCTCTCTGCGCATCGACTGCTTCCCTGCCCGCGCCTGTAAGCAGAGATGGCTGCCAGGTGCACCCTTAGGTCGCCGACCCAGCCCTTGACTAGAAAGGGACCATAAATAGTCCAAGATGCTTGCCAAGGAACAGGAGGAAGGGTCCAAGCCCTGTTCTTGACACCAAATGGAAAACCTTTTCCATTTGAAGGCATAGCATTTTCTGGTCGACCCTTACGGGACGCCTAACTACATTGAGGACCTCTGGAAAGACCCAAGGCCTGGAACTCTAGCCGCCAGGAACCAGGCCGCCAGGCAGGGATTGAAGGTCCGGATGGAACACCTTCCCTGATTGACTGAGAGCAGGTCCGGCGTAGCTGGAAGCTGCCGGGAGTCCTGGAGCTGAGACTGAGGAGATCTGGGTACCCAGAACTGGCGAGGCCAGTCTGGGGCTATCAGATCACCTCGACCTTTGTCCCTCCTCGCTTGAGAAGCACCTTGTGGATCAAGGAAATGGGGAAAGGCGTAAAGAGGCCTCGGGGTCCATTGCCTCGAGAAGGCATCCCCTGCAGCGAGCCCTGCTGAGGGGGGCGGCATGGAATAGACTCAGCTTCGCTGCCTCCATGGAGGCAAACAGGTCCACCTGAGGTGTGCCCCAAAGGAGAACAGATGCTGTACTACCCGGAGGAGAGACCACTGTGGATGCAGCCCCTATCCGCCCAGGGCATCGTGTAGGGTGTTGGAGGCTCTGCCACGTGAATGGCCAGGAGATCCGCCCAGGCTCGCAGACGAGTGACCAAATGCGGAGAGCTTCCTTGCATAGAAGCATGGAGCGCCCGCCCTGGCGGTTTAGATAGTACATGGTCGTGGGTATTGTCCGCCTGGACCGGACCACTTGACCCCGGAGGAACGGAGCAAAGGCGTGAGAGCTAGGCGGACCGCCTCGAGCTCCAGCAGGTTGATGTGGCATCGGGACTCCCTGCTGGGACCAGAGGCCATGAGCCCAGTGTTCCCCAGATGGGCACCCCAACCCATCAGAGAGGCATCGTCGATAGAGAGACCGGCTGCTCGGGCGGACGAACGGATGCCTCCTGCAAATGATCTGGAACGGTCCACCACTGGAGAGCGCCCATCATCCCCTGTGTCACCGGCACAAGCTGGTCCAAGGATCGCAGCTGCCAGGACCACTGGCTGGCCAGTCCCCACTGAAGGGGACGTTGTTCCAGCGGGCCCAACGGACCACGCTGGTGCAGGCCGCCATGAGACCCAGGAGGCGAGGAAGTCCCGGCAGGGCGCAATTGCCCAACCAGAAATGATCGGGCAAGGAGGAAAGAACCTCGCCCTGTCCGCCGGGAGCCGCGCTGTCTGTCAAGAGAGTCGAGCTGCGCCTGGCTGAATAGAATCACCTGCTTCGCCTCGAGTTCCACTCTGGCCTCTTGGATAAGGAGGCCAGTTGAGAGCAGACTCTGGAGGCCAGATCTCTGACCACTCCGCCCCTTCCTGGAGGGAGCTGCTATCAGCCAGTCGTCCAGGTAAGGGTACACCTGACCCTCGGGCGCCGCAGAGGGAATGCTGTCACCACTGCCATGCATTTGGTGAAGACCCTGGGAGCTGGAGACAGTCAAGGGCATGGCTTGGAACTCAAGAGGGATCCTTCCGGCCGGAAGCGAAGGAATCTCTGGTGAGACGGACGGATAGGGACGTGAAAAACGCGCCCTGCAAGTCCAGAGAGCAGAACCACACGCCTGCTCCAAGGATGGTATTATCTGAGCCAGAGTGACCATCCTGGAAGGTTCGAGACCTTAGGAACTTGTTTAGGTCGTGAGGTCGAGAATGGGGCGCCAGCCTCTCCGTCCGCTTCGGAACCAGGAAGTACTCTGGACACAAACCCTGGGTCTGAAGGAGGGTCCACCACCTCTTACCACACCTCCTTCTGGAGGAGGGAGCAGCACCGGCTCGACGAGCCGCCAGTGAGGCTGGGGATCCCGGGCCCCGAGGGGCGCACGGCCTGGAAGGGTGGTGCCTGCTCAATTCCAGAGGCAGGCCTTCCCACCACCTCCAAGACCCACCTGTCCGTGGTAACAGCGGACCAGGCGGAACGGAAGTGCCGGAGCCGTCCCCCCACGGGGGGACCCAGGGGCAAGGTGACGGGGATGGGGGCGACACCCCTCAGCCCGTCACTGGGCAGGCTTGGAGGAGGGACCGGCCGAGGGACCTCCTGGGCCCTTTCCTCCCTGCCTCCTGTTAGAGGAAGCCGGCGGCTTGGGTTTGGGATGCCAAGGCCGAGCCTGCTGGCCCTGACGTTGCTGGGCCGGGCGCGCCGGGGGCACAGAAGGACGAAGGGCTTAGGCTGTGGTTTGCGGCCTTGTCCTTCTGAGCGGAAGAGACTCGAGTCCAAGGTGGCATTGGACTTCTCGATCCTCTGCAGGTGACCTTCCACCCCAGGGTCAAGAGGTCAGTCCTCAAAGGGAACATCCGCCAACTTGTGCTGGTATCCGGCAAAGGTGGATATCCTCAGCTAAGCCCGGCCGACGATAGCCACTGCGGCCGCCACCGATCTGGCACATGAGTCCCCATATCCAAAGCAGTCTGAGCTGCTGTTTGGCCACTGCCCTGCTCCTGGTCCCGCACCTGCTTAACCGTAGTCTGCAGATCGGCGGAAGATGAGGGATGACTCATCCAGGAGCCCAACAGGGCATGAGAAAATGTGCCATGAGGACGGCCGAACTGGCCTGACTAAGGCCGAGAGAGGACGCAGCTGCGAGACTTTTCACCGACATAGTCCAATTTCTGACTCTTGTCAGGAGGTTTGTCCCATCCTTGGCGCAGCCGGGCGCCGAAAACGCTCAGTCGGTAACCAACCCCTCAGCAGAGGGGTGTTCCAAAACGGACAAGGAACCGGTAGGGACCGTGATACTTCCTGGCCATCCTGGCCGAAGGCGCAGGGCAGGAAGCAGGGCGCTGCCAAAGCTCCAGTGCCGACCCACTATGGCCTCGGCCACCGGAAAGGCCTCCGCCGGAGAATCCTCGTCCAGAATCTCCGTGAGGGGATACCTGGCCCGCTTGAAACGGTTCGAGCTCCATCCCGTAGACTCCGAGATGAGTCAAGAAGTCCTAGGAAGGACGACGGGCTATCGCCCATTGACTGACTCTCCTGAAGACTCCAAGTCCAGTCGCTTGGAGAAAAAGGAGGAATCATCTTCGGACTCGGAAGAGTCCTCAAGAGCTGCCTCTGGCCTGAGCCACCCTTCACCGCCGAGGTCGGTCGGGAGTGAGGGTAACTGACAGCCGATGGGTAGACCCTTAGCCGACCGAGAATCTTGGTCGGAGCCCCAATTGGTGGCTGGGGAGGCGGAGGTTCCACCGGAATCGGTGGAGCAGCTGGTTTTGGCCAACAACCGCCTGGGTATAGGCCCTCGGATAAGTCGAGGGGTTGTGCCGGCTGCCCGTGACAGCCACTTGATGGCCGGAAGGCGACGGGTCGGCTTATTCTCGGCCAGGAGGAGCTGTTGCAACATAAGGTCCTCGTGCCGACGTAATTTTGCGAAGCCTCCCTCATCACGAGGAGGAGGGCGAGGCGACAGCATCGCGATGCCGACCGACCGCCTATGACGGTGGGATCGGCTGGACCGCGAAGAGGTCCGAGACCGAGACCAAGAGTCCCGGAATTTCCGAGGTCGGTGCGGGGAGGTGTCGGCCGGAACCGGCACTCCCTTCGGCTCGGATGGTCCATCCGAGGGCTCCGGAACCGGAGGTACAGGCGAGCCCACGGGATCCTCAACTCCTCCCGGGGGAACCGGGGAGAGGGGAATCTCGGCTGCTAAGGGCGACAGCCCGTCCAATGGGTCGAGAAAAATCTCGACTTCATCGGTGGGAGTCTCGGTCAACTGACCTGACGGGGACACCGTGAGGCCAGTGGTCGAAGCCGAAGCGGCTTCGATGAAGCCGACGGCTCCGTGGGAGGGACCTTTCCCGCTCCCAAGAGCGCCGACGGAGGGATTCTACCCCTGTCCCTCTTTTTGACCGAGAATAAGGTCCAGCAGACGAGGCCCTTCTCCTTTAGTGGAGAGGGACAGACAAAGCTCCTTAAAAGAAGCCGTGTAGGAAGAACCCAGAGAGAGCGGGATAAATGCCGGCCGAGGAAGATACGGCCCGCGCCTCCTCTTCGAGGGACCACCATCGCTGAGTGATCCGCCGAGCCTGCCGCCGCGGGACACCGCCAACCGGGCCTCCTTGACTTTCACCGAGGGAAACGCTCTGACGGCCCAGTCGCAACCGGGCAGCACGGGCCTCGAGGACGAGGATTGAAAGATGAGCACAGGTACCATGAGCTGCGGGTCGTGCTCAAGGCCTAAGCAGTAGACACCGTGGAGTGTGGATCCGTCCGAGACATCTTCTGCCCGCGCATGGGCATCTCGAAACTGGGAGTCGATGTCCATCGCAGCCGCTGAGGATAGAAGACTGAAGTCTTTTTGCAAAATTTATTTTAAACCAAACGGAGAAATAGGAACTTAGTCACAAACGCAGAGCGTTAAGGAGGGAACCTGAGCTTCCAAGCGGTAAGGAAGATCTGGCGTCATGGGGCGGAGCCGAGAGTTATACCACCCGGGTGGGTGGGAGGAGCAAGCTTGAAGACCTTCCGGCAAGATTTAAAGCGGCAAGGATACCTGCCAATGAGTGTGGATGAACAACATATCCATGTCCCTAGAAATAGGGTAAATATGGAGGGGATCTTTAGACTAAAGCAGGGAGGTATCACCAGAGGGCATGGTTTGAAGTTGGAAGGGTGAGGGGTGAAAAGAGGAGGAGGTTTTTCACTGAGAGGGTGGTGGACCCTTGGAATGCACTGCCTGGTGAGCTGGTTCAGAGATCCGCAGTGGAGGGCTTCAAGAGAGGGTGGGACAGACACAGAAAGTGGATGTATCAGATGACGGCCTGTCCCAGGGGGGTGGGGATGGATGATAGGGGTTTCTGGAACACAAGGGGGGAGGGCCTCGGCACCCAACTAGGGATCTGAGGTTCGAGCAGACTCGATAGACCGTAAGGCCTAATCTGCAGGCAAATAGTACGTTAGTATGTTAGTATGTACTGGAGTACATACATTGTGTTGTTACTCTGGCTTATGTAATCTTGTCTCTATTGTTCTGGTGACTGACTGTTGCTACACTGGGTTGTTGTGCAGTGTAATTTATCTGCGATTTATTATACTTTACTATTTGGCACCTGATGCACAGTCTGCTAAGGCTTATTAGTCTGTAATTGTAAATACTTATATTATCTTTTATGTGACATTTATTGTTCCTTGTCACTCTTTTGATTGCTGTTGCATCACTTATACTGCTTGTTTTTATTTCTCCTTTATAACATAATTTTGAAATTTATTGATGTATAGTCCTAATTCCAGTTTTCACTGTACTTTTTCTCTGTTTTTGATGTACTGTATATTGTAAATGCAACTTTTGTCACTGTAGTCCAGTGATCTCCCTTTCAAGTACCTCAAGGGAATCAGCAAAGTCCAAGAGGGTAAGCATCTTTCAGAAAAAGAGATGTGCAAGAACAAGGGGGCACAATTTGAAGATAGAGGGGGGAATAACTCGGGGGCAACGTGAGGAAGTATTTTTTCATGGAAGGGTGGTGGACACAAGGAACTGCCTTCCTGAGGAGGTCATGGGGTCACAAACAGTGGGAGATTCAAGAATGCATGGGAGAGACATAAGGCAATTCTAGTGGGAATTGGGGGAAGTAGGCTGTTGGTTAACTAGGATCTGCAGCTTATCCAATAGGTAGGGAAATGGGCAGACGGGGTGGGCCAAGTGGTCCTTATCTGCCATCAAAGTCTACGTTTCTGTGTTTCTATGTTTCTAAAGTATGGAGTCTGGCTTACTCCATACAAGCATCCTCGGTGGCTGCCCACCTCCCAGGGAAGGATAATATTTATTTTATTTTATTTATTTATTTATTAATTAATTAATTATCACAATCGGAATTAAAAACATACCAATGTGCCAGCAGAAACAGACCATCCAGTCTATCTAAGTCTGCTCGAGTGTGCAGCTAGCACCCCTAGTTTGCAACGGCCCCACCCCCTCTGCTTTGTCATCCTACTCCCACCCCCCACCTTCTCCACCCTCACTCTCCCTTGTTCCCTGTCCCATGTCCTTATGAAGCTGTTCACAGATTTACATGATGCAACCCATTCTGGTAGTGTGTTCCATTTTGCTACCACCCTCTCTGTGAAATAGTGTCTCCTCATTTCCCTCCTAAATCTTCCTCCCTCTATTCTTAGCCCATGCCCCCAGTGTCCCCCCCTCCTTAGCTTAAAGACCCCATCTGTCCCATCCTTATTGATTCCCCTTAGATACTTGAATGTCTCTATCATGTCCCCCTGTCCCATCTATCCTCTAGAGTGTACATATTCAGGTCTCCCAGCCTGCTCTCTCAGTCTCTCCCCTCCATTCCATATATCATCTTTGTTGCCCTCCTCTGCACCCTGTCCAGTAGCCTGATATCACGCTTTAGGTATGGCCTCCAAAACTGCACACAATACTTTAAGTGCGGCCTTACCAGTGACCTTTAGAGGGGCAAGATCACCTCTCTTCGCCTGGACTAAAAAAACCTTGCTATGCACCTCAGCATGTTGTTCGCTTCTGCAGCCACTCTCCTGCACTGGGCAGTGTTGTTCATGGTCCCTGTTATCATTACACCTAGGTCCTTCTCCTCCTCAGTGATCCCCAGCTTAACCCCGCCCAGCCAGTATTCTCTCCTTGGGTTCTTCACCCCAAAGTGCGTAACTTCTTTGCATTGAATCCCAGCTGCCTCCTCTCTGACCACTCCTCTAACTTGCTTAGGTCCCCCTGCAGCTGCTTCCATCCCTCCCCTCCATCCACACTGCTCCGATTTTGGTGTCATCAGGAAACAGACTTACCTTGCTCACCATCCCGTGTGCAATGTCTGATATGAAGAGCCCAAATAATACTGGTCCCAGCACAGAGCCCTGTGGCACCCCACTCATCACCGGCCTTGGAGTTGAGTGCTCCCCTCTCACCACCACCCGTTGCAGCCTCCCACTCAGCCAGCTTGTAAGCCAGTTCATCATTTTGGCCCCTACCCCTACACCAGTTAGCTTCCCCCCAAGCTGCCCATGAGGCACCGAATCGAAGGCCTTGCTGAAGTCCGAGTAAAGAACATCCACTGCATGACCCTTATCCAGCTCACCTGTCACCCAGTCATAATACTGTATCAAGTTGGTCTGACAAGACTTCCCCGAAACAAACCCATGCTGCCTCACATCCTGGAGGCCACTGTCCTCCAGGTACGACACCAGTCTTTCCATTAGTATTGTCTCCATGAGTTTACACACTATGGAGATGAGACTTACTGTACGATAATTACCCAGTTCATCCCTTGGCCCACTCTTGCGTAATGGTACTACATGTGCCATCCTTCAGTCCAGTGGCACACATCCAGACTCCAGTGAGGTGCTGTACAGATCCGTCAGTGGCTCCACCAACACCTCCGCCATCTCCCTCAGCACTCTGGGGTGGATACTATCTGGCCCTGGTGCCTTGTCTACCTTCAGTACCCTCAGTCCCTCTAGGACTCTGCTTGCCTCAGTTCTTCCATCTGTCGTCTCCTGTCCCCAACTTCCCAGCCCATGCTGGTAGCAGTCCCCACTTTTCTTCCATGAACACTGAGCAAAAGTATTCATTCAGTGCTTCTGCCTGCTCCTCCGCCTTTTCTGTCCACTCTCCACCTCTTTTTATCCTCACTATTGTCTCCTTGCACTTCCTTTTCTCCCTGATGTATCTGAAAAAGTCTTTCTACCCCCTTTTAATTCCCTGCACTAATCTCAGCTCCCTCTGTGCTTCGGCTTCTCTCACTTTTCTGGTCACCTCCCTGGACCATCTTGCATATTCTTCCCTGTCCTCCCATACCTCTGGTGCACCACTCGTTTGGCCCTCACCACCTCCACAACTTCGCTGTTAAACCGGCATGGTTTTCTTGCTCTGCTCCTCTTACTCTGTGCCTTGGTATAGGCTTCTGTTGCCTCTGTAATCCCCCGTTTAATAATATCCCATTTCTGCTCCATGTCGATCTCCTGCCTTATGCCCTCCAGTTTCCCTTTTAGTACTTCCTGCATCCCCCCAAAGTCCGCCCCCCTGAAGTTTACCACCTGAGTAACTGATTTCTCTGGCTCCCAGTACATCGTGATATTAAACCACACCATTTGGTGATCATTGTCGGCTAGTGGGCCTTCCACCTTTATTTGCCTCACTGCCTCCCCATTCGACAATACCAGATCTAAAGTGTTCTTTAGCCTAGTAGGTACAGTAACCAACTGTGTCAGGAGACCCTCCTGGATCGTGTCCAGGAGCACTTGCTCCCTAGCACTGGAAGTGACCGGAATGCTCCAGTCAAACCCTGGCAAGCTGAAATCCCCCACGATGACCACCTTCCCTTTTCTACATATCTTTTTGATTTGTCCCACTAATTCCTTGCCAAGCTCCTCAGACTGGGACAGTGGCCTGTATACACCACCCCAAAACTCAGTTTCCTACCCCTTGAGTCTAGGAGCTGCAGCCAGATTGCCTCTGTTCTCCTTTCTTTCCCCTCATCCCTTGAGCATCTGATCCCTACCTCACATAGATTGCCACCCACCCCCCACCCTCCTTGCTTTCCTTCCTGTATAATTTGTATCCTGGGATTGCCAGATCCCAGTCCCGGTGCTCAGTTGCCCATGTTTCTGTGAATACTGCAATATCCACCCTCCACACTGCTAAGAGTGCCTGTAGCTCAGCGGATTTGTTTCCTAAGCTTCTTGCATTCAATGAGACCACCCTCCATCCTGCCACCCCCTTCCCTTCACTGGCCTCCATCTCCTCCCTTCTACTCCCTCCTTTTTGGCGCGCCCCGAGTCCTTCCCTGCTAGCCTGGGGGTAGGCTGTGATTCCACTCTATTGGATCCCTGCCTACCTGCTGTCCACTTGCCACCCCCCCCATCTAGTTTAAATCCACCCATGTTGCAATATACCTCCCCAGTCATTGCTTTAATACCTCCTTCCCTTCCCCACTCAGGTGCAGCTTATCCCTTGCAAACAGATTATTATACCAGGTACCTTGTACACAACCACCCACAACCCTCCCTTAGTCTGCACCATTCTACCAACCATGTGTTCAACTCCCTAATCCTCTCCTTTCTCACCGTGCTTGCGCAGGGTACTGGGAGCACTTCGGAGAAGGCCACAGACTCCCCAGCCTCCTCGCACAACCTTCCCACTTCCTCAATCCTCTCTCTCATTACCTCCACCATTTCCCCCGCTAGGTCATTTGTCCCCAAATGTACCACAATGTGTGGTTTCCTCCTACCCCTCCTTTTGCACCTTAGGATTGATTGCCTGTCCTGCCTTTAATCCTGTATGGACTCCACCCATATCAGACTGTGCCTCTCCCCCTTGCTGCCCCATCTGGTCCCCTAGAGTATGGAGTCCTGCAACACCAATAACCCCCCCTCTTTCCTTGTGCCCACAGCCACCCCCCTCCCAGGTTCTCATTTTTGGGGCCACTCAAAACTGTGTTACCATGTGCCCCAGTGTCTTCCCGCCCCTCTCAATTGAGACCCCTCCCCTCCTCCTGTTTGACTGCCAACCTCCTCTCCCTCCTCACCTATGAGTATTATCCCTCCCCCTGCCACACCATGCTCAATCTCTCCACTAGTAATGCCCCTCACTCACTCCTCCTCTTTGTGAGTGCTATCCCTTGTGCAATCACCTCCTGCATCCTCTTTCCCATGTGTTGCTAGTAAAGCAAACATTTTCCCTATCCCCTTTGCCTTACTAAGTGTTTTCTCCTCCCTCCTGCCGGCTCCTCTTTTTCTAGGTCCTACTAGAGTCCACCCTTCATCAGCTGGCTTCCTGTCTGGTTTGCCCCTCCCCTGACCCACTGTTCCTTCTCTGTGGTGCCCCCACAATACTCTCAGATGTCAGCCCTCCTACCGACACAAGCCTCCCCTCATCCCTCAACCTCCCAAGCTCCCTGCCAAGCCACTGAAGCTCTTCCTCGAGCCTCCTTAGCCTGTGGCATATTGGGCACCCTCCCAGCCTTCACAGTATGTTCACTGGCACTGCTGCCCCACAACCATTGCACCCAACAATCCTACCCATGGTAGGACACTACCTATACAGCCTCTCCACACTAACTCTCCCTACAGCAAGTAGAACCAACTAATCCAAGCCCAGCCTCTAACAGAAATTTTAATTCTAAATGCCCTTGCAGCCAGCATTAGACAGCCAACTACAGTACTAACTGAAAACCACAATCATTCTCATAAGGACTACAGACCTACTCGTAAGTTATATATATATATTTATATATCTTTAAGAATTTGCTCATATGGCTGTTCCTTGTTTCCTCCTTCCTGACCTGCTCTGAGGGCTCAGGTCAGTTTGCAGCTCCACAAGCTCCTCCCTCACAGCCTTCAAGCCCATGGGGGGCTTGCCTGTGGTAAAGTTTCTTGGAATTACAACCCTTTGAGTCATAGACTCTTTTGCAAAGGCTCCACGTCTTGATACAGAGATTTCAAACATTGAGAACAGTGCAATACACTGTAGACATACAAGAGAGCAAAACTCTAGGTCAGGAAACCCAGTGTCAAAAGACATATTAAGTATTAGGATATTCAATAATTAGATTCCCTTGCAGGGTTCCACATCTTAATACAGAGGTTTCATAACAGTGACATTACAGTACAGTGAGATCATACATGAGAGCACAAATTCAAGGGTCAGGTAACCCAGCGTCTGTTGGTACATATTCAATAATACATGATACAGAGTAATGAGCAAAATATCGCAGTTCAGAGATGAAGGAGGTCAGCATAAGCTATGTAGCTCAGAGAGGTATCCAGTAATATGACCAGGACTGGCAGTGGACAGGAATGTTAACTTCCCCCGCGGAGGTGGGCATAGAGGAAGGGTTAAGAACAGTTGCAGGCAGCAGAATCAAGAAGCAGATTCTTTAGGTTAGTTTTAAAGAGGCTGAGCTTGGGTTCCAGGGAGATAGAGGCAGGGAGACTATTCAGCCAGAGGGGAGCACGATAAAGGAAGGACCTTTGTCCCAGAGAGGTCCTGCAGCGGGGAACTAAGAGAGATGCTTTGGCTGAGCTCCTGGTGACCCTGTGGGGAGAGGGCGTGTTGATAAGGGATGGAGTCCGGGGCTTGCCTGTGGTAAATTTTCTTGGCAAGCAGGCAGTATGGTACTTAAGTCACCCCAAGTTTAGCCACTGTGTGAGTTTATATAGGTCTCAAGTGTGGGTTAGTCCATCACATGCCATGACCACCCAACAGGCTTTGTTGAGAGCCGTTTTAATGCAGAGTAAAGCAGTAGTGTCAGCAGTACCATATATAACTATCCCGTAGTCTACCAGGGAGAGTACAGAGGAGGAAACAGCAAGGCAGATAGCCTCTGGAGTAAGGCAATGCTTATGGCGATAGAGGAGACCAAGTCTAGAGTTGACAGAAGCAGATAGAAGCTGGATGTGAGTGTGGTAGGTGAGAGAGAGGTATCAAGGGTAATACCTAGATATTTGAAAGTTGTTACCTGCTCTAAGGGGGTTCCTAGGGAGTTAATGATGTTGAGCGGGAAATCATGGTGTGGGCTCTGGTGGTGAGTAAAAATCATGGTCTTGGTTTTCTTGTAGTTCAAGATTAGCCGATGGGCTGTGAACCAGGTTTCGACCTCAATAAAAAGCCCTGTAGGGCATATCGGAGGGTATTAGGGTGTGGGTGACTCCAGAATGCAACAGCATTGTCAGTGTAGAGCAAGAGTTTACCACTGCAGGATTTAGGGAGGGAGTTTAGGAAAAGGGTAAAGAGGAAGGGTCCAAGAATTGAGCCTTATGGTACCCCCGAAAGGACAGGGCAGCTGGAAGAGATTGTGGTGTTGATTTTGACCTGCTGAGTTCTGCCATAGAGGTAATCTTTAAACCAGGATGTGGTTTCATGTGAGAGGCCTAAGGAGGGCAAGGAGTTGAGGAGCAGGGAGTGATTGATTGACGGTGTTGAACACCTTGGTTAGGTCTGCATAGATTGACCCAACCAAGTGTCCCTGCTCAAGGGCATTATGAATAAAGGAGGTGTACTCTAGGAGTGCTGTTGAGGTGCTCTGGCCATTGTAAAATCCGTGCTGCTCAGGACACAGCAGGCTGTGCTTTGACAAGTGATAATGAGCTGATCCAATACTATATTTTCGAGTGCCTTAGAGATAGCGGGCGGTATGGAGATGGGTCGGTAATTGTTGGGGGGATGTACGGTTCCCACTTTTAAGGACAGGGGTAATTATGGCACGTTTCCAGGGTGTCGGGAATTGGCCTAGGCAGAGGGACATGTTTAGTATTTTGGTTAGCAAGGGGAGGACTTTGTCTAGGGTGAGGCTGAGGATTTTGAGGTCAAGGGAGTCCCCACTGTAGCAGGACTTGGCTACGACTTTAGAGAGATAGCTTCTTGCCTCTCAAGGGGAGAGGGTCCAAAACCAAAAAAAGGGGACGTTGGTCGAGGCAGGGGGGTCTGGTGGGCAGCCTTGGGGGGGTCGAAGAAGTTTGGTGGAAGGATATGGCTCAGGTTAGAGAAAGCGGCATTTAGGGTGTCTGAGATGGCCAGCGAGTCTTGGATGATGGAGCCTTCAACAGAGAGTTGAGCAGGGGTGGGGGAAATTACTTTACCACTGTGTTCTTTGATATTGCTCCAACATTTTTGCCCTGATCCCCAGGTTGAAGCGAGGGCTTGCTGATAGTAAGTGGCCTTAGCTTGGTGGATGGCCCAGGTGCATTTGTTTCTGGCTTCTGCATCTGCCAATACCCTGGCAGATGCACTCAGTAGAATCAACCAAGTCACCACTAGTAGAGCCTCAACAGACAGGTGTTGGAGGTTGTATTTCGAAGGTGGGGCGCCCCAGAGATAGATCTCTTTGCATCAGAAGAGAATCACCAGCGGCCCAAATTCTGCTGCAGGACACCGGCAAGACACACAGTGCCCATGGATGCACAGGTGCTAGATTGGTCAGGGAGGAGACTACGCTTTCCTCCATTTCCTCAGTTACTCAGGATCCTGATCAAATTCAGGTCTGAGCCGGCTACCAAGATCCTGATAACTCCAGATTGGGCCAGGCAGCCCTGGTACTCACTCCTGCTGTCCCTATCAGTGGCCAGTCCCATACACCTCCCTCAGAGGCACAATCTCCTGACCTCTTCACAAGGGAGGCTCCTATATCTAATCTCAGGTTCCTCAGACTCAAAGCATGGCTCTTGAGGACTTAGAATATGCTAATCTACACCTCTCTGAAGGTGGACTAAAGGTCTTTAGGAGTTCTAGGAAGCCAGCAACTAAAAAGACATATGCTTCCAAGTGGATGAGATTCTCTATCTGGTGCAATACTGCAAGGGTCACACCCTCGCAAGCAGGGTTAACAGTCCTTCTGGATTATCTGACACACCTGTACTCATTAGGCCTGTAGCCTACTACCCTTAAGGTTCACCTGGCTTCAGTTTCAACCTATTTATCGGCTGGCAAGGGAACCTCTCTGGCAGCTAACCCTATCTTCAAAAAGTTTTTCAAGGGTTTAGCACATTTGCATCTTCCCACAGGGAACCAGTGCCCTCATGGGATCTCAGTATCTGCATTGCCAAGCTCATGGAACCTCCATCTGAGCCCATGGTTACAGCATATTTGATGTTTGTCACTTGGAAAGCCATATTCCTGGTGGTCATCACTCCAGCTAGATAAATAAGTGAGTTACAAGCCCTGTGCATAGAGCAGAATTATATCTCATTCCACAGGGACAAAGTAGTGCTCAGAATCAATAGGAAATTCCTTCCAAAAGTAGTTTCTGATTTTCACTAAAACCAGTCAATCACTCTGCCAATCTTCTTTACTGGACACTCTAGTTCAGGCGAACACAGGCTGCATAGTCTAGATGTTAAGAGAGCTCTCAGCTATTATCTTGACCATACTAAGGCCCACAGGCAGGACAAACAGCAGTTGTTCTTGACTTATGGGGATGTGGGAAAAGGAAAGCCTGTTACAAAAAGGACAACTTCAAGCTGGAAAGTTGCATGTAACCAATTTTGTTACAGTAAAGCTGGTAAGGAGCCCTCAGTAGGCCTGAGGGCACATTCAACAAGGGGTACAACTGCTACAATTGCAGCTGCCAGGGATGTTGCCTTATTGGAAATTTGCAAAGCAGCTCCATGGAGAACAGTACATACCTTCACAAAGCACTACAGTCTGGATACTCAGTCCAGAAGTGATGCCAGATTTGGCACAGCAGTGCTGCAGAGTCTGTTCCCTAAATAGGGTTCTGGGCCCACCTCCAAAGGTACTGCTTCATAGTCTGCTATAGTTAATCATATTGAAGAATTTCTGGGGATTAGAAAAAAATTACTCACCAAAGTAATCTTGTTTCTTCCAAGGTATTCTTTAATATGATTAACTCACCCACCCTACCTCCCCTTCCAGAACCAGTTAGCCTCTGCATTGCAGCTGGTATCTCTTATCTTCCGTTTGCTATAAAGGTCCTACACTGGTCAAGTTGTGTTTAAAACCAGGTGGCCATTTTTCTTATGATGGTCCTATCTGACAAAGTTTGAAAGGGACTTTTTAATGTTTAATTCTTTTATTGATAGTTAGCAAAGCTTGGGGGAATTTACCCTGCAGGCTCCAGTGAAATCTGAGTATTACAGAATGCAACAGTTGTTAAGGGCAGCAGTTTGAATGGTGGCATGAGCCAACAGAAGTTCCATCATTTGCATAAATTCCATTCATCTCTGGGTATCACTACAAAAGACTGAAAGTCTAAATATCGAGTGTCAGGATCCTGAGACGGATTGCCCGAAACTCGGAACCCGACACCCAATACTTGCCTGTGGTGGAGTTTGTTATCTTAAGTAGGGGGAATGGGGGGTGAAGATAAAAACTCTGCCATAGGCAATAACCGAGTGTCGGGATTTCAAGTTTCAGGCAATCAGTCTCAAGAGCCCGACACTTGGTATTTCGACTTTCAGTCTGTCGTAATAAATCCCATCTCCAGGGCAGTTCAACAGAGGAGACTGATTGCTAGAGTTAATCCTATTGAAGACTACCCTGAGAGAAACAAGATTACTCCGGTGAGTAATTTTTTCTTTGGTACCGTTACATAAGACCACAATATCTGAGGAGATCTGGTCCCCTTTCTTACACTTCCTACAGCAATACTATATAGACATTACTAAAATACCCCACGAGAGATGTTATGTGATTCAGTAGGAACTTAACTATGCACAGTTTTGGGCTACTGAGGTTATATCGTTTTCATAACTTTACTGTATAATGAAATGAACTTAATTAGAAACTCTTTCTTATACACAGGAAAAGTTCTGTACTAAATTGTCTTATAGTTGTTTAGTACTTTGCTTTTTGATAATTTTCTCAATTCACTTTTTTTTGTATTTGATAAACGCTATTAGATGTTGATGTATGAGTTCCTGTAATCTATATTTTGAAAAACTAATAAAAACATTAAAACAAACAAAAGAGCCCTGGTGGTATGTGCTTTCCCCATTGCTGGTGGTTTTATTTTTGCTGTTATGTAAGCTTTCACTATGCATGATCCAAATAGGCAAGGTAGCCTTCATAAACTTCTCACTCTTCTTGTTGTTTTTTTTTTATGCTCCTACTGCCTTGGACACCTGTTCTTTCAGGGTCTTCTCAGGGTGCACCCCTACTGCCTGCTGCACTCACACTGAACTGCTGGAACCTTCCCCCAGGCCTCCAGCACCTATGTCATCAGGCAGCTCTGACCTATCCCTATGGGGGGGCCCTTGCTGCCTCCAGGATGAAGTACCTTATTCAGCTTGCAACAGCTAGAGGTGGAAAGGCCATACCCCTTTGAAGGCCTGGTAGCGAGAGAAGGATTGCTAGGGAGGCCATCCCCTAGCATGTCTAGAACAACCCTGTTCTGTTTTCTGGTCCCTGCCCACCAACAGTGTGCATAACACTGCAGCAGCATTCTGGGGGTGGGGATGCTTGGCAGTGTGTGATCACCCACACTACCAAGAGAGCCGCTGCAAAGCCACCACCAGAGCTGCCACTGCAGTGATCGAATCCACCACCCCATTGGAGGAAAGCATTTGATGGATGCTCTGACTCCCTCCCTGTCGGCCTCTGCTCCAGACATCCCAGGCTCAGAGCATGAACCTGACATGGGTCACCATCTTGAGAGATGCTCCATTGCTTATCACCATGGAGCCGGCTCACCTCTCCTTGTTGCACTATACAATACATAGGCTATTTGACTTGCAAAATGATGACTTCTCACAAAGTACTTTTTGACAGGTCTGCAAATCTGTTGTTTCTCCATGTCAGTACCTGGTTACAGAGAGAATGATAGTAGATTTACCTTTTGGTTAAGATATTAGCTTATCATTTTCTTTGCTGATGATAAGACTTCCTTAATGTTTTCTTGGGACTTATGATGTGAAACAGTCTGTTTATGATTTGCATATATTTTTATATTTAGATATTGCAACTTAAGAAAATGCTTGGCAACCATTATCTCTGTTAGGAGATGGTCTTATGGACTTTTCAAAGCTGGGAGTTTAGTCTGGGGAGCAAACCATGTTGCTCTCGGACTGTACAATGCAACATATACTTTAATGTTTTAGAACATGGTAATGGATTTAGGCAATAGTCCTCCATGATGTCTCCATGGTGGAATATCGGAAGGTTGAGAGTTCTAGCCCCACACCAGGACATTGGGGTAAAATCCTAATACTGACACTGCAGTGCAGCATGAAGGGGAAGGGGTTTGCATTCCTAAGGTACTGCCTTTTGGATGAGGTGTTTAAATCGAGGTCCCATCTTCCTGTTCTGGTGGTTGCTCAGGTGGAGGTTAAACATCCCAGGGTACTTCTCAAAAAGAGTAAGGGAATTTGCCAGTGTCCTGGCCAGATTTCTCCCAGTCACTAAAAATACCACTTACAGATCAAAGCAGCAGTATTTGTAAGTTGGGAAAAATGTCATCACATAGCTCTTTTAGCAAACATGCATCTCTGACATACTGAGATTCATCTTCAGTGTAGTTTCAGTTTTCTCAGATATTTTTAAAACAACTTTTATAATTAATGACTCATGTCAATAAAGATGGCCACTACTCATCATTTTTTAAAATCTCTTCTGCTGAGGTTGTCTGTTGAATGTACATGCTAGATTCATACTGTGGATGTATTAGGAAGGTGTTATCACGTTACAGATGGTAAACAATGTACCAAGATAACAGAAAAGCAAGGACAGCTTCAACAACCATGGTGTGTAGTTTCAACACATGATACTGTAATAGAAGAAAGTAAGAAATCGCACTCCAGAGTCACAAAATGCAACTGTGCAGAATTTAATGTCCAAGAAGGTGCCAAAAACAGTTATACCCCGCCATAAAAAGGTTCCAACGTTTCGTGCTTGTGCGCTTTCTCAAGAAGCCAATACAGTCTCTATAAAATTTTGAAAACAAGGTGTTTAAAGGATACCTAAACAACATTTTGACAACAAACTATTCAAAAATATGACTCCATAGGTGGCTAAAGGAAAGGCTGCTGTATTCATTAATGCTAAAACTACATTTATATAATTTACCTAAATGTGGTTCCAGAGCATTTGAAAACTGTAAAATCAGCCTTCCGATTTCAAAAAACTGTCTTACCTGCTTCCTAAAATGGCCGCCAAATGTGTTAAGTGGTGATATCACTGAAGCCAAAGTCAGAGAGATATATGGCTCTCTATAGTGCTAAAAAACCATGTGCATTATTTTGTATAATACACATGTTAGGCTATGGTTCTGATCATTTTGTTTACTTTAACATGCTAAAATTATGTTTTAATCCAACCGACTTTCTCTGTGGCAAACCACAGTGCAGTACAAATCTTGAATAACCTGGTGGTCTAGTGGTTATGGCAGATCCAGGATGCTACAATGGATGTGCTGGGGTGGTGTGCATACTTACTATGCACTTTTTAACATTTTTATTAAATCTTTGTATTTTCTGCTATTATTCTTTTGTAGTACGTTTTTGACAGAACCTACAAATGTAATCCATAGTTTGAATGTAAACATTTGTACAATCAATAAATCAGACTTCTTCAACAAAGTGAAATGCAGCAGCAGCAAGCAAGTACGTTACTATGTTGGGGGGGGGGTTGCAGCCATACCTTTCACCACCCCTAGATCCATCACTTTTTTGTAGCAAAGTTCTTATGCAGTCCAATGTTAAGAGTTAATACTTTCTCGAAAATCAAATATAAGCTTATCTTGTTTTCTTTTTCCAAGAGAAATAAATAATAATAATAAGAAGAAGAAGAATCAGCATTTATATAGTGCTTTTCATACACATTGTATCCCAAACTGCTTTACAAGCAATACTAGATTGGTAGTGAGGTGATTGAACATGTAGTGGCAGCCATTTCATACATTAATATCCACACATAGCCTTGGACAATTGCATGAACTGGTTTTATGGGAAGGGGAATGTTGGCCAGGACAATGGGGTCAGGTAGTGATCATGGTGCTGGCAGCCCCACATCTTATTTCTCACAGTGATCTGATCATATTTCTCCCCTTCTGTCTTCCCCTTCCCTGAATATAGCAGTACCTTGCAAGAGTGGCCTTCTCAGTCCCCCTCTGGCATTCCTTCTTCACTATTCCTCCTCATACCGAAAACTGGTGAGCTCATCATCCTTCTGCATCATGAATGCAAGTAGTATAGTCCCCATTTTTTTTGACATATCAAATATAAACATATCTTTCCAGTAAGTCAGGCTGACAACAGCAGGGAACAAGGGGAATGATGGGCTTTCCTATCCTTTAAAGATCTAGGCCACCTCTGATTAGGCACTATTAAATGATAGGTGTGCACATCATTATGCATGTCATTTAATAGTGCCTAATCATAGGTGGCTTAGATCTTATATGGGTAGGAAAGCCTATTTTTTCCACTTGTGCCATGCTTCTATCAGCCTGGCTTACCAGAAGATCATGTTTATTATTAATATGTAAAAATGACATGTGAGACTATACTGACCACATTCATGATGTGTAAGGGTAGTGAGCGCACCAGTTTTTGATGTGGGTGAGCAGGTGAGAAGAATGAGTGCCAGAGAGGGACTGAAGAGGCCATTCCAGCAGAGTACAGCTATTTTCAGGTTAGTTGAAGACATGAAGGAGGATGCTGAGCAGATCACTGTGAGATCTGAAATGTGGGGCTGCCAGCACAGTGATCACCACCTGACTGTGGATGAGAGCAGGCAGCAACAACAAATACTTAAGAGTGGCAGGGCTGTACCTAAACTGTTACTTGAATTCAGTGTAGGAAGATTACCCTCAGGTGGGGAGGGGGATGTTGACGTTTGATAGGACAGTACTGAGGGAGTTGGGTATAGCTCATTCAAGATTTGGAAGGGTGGTAGCCAGCCAACTCACATCGTGGAGTTGAGCACAGAAAAGTACTGGAGAAGAATTGCTGGGAACTGTCCTGCGGGGTTCAGCAGATCATAGGTAAAGGAGTAGACTGACACTGGAAGTCAGGTGGATTCATTCAAGGTATTAGTATGCCTCTCCTGCTAACAATATTGTTATCCATTGTAAGTGCAGCCCTTATGAGGGTATGAACAGCAGTTTTCCTGGTGGGTCATGATGCTTATTGCTTGGCCCTCCAGGAAGACCTAGTTGTTGGTTAATGAGGCGTGGAAAAAACACAACACGGGAACTGTACATACTACCTTCACTGTGCAGAAGGGTGGTAATCCACTCAATGTTTACTCTGGGAGCAGATGTCAAACATTGAGAAAGTGGACTGGAGAGTGATTTGGGAGGCATTTTTTAACAGTGCCAGCTGATGATGCATATCAGTATAGGTGTGCACAACTCTCTGAGGTACATGATTACAATCTGAGGTGTGATAATTCTCTTCATGAGACCATAAGCACATATGCGGCCCCAGGCAGTACTAAGGACAGGGTATGGATGATGCAGTGTTCAACAGAAGGCAGGCTAGGTGCAGGGGGTTAACGTGGAAAAAGAAAGCCTTATTTCTGGATTAACAGGAGAGTATGAGCTTTGGAACTGAACCAAACCAGTACTTTGCTGTGTGACCCTGAGCAAGTCACTAAACTTCCTTGTGCTCCCAGGCCACACCTGTAAACAAGCTTTCAGCATAGTGTCTCTCTCCTGGTTAACAAAAAAACAAAATTCAGGGCATCACATAACCACTAGAGCATCAGGTATTTGAAGTGTTGTACTGTACTGCGGTTTGCCAAGAGAAAGTCAGCTGGATTGCAAAACATTTTCAGCAAGTTAAAGTAAACAAAATGAACAAAATCATAGCCTAGCATGTGTACTGATCAAAATAATCCACGAGTTAACACATGGTGTTGATCATTCTGGTGCAACGATTCAAAACAGAGGGAAAGAACTAGTCAGCACTACAGGACTCTATGTGGGTCTCTGGCTCTGGCGATGTCATCACAACTCATCACTTAACACACTTGGCAGACATCTTAGGGAGAAACCAAGGCTTCTTTTTGAAAGTGAAAGGCTGATGTTTACATTTTTCAAAAGCTATGAAACTGCATTTATGTTATTTACATAAATGCAAACAGCAGCCTTTACTTTACCTCGCAATGAAGCCAGATTTTGGAGTTTGCAGTTTTAAAAAACTGCTTGTTTAGGTACCCTAGCACAGTAGATGGCTTTAAAAATGAAATCAAACAATGATAAAACAGACATAGCAGGGACGATTCTGATTTATATCCACATCTTCTGATAGGCAAGATACAAGCTACAGTGGACCAGAGAGGAAATATGCAATGAAAGCTCCATAATCAGGAACTGACTAATAATAAAAATGCAAGCACGAGGATTTATTTTCACGGACAGTTTTACATGTATGAAATGAAGTGCAGTGAGACAGGGATGTGAGGAGTTATAATTTAGGAGCCTATGGCTAACAATGTTTATTAATCATGCTGCTCAGACTGTGGCATAGTGTATAAACTGGATTCTTTGCAAGTTGATATTACTGTGAGCAATGATGAGGAAAGAGAATCTTGATAAATCTGTGGCTGTAGGATCCAACTCACACTTCCCCTGACCACCCTGATGCAACTCCTCGACATGGTACAGTATTAATCCCCCTCCTGCACCCTTCAACTCCACCCAATAACCCATAGACCAGAAAAAACAAACAGGCTCTCATTAGAAGACTTGGTCTCTTGACAGTGTAGCAGTAATTGTTTAACCTTCAAAAGAAGTGGGTACGTTACTTAAAAACATGTAACTAATGTACCTGGCAGCATCGGTAAGAGCTACACAGTATATACAAACTAGGGTTGCCAACAGACCCATATTTTATGGGACATACCATATTTTAATAAAAAATTGCCTGTCTCTTATTAAATCAATACAGGATGCCTTTTATCCCATATTTCATATTGGCTTTGCCCATAGTACAGAATCAGTTTTTCAGCGACTAACATCAGTCGCAGCACCATTACGCACGTCGGTACGATGGGGGCATGAGCTTGAAGATGGAATCTGACTGTCAAGAGTCGTCATGGAGCAGCACAGAGCAAGCTGACAGTGTTGATTGCCTACTGACAGTTGGGGGACTGGGAACTGGAGAACGCACCAGGCAGCTAGGAGAAAGGGATTCCCACATGGAAGGAATGGGTGTGGTGTGGCCCAGTTGTCTCCTGAAGACAGCCCCGCCTTGATGTGCCAGAGTTCCGCACCATGCGGCTATACTGGGGATTGCTGAATCTCCTCCAAAGACTGTCTGATCTGTGATATGGAGCCCAGCCCTTAGTGCACTTCAGCCAGTGCGAGGTGGCTTTGGTTGAGCGGGGCAGCAAGTGTAGAGGTGAGTCACTGCTCGCAGCCTCATCAGTCTAGTCTGGGAAGGGTAACTTCACGGAGAGAGTAGAGAGGCTGAGCACAATAAGATCATTCAGCAGCACCATGCACCAGCAAACTGCTGCATCGCTTAACCTTCCTTTCAAACCATGGGGCACTGACCCTCAAAATGTAAGACATGCTGAAATGGTGAGGCGCCGATTGTCTCTGTAGTACAGACACACCACAACCTTGGGGAAAAGGGCACTCAAAATGTGGGATACTGACCCACCAACTGTGGGCCACTAACACTCTAAATATGGGACACTCCCCCTTATAATGTGGGACACTGACACTCAAAATGTGGGCCTGACCAGGTCAGAGTTGGCTGGTGCCTGCCTCCTCGCCGGTACTACATGTTCAGTGTCAGTCCAGCTGCTGGCCGTACTACACTGCAGCTCATGACCCCTCCCCCCGGTGCTGAATTCATGTTGGGAGGTGGACAGGGTGGGGGGGGTCTAAGAAAAATCCCTTATTTTTGCAATACAATGTTGGCAATCCTAACAAATACAAAAAAAAAAAAGTCAAAAGAAGGACAGCAAATGGTGGCCATTATAAATGACCTGATAAGGCTTTAATAAATTACAGACTACTGTGAAGTATATTTACAGAAAATGATTAAAGGACTCAACATATATTAAGAACTATAGGATCAAGAGGATAACAGTCATTTATAATTCAATCGTGAGAGTATATCCCTAAAGAAAAGGGAATAAAACCTTAGTGAATGTTGTGAAGTAATGAGCATTACCAGTATGTCTTAATTCTAATATGGGCATTTTAGAATATTAAGCAAGGCTATAAAAAATAAAAATATTTAATTTAATATGTCATTTTTTCTGATTATCATTATGGGACACAATATTTGATTACATAAATGTGAGTAATATGTTTATAATATGTACTTTTAGTGTTTTAAACTAGATGTGACCTCTCCACACTCAGAAAGGGGATGGTGGGCGACAGGCACAACTTGAGGTTTTTAACACACCATAAAAATAAAACGTTTTTTTTTTTTTCTTTAAATGAATCGTTCAGTGGGTCTATCATTCCAATATCCAGTACTTATATGATTAGCCATTATTGGAACAGACCTCTCCCTCAGAAAAGCATTTTGTATTCCCCATGGGGACTACAGGCTGAACTGGAAGTATTCAAATCAAAGAGAAGATAAACCTGCAGGGGATCACTTATCTTTCCTGGCCCAAGGGGTTACTTCTATGGTGGCTGTCATCAAGCCTACAATCTAGAGACAACTATGTGCTATGACTACTCTCAGCCTTCTGAATTGATTAATCTCTTACATGAGATTTGCCATGCTTTGTCAAGAAAGACACACTCTTGCTAATTTGCTTCAAAACTCGCCTTCAGGTTGTTTTGAATTCTTAGAGGGTTGGAGTGGACTCTTCTCTGACTTCACTTTCCAGCCATGATCCTATTGGAGCTGAATGGTCCTTTGTATAAGTTTGTGAGCTAGTGATGTTCTAAAAAACCATTCAAGTAGGGATATACTGTAAATGGTGACCCTGTTTTCAGAACTGTGCTATGATCACTCACCACCCACTCGTAAAGACCCTTGGGACTGAGACCAGTCTGAAGGGGGAGAGCTTGATACTGAAGATGTTGGCCCTGAACAGCAAACCTCTCATGGGGATGCCCGAATTATGAATGTGCAGATTTGCAGTGGACAGGTTGATGGAAACCAGGAGGTCACCTGGCTGGATCACCTTGATAAGCAAGCTTGAATCTCACTAATCATCTAATCATTACTGAGATTCTTGAGACCTAGAATTGTGAAGAAGCCACCCAATTTCTTCAGGACTAAGAAGTGAATAGAGTTAAACCCTGTTCCTCACTGTGGAGGAGGAACTGGTACTATTGCTTCTATTTTCAATAGATGAGCTAGAGTCTCAACCACTGCTGCACATTTCAAGAGACTGTTTTGACACTGGGGACTAGAAGAAACATCACCTTAAGGCCACAGAAGACAACTCAATCACACAGCCTTTCAAAACGGTCTCCAGCACCCAAGTAGCTGATGTAGTCCAGGCCTATCTGTTGTAAAACCTCTACAGACAAGCCCCACAGAGGACTGGAACAGGGATGGGTCCAAAAACCTTCATGTACAGTAGCCACCCTTGCAGTACCACCCTCTGAAATGTGTGCAGTAGAAGGAACCTCTCTCTGCCTTATAGAGGTTTGAATCCTGAGAAATCCCTGGTTTCTGTATCCACTAAAGGAGCTAAAATAGCTATGAAAGCATCTGTCATGATAGGACTCCATATTTGCAGTAGATATTCATAGTTGATGCACTTTTGCACATGGCACTGACAGCTTCTATTCCTTAATGGCCTTCAAATTGTCACCCAGTTTAAAGCCACATAGAAAATCACTTTTGAAGGAAACATTAAGTAAATGGTTCTTGGGAGTCTGGTCAGCTGAAGTGTCTTAGTTATTAAGCCCTCCTCACAGCCACTGTGGCTGTGGAACTATTCATAGAAAACTGCAGCAAGTCAACTAGGGAATCTCATTGAAAAAACACAGCCATATGAACCAAAGGAATAAGAGGCTGCACAGGAGAGTCTTCTGTTATACCATCAGGGCTAATCTGTCAGACAGCATATTAATATGATCCCCCAAAATGATGGGACAAGGATGTGTCCAAAACTCCCAGAGTGCTGGGACAAGGAGGTGTCTGCAAACTGTCATGCAGAGTAACTGCCCTCTATCCAAAATACCAGCAAAGAAGAACCTCTGCCTTGCTGAGATTTGAATCTTGAGATGGGCACTTATCCACAAAGAGGAAGGGAGATTAAGTAAACCGAAAACCCTGCCCACTACAGAAACAGTGGAGTTGATGACGTAAACAGCATGCAGAGAATTTAGTGCCTCACAAATCAACAGAAACTAAGGTGCTCCATGCCAGAAGGATGATGGGTGGGTAAAGGTATGGCCCTATGGATATACTCTTGAAAATCTACTGTTACTGGTCAGTAATGAACCCATCTTTGAGTGTACCTCCATACAGCCATAATATAGTACATGACTTCCAAGCAATACGTACCCCAAATGGGTGGCTGGTGAACACAGAGGACCAACACTGCGGGAAAGCAAGCCTTGCAAATAGTACAGTTACGCAAGAACTTTCTGTAACAGTAGCTCTTCGAGAGGATCTCTTGCAGCAGGCCACACCTATGGAACTATAGTTGCCAGGCACTAGGACCACACGGAAACTTTTCTAGTTAGCAGTCTACCAAGGGGCCGCCCACTCCAATGTCATATGCGGATGTCAACCTATCCTATAAGAGTGTGTGTGGCCCCCATGCACTCCCCAGTTCTCCTGCTGGAAACCATACGCTACCTGGTCCCAGCTGAGGGAACCAAGGAGGAATCAAAGGTTCCTGCCAAACAGAAAACAGTGGAGAAAGGTACAGACACAGAAGGGTCTCCTAGGCCCCTGGGGATGGAGGGAGGGATGGCATGGCCTGCTGCAAGAGATCCTCTCGAAGATATACTGTTACAGTAAGTTCTTTCGTAATTGTACTGTCTTACTTAGAGGGCATCTCTTGCAGCAGGCCACACCTATGGAGCGAGTTCCAAGAAGTTCCGTTATCAGACAACACAGTCTGGGTGGAGGAAACCTTAAGCCTAAGAAAGTAGGCCCTGGAGGACAGCTAGGCCAAAGTTGGCCCTACACCTAGAGGTAATTTCCAGACTGTAGTGCTTGATAAAGGTGTGGACAGAACTCCAAGTGGCAGCAGCAGAGATCTCTGCAGCTGACACATTCCTGAAACAGGCAACAGAAGTGGCCATGCCTCTGGTGGAATGGCCACAGACAATGCCTGGAAGATCCTTGCCATACTTCCTTTAGCAATAAGTGATGCAGTTGGCCAACCATTTGCACAAGCACTGTTTTGAAACTGGGATGCCGTCTTTTCCAGGGGTGAAAAAAACAAAACTGTTTGGACTTCCTACAGTCTTTCGTATGATGTATGTATTAACACAGAATTCTATGCACATCTAAAGTGTGGAGCAATGTCTTCCCTGGATTGGTATGCTCTGGGTAATATACAGGAAGGTGGATGGATTGATTTAAGGTAAACTCAGACACCACCTTAGGAAGAAACTTAGGGTTAGTATCCAAAGACTTTGTGAAAAATCAAATAAGGATGCTCGCACATCAGCACATGTAGCTCTGAAAAAGTAATAGCAACTAGAAATAATGCTTTCCACAACAGAAAGTGTAGCTTGCATGTCACGGCCGGCTCAAAAGGAGCCAAAGTATGTTTTTCCAACACAAAATTCAAGTCTCAAGGTGGGACTGGATTGTGGATAGGAGGCTTCACGTGAAGAATGCCTCTCAGAAAAGTATAGGACACCTTCAATTGTGCCACTGTATGTCCATCAACAGGCACATGGATGGCAAAGATGGCACACGTGCACTTTAAAGAGAGGAATACTTCAGGCCAGAGTCTGAAAGGGGATAGCAAGTACGATAGAATTTGATTCAATGGCCAAGTGGAGGGATTCAGCTAATGTGAAGCAGCCCACAGTGCAAATCGTTTCCACTTTATAAAATAAGTGGCCTTAGTGAACGGCTTCCTAGCTACCACCAGAACATCAGCCACCTTGGGTGACACCCTGAACCGAGCCATGTGCATGTCCTCAGGAGCCACACATGAAGATGCAGGGATTTGAGGTCTGGATGGATCAGGCTACCCCAGTTCTGGGAGAGCAAGCTGGTGCACAGAGGAAGGGGTACTAGAGGTTCCACTGTCAGCTGCTGCAGTAAAGGAAACCAGATCTGACGAGGCTAGAAGGGGGTGATGAGGATCATCACGGCCCCCTTCCATCTGGAACTTGATCAGAACCCTCAAGCTGTATTGTTCATTGTAATGTACCTTTGCTTTCTCCTTTTGTACTTTGTTTTGCAATCTATGACGTGGAACCTTTGTAAAAGAGCTTGCGCTCAAAGGTCTTTTCGAATCACTAAATAAATAAAAATAAATAAAGCAGTGGGAAGGGAGGAAATGCATGCAGAAACCTCCCTTTCCAGGAGAGGGACAACGTGTCTCACCAGAAAACTCCAGGCCCTGGATCGAGCGAGCAAAAAAGCAGCAGTTTTGCACTGAGTGGGGACGAAAAAAGGTCCAACTCTGGACGACCCCACCTGTTGAACAGGTCTTCTACTACTAAGGTCAGCAGCTCCCAATCATGCACCCCTGACTGCGACTGGCTTAGGGTGTCTGCCAGGATGTTTTGGATGCCTGGAACATGGATGACTGCCAACTCGAGACCATGATCCAGAGCGCAACACCTGACTCTCACTGCTAACTGGCAGAGAAGGTACACGTGAGTGCCCCCTACTTGTTGATGTAGTGGACTACACATATGTTGGGGTGTAAGGGTATGTGCTCATTATTCGTGAGAGAGAGAGAGAGTGTGTGTGTGTGTGTGTGTAAAGCCAGTGATGCCAGTAACATGTCTGCATTATTGTGTTCAGTATGAACTTCCTGGGGGAGAGTTCAAGTTTATTGCAGGAAAACTCCATTGAAGAGGCTTATTCACAAGGAGGTCCTGAGACATGTACATATACAAGGAAAAATACAAACATACAGTACATAAATGCAAAAGTGCACAAGAATAAATGGTACAAGTGGTAAGTAGTGCTCAGGTAAAACATACCAAGGTAATAGTTATAAACATAACCTGGGGGAAAAAGTCATTATGAGTTAAGAACATACAGTCAAAATAGTTAGGACGGAGCATAACATAGCATAAGGTGAAGGGAGTATTAGAGAGGAGCAGGGAGAGGAGTGCAGTATGTGGAGTTCAGGTAGTTTCCCCATATTTCCAAGTACTGGTCCAGCTGGTTTCAGGCACTGAGATGGATTCCTTCAAAGCCTGTGCTTTTTCCCCGTTTGATAAGCCATTCCGCAACTGGGGGGGGTGGATCTCTGTTTGTTTCCAGTGCTGGAGTATTATTCATTTAGTAGATGTCAGGGCACCTGTCAACCATCTGGGTGAGGTCCCTAAGGGAAGAGCATCTGCTGGTGCGACTCCTAGTAGCACCCATGCCGGGTGCAGGTGGAGGTCATGGTTAAGGAGAGTTGAGCAGATTTCCTGGACCTCTTGCCAGAAGTACTGCAGTAACCTACATGTGAAGAGGAGGTGGGTGATGGAGCCCAACTCCTGATGGCACCTCCAGCACTTACTGGAGTCTATTAGTCCCCATTTGTGCAGTTTTTTGCAGCATTCTAGACTATGCCATATGTATAGACTCTTGAATTGAGTGAACCTATATTTTGTGTCCTTCATATCCATTTTCAGGGCAGCCCAGCATTTGTGCCAGTGTTGTGCTATGAAATACCTACCCAAGTTTTTCATTCCATTTTTGCAGTGTGGGTTCCGTAGGGTCTGGGGATATGGACACCAGTTCCCTACTCATCACTTGGGCCCAAGGGCCCCCTTCTAACCAAGTGCCCAGCCTGTTAGGGGACTACACTGCATAGTTTTCATCTATGCCTGCTGGTAGGGCATGTCTGATTTTGGAAGTACCACCAGTGGTGGTTCACTGGAAGGTTTTACTGCACTTTAAGTTGTGCAAAGAACTTCACGATGTTGGTGTTCAGCTCCATTAAGTCCTGTAGCAACAAACTCTAGCTCTAAGCACTACTACTGAGAAGAACTGAATGCTGCTGTCATACAGATGTGAATTTTCAACTCCCAGCAGGCAAGCAATGTCGTCAATGATGTGCATTTGATGGCAGGAAAAAAAGAAACTGAGGTGGTTGAGGACTAGTGCCGAGGTATGCCTGGCATCACAAGAGACACTTGCGGTGCTGTGCATGACCACAGCGTGCCTTGAGGTCAGCAGCAGTTCTGGCTCATGCAGGGTCCTAGCACTTCCTGGCTAAGATCTATTAATGTGACTCAATGGTGAAGATTAATTCCTGGAAAATGTAGATATTTCAGGTCTGGATGGACCAGAAATTCTTTATCCTGTGACAACAGGCCCCATACAGAGGTAGAGGGACAGGGGGATCCACTGCCATCTGTTTTAGAAGGGAAAACCATATCTGGCAAGGCCACAATGGAGCAACAAGGATACGCGTGGCACTCTCCATCCGTAGCTTGAGCGGCACCTCTGTATTAGTGGAATGGGGAGAAATGCATATAGGAATTCCTCTTTCCAAGAGAGAGAGAGAGAGAGAGAATGCATCTCACTAGAAAACTCCAGGCCCTGGAGCAAGCAAACCGAAACTTGTCAGTTTTGCATATATTGGGGATGCAAAAAGGTCCAACTCTGGATGAACCTATCTTGTTAACAGGTCGTCTACCACGGAGGTCAGCAGTTTCCATTAATGAATCTTGGGCTGTGAGCTGCTTGGCCTGTCTGCTAAGACGTTTTGGAG
The DNA here is from genome assembly GCA_016271365.2 of Neoceratodus forsteri. Taxonomy (NCBI): domain Eukaryota; kingdom Metazoa; phylum Chordata; order Ceratodontiformes; family Ceratodontidae; genus Neoceratodus; species Neoceratodus forsteri. Next base: position 1,438,092,600 of record CM057452.1, read on the forward strand.
ACCTGGGAGATGCATGGCTGAAAACTGTAGGTCATGGGACAGAGCCCAGTACAATAGTGCTTCCCTGCATAGGGGATAGGAATGAGTACCCCCTTTTTGTTGATGTAATGCATCACACTGGCACTGTCAGTCAATAGTAAAAGAGGACCAGGGCACAGATTCTCCTGAAATGCTGGAAGACTATACATGACAGCTCATCTCCAGGGCATTTATGTGTATCCTGGACTCCACCTTGAGCCATGACACCAGCATCTGGTAAGGGCCAAGATGAGCACCCCAGTTGAATCCAAGGTATCTGTGGTGAGGACCTCTACAGGAGCTGGTACAAGGAATGGAATGCCCCTTAATAGGTTTTCACAATCTATCCTAAATAACAATGCTCTGCGAAGCAGGGATGTGATGAGAACCATTTGGTCCAGCTTGTCCATCAGCTGATCCCACTAGACCTTGAGTATTCATTGTGGGATTCTCATATGTAAACAGGCCAGTGACAGTCACAGTGGCCACAGCCACGAGACCCAGGAGATGTAACACTGTTCTCACAGAGACATAGTGACTCCTGTATACCAAATGTGCTTGGACAATCAGATTTTCTGCTCTGTCCTGTGGCAGGAAAGCGCATCCCCTCTCTGTGTCCAAGACTGCCTCTATGTACTGCAGTCTTTGGCAGGGAATCAGCACAGATTTTGGCACATATACGTCTGTTATTTTTTGTAAAGCACCCAGAGCCTCCAGGATTGGGCGCTTGATAAATAAACACCTACATACATTTACTGTGTCCCCCAAGTCCTCGAACAACTCCCTTGCCTGAGACAAGGTATGTAGGAGAGCCTCTCTGGAGATGGCATTCAGCAGTTAGTCATCCAGATAGGAGAACATACACAGGCCTTCCCTGCAAAGAGCTGCTTCCACTTCTGCCAAGCATTTGGTAAGACTCATGGTGCAGAAGATAAGACAAAGGGCAATACTCTGAACTGGTAATGCCCCCCCCCCCAAGCACAAAGCGGAGGTATTGCTCACAGGATTTTCTTTTTTTTTGTATTCCAAGGATTATATTGAAAGTAGTTCAATGGTAACATCTCTCATATACCATACAGTGACAGGGTATATGTATAAACAATATTTTAGCAATTTGCAGTAGGGTTAAAAATAACCTATATACATAGCTTGCACCACCTTGTAGACTTAATAATAAATTAAAAACAAAAGACAGGCCTCCAATGCACCATACATAGACTTATAATCATTTTATCCTGCTTATCAAGACTACACAGTATTGCCAATTTGAAACTTCCCATACAGTCGACCAGCAATTAATCTGCATCACCCCGACTAGGGTACAAAGTCAGGATTAGTTTCAGTCTGATACAACACCTGTCTTCACATTTCTTCTACTCTAGTTAATGCATCCCTAACAGAAGCGGTAAAGTGTTCCATCTTGTAAATGTTATTGACCAGCGTTACCCATTCCCCATGGGATTTTCTGATCTTGACATGGAGGTATGCATCCTTCTTGTCTACAGAATAAAGTCAGTCTCCTGTTTGCAGAAGGGGAATCACAGCTTGCAGTGATACCATTCGGAACTTCTTGTATTCGATGTACACATTGAGATCCCTGAGATCGAACACAGGACACAGATTGCCCTGTCCATTTTGGGACCAGGAAGTATCTGGTATAAAACCCTTTGTTTCTTTGTTGAGGAGGAACTGGTTCCATAGCATGTTTTTGGAATAATGACTGAACTTCTTCCTTCAGAAGGGACAAACAGCCTGGAGGATAACAGTAAGAAGGCAGAGGATGATATGAAGGGGTTTCTAGAAGCTCCAGACCATGTTCCCTTGCAATTATCTACAGGACCCATTCCTCTGTTGTAATTCCCCACCATTGTTTCAGATGGAGCCTGCCCCCCACCAACCACACATGGAGGTAACAGTGGAGGTAGGGGTGTATCCGAAGAGTCAGATAGAACCGGTGAGGACAGTGCCACTGATGCCAATTGCTTTGGGTACTTTTGCATGTGCATCTGGGGGGAAGTGAGCCCAGCAAGGTGCCACTTCCTTTGTCATGGCCTTGCTGATGGTAGGCATGGTCACCTTTGGCAGCAAGGCAACAAAAGGATCCCCTGCCAAGACTCCTGGCAGGAGTGCGATACAGGGCCTTGACAGACATCAAGAGTCATTTTTGAGGTCTGAAGGTCTCTTAAGGCCTCTTCATCATTATCAAACAGCTGTGTCCTTCTGAAAGGGGCAATTGAAAACTGCTTGATGCATATCATTGGCAAAGCCAGAAACTCTGAGCCAAGAATATCTTCTCATACACATGCCAAAAGCTGCAGCCCTGGCAGAAGCATCAGATACATCATTGCAGAGCATAGCATAGCACATGTTTGCCAACTTCAGCAACAGAAGTTATTGTTTAAGTAACTCATTCTTGGCAAAGCCATCACACAAAGCCTGGGGTGCAGTTTTTGCAGCTTTCCACAGGCTGTTCATTTATTTTGTCATATGGACCAGGTAGTCAGTGATCCTTAGGCCCAGTCAGGCACATGCATACGTACACTTGCCCATCACATCCAGCCTCCTGGATTCTTAGTACACTTATGTGTTTAGGTGCTTTAGATTTATCATGAGCAGCCATGATGACTACAGAGTCAGTTTTGGGCTAGTCAGCATAACTAGGCTTAGCAGACAGAGCAGGGTACTGTTTATCAGCCTTTCTGGGAACTGCAGGCAGTGAGTTTGGTCTGTACAGTGCAGCAAAGGTAGCAACTTCCAATACAGGATATATATATATATACATACATACATAGATATAAACAGAGGATACATGATGGGCAGGAGTGTGATATGGAAGACATTCTCACTCCTGCAGAGTGAGCTCTAGATACTCATAGGTGCCGAAGGAGTGAGAATATTTTCCATAGCACATGATCTGCCAATCATGCGTGCTATTGATACAATAGGGTGGGAGCTTTTGAAATATTTTTTCTGTGTGCTTTTTCTGTGTGTGGTGTGAGTTTTTCTGAATAGGCTGGGAGTCTTATTTTTTTCTCAATTAAAATTTTTATTGCAGTAAAGATATCCAATACAAATTGTCAAATTCAGAAAAATATAAACAGTGCATTTCTTAACCATATCTTATTCATTTATCTCTAATAACTAGTAATATAAATTTACTGAATAATCATATCTAATATATATATATATATATATATATATATATATATATACACACTATCAAAGAAACACCACAGCACACAGCTGAGTGTACTTTGCAATGTCAATTAAGTAACTTGCAGACTTCAGTGAGACAGAGAACCAGAGCAGTTTCATGTAGGATGTGAAGCTGATAGCAGCACATTAAAGGGCTGAGAGTTTCAGAAACACCACAGCACACAACTGAGTGTATTTTGCAATGCTAACTGAGTAACTTGCAGGCTTCAGTGAGACAGAAAACCTGAGCAGTTTCACTTAGAATGCAGGTTGTAGTGAGTGAGTGGTGACATCAGCACAGTATGGATAAATGGCATTTATTTTCACAATAGTAATGTCATTGTCATTTATTACACTACAGTGAATATATCTCCATTTATCACATTCTAGAAGCTCCCACCCCTATTGTAAATATATATATATATATATATATATATATATATATCATAGTAAAAACTCATTTAATGCATCAGTTGGGTTTTCCACAGTGACAAAGTGAGGAAATTGAGTGTTAGAGTTAACACCTTGCACCCATCACGCCCCCCACCAACAGGCATCGGGTGTGCGTTGAGGTCATTAGTCTCAACTCTCACCCCATTCCATGTGTAAATAAGCTGAGGTGATGCAGAATAGGAGAATGGGGTGAGAGGTCTGAGCGACCTAACGCACACCCTGATGCCTGTTGGTGGGGGGTGGGTGGCGTGAGTGCAAGGGTGGTAACCCCAACACCGATTTTGCTTGCTTTTGTCGCTATGGAACAGCCCTAACTGATGCATTAAACAGAGTTTTTGCCAAGAATTTCCTTCTTTTGAGAATCGCACTATAAATACTGATTGGTATGTGGAGACGTAAATGCAAACAACAATGGTAATGCAAACGGTAACGGAAATGCAAATGGTAACGGCGACGCACAAGGAAACAGTAACGCAAGCAATAATTGAAATGCAAGCGCAAATGCTAATGTTAATGGAAATGCAAATGGTAATGCAAACGGTAACGAAAACGCAAACGGTAATGGTAACGCAAATGCAAGCGGAAATGCTAAAGCAAATGGTACAGTTAGCACACGGTGACGCAAATGGAAATGCTAACGAGAAAGGTAACGGAAACACAAACAGTAATGCCAACGGTGACGCAAAAGGAAACAGTAACATAAATGTTAACACAAATGGTAATGCACACAGTGACACAAACTGAAACGCTTATGCAAACAGTATCGGAAACTCAAGTGGAAACATAAACACTAATAGTAACAGTAACGCAAACACACATGCTGTTTGTCCCAAAAAGGTGCATTCAGAAGCACTGTGAATACAAAGAATGTGGCTATAATAATGGCCCTCAGACCAGAAAATGATCACTTTAAATACTAAATTGCTTATATCTCAGGAACCGTACGACATAGAAAAAAAAATTAAAATCTCATATTATTAATGACTTTCAAGGCTAGTTTTGCACTTAGTGTTTTTGCAACAAAAAGTCAGTATCTTGCACCATTTTCGAGATATGGGACCTGAAAGGCGTGACGAACACCGTAATGTTATCCTATGGGAAAAATCATCAACTTCGGAGTGGCGTAACTTTGCAGCCCTGTAATATTTTGGCACCAAAAGGCACATCTGTGGGATGTTGGCTGTTTTCCCTGAACATTTGAGCCCAAAAGACCAAACTGTTGTTTTGCAGCAGGGTGGCAAAGATTTCCTATTGTTTTGGGCATACTTTCGCAAATTACTTTCGCACATAACGGCACTTTCACAAAAAAATCAACAAAAGTGTCGCATTTGCAAAAGTACCTTGTGACACTACTTTTTAAAAAAATTTTAAAAACATATTTCTGGGGTGTTTTACCCCAAACAATGACATGGCTAGCATCCTCAGGACCCGACTAGGCGAAAAGAAATGGAAATTACATACTTACCGTAATTACTGATCTTCTTGGACAGTCTCCATCACTCATTCACATGAGAGGGATAGCGCCGGAGGCGCTAGGACCAAGCAGGAGCCAAACATTTTCTGAAGGGTCAGCACAGAGATAAGGACTGCACATGCTCGGCAACGCGAGACTGACTCGCGCCTGTGTAGGCTATCTCGGCGTCGACCCTCCAACTGCCTCAGTACCTTTTCGACCGAGGAGGTGCAGTGTAACTAATGAGAATAACTCATTCTGAGTTTCTGGGCCTGAGAGGGCCCAGATGGCCTTAGTAAGAAAGGTCAAAGAACAATGTCTTCACAGTCCGAAGCATAGGGCCATGAAGACCAGGAAAGAAAAATGAATGAACCCAGGGGATGGTGGGTGGGCGTGTGAATGAGTGATGGAGACTGTCCAAGAAGATCAATAATTATGGTAAGTATGTAATTTCCATATCTTCCTGGACTAAGTCTCCATCACTCATTCACACTAGTGGAAGAGTACCGAGCTAAAACAAACAACCCTGAGTAGGGTGATAGGAGATAGGGTTCACCCAGAAAGGACGGTCAAGGACTGTCCTGCTAATAAAAAAAGCAGTCTTGTAAAGAGCATCCAGAACATGATGCTTACAAGATAAGCGCTCGAGTTGTAACTCACCACTTTCCAGACGACTGCAATGGGCACAAAATGAAACTCTGCCAGGAAGCCACAACCACTCAGAGAGCGGCGAGAACCCGGACTCACCATTTGGTATAGGACCAAAAGTAATAGTGTCAAAGACATGTACTAATCTAATGTAAAAGGACATCAAGAAGTGCAAGAGCCGGAGGCAAAGTCTACTAGTTCAGGGTAGACCGAAAAGTGCAGACGGAACCCCCACTACCAAGTATGGCTGACCTGCAAACAACAGGTCCAGGAGCACTTGAACCCCTTACTTGGTGAGCAAAAGAAGGTCCTGGTGGGGTTAACCCATCAGGAAGAATGGTTTTCACTTAGTCACTGAAACATTCCTGATGGAAGATGAAGCACAACTTAGAAGCCTCTTGTGGTGGTCTAGTCCTAGTCACTGCATATTCCAAAAAGGAATCATCCTGCCCATGTGTGTATAACTGTAGTTGCAGTCTCTGAACTCAGGGAGAAAGGAAAAAGTGCACAGGTGGGTGTATCCACTGTGGAAAAAAAACATTCCGACAGAAAAAAGGGCTGAATTTGTAAGGCAATAGAGGCAGATGTGCGTCGAGGAGGGACACAGCAGGACCAAGTTAGGGCTAACCCATTCGTTGAAGTGACCGAATGGCGACAGAAGTGGCTCAATGCGGTGAGGCACTACTTACTCTGGCCTCCCTGAAGGGAGTAGGAAGGACTCCAGTTTGCTTTGCTGAAAAAAAAAAAAAAAACAATCACAGCTCCGTCACGCAGTCGGAGAGGATAGATTCATGTGTGACTGGCACAGAACCAGTGTGCAGGAACTGAAGGTGTGAATATTTGAGAAGCTATCTCAGAAAAAGACCTAATTGACCTATGGTCAAGAAAGGAGCATGTCGTCTGTTAAGTTGAAGCAAGCATGGAAGTAGGAATCTAAGTACCGACTCGCTGAAGAGTCACTTCTGTTGCTGTGAGGCTCTGATCAAGAGAAGAAAGCCTTATAAAAAAAGAGGGAGTAACAGACTGGTTTGATGCCTAGGTTTTGGAAATATCTCGGAATAAGAGAAATCTCTCTAGAGAAAAGAGGTGAACCATACCACCGCTGGATCGGACTGCCCCTGGGGTAGAAGAAATCACGTACTCTTTACCGAAGTTTAGGGACGACCACCTCAGGGTTGAGACGGAACCTGACCAGATCCAAAGTGTGGTATTGGGAAATTCTGACTAGGCCGTGTGCTGTGATAATTCTAACCTTTTTTTTTTTTTATCATTAGTCCAAGCCTGACAAGGTTGCAGGCTATTATTTCGCAAGGATTGCCTGATACAGAAATAACAAGGGTGTCATCCCTCTGAGGAGCAGGAGGAGCCTGAGGACCCATAACTGAACTCTTGACTGGACTAATAATAATAGCTAGACAGATGTTAACCACCTGTGCCGAAGCAGCCACTAGAGGGGCAGCATCAGAAGGGAGCTGTATACCCCTATCAAAGGAGCGGAAGAGTCTATGCGGCTCATGACCATTGAATTAGAATGTTCTGCAGAGTGTAATTGTCTTGACAACTGAAAGAGTCTAGACACAGTGGTATATGGTCCACGGATGCAGTCTGAACACTATGGTGGACCTCATTACTGAGGAACTACTGAAAAGAGCTTCCATCATGGACTCCGATGATAGAGAGGACATATCCTTCAGTATATAAAATGAGTCATCCTCTGTATCACTGACAAGAAGGACAGGGAGAGACTCATCTAGATGCCCTTCTACCGCAAAAGGACCCCAAAGAGAGGTCTAGATCAGAGTCACTAGAGACTCTGCCACCAGGAAGGGTGTCGAGGAGCTTGGCACCACTTAGGGAGCTGAGAAAGTGCTGAGCGGAATGAGAGATTCTGCTGGCAAAACAGAACAGAAGAGTCCCATCAGCGCAAAACCACTGGATGACACAAGACCCAATGCAGACCACCACCCACTAAGATGTGTGAAAAAAATAATCCACAGAACAGAACTTCATTCTGTAGAAACATCCTGCCACAAGTCCCACAGAAGAAGAGATCCGCAAACGGAGATCTGTCCCTAGTTCTGTCAGACAGCACCAACTGGCACCCCTGCGGCACCAGCGTCACTCGAGGCACAGGAGGGCACCAAGCAGTACCTATGCCAACCTGGGAGACACCTGAGGGCACCCACGGCAGAACCCGCAGGTATCCTCAGCACCCATGGCAGCAATGGCACGCAAAGGCACCCCGATGCCAATGGCACCCATGTTATCATGGCACCCAAGAAACTCATAGCAGCAATGGCACCCGAGGGCACCCATGGCACCCAAGGTACCCCTGACACCCATGGACTCATGGTACCCATGACTCCCATGGACTAATGGCACCAAAGATACCCATGGCACCCACACCACCCTCGGGTGCCCACACCACCCGTGAGCACCCGCGGGCATCCATGGCACCGTGAGACACCCACAGCACTGAAGGCAACAATGACAGCACCCATGGTGCCACACAGAGCCCACGGTGCCAAGCCATGGTGCCGATCCACAGTGCCGACTACTGGTGCCGACCCAAACACCAGCAGCGCTGCCTACGGCACCGATGCAAAACCAGTGGCCACGGTGCTGGACCTGTGTTGTCACCAAGGCATCAAGAAAAACACTGTGGAAAAGCCAATGGAGAAGATGGGGAGAAGGAAAAAGGTGGTGCCCGTGCCGGCACCAACATGGAAAAGCAAGAGGGAGGTAGGCACGAGGGGATGACAGAAATGGCGAAGGCACCCAGAGGGCACTGCGCTCATCCTGATCCAATTGACCCGGTTCAGGTCCAGCGGCTCTGAGGCCCGGAGGCCCCGGAAAACAGGGACACAACCAGGAAAAAAGGAAAGTCAAACCCCCTGCTCCACAGGAGTGACCCAGAGGTGAAACTGCTCACCGGAACTCCAATGAGGACAGAGATGGAGTCTGGAGTCGAGAATGCGGCCGTTAGGAGCGGGGCCAAGGGGAACCCATGAAAGTCAGTTCAGGCCTATCGCTCCTTCCGAAGAACAAGCCTCGTGCAGACGTACCAAAGGGCAACCTCGAGCGGCACCGATTCTTCTTCCCCAAACAAGGAAGAAGAGCTCGAGGCTAAGCAGAGCCGGATCCCCAGAACCACAAGATTCATGCTTCGGTGGACGGTCCCCCCCCCCCCCGAGCACAGGACTGTCCGTAGTCAGACCCTCCCACGTTACTTAAGGGTGGCGGACCGGGCACAGCCCGTCTACCATAACAACTTTCAAACGAAATCTTCCTACCATCACCACTACCATCTAAGGACGACTCCGTTGATGGCAGGAAATAATTAATTTTTCTTCATAATCTTCTTTTCTTGTTCATAAAATAAGAAATTACTACTAAATAGTTAAAATAAACACTAAAAGCTGCTGTCGTATAGACGAAAACTTTGACTCCGGCAGACGAGCGACATCGACATCCAAGCACACTCAACGGCAGGAGAAAAGGAACTGAGGCAGTTGGAGGTTCAACGCCAAGATAGCCTACACAGGCGTGAGTCAGTCTCACATCCACGGTCCTACTTCAGCGCCGACCCTTCAGAAAATGTTTGGCTCCCGCTTGGTCCCACTAGTGTGAATGAGTGATGGAGACTTAGTCCAGGAAGATCAAGAATTGTGTCCCTAGAGGGTCCCAAATTTAAATGGCAAGCATTTTTCTGACCACCAACTGAAAAAAAATGGCCGATTTGCGAAAGTAAAATGGCACTTGCGACACTGTCGCATATAATAGGATGCAAGTGTTTTTTTGTTTTTTTTTGTCAACTCTATTTATGCTCCCTACCTTCGGGGCATCTCCCGGGTTCCCATGCTCAGCTCCACAGATCCACCGCCCGTCTGAACCGTCCACTGCGCTTCAGGATTACAGACTCTCCTGACCCCACAGAGAGGCCTTGGAATCTCCAGAGAGAGAGGTGAGCCGGCAGTGCAGCCTTGTGGGCGTGTGGCCAGGCTACTGATGGTCGCCTTTGCCTCACCCACGATACAGGATTTTGCTTCAGAGTTTCCCCAAAGCTTTGGATGTGCAATGATGTACAGCTCAGCTGGTGCAGCTTCTGTACACCCCGAAGGCGTCCGCCACAGCTTCGTTCCCAGCATTCTTGCGGCCGTGCACATAGTGCCTCCAGCCTCCGCTAGAGGTCACTAGTGCAGCAGCTGGTGAACCCCTCCCCGAGGAAGGAGGCTGGCTCAATCCTTCCCCATCCTGCCAACCCCGATGACCGGGTTCGTTCCCAAACCCAGGTCACCGGCATGGTGCGAGGTGTGGTGTCCAGCGCCTCAACCCTCAGCACCAGTGGATCGGCCCTAGGATGCAAGTGTTATACAAGAAGATTGCTCGATTTGCCACTTTGTTTCACAAGAGGAGGCACCACTGCGAAGCACTAGCCTCCCTTAACTGGCCATCACTCACCAACCGCCTGCAGTATCCATTACTATGCGATGCATATAAACTCATCAGCAGTCCACCCGACAGCTTGGCTGGGTTGCTGGTCCCAAAGAGAGCAGGCAGGCTGCTCTGTACCACAGGGAGAAATCTCCTGGAGGAACCTAGGTTACGCACCTCAACGGGCACCAAATCCTTTGCCCATGCAGCTCCAGTGCTATGGAATAAGCTTCCACCACAGCTTTAAGATGCAGCCTCCCTGGGAATCTTCCAAAAGGGGCTCCAGGCTCGTCACCTAACAAAAAGTGCATGTACATGCGCGAGAGCTCTGAACCATAACAACTAGTTCCCAGCCTATTTCTGGCACGGTCCAGTCCTGAACAAATACTTCATCTTGGAAGAATCAACTATGCTGTCTATTGTCTGTCTGTGCACTAACTCTACTCCCTGTACAAGTTCTGTTGATTCCTAATATATGAATGTCTACATCCTAATGAGTCAGCGTGCTGACCATGGTCAGCACACCTACTTCCTCTGTATGTGAACTGTTTGTACTCTGTAACTAAATCCGGGTTGCCCCTGAAAAAGGGACCTTTGGGGCCCAGTGGACCTACCCGGTTATCAAAACTGTATAAATAAATAAATATTTAAACTTTTCCCATAGACTATAATGTGATTCGGTGTTTTTTGAATAACTTTTGAACCATTTAATATTTTTCCATGAAATCTTCAAAAGGCACATCAGGGACCCCGGCTGCCTGTTCCCTTAAGTTTTCGGACCAATCGCTCAAATCATGCGACCTGCAGGCGCAAGCAAAGAACCGTGCAAAAAAAACATAATTTATGCGTTTTTTGGTGCTCTGTAGCTCCACAACAGTACATCCTACCATGACACAACTTGCCAGATCCAGAGATCTATGGGACCAGACTGTACATTCCAAATTTCAGGCACATCCGTCATACGGTGGAAAAGTTATTAAGGTGCCAAATTTCAGGTTTAACCTTAAATGGAGTACTCAACCCTAACTATAGAGGCACTACTGTGCCACTATTATCATACATATACACACATGGAATTATAATGGAGGATGTGCAAGGGATATCCAAAAATTCCATCAGATGTCTTTTTGTGGAATCTTCCTCTTCCACAGCAAAGCCCATGGCAGTTTACATTTGCTGCATCATGGCTTGAAAAGTCAGATCTTCAGGAGGAAACCTCAGGGTATAGACTACCAAGTCCTCACTGCAGGATGACAAGACAGAACTCAATTGTAGTGCAACATATTGTTCTCCCTCATATTCCTCCTCTAAAACCATGAAGTCAAGGTTATATTCAACTTCGTCGTCGACATCGCTATCAACAATGAGCGCAGCAGAATGCACCAGCGATGGCTGAGAGGAAGGAATCTGCAGCATGCTACCAGAGGCCGTTGATGAGGGCTGCACAACAGGAGGCCCCATTGGCAGAATAAATGCTTGTGGTGGTAGTCCAGGCAGAATCATTTCTGAGAAAGACGCCAGTCTATGAGTAGACGGTGCCCTGTAAAGAGACCAGTGCTACCTGCGTTGTCGGCCTTAGCCAGATGACAATGGCATCCTACCATCCATAGTAGGTACCTAAGCCAAGCCCCAACCTTGGTGCCTCATCGGTGGTCAGGGGTGTTGTCAATGCCAGCAGAGCGGGCGATGATACAGTATTTTTACCTTGTCTCAGCAGCAACCGGGACCTCGCCAGCAAACGGATCTCTTTTTCTCTCTCTGTTTGTGCTCGGGGCAAAAGGCCACAAAGATGACCATTCCCTGTCCTAGTACTTCGACTTCAGTGGCCGTTTCTCAGTCAGCAGTGAGTGAGACACAGATTTTGGGCCTTGTTCCTTCTCCATGGCTTTCAAAGTTTTAAGGAGAAATACATTTTCTAGAGCTTTCTTGTGGCGTGGCTTGTAGCCTGGTTGAAGCTCTAGCAAATCTCAAGTCCTCACATTGTGAGACATGCCCTAACAGCTCACACAGACTGCGTGTGTATCTTTTTTGAAAATATTCTCTCCACACTTACAGCACTGAAATAAAGGCTCTTTCAACTCCGATGGCATGCAGAGACAATAAAACAAACTGTTAAATAAAGTAAAAGAAAAAACTACAATGGCTAGTTGATGGCGTTTCCTTCAGCAGGTCTGAAGAGGATGATCAACTGTGGGAAAAGAACCAAGGAGTGATGGGGCCAGGCACATTTATATAGACACAGACATAAAATATAGTCATGGGCAGTCCCGGCTAGCAAAAGTTTCCATGTGGTCCTAGTGCCTGACAGCTATAGTTCCAAAGGTGTGGTCCAGTGGAGAAGATATCCTCGAAGATCAGTGCTTTGTCAAGGTATGTACTATAGTGGCCCAGTGGCGTTGAGGGTTGAAGCGCTGGACGACACACCTCGCGCCACACTGGTGACCTGGGTTTGGGAATGAGCCGGGGCCGCCGGGGGTTGGCAGGGGAGGGAAGGGATTGAGTGTCTGGTGGACAGCTCTCCCTTGCCTGAGGAGGGTTCGGAGGATGCGCCACTTGGCGGTGGTCAGGTGCAGCACAGTCTGGTGGCGCACGCTGTAAAGGGGGGAGGAGCACGGTGGGCGGTGGCATGTTGTGCCCAGCTGCTATTGCACGTCCGTGCCCTCAGGGGAAAGAAAATAGACAGAAAAGCCCTCTTCGGAGCCGAGAGATGAAGGAGACTCCAGGGGCAAGTCCACATCCTACCACCGACCTAGCACACCAGTGGACTCCACGGCCCAACCCGATGCCACGTAGGCCCCTTTAATTACAGAAAGGCCACCAAGGGAGGGTGGGCCCACCCGGGGGGGGGGTGATTTGGGTGGCTGGAGTTGGGGAGGACACTGGCAAGCGAGGGTTCAGGCTGGGAGTAGAGACTTAGCCGAGTGGGTACTCTGGAAGGATGCCCAGCCTGCAGAGTGAGAAATAAAGATTTAAAAAAAAAAAAGGTACGTACTATAGACCAGGTAGCTGATTTGCAAATCTCTTTCAAGAAATGCCCCTCACAGCTGCCACTGTGGCAGAAATAACACATGGTCAGTGTGCCCTTATGCCCTTGCATGGCTGCTCTGATAGCAGGAAGGACACAATGAAGGTGGGGGGGGTGCAGAAGAAAAGTGAGCATTTAAAAAGGCAATGACAGAAGCAGCAGATAGCTCCATTCCAAAGGTATCCAAGGGTAAAAGAGCTAAGGGGCCAATGTGTTTCACAGCTGATGTAAACGTGGCAGTAAAAACCAAAAGGAGGGAATTTTCCAAGTATAAGGGTAGTCAGAGGAAGGGAAGGTGAATTATCTGGAAGCAACATGAGAAAATTGAAAATTATGTACCTACCGTAATTCCTGATCCTACTGTATATCTTCACCATTCATCACTGGTGGGTGCTACGCTGGAGGCGCTAGGACACTGCGGGAGCAATAGCTTAGAGATTTTTTCTCTAGGGAGAGGAGCCGGCACTGGGATAGCGCCTCCCTCGAGGCTGACACATTGTGTGGCGCGCGTGGGTTGACCAGTAACCAACACAACTCCTCCACCACCTCAGTTCTGCATGCCAGAGAGCATGGAAAATAAGAGACAGAGGAAGAAAGGGAGGGTGAGGCAAGGGAGCCCGAGGAGTAGTGAAAGGATATAAACTGAAAGAAAACATTACTTACCATAGTAATCTTGTTTCTTCTAAGGGAATCTTATTGTATTTTGACAAATGCAGTGTGGTCTCACCATAGGACTGCCCCGGAGCCAAAATGGTTAATAGAACCTATGCTAATGATGGAATGTTAGGCTCGAGCTTGGTTTTCAAGCTACTGTCCCTGGTTGCACTTCCTACAACCGTCAGATTCTTACGAAGCATGCAGAAGCTAATAATACTAATCAACTAATCTAAACTTAACATTCTGATTACCCTAACTAGGGTAAAAAACACCTCTTAAACAACATAGGGCATTTTTAAGACTCATGTCAACAGATGCCCAAGAAACTAATAGGTACCCACAGATTTCCAACATCAATATACAGGCAGTGTGCCGTGCCCTGTAGGTCCTAGCAGGGGAGGAAGGGTGGGAGTTCAGAATACACTAAGATTCCCTTAGAAGAAACAAGATGACTATGGTAAGTAATATTTTCTTCAAACCCCAGGAAATCTTACTGTATTTTGACAAATGCAGACTACCCAAGCAGTGCCTTTGGAGACGGGCAGATGACCTATTTAGGAAACAAGCTCTGCAAAACTGCTGTGCCAAACCTGGCATCACTCCTGGTCTTGGTATCCAGGCAGTAATGTTTAGTGAATATATGAACTGTTTTTCAGGTAGCTGCCTTACAGATTTCCAATAAAGGGATATCTCTTGAAGCTCCTATTGACACAGCTGTCCCCCTTGTGGAATGGGCCCTGAGCCCTTGAGGGGGCTGTTTGCTCAGTTTGCCATAACTGAATTGGATACATGCCACAATCCATCTTGCTATGGATCTCTCAGTGGCCAGTTTACCTTTTCCCACTTCTCCATAAGTCAGAAAGAGTTGGGTCCTATCCCCCTGTGACTTTTTGTATGCGCCAGGTAGTAGCTGATAGCTCTTTTAACATCCAAGCCATGCAGTCTACGCTCACCTAAAGTGGAATGGTCAGTAAAGGAAACAGGAAGTGTGATGGACTGATTAATATAAAAATCTAAAACCACCTTAGGAAGGAATTTGTTACTGGTCCTAAGGACCACTTTGTCCCTATGGAAAGCCACGTAGTCAGCTTCCATGGACAAGGCCTGAAGTTCACTGACCCTTCTGGCAGAGGTAATGGCAACCAGGAACACAGTGTTCCAAGTTACATACTTGAGATCAGCTGTTGACATGGGTACAAAGGGTGGTTGCATAAGCTGTGCTATGCAAATATTCAGATCCCACACTGGAGTGGGAGTTCTATGAGCAATCCCTTAAAGAACCTCCTAAACACAGGATTAAAGGGCAAGGATGATGTCATACCTGCTGACATGTAAGCGGAGACTGCAGCCAGATTCACCTTCAATGTGGAGGGCCTTAAACTCAGAGAATTAAGATTGGATAGGTAATCCAAAACCACAGGCAATCCTGCCTGATTGTGGTCCAGGTTTTTATTCTGACACCAAACAGAAAATCTTTTCCATTTGGAAGTATAAATCTTCCTGGTAGAGGGTCTTCTAGAAACCCTAAGGACCTCCATGACACTTTCCGAGAGGTGCAGGTTGGCATAATCTAGGTCCTCAAGAGCCAGGCCTTGAGCCTGAGACGAAGGTTCAGGTACAGGATCCTGCCCTGGGATGAAGTCAGCAAATTGTTCCTCCTGGGGAGGCTGACTGGCTTGGCCACCAAATGTGCCAGTGCCAGGGAGTACCATGGCTGCCTGGCCCAATCTGGAGCAATTATGATCATTGTAGCTGACTGGGATCTGAGCTTGATCAGAACCCTCAACAACAAGGGAAATGGAGGAAAAGCATACAGGAACTTCCCTGTCCAATCTAGAATTAGTGCATCCAGTGGCACTGAACCTGTCACTGGAGGCCTGCAGCAATACTTTGGGAGCTGATGGCTGTCTGGTGAGGCGAAGAGCTCTATCTCTGGAGTTCCCCACCTTTTGAAAACCACCTGTAGTACCTGACTGTTCAGGGACCATTTGTGATGGTTCTGATGTATCCTGCTCAGTGCATCTGCCAACACATTGTCTTTGCCTGGCAGATGAACTGCTGACAACCGAACATTCACTGAGTAAGCCAGACTCCATATTCTCATGGCCTCTGTGCAGAGGGGTATGGACCTTGTGCCTGCCTACTTGTTGATACAGTCCACCCCTCACAATAACATTTCTAATCTTTCCCTGTCTGACCCCCTGGGTAATAGTGACCACAAATCAATATTCTTTAGTCTAACACATTGTCAACAACACACCGCCAATAACACATTCTTAAAAAATTATGATAAAACCGACTTTAAAACTATAAATAGACATCTAAATAATACACCATGGGGAAATATGTTATCACCCCTCACTCTCGAGGAATCCTGGAATTACTTCAAAAACACTATTTTGAACCTTGAGACAAAGCATGTTCCCATGAAAAATAAATACAACAATAAAGGGCAGATACCCTCTTGGCTAAATAATCATATAAGGAAATTAATTAATCACAAAAAACAACTTTTTCAAAAACTAAAGAAATGTCCCCACGACAAAAAAGAAAAATATTACTCTTCCGGGCTTCAGTAAAAAAACTTAAACAAGCAATACATTTAGCCAAACACAACCTAGAATTTAAAATTGCACACGCTAAGGACAGACACAAATCACTATTTGCATATTTAAATAAAAAAAGGGAAATACCAGACAAGTTGTCCCATTAAAAATTAACAATACCCTAATCACAACTGACAAAGACACAGCTGACAAGCTCAATCAATACCTCTGTTCGGTATTTTCAAAAAAGGGTACAAACCCAAATCCTACAATAAGAAAAATCAAATCTAAATCATTCCTAATAACTAAAAAACACACAGAGGAAGCATTAAAAACACTAAACAAAAAAAGCAGTCCAGGACCGGACGGTATTAATCCCAGATTTCTAATCGAAACTGCCAAAGCTATAAACCTTCCACTGACCATAATATTTAATAAATCTCTGGAGGAATCCACAGTTCCTCTTGACTGGTTAAAGGCCAATATAACACCCATTTTTGAAAAAGGATGCCGATCTAACCCAGTAAATTACCATCCCATCAGCCTGACCTCAGTTCAATGTAAACTACTAGAGAAAATAATCAAAACCACACTAGAATCTGAACTTCAATTACTTAACTTTAATGTCACCACACAGCATGGCTTTAAACAGGGCCATTCATGTACTTCTAATCTCACAGCTTTTTACAATAACATAAACTATGGGTTAAACTCCAACATTCCAATGGATGTTATCCTCTTAGATTACAGTAAGGCTTTCAACCGAGTGTCACATATCAAATTAATCAACAAACTTCTGTATTTTGGACTCCCCAGCAACCTAGTTACCTGGGTTGACAATTGGTTGACTGGTAGAACCTAGTGGGTAAGAATTAATGGTGTACTAACTGAGAGTGTGGAGGTGAGCAGTGGAGTCCCTCAGGGCTCTGTCCTTGGACCAACACTGTTCAATCTATACATATCCGACATGCACATTATCTCAAATAACATACTAAATTTGCTGATGACACAAAACTGGGTGGGAGGGTAGATTCTGAAAACCACACAAATCAACTAATCAATGACCTTGCTAACA
The DNA here is from genome assembly GCA_016271365.2 of Neoceratodus forsteri. Classification (NCBI taxonomy): domain Eukaryota; kingdom Metazoa; phylum Chordata; order Ceratodontiformes; family Ceratodontidae; genus Neoceratodus; species Neoceratodus forsteri. The sequence continues at coordinate 1,438,110,104 of CM057452.1, forward strand.
TCAAGAACTGGGCCAGCATAAACGAGATGGACTTTAACACCGAAAAATGCATTGTAGTCCGTCTCAGAAAAAATAACCCAATGCAGATTTATCAACTTAATAATATTACACTACAAGTATCAAACAACGAAAAAGATCTCGGGATCACAGTTAACAAACTTACTTCCACTGATTATTGTAACAAGTTAGCAAAAAACTCAAATGCACTTCTAAGAAGGATAGACCATACATTTATTACAAAGACTGAAGAGTATATAATCTCGCTTTACAGAACCTACATCAGGTCATATTCCGACTACGGATCGCCATTTTGGAACCCATGCCTAAGAAAAGACATAGATAGGGTAGAGCAAAGACAGAAAAGAGCCACCAAAATGGTTCCCCACTTATCACACTTGGACTATCACAACAGACTTTTGAAATTGGGCCTGCACTCCTTGGAATTGAGGCGCCATAGAGGAGACCTTTTATTCTTCTTCAGAACATTACAAATACCATCCTTAATGCACCAATGCGGCATACGTTATTCTGACAGAAAGCTGGTACCAAGACTCCACTCTAAACAGCTTGAGGTAGGAAAAGCAAATCCAACAAAAGGCTGAACTATTTCTCAATAAGGGTGCCAAGACTGTGGAACAAACTCCCACAAGATTTAGTTGACAGCAAAACATTCAAAACATTTAAAAAGGGTTTAGACACATGGTTAATCACTAACTGATCCTTCAAATGCTCCACAAAACTTGTGGGGGGCATTCTCAATGGGCTTACGCCTTTCTATGCCCTACAAACACCTAGTAAATACATTGTGGTCGTGTTGTCTGTTCTGACCTGGACCACGTACCCTTGAAGCATGCTGGCAAATGCCTGCGGTGCTAGCAAGGCTGCCCTGAGTTCCAGCAGATTGATGTGCAGCAGGGACTCTTGTCTGGACCATGAACCGTGAACAGTAAGCTCCCCTAGATGTGCTCCCCACCCTAGAAGGGATACATCTGTGGTGAGCACCAGGGAAGGTTGCACTTGTAAGAAAGGGACTCCCTGTCTGAGGTTTTCCTCCTCTGACCACAACTACAGAGCCTGCAGGAGGGTTTGAGTTACTGGGACCAACTCTGATAGTGAATCTTTCTTCTGGAGCCAGTATTGCTTTAGATGCTATTGAATATCTCTCATCTGAAACCTTGCACCCAGCACTGTAGCTGTTGATGCTGCCATGTGGCTCAATAACTGCAGGATGTGCCTGGCAGGTCTGAGACTGTGAAGCTTGAAAGAGCTTGCCAACTGTACCAAGGTGCTTACTCTTTCCTGTGGAAGAAAGGCTTTTCCTTTTACTGAACCCAGTTGAACCCCTATGAATTCGAAGAGCTGCACTGGTTGTAGTACTGACTTTTTCTGGTAAATCAGAAACTCCAGAGACTGTAGGAGATCCTGTGTGACCACCATGGAATGCCTGACCTGTTGAGGAGACTGCCCTACGACTAGCCAGTCATCCAGGTAGGGAAATACTGCCACCCCTTGTCTCCTTAGGTGTGCCACAACCACAGCCAAACATTTTGTGAACACCCTTGGAGCAGAAGTGAGACCAAAAGGCATTGCTCTGAACTGATAATGGCCTGAAGGCAGTCTAAACCTGAGAAACTTTCTGTGTGACTGTCTCAATGGAATGTAGAAGTAGGCATCCTTTAAATCTAGGAATGTCAACCAGTCCCCTTGCTTTAATGTGGGCAGAATTGTAGACAGAGTGACCATTTTGAATTTTGCTTTCAGTAAATGCCTGTTTAGGCCACTCCCCCTATTTTCTTGGTAGTGAGGAGGTATCTTGAATAGAGGCCTTTCCCTCTCTATGGGAGAGGGACTGGCTCTACTGCCCCTAAGGATAGGAGATTTAATACTTCCTTTTCTAGCAACAGAGTTTCTGATGGGAAGGAAGGTCGAAACATTTTTGCCCTCAGTTTTGGTCCAAGTTTGAAATTGAGAACCAGCCCTTGGCCCACTACCTCCAGGACCCACTTGTCTGTGGTAATGGATTGCCATTCCTGGAGGTAGTGGGCCAACCTGCCTCCTACCTGTACTGGGGAGGCAACAAAGGCAGACATCTCAGGATGTCTACTTAGGTTGGGATGCTGGCCGAGTGCTGGGGCCTGTACGGGTTACCATCACTTCTGCCCCTGCATCTAAAGTAGCCCCTCTGCTGTTGGTACTGTGGATAAGCTTGGGGCTGGAAGAACGGTCTATAAGGCCTGCCTCTAAGACCCCTGGCTTACTGCTTATGGGGTGTAGAGGTCTTGTCCTTTGCAGCAGCACCCTGGTATGCTGCCTTGTACTCTCTCATTTTTTTCATGTAGGCCTCTGTCTGCTCACCGAAAAGAGACAGAGGCTCACAAGGAAAGTCCATGGCCTTGGACTGAGTGTCTTGTGTCAGGTTAGTAGTCCTGAGCCAAGCAAACCTCCTTAAGGATATGGAAGAGGCCATCTGTCTGGCAGCAGTGTCATTACTGTCCACTGCCATGCGAAATTGGACTTTAGAAGCTTCTATGCCCCTTTTTGCAGCCTCTTCCAGATCTGCTGCCATAGGGGCTGGAACTGACTTTGTGATTTCCATCACAGTGTTCCACAAAGTCTTCTGATAGCTAGCAACATAGGCCATATAGGAGGCCTGTCTGACAGCAAGAGAGGACCCCAGGTATTGCTTTTTAGCAATTGAGTCCTTTCTCCTGGAGTCCTTGTCAGGAGGGTGTGATGCCAGCCTTACCACAGGCTGCAGCCTGTACCACTCCCTCATGGCTAGGGTGCCCAAACAAAAATTCTGCTCCACCCTTATCCACCCAATACTTTTTGTCCACCTTTTTCTCCAGGGTGGAATAGGAGTAGGTGTATGCACCACCTTTTAGACCGGTTTCTTCAAACATTTATGGATGGGCAACAAAACCCTTTTAGAGGTTGGCACATCCATCATTTCTCTATAGTCCTGTTCCTCCTCATCATCAGTAGATTCCTGAGTGGGGAGATCCAGGGACTGGGCCACCTGCCTAATGAACTGAAAATGAGAAGTATAATCTTCAGTTCCCTTATCAGGGGAATCAAGTCAGTGAGGATCTGGGGAAATATCAGTTCAATTGGCTCCCCATAGTCCTCTTCTTCATCATTGTTAGCATCTTCATCATATTCTTCACCAAAAGTCTCTGTTTAGGGTTCCAATGAACTGGGAACCAAAGTAGAGCCTGGGGTAGCCAGACACGGTCGCTTTTCAACCAGAACCGGGCTGGCCTGAAGAGACTGGATAATGCAGATCACGTTCACTATCCCTTCAGTAGTTGGAACTGATGCCTTTGGCTGCGGTTCAGCCGCTGAATGTATTTCTTTTGCCTGTATGCTTCGGGTTAGCGACCAGTTCGGCAGGTCTTTTCTTAGTAGAGGAAGAGTCACTCTTGTCAGAGGGCTGGTCCTCCGGTTCTTTATGGCTGTCTGTTGCCGGTTCAGCGGCTTTTTCAGACATCTTCTCCTGCAGTCGTTTAAATTGCCTATCAAGCGACAACTGAGGGAAGTTCTTACAAATTTCACAGTCCTCCTTGAGGTGGTCAAACCCCAGACAAATTACACAAATAAGATGAGGATCTGCCTTAGCAAATGGTTCCCCACACTCTGTACAATGCTGGAAACCTGTGGGGCCCGTTTGTTTCTTGGTCTGTGACATTTATCAGTTGGTTAGAACCGAAAATTAACCAAGAATTACCCTGTAAAAAAAGACTCAAAATTTAGACCAAATAAAACCGCCTTACCGAACGGTACAAATTGCTAAATTTATTCAGTAAACACAAGATAGAGCTATCAGTTCCCTCCTGGTTGGAAGAACCAAGGAGGAACCAACAAAACTTACCAAACTAACACTATCTAGACTAATTCTACCTGTGAACCAAGGACAGTGCTTCAAAAATCGAATAAAATAAACAGACATTTAAAATAAACTGAGAAAATAACTTCTTCAGTCGAAGTGAAGAAGAGCTCTCCAGAGACGTCTTTCTGAGGGAAGCGGAGTAAAGAATCTGACAGTTGCAAGAAGTGCAACCAGGAACAGTGGTTTGAAAACCGAGCTCGAGCCTAACATTCCATCATTAGCACAGGTTACCTGGAAATATCAAGGAGTAACCAGGACTCCAGAAAAAGGGGATGGAGGTCCCCAAAGTCCCCCTCACCTTTCAACGACAAAGATGGGGATCTAGCAGATCAATGTGAAACCAGGACAGAGTCTGAGACACTTCAGAGTTAAGGAGGGTGCCCAAAAAGCCCAACAGGAAGTCCCCATCAGGGTCATGAAGAGGGGGCCCTGAGGAGCCCCTGACATCAAGAGGGCAAGTGTCCCTGCTTGCCTTCCCCCCATAAGTGGGTCCCTGTTGCTTCCACAAAGGATCAGTGCACCCAGAGGTGCCAGCAGGACCATGCACACAATTGGCCTCAATTGGGAAAAGGCAAGCAGGTAGGAGGCACTGCCCAGAGGCTGAGGCCCAAGAGGGGAAGGTGGGCAGAAAGCAGTGATGAATAGTGAAGATACACAGTAAGATCATGAATTATGGTAGGTATGTAATTTTCATATCTTAATTGTATGAATCTTCACCATTCATTAGGTGGGTGAGTACCAAGCACCTAAGGCGTTGGCACCTCCTGAGGGCTGTAACTTCCCTCAGCCTCCTGTGGGGGAAAAACACAGGAAGGAAGGGTCCTCTTATGGGCCTGGCAAGGCCCGAGACTGGTCAGGGTGAGACTGAGGCTCCCATTGCCTGGGAGAAGGAAGGTGCCCCAACAATTCTCGCCTCACCCTGGAGGTGAAGAAATGGGCCTCTTGGAAAGGAAAGGCAATCACCCTACGCCAGGCCAAGGGTGATAACCAGGAGAGGTGAAGCTATGCCATCTACCTAATGCAGACTGCAGTTCCTGCCAGCCTAGACGCTACCTCACTGGCGTCATAAGACGCCCTTGCTTGGTGTCTCGCTAGCTCTAGGCCCTTAGCAGAAAGGCAAATGGCTTGTCTGGTTGCCTCTGAGTCAGGTAAGGTTGCTAGGAATTGTCCCAGCAACATCCATAGGTGCCTAGTATTGGAAGTCTGATGTGCCTAGACACACAAAAGATGCACCGCTAAGAAAACTCTCCTCCCCCAGCAGTCAAACTTGGCTGAGTCAGACTCTGGGGTGTGGTCATATCTTGGGAGACGATACCCAGAAGAGGTGTCCAGGAGCTCTATCCCAGAAGAGGGATGAGGCATAGTACCTTGAGAACCTTGGGGTGTGCAATACCTGCGCTGACAGTTCCTCGGGGCTGGGGAAGGGGCAGAGGGATGCTGCCAGACCCAGTGTGATGCCTCCGTGAAGGAGACAGGCCACGGAAGGATAACAACATTTTCTGGGAAGAACTCTCTGAGGAATGCCCGCATTGCATGGTCAGGATTGCAACTTGCGAAATGGGATATATGGAGCTCCTTCAACAACTTTGACAGAAACCACTGATAGCAGGTGATATCAGCATCTGTGGACAGGTGGACTAAGGAATCCTCTTCCTCTGTGGAGGAAGACGAGAAGGCAGAGGAGCTCAGCTCAGATTCTGGGACTGCTGGAGGTTCTGGTCTAGGGCTCTTAAGTAGCATGGAAAAGCAGCTGCCGAAGACCTGAACTGATCCCAGGTCATAGGTCCCAAAGGGCCCAAGAGACCTCGTATAGCAGTGGAAGGAGGCAGAGGATCTGAAGGAGGGGAGAAGTCTGGTGAGCCAGAGCAGGATCCCTGCTAAAGCTATGGGAACATGCAGGGGACCCCTCTCAAGGGGAGGGGCACTGCACACTACGCCCACTGTAAGTCAGCCAACCGTACAGGAGCGGCCAAAGTGGTGCCCCAGAGAAAGGACCCAACAGCAGGGCGATCAGAGCTGGTCTGTGTCCAGAAGACAGCATCTAGCCACACCTGTTGCAGGCCCTCTCTGCCCATGAGAGTGAAGAAGTGAGGGGTCAGCATTGCAACTCCTCCCAGAGCCACCAGCAGCTCTAAAAGTGGGTCTGTGTGCCCCCCAGCTCCCTCAAACTCTCCCACTCAGAGAGAGACCTGCTCCTCAGTTGTTCCCTAGTGCTCATTATGGGAGGTTCAGAGGCAGCCCCATTACCAGAGAAGGTGCAAGAAACCGTCCCACACCCCACCCTAGTGCCGCCCACGGCACCGGAACCAGACTCGGCACCAGAGGCAGAGCCTGAGTCCAACCCGGCAGAAGTGCGGCGCCGGCCCCAGACCCCCGGCTCAGTGCCAGCACCGGAATCAGCGCTGAGAGAGTCCCCAGCACCGTGAGCAGTGCTGGGGGACCCAAAGGAGTCAACCACAAGGGCAGGGCGCACCAGGGAAATGACTGAAACCATGACACTATAAAACCGCACGCCTAAGCCTAACTGGGCGACGGGACTCTTCAGACTCTGGCAGCCACTCTGGATCATCTCGATCATCTTTCTCCAAGGAGGAAGAGATCAGGGAGACTGGCAGAGAGGCCACCCTGAAACCCTCCCGGTCCTGGTGCCGCTGACGGCACTGGAAGTAGACCTAGCGTGGACCACAACACTGCCTCACTCATTGGCTCCAAAGTCAGTCAGGAGCCGAGGCAGCGCCAATAGGAGGTGCCGAGGACTCCACCTGCTCGGGCCCAGCATATAGCTGCGACTATGAAACCGGGAGCATCTGTGCTCCTGAGGAAGCGGCAGACTGTGAGGGGTACTCAGCCGATCCCACTGGAGGAGGTCGACTGTCCACCTGACCCTTCACGCAGGCCTACAGTCTCAGTGAGACCAGAACCAGTCGAAGCCTGTTCCCCCTCGGTACATATTGTACCAGAGGGAGATCCGGGGGAAGGGCCACACAGTCCTGTCCTTGACGTCCCGGTACCTACGCTGCCCCCCCTTTAACGTGCACAACTCAAGGGCCCAGTGGTTCATGGAGAAGCAGGTGTTGCAGTTGTTCCTATCATGATGGAGAACGAGACATGCAAGCTAACGTCTGTGATGGTCCGTTATGGTCATGGACTTGCCGCAGGGGCACAGACGCATGGGGGCATGTCCCACTTTGGATTTAGGAGAAGGCCCCTGACCGAACATGACTGTCGTAGACAAATGGAAATTATGTACTTACTGTAATTCTTGATCTTCTTGGACGAAGTCTCCACCACTCATTCACACTAATGGGACTACATTGGAGGTGTTAGGACCCCGCGGGAGCCAAAAATCTTCAGGAGGGCTGGTGCCGGGATAGGACCATGCATGCGCAGCACTGTGAGACTAGCTTGTGCCTGTATAGGCTGTCTCGGTGTCAACCCTCCAATCACCTCAGTACCTTTTCGACCGAGGAGGTTCAGTGTAAAATAACAAAAGAACCCTAACTTCCAGGCATGGGAAGGCCGGGATGACCCATATAATAAGGGTCAATTCAACAATGTCTTCACAGCCTGAATAACAAGGAAGTTAAGACCAAAGAGAATGAGTGAGCTCGGGGGATGGTGGGTGGGCATGTGAATGAGTGGTGGCAACTTCGTCCAAGAAGATCAAGAATTACGGTAAGTACGTAATTTCCATATCTTCCTGGACTAAAAGCCTCCACCACTCATTCACGCTAATGGGAGAATACCAAGTTAAAATCAACACCTCCGAGTAGGGTGGTAGGAGACAGAGCTCACTCAGGACGTTAGTCCATAAGGACTGTCCTGCCGAAGAAAGTTAGCTGTCAGGCATGGACACCCAGAACATAGTGCTTAACAAAGGTATGCACTGAGCTCCAACTTGCCGCCTTGCAGGTGTCTGTAACAGGTATATTACAAATCTCAGCCAGGAAAGCCACAACCGCTCCCGGTAGAGTGGTGAGAACCCGGCCTTCCAACTTGGGCTGTGCCATGGATTAGTAGTGTCAAAGACAAGCTACTAACCAGGCAGAAATACATCTCATGGTAACAGGATGACCCAGCCAAGGCATTCAGAAAGATACAATAGTTGCTCGGATGCGTACAGTATCTCTTCATTCTGTTGATGTAGAATCACAGAACCCTCGTAACATTCAGAGAGATAAAGGGAGCACTCTCCTTCATTCTGGAGTTAATGACGTAAGTAGGGAGAAGCAAACTTTGACTAACGGTAACTGAGCCAGTGACATGTTGTCTACTGGCTCAAGACAGTCTGAAAATGTGGAGAGGTGAACATTCTCTGCCGAGAAATGCAGACCTACATTCAACAGGTCCACGAGGCGCTCCAACATTTTACTTGGTGGGCAACCAAAAGGGTCCAGACGGAACTTTGCACATCAGATGGTGAAGTGAAACCACTTAGCTGCGTAAGTCCTCCTGGTGGAAGGTCTATGCGCGGCTAAGAAGATCTCTATGATTGTCTGGAAACCTACAACTTACCCACTTTCACCTCCTCAGGAGCCATGCATGAAGATGAAAGGCGTGCAGGAAGGATGGACCAAAGTCCTTTTGTCAGAGTGTCCGATCGTAGAGGGAGTTGCCTCGGGGGAACTTCTGACCGACTGTTTATCAATGCAAATTATATCTGCCGAGGCCAGTCTGGAATGATAAGAATCTTGATGGAAGAGGGATGCCTGGATATTGTGGCAGTCACAGAAACATGGTACACAGAGAACCATGACTGGGATGTCAACATACCAGGATACACAATCTACAGGAGGGACAGGGAAAGAAAAAAAGGAGGAGGAGGAGCTCTCTATGTAAGGGAAGGGATCAAAGTGACAGAACTAAAGAGTAAACATGGAGCAGATGAGGCACTGTGGGTCACCCTGGAGACAGGAAATGGCACCACAAGCCGCATGAGGGTTGTATACAGACCTCCATCTCAGGGGGAGGGAATGGACAAGAAAATGATAGAAGGCATCTTTAGAATGGCAGAAAAAGGGGAGATATTGTTGATGGGGGACCTGTATATGCCAGATGTTAACTGGAGCACCTTTGCTGCAGGCTCATCCAAGAACAGGGTCATTCTTGATGCCCTACAAAGGCCATGCCTCAGACAGCTAGTATTGGAACCCACTCGGGAGTGAGCAATCTTAGACCTGGTACTCTCAAATGGGGACGGAGAAAGGATCTCGGATTTAGAAGTGGGTAGCCATCTGGGAACAAGCGACCACCAAACAGCGTGGTTCACGATAAACACAGCCATAGAGTCAAGCCATACAAAAGCAAGAGTATTGGACTTTAGGAGGGCTGACTTTGGGGAAATGAGAGAGTGCCTCAGAATAGCACCAGCAAACTGTCAAGAAGGAGGGGCAGAGGAACAATGGGGAATAATCAAAAACAGCCATCACAGAGGCAACAAGCCTTTGTGTGAAACAAATCAACAAAATAAAACAATGGAAGAAACCACTATGGTTCTCAAAAGAGATGGCGGGGAAGGTTAAGGAGAAAAGGATAGCATTCAGGAAATATAAGGAAACACAGAAGGAGCAGGACAGAGAACTTTATCAGTTAAAGCAGAAGGAGGCAGGGAAGGCAGTCAGAAAAGCAAATGCCCAAACTGAGGAAAAGATAGTCAACTCTGTTAAGAAGGGGGATAAAACCTTTTATAGGTACATTAGGGAGCAAAGAAAGACCAAGGGAGGGACACTGAAGCTTAATAAAGAGGAGGGGGATGGGCAGAGGGTGACAGTGAAAAAGCAGGGATACTGAATGAATATTTCTGCTCAGTATTCACAAAGGAAGAGGAGGTGGAGGTACCTAAACAAAACAAGAGAAATACTCTGGATAGTGGGGTCGATACCAGTCCATTCACAGAAGAAAGGGTTCTGAAAGAACTCTTAAAACTGAAGGTGGACAAAGCAATGGGGCCTGATGGGATTCATCCCAGAATTCTAAAAGAACTAAGGGTAGAACTAGTGACACTACTGACTACTTTCTTTAATAAATCATGGGAGGATGGGGTGGTACCTAAGGACTGGAGGAGGGCAGATGTGATTCCACTTCACAAAAGTGGGAGCAGAGGCAGGAAACTACAGACCAGTTAGTTTGACCTCAGTGGTAGGGAAAATGATGGAATCATTTCTGAGGGAAAGAACTGTTGAGTACCTAGAGGCCAGCGGGGCACAGGACCCAAGGCAGCATGGATTCACAGCGGGAAGGTCGTGTCAGACAAATCTAATAGATTTCTTTGACTGGGTGACCAAAGTAGTAGACCAGGGAGGGGCTGTGGACATGGCCTAAATAGATTTTAGCAAGGCATCTGACACAGTCCCACACAAAAGATTAATATACAAGTTAGCCAGCCCTGGAGCAGGTCCCAAGGTGGTAGGCTGGATAAAAAATTGGCTGGACAACTGGACACAAAGGGTAATAGTAAATGGAGTCTACAGTGAAAAAAGTGTGGTTACTAGCGGGGTACCACACGGTTCAGTACTGGAACTGGTCCTCTTTAATGTCTTTATAAGTGACATTGCAGAGGAAGTGGAAGGAAAAGTATGTCTCTTTGTAGATGACACAAAGATCTGCAAAAGGGTTGATACACAAGGTGGGGTGGAAAAGATGAGAAGGGACTTGGCAAGGTTGGAGGAATGGTCAAATGTATGGCAGCTCAGATTCAATGCAAAGAAGTGCAAGGTAATGCACCTGGGAAACAAAAACCCAAGGGAAGAGTACACAATGGGGGGTGAGATACTAACAACAACAAAAACGGAAAGGGACCTGGGGGTAATTACATCAGATGACCTAAATGTGGGCAAGCAATGCGAGAAGGCAGTAAGGAGGGCTGGGAGATACTAGGATACATAGGGAGAGGCACCAACAGTAGAAAACAGGACGTTATTATCCCTCTATACAGACAGTTAGTGAGACCCCATCTGGAGTACTGTGTGCAGTTCTGAAGACCCCATCTCCACAAAGACAGACAGAGTGGAGGCTGTCCAGAGGAAGGCAACCAAAATGGTGCAGGATCTGCACCAGAAGACATATGAAGAGAGACTAAAGGAGCTTAATATGTATACCCTCGAGGGAGAGGGAGGGGGAACATGATAGAAACTTTCAAGTACCTCAAGGGAATCAACAAAGTCTTAGAGGGTAGCATCTTTCAGAAAAAGAGATGTGCAAGAACAAAGGGGCACAATTTGAAGACAGAGCAGGGATGGCTCCCAGGTAATGTGAGAAAGTATTTTTTCACGGAAAGGGTTGTGGATACATGGAACAGCCTTCCTGAGGAGGTTGTGGAGTCAAGAACAGTGGGGAATTCAAGAATGTATGGGACAGACATAAGGCAATTCTAGTGGGGTAGGAGGAAGTAGGCTGTTGGTTAACTGGGATCTGCAGCTTATCCATCAGGTAGGGAAATTTGCAGACTAGGTGGGCCAAGCGGTCCTTATCTGCTGTCAAATTCTATGTTTCTATCATTCTGTCCCCATTTGACTACAACTTGAGCAGTATCCTCTGAACTAAGGGAAGAGGAGGAAAGCATAGAGGGGCATCTTGTCTACTGCAGTGAATACATCCTGACAGAAAACACCAGTGTCTGGATTTCTGAAGCAGGATAGAGGCAGATTTGCGTTGAGAGGGAACAAATAAAGGACCAGGTCTGGACAGCTCCACTCATCGAATAGCGACTGCACAATGACTGAGTTGATACAACATGCTCATGGCACCACTCTCACCTCCCTACAGCCTTCCTGCACAGAGGTTAGGAGAGTGCTCCACCCTGCTTGTCGATGAAAACATCAAAATTTTGTCATCCATCCGAAAGTGGGATCACTTTGTGGCAGAGGGCCTCCTTCAGGACTTGGAAAGCATATAAGACAGCTCTCATCTCTAAGAAATTTATGCAAAGAGGATGCTTCTCCTCCTGGCTCCACACTTGAATGTGGAGGTCTTGATAGTGAGCTTCCCAACCTATCAGGAGTGCAACCATGGTGCTGGTGATCTGGGATTTAGAAGGTAAGGGTAGACCTAGCAGAAGACAGGCCAACTGCAGCTACCATATAAGTAATTTTGTCCGAGGTTCTGTTATTTTTTGCGGATGCGTGGTCAGAGACCACTATTTGTTGTGGACAAAGGCGTAAGTCCCAGCATCTACTGCATTGAAAGGGCCAAGACAGAGTCACTTTCCGTAAAGTAACGAGACATCTGAGATGTCGTTTCTTCCATTCTCAGGAGGAAGAACTCTCACCCTGGAGGTATCCAGGAGGGCTCCTATGAAAAAGTGCTGCTAGGAAGGTGAATCTGGCACCTTCCCTGATTCAGAAAAAACGCTCCTGGAAGAAAGCGAGTGAGAAGCTGTGGCAACTGTTTCTGAGACTCTAACCTGGATCGGCTGGCTCGGAGCCAAACGTCCAGGAAGTGAAGGCTTGAATACCGAGGCTGAGTGAACTCCTCACTGAACAGGTACTTCTTTAACCCTTTCAAGGTCGAGAAATGGGAGAATGCCACCTGTTAACTTAAAACCAAGCACAGGAAGTAGGAACCTGTGTTCCGACTCATCGAGGAACAACTTTTACTGTGTCAAGAGGTGTCCACCTCAGACAGCAGTGGTGGGACCTGAGCCAGATCCAAGAGGATGGTACCAGGCCATGTGCCCTCTGCTGTGATTTTATTTTTGCAGATGAGGAGTTGGTTCCTGACAAGAGCTTCCAGACCTCTACCTTGAAAGGACTGCCTGTTACAAGAATGACAACGGTGCCATTCCCTCGGGGGGGGGGGGCAGCAGGAGTCTGAGCGCCCTCCAGAGCTCAATTTGAGGGCCAAACCAATAATCACTGCCAACAGTAGCCTTCCTAGGGGCAGTGTCATAGGGGTCTTTAAAAGCTTTTAGCTGATCATTGGATTATATGCCCCTATCAATGGAGCGGTAGAGCCCAGAAGGCTCTCGTCCACTGAATTTATTATGTTCCACAGGGTGTACTTGTACTGAAGACTGAAGGAACTCCAGACATAGAAGTCTGCTTCGGTCCACAGAAGAAGTCTGAAGTGTTATGGTGGATCCCATATCCCTGAGGTAAAACTTAAAAGAAGATCTTCTATTACTGGCTCTGCTGATACAGAAGGCTTGCCTTCCAGCCTCTAAAATGAGTCATCCACTGCGTCTCCGACAAAGTAGGACAGGGAGAGACTAATCCAGGTCCACTTTTACCTCAGAAGAACCTCCAAAAGGCAGGTCCAGGCCAGAATCATGAAAGGCTCCACCACCCAGAACGGCGATGAGGAGTTCGGCGCCATTCACGGAGCCAGTACTAGTGTTGCGCGGAAGAAAAAATTACTCACCTTAGTAATGTTGTTTCTTCTAATGGAGTCTTGCTATATTATAGACATTAGCAGTTTGTTCCAGCTCTAGAACTGCCCCGGAGTGAAATGGTTAAAACCATTCCAAAATAGAATTTTGACACGAGAGCAGCTCTATCTGTGTCATTTCAAACTTGAACTGTCAGATCTTCACGAGCCAAACTCACTAAGGTCTGTGTGGAAGCTGTAACCTACACCTAGCCAAATGGCTACCTAAATAATAACAACCATTGATGGTCCCAACACCCAAGACTCAAGTCAGGGGACCAGAAATACTAACACCATTCTAATAATATGAAAATGGAACATAAGTATAATAAAACACACACACGTACAACACACCACCAAAGTCCCAAAGGGGACAAAATGCTAACAGGACATAAGTAGTGCCCACACTAAGTTGCCTGCACCCCACCAAGCAGAGGTTCTGAGAGGGCAGGTTGGGGAGGTCTATAATATAGCAAGACTCCATTAGAAGAAACAACATTACTAAGGTGAGTAATTTTTCTTCAAACAACATGAAGTCTTGCTATATTATAGACATTAGCAGAATACACAGCAATACCTCCATGGAGGAGGGCAGAACCTACTTAGGAATAGGCTCTGAAGAACAGCTGTGCCAAACCGGCATCTCTCCTGGCCTGGACATCCAGGAGTAATGCTTGGTAAAGTATGTACCGTTTTCCAAGTAGCAGCCTGGCAAATCTCTAATAAAGGGATATCTCTGGCAGCAGCTAGAGCGCAGCTGTACCCCTGGTAGAATGAGCCCTCAAACCGGGGGCTCTGCCCACTTTCTGATAACAAAATTGGATACAAGAGACAATCCACCTGGCTATTGATCTCTTAGTAGCAGGTTTGCCTTTCCCAACTTCACCATAGGTAAGGAAAAGTTGAGGATCTCAACTCAGGACCTTTGGTACGCCTATATAATAACTAAGAGCTCTCTTAACATCCAGGCTGTGCAACCTTCTCTCACCCAAGAGGAGTGATCAGTGAAAATACTGGAAGGAGATAGATTGATTAAGATGGAAATCTGAAACCACCTTAGGCAAAAACTTCCTATTAGTCCTAAGGACTACCTTATCCCTGTGGAAAGAAATAAAGTCAGTCTCCATTGACAAGGCTTGCAATTCACTTATCGTCTGGCAGAAGTGATAGCCACTAGAAAAACAGTTTTCCAAGTTAGGTACTTAAGCTCTGCAGAGACAGAGGTTCAAAGGGGTTGCATTAACTGGGCAATGCAAACATTAAGGTCCCAACAGGGGCGGTTCCCAAAAGGAGGATTAGTATGGAGTAATCCTAAAAACTTGGAAACCCAGGAAGAGAGGAAAGAGGGATGACTTTCCTGCTGACACAAAAGCAGACACAGCTGCCAAATGAACTCTCAGGGTAGCTGGTCTGAGACCCAAGGAATTAAGATGTACCATGTAATCTAACAAAATGGGCAATTCAGCAGATTCTGGGGAAATATTTTTCCCAGCACACCAAATGGAAAACCTTTTCCATTTAGAACTATAAGTAGCCCTAGTGGAAGGCTTTCTGGAAGCCTTTAGGATCTCAAGAACACCCTGAGAGAGGTGTAAATCAGCAAACTCTAACTTCTCAAGAGCCAGGCCTTGAGGTTGAGGGATTTGAGGTCCGGATACCAAACCCTTCCCTGGGCACAAGTCAACAGATTGTGATTCCTGGGGAGGCACAGGGGAAGATGGACTGTCAGAGACAGAAGGAGTGGGTACCAGGGCTGCCTGGCCCAATCCGGGCAATCAGAATCACCCTGCAAGGCTGAGATCTGATTTTGACTAGTACTTTGAATAGAGAGAGGAAAGGGGAAAGCATGAGGAACTTCCCTCCCAATCCAGAAGAAGGGCATCCAGGGAACTGAGCCCAGCACTGGAGGCCTGCAACAGAACAGAGGAAGTTTGTGATTGTCTGGGGCTGCAAAAGATCTATCTGAGGGATGCCCCACCTGGCAAAAACTATCCCCAGCACTTGAGGGATCCAGGGACCATTCGTGATGGCCCTGGGAAATCCTACTGAGGGCATCCACTAGGACATTGTCCTTCCTGGAAGATGAACTGCTATGAGGAAGTGTTCAGGGAATAGGCCAGAGACCACAACTTCATTGCCTCGGTGCACAAGGTCAAGACCGACTGCCCCCTGTTTGTTGATGTACCACATTGTTGTGGTGTTGTCTGTTCTGACTTATCACCTTGTCATGGACAGATGCAGAAAAGCTGAAGAGCTAAAAGACAGCTCTGAGTTCCAGCAAATTGATGTGGAGCAGAGATTCCTGGGGACCAAACTCC
Source organism: Neoceratodus forsteri (assembly GCA_016271365.2). Classification (NCBI taxonomy): domain Eukaryota; kingdom Metazoa; phylum Chordata; order Ceratodontiformes; family Ceratodontidae; genus Neoceratodus; species Neoceratodus forsteri. The sequence continues at coordinate 1,438,125,674 of CM057452.1, forward strand.
TGAGTGGAAAGGTCGCCCATGTGGGCTCCCAACCCAGAAGGGAAGCATCTGTAGTGAGAGTCAAGTCGTGAGAAGGGAAATGAAGGGACCCCGCTCTTAAATTGCTCTGATCCTGCCACCACTGGAGAGCTAGGATCAAGGTTCGAGTCACTGGGACCAACTTGGAAAGGGGTCTCTTCTCTGAGACCAAAAGGTTCTCAAGTGAAACTGAATGTCTCTCATCTGAAATCTGGCTCCCTGCACAGCAGCTGTGGATGCAGCCATGTGCCCCAGGAGCTGCAGAAAGTGTCTTGCTGGTCGAGACCTGCAGAGTGAAGGAAGAGGCCAGAGCCACTAAATTCCTTACCCTTCTGGGGAAGAAAGGCTCTGGCTAGCTTTGTGTCCAATTCTGCCCCTATAAAGGTGAGTACCTGGACTGGTTCCAGAACCGACTTTGGTAGGTTTAGCAGAAACCCAGGGAGGTGAGAAGCTGCTGGGTGACCTGCAGGTGATTTACTCTGTTCTGGGGACTGGCCTACAATGAGCCAGTCGTCTAGATAGGGAAAACAGCAATCCTCTGCCTCCTTAAGTGGGCCACTGCCACTGCTAGATATTTTGTGAATACCCTTGGAGCAGAGGGGCCAAGGGCATTGCTCTGAACTGGTAATGACCTGAGGGCAGTTCGAATCTGAGGTACTTTCCATGGGATCTTCTGATTAGGACATGGAAATAGGCATCCTTGAGGTCCAGGGAGGCTAGCCAGTCCCTGGCCTTAGGGAAGGTAAAATCATTGCCAGAGTTACCATTTTGAACTTTGGTTTCAGAAGATGCTTGTTCAGATATCTGAGATCTAAAATGGGCGCCATTCTCCTGTCTTTTTGGGGTAAGGAAGTATCTGAATACAGACCCTGCCCTGATGCAGGGGAGGAACCTTTCTACTGCTCTGAGAGCTAACAGGGATGAGACCTCTGTTTCCAGAGCAAGGGTCTCTGAAGCACTTGCAGGTAGAAAAAGTCTGCTTCTCAACTTGGGAAACTTTTGAAGCTGAGAACCAGACCCTGGCTTACTACTTTCAGAACCCACTTGTCTGAGGTTAAAGAAGCCCAATTCTGACTGAAGTAAGCCAGCCTGCCCCCACTGGTACAGGAGAATCGGCCCTGGGCACCCCATCAGGGTGCCTGTTTCTGCAGGAGCTTTAGGCTGGGGGTGGGAGCAGGTCTCCCACCCCTCGCCTGCCCTGCCTCTGAAGAAGCCCCTCTGAGCATAGGCAGAGGAGGCCTGAGTCTGGTAGAAGGCCTGTGAAAAGGCCTACCCTACCCCTGGGGCATGCCTTTGAGGAGTGGCTTCGCCTCCTTAGCCTGGGCACTCTTGTAAGTAGTCCCATATTCATCCATCTTCTTGGTAATTCTCTGTCTGCTCTCCAAACAGAGAATTTCCCACCACAGGAAAATCCATAGCCTTAGTCTGGGTATCCTCAGACAAACTAGTACACCTGAGCCAGGCCAACCTACGTAAAAGCTACAGATGTGGCCATGACCCTAGAGGAAACATCATTAACATCCACAGCAGCATGAAACTGAACCTTAGAGGCTTCAATGCCATCAGCAGCCACCTGTTCTAGTTCACTAGCCAGCTGGCCATGGGCCTGCTTGGCCAACTGCATAACAGTATCCCATCTAGATTTCTGATACCTAGCTACATAAGCCATATAATTTGCTTGCCTGAGTCCCAGAGAGGGCTGCCATACTGTTTTTTTGCCATGGCATCAATCTTCCTGGAATCCTTGTCAGGAGGATGTGAAGCCAAGGGAATATTAGCTTTATCACAGGCAGCAGCCTGAACTACCCCAACATGACTGCATTGCTGAGAAAGGAATTCTGTATCAGGGCCTGACAATGTATACCTTCTGTCCATCTTTTTATCTACAGGAGGCACAGAATTAGGAGCTTTTAAAATCTTGTTTGTTTCCTAAAAGACTTATGTAAAGGAATAGACAATCTCCTAGACTCTGGAATATCCATCATTTCTACAAAATCAGGCTCCTCTTGCTCATCCACAGCCTCTTCTAAAGGAAGCTGGAGGTTTCAGCAACTTTTTATAAAACATAAAATGAGATGGGACTCAGACAGCATAGGGAGATTCTAAAGGTCTGTCTGGGAGATGTCCAGTTCAATGGGCACACCCAGACCTTCCCAGCCACATTCATACTGTTCATAATCCTCCTCCCCCTCCTCTGGTTCATAAAATTCCTCAATATCATAATCCTGAACCACTGGGACCGGACGAACCGACCTTTTACCAGATAGTGGTGGCTTGGACGGACCCTGAGACAGTGACTGGACAATTTGTATGGCTTTTGCTATCTCTGCAGCAGTTGGAGAAGGAATTTTGGACTCCAGACCTGCTGATTTTCTTGTTTTCTTTACTGGAATTGGTTCCTCAGAACCAGCTTTTCTTTTGCCCAAGGAAGTCTGGCCCTGGTCAGAGGGCACTCCCTCTGGTTCGGTTGGCACCGAACCGGGCTGGCCATCCGGGTCAGCGGACTTTTTGACCTCTTGTTCCCTGAGCCTGCCCAATCTTTTTTCCAGGGTGGCTGCAGGAGAATTCTTATACCTGGCAGTCTGACTGAGGTGGTCAAACCCAGACAATAAACACATGTGGTGTGTGGGTCAGCCTTGGCAAAGACTTCCCACAAACATCACAGTGTTGAAACCCAGTGGGCCGGTTTTTCTTTTGGGTTTCTCAGACATAATGCCAGCCTAACAAAAACTTGCCCTTTAACGGCAGTGCCAGGCAAAGACACGCGGGTTCTAACCGAGCATACGGTATTGGAAAAACGTGAATAAATCCGTTTTTTAGAACCGATAAGAACCGGGAACCGTGACTTAAAAATAGTAACTTTTAGTTTTAAATGCTTTTAAACCCACTGATCGGTTCAAACCGAACCGATAACTTACAAGTTCCACACAGACAAAACCTTCATTTACTTACGGTTACCACAGATAGAGCTTGAACCGAACGGTTTTGCGGGTAAAATAAAACTATTCTCGGTTAAATCCAACCGAGAAAACACTTTTTAAACCAAGAAATGAACCGAGCAGAAGGAGAAATCTCCGGAGCGACTGTTCACTGAGGCGGAGTAAAGAATCTGACAGTTCAAGTTTGAAATGACACAGATAGAGCTGCTCTCGTGCCAAAATTCTATTTTGGAATGGTTTTAACCATTTCACTCCGGGGCAGTTCTAGAGCTGGAACAAACTGCTAATGTCTATAATATAGCAAGACTTCATGTTGTTTGAATGCAGAATTCTGTCAAAGGAATCAGCATGGAATAACAATTCTGCCAGCAGAATGTCTGCTAGAATGTCACTGGTTCTTCCATGGAGCTCCACTACTAAGAGCCATGGAAAAACATTCCACGGAACAGCATCTTATTCCGCGGAAAACCATTCCGCAACAATTTCTGTGGAAACTGAGATCTGCGGAAGAATGAAAATTCAGCGGAATTTCATTCTGCTAGAATTCCGCACAGCACCAGTCGGCACCAACGTGCCAGCAACACATGCACCGCTACAGCATCAGGCATCCCAGGCCCACCTGGGAGGAAAAAGGAGAAGGAAAGTGGCACCTGTGCTGGCCCCTACAGAAGAAAAGGTGAGGGGTTAAGCACGGGTCAAGGCCAATGGCGCTGGCACTGGAGAACGCACTGTGCACATCCTGCCCGCTTGACTCGGCTGTGGCCCAGTGACTCCGAGACCACTGGCCAAATCAACTAGGCAGTCATCAAACCCCCTGCTCTAAAAGAGCAGCCCAGAGGTGAAACTGCTCACTGGAGCCCCATTGAGGACAGGAACGGGGCCCCATGTCGAAGATCGCGTCCCTTAAGAATGGAGCCACAGAGGACCCCACTGAAGTCGGGTCAGGCCTGCCACTCACCACCACCGACGATCCCCATGCAGACATACCAGAGGGTGACTTCGAACGGTACTGTTTCTTCTTCCACTGACAGGAGGAAGAAGAACTCTAGGTCAAACGGAGCTGGGTCCCTAATAGAGGTTAGGAACAAGCCCGCTGCTTTTGTGCTTTGGGCAGACTGTCCTCCCGAGCACGCGGACTGCCCATGGTTGATCTCCTCTGCAAAAGGGCGGCGACCGGACACAGCCCCACTGCCATCACAGCTCAATGAAGTCTCCCTACCATCACCGCTACCGTTTAAGGTCGACTCCGTTGATGGCAGGCTGAGAATTTTTTCTTCTTTTTCTTTGTCATTTTTTTAAAATAAGAAAAGAACACTAAAGTAGTAAATTAATCGAATACTGAATGGCTATAGCATCTGTCGTATAGAAGAAGACTTGACTCCTGGCAGGTGAAACAATGTCGACACTGAAGCACACTCAACGGCAGGAAAAAAGGAACTGAGGCGGTTGGAGAGTCAATGCTGAGATAGCCTATACAGGCGCGAGCTAGTCTCATGGTGCCACGAATGTGTGGTCCTATCCCGGCACCGGCCCTCGTGAAGAATTTTTGCTCTGCGTCCTAGCACATCTGGCGAAGTCCTCATTAGGTGTGGATGAGTGGTGTAGACTTTTAGTCCAGAAAGAGCTGAAAACTGACTAAAGTAAAGACTCAGCGCCACAGAAACCAGAAAACCAAAAAAGTAAAAGAAACGGTTTTACTGGTCTGTAGATGTCCTACAGCATGGAGTAAATGGCAGTGGCAGAACCTATCAGAGGTTGAAGCGAACTTTACACAAGATGCACAACAGCAAATGATCAGCTCCCATGAGGCAATGCACTCTTGATGGTGGGAAACACAGAGCTGAGGCGGTGGAGGAGTCGGCGTCCGGTACTGGCCAACCCGCGAGCACCACACAATGAGTCGGCCTCGAGGGTGGCACCATTCTGGCACTGGCTCCTTCCCCTAGAGAAAAATATCTCTAAGTTATAGCTCACGCGGGGTCCTGGGGCCTCCGGCATAGCACCCACCAATGATAAATGGTGAAGACTGATACAGTTAAGATCACCAAGACGGTGAAGGAGGCAAAAGCACAAATGGACTCTGGTTGGCAACAGGGGTGAGGAAAGAGGATAAGGCATTCTTCCAGTACATCTGGGAGAAATGCAAGGTCAAAGGGGGTATAAGAGCAATGAGGTTCGGAAACAGGGGGACAAGGAGAAGGCAGAGATACAGAACAATTATTTTTGTTTGGTACAGTATATACTAAGATAGATGGGCCACTGCCAAATTGTGGGTTTAGGAAGGGAGAGAGCAATGATGCTGGGGCACCAGTCCAGATAACGGAGAAAAGAGTGTTGGAAAAGCTAGCAGAGTTAAAAGCAGATAAACGTATGGGACCTGTTGACTTACACCCAAGGATCCTACATGAGTTGGCAGGGCCACTAGCAGATATTTTCAATGGTTTGCTAGCCACAGGGGTGGTCCCTAGGGACGAGTGGACTGCAGATGTGGTTCCACTACACAACAGTGGAAGAGGGAAGAGCCAGGGAACAACAGGCCAGCCAGCTTGACATCTACAGTAGGGAAGATCATGACATCTCTACTGAAGGAAGACCTGGTGGACTTTCTGAAAGAGAAAGGGCTGCAGAACCCCAGATAGCATGGGTTTATGAGAGGAAAGTCTTCCCAGACAAATCTAGTCAAGTTCTTAAATTGGGTTACCATGGCAGTAGACAAGGGACAGGCAACTGCTGTAGTTTAATCTGACTTTAGCAAGGACTTTGACACAGTTCCTCACAGGAGGTTGGTCAAAATGATTAGGGATGGCTGGTCCACTGGCACAGCAGTAGTGCCGACAACTTGGGTTCAGGAGCAAACTCAGCGCCATCAGAGGGCCGTCTGGAGGGGGAAGTATGATGAGCGTCCCAAGAACTTCTCTCCTCCTCCAGGCAGACACCAACCTCTGGCATAGGCTAGCAGTGGGTGCGCCTGGGTCCAGTGGTGGACTTCAGCATGTCAGGAATGGGAGCACCCCCAATGTATGCTGATGTCACTGCATGTCAACCTTCACCAGAGGTTAGCAACATTCAAGGTAAAAACCCTCTGTGCTGTGCAGGATGAAGCCAGGTAAGCCTCTATGGACCACTCTCCCCAAATGATTCCCGGTCCAGTTTGTTGGGGGAATAAAGTTGGATCTTGGTCTCTCCCACAGGGGTGCCCCTCCATGAGAGGTAAGTCAAAAAGTCACAGACCTCCCTGAATGGGCTGGCTGTGGGGATGCCAGGTAGAGGGTCACAGAGGACTGAAGGGCAGAAATGGAGTGAATCACCGCCACCAACAGAGTGAATAAACAGAATTTACACACAAAAAAAAAAAAACCCAACAACAAATGATTAAGGACCTTGGGGTAGAGGAAAAGATGGTTAACTGAACAGAGAGCTGGCTGGAGGAGTAGAACGGAGAGGGTGGTAGTCAATGGTGAGTTTTCAAATACGGGGGAAAATGACCATGGTACCTCAGGGGGATCAGTATTTGTACTGGTCATCTTCAAAATCTTCATCAGTGACATAGGCGAAGGTATCAAGTGTAAAATCTACCTCCCTGCAGATGACACAAAGATCTGCACAAGAACAGACACGGAGGAAGGAGGAAGGGAAAAAGGTGAGGATCTGGGAAGGTTGTAGGGCTTGTCCAAGATTTGGCAGCTGAACTTTAATGCAAAAAATGTCAAGTAATGCACATTGGGAATAGGAACCTGGGATGCAATACAAAATGGGAGGGGCGGTGCTGGACAGTATTCTGGAAAAAAAGGATTTGGGGTGAGGATATCGGAGACCCTAAAAAATGTCTGCACTCTGTAACAGGGCAGTGGGCAAAGCTAACAGAATGCTGAGATGCACAGGGAGGGGGATAAGCAGTAGGAGGTGGGAAGTGATCATCCCTCTGTACAGGTCACTTGTGCGGCTGCATCTGGAATACTGCACAAGATACTGGAGCTCACATCCAAGGAAAGATGACAACAAGGTGGAGACAGTACAGTGCAAGGCAACTAAGACAGTGCATGAACTTAGGGATTTGACATATACGGAGAGGCTGCTGGACTTAAACATGTACACCCTGGAGAAAAGAAGGAAAGAGGTGACGTGATTGAGACATTCACGTACCTGCATGGAAAAAACAGAGTAGATGCCAAGAAACTATTTTCCTCAAGTTCCAACAAAGGGATGAGAAGCAATTCACTAAAAATCGGCAGGGGGGATGATCCAAAAAGGACACCCAGAAGCACTTCTTCACAGAAAGGGTGACAAATAAGTGGAATAAGCTACCAGAAGTGGTACAGGCCAACTCAATCAGCAGCCTCAAGCAGGTGAGTTTAGTTAGAAAAAGGGAGACAGTAACATAGGTGACTGCCACCAGGGCAAGGCAGAATAGTTAGGTAGGGTGGGCAGATTGGATGGGACCATCTGTGGGAATCAATGGTGAATACTGATTCTTAGAAGAGCTAGCCAGCGGTAACCCATTTTTTTTAGCTGCTGGCTTGCCTTTGCTGGTGTAACCCCCTACAAATGGGGGTTCCCAAAAGTCTTCCCAGAGTTTGTCTAATTGCTCAGTCTGGATGGTGTTCGGCATTAAAGCCGTTCAAATGGTGTTGCATGTGAGTGCTTTTAAAGCCTCCATGTACTGTCTCTTTAAGGGCTGCCTGCTTGCAGTCATAATTAATTTGAATGGGGGGACTGTGTGTTTCTATGCCAGAGTCCCGCCCGGGCTGCTGAAGAATCGCTCCGTTTCTGCCATCGCTAAATGTGCAGAGTGAGCCCTTTTGAAAGATGTAACTGATTGCTAGTAGATCGTTTAAACAGTAGTAAAAATGTAGTTTGTTCTAACCTGCCTTCTTGCAGCAAACACTGCATCTGTTTAGCTCCACCATTTTGGTCCCGGACTGCCGAATAGGACCAATCAGTACTTGGGACTCTCAAATAGAGCCTGCTGAAATGGGGCTGTGTGGAGTGAGACTCTGGGAATTGTAGTTTCTGGACTGTTGGCACCTTTTTGCACCTATAGAGGACGCCCTGCTGTGACTGACATTTGAACAGACCAACCGAACCTTTTGGATCTAGTGAAAGCCCCTGGGCTGTCTGCTGGCAAGCCAGATTCAAGTTGGAAGCTGAGAGAGAAGGAGCTCTGAGTGTTCGAGCGGCCGTGGCTGCGTAGTTCGTGCGGGAGAACCGTGGGAGGCCTGATTCCTGGCCTACTAGCCTGCTATCTGCCCTGAGAGGGAGAAGAGGACTTTTTCGAACTGAATCCAAATTTGTAGAGAACGAAGCAAGCTGCTGATTTATAACCAGGCTCACCCTGTAAAAGACCAAAGATTTTGCTGAAAGCAATCGGCCTGTCAGGAACTTTAGCTACTGTAGTGCTCCCGGGTAGTAGCAGTGATTTTGTGATTGGGATCAAGGAGCAGCCTGCCTGGTATAGTAATTTCTTTTATATATAAATGTGCTATGAACTGGAGAGGGGTCGCGACCTGTTTTCCCCTCTGGCTGTAAACTGTGTGCTAGTGCGGGAAGTTGTTTCCCAGTCAGAATCAGACTGACCGTGCTGCCTGACACAGATAGGCCCTGCCCACGCGGGTCTTGTCCCACTACCCTGCTGCACAGAAAGATCCTTTGACGAGGGGCCCCTCTTCCTCTGGCAAACCAGCAAGTCCAGCCATCAGCCCTCCTGTGTTTAGCCTGGGTATCGTGAGTAATTATCGGGGTAGCTCCCTGCGACTTTTCTTAAATCAAAGTGCGTCATCTGATTGGTCTGTGTTTTCTTTTCACGAACTGAGCCATCTGGCTCCGGATTACAAATTATCTGTGTGCATGTTGTTTTTCCATCACAGGGCCCCACCCAGCTGCGACGCTGGCCTACCCCAGGCAACTATCCTGGCTAGCCCATCTGCTTTTTTTTTTTTTTACCTGGATACCCAGTGTGTGTGTGTGACAGTGTGGGGGGAATTCTGTACTGCATGCATAACAGTGTGATTATTATACAGAGTAAGCTAATTAACATGATTGCCCTTATCCTTGTTTAAAACCCCCTTGAATAAATCAGATCTTACTGTTTCTGCATTTAAACTGACTGTGGTTTCCGTTTGTATTGGGGGTACAGTACGGTTGTCATTTGTGCTACCTAACCTTGTTTTACAGGGGTCCTCAGGGACGAACTGGAGAAATCGACCCTGGTGGTAAGTGTCAATTGTGAAGGTACTCAGTGTGTATTGTGTGGGCCACTAGTGGGAATGGGGGGGGGGTCACAGTGTCCTAGAGGGCTGTGTCCAAGCTAGTTTGACCACTATCAACCCTGACCTCTGGGTGGAGGCACCTGTCACCGAACCTAGGCCCTTTAACCTGCTATTAGCCAAGCAGGCGGGTTAGTAGCCCTTGGGATAGCACCACCTAGGGGATACATCTTGGAGGCACCACTGGGATTAGCGTCCCCTAGTGGCCAAACCTACACATTGCTGGTAAAAATAAATGGCTACCCCAACAGAAGTGGCTGTACACCAGTTGGTGTGGTGGTGTACTGGGCAGGAGATCAACCCCCAAAATGCTATGCTTATCTTGGATATTCCCCTGGGTACCAATAAGGACACTGTAGAGGGAGTACTTTCCAAGGTTGAATGTTTACAAAACCCTGTGGTGGTGGGTCGACAGGCTAATCTGCTTGCCCAAAGTTTCATGGCCTTAGTGGAGTGTAAGGACCCAGTAGACAGTTCCAAAGTGCCACATACTATTACCCCAGAAGGAGCCCTCACTGCCTGAAGAGTGATAACTAAAGACAGTAAAGATCCCGGGGGGATGAGCCCCCCCAACACTATCTGAGACTTTTGAGGAGAAATTTGCTAAGTTGCTGCTGGAGGAAGGGAAAACTGTGGAGGACTTGAAGAGACTGCTCCTGCCACCTGGGGGTGTTCCTCCCCTAATACCCCCTCGCGCTCCTCTATTGTGGCCCCTCCCTCTGGGCCCATGCTAACGCTGGCCCCTATGTCTGCACCTGCCATTAGTCACGACTCTTACCGAAGGTTGAGAATCTTCTCCGGCACCCTCCTCACCCCCAGGGGGAGGATGACTGGGAGACCTGGATAGATTTTGTTGCCCCCTTGGTACCTAAATGGCAGTGCGCGGAGAGACTGAGAAATGGAAAAGAATCACAGAAAGTTTAAGGGGTCCCGCCCTAGAGGCCATTAAATTTTTGAGGTCCACAACCCCTGATGCATCTGCCCAGAAGTACCTATCTGCATGCGAAGGCAATTTTGGGAGCACTGAGTCGGGGGTGGGGGTGGGGGACTTGATGTGGAAATTTCAAGGTACAAAACAATGGCCTAGGGAACATTTGTCTGCATATGTTACTCATCTGGAAAGAGCTCTGCAGAAGGCTTACGGAAAAGGTGGGGTAGCCACCAGTGACAAACGTGTGAGGTTGGGGCACATACTGCAACATGCAAAACATTCTAAATTGCAGCTCCTTCAATTAAGGCTCCAAGATAGAAGGGGTAACCCACCGGACTATTGTGACTTGATAAAAGAACTCCGTGAGGTTGAAGATGAAGAGAGGGATGGTGATTCTAGGGTGAGTGCAGCCCAAGTGATCACGGCATCGGAAGACCCTTCCGAAGTGGGGACCAATGAGGGTGTGCCGCCATGGGATGAACTGCTGAGGGAGTTCTGGGAAACAAAAAACAGTCTCTCTATGAAGGCCGCTCCTGCGAGTACAGGCACCGACCCTTATCCGACTGCATCTGCTACGGGGTTGGGGGTGCCCACCCAGGCATCTCCTGCTGACAGCAGCTCAAAACTTGATGTCTTGACTATAGGAGTGAAAGAACTGAAGAGATGTCTCCAAATGCTCACCACACCGCAGACCGAGGTGGCATCAAGGTTTTCAGTTGGTAGTACCACCGCCCCAGCTCCCAGTGTGATGCTTCAGCCACCTCAAATCCCAGAAAACATATTTTGCTATAATTGTGGGAAGGATGGGCACATGAAGAGAGAATGCCGGTCCACCAAAGACCTAGATAAAGATATATACAGGCTTCAAGGAGAGCTTCGGAGAACGAATCAGCAGTCGAGGCGTGCCCAAAATGACCGCAGTGAGGGTTCAAGCAGTAGTAACTCAAATCCCTATGTGGCTAAATCATCTGTCCAGGCCCCTGCTGCTATCCCTCCTGAATGGTCCGAGGTGGTGGGCCCTTCAATAGAAACCACAGTAAAAGTGAATGGTGTGTCCACCAGAGCCGTGCTTGACAGTGGGTCTCAAGTGACTATTCTGTTTCAAGACTGGTACAATAAGCACCTGCCTGATGTGCCCCTACAACCCTTAGAAGGTTTGCATGTCTGGGGGTTAAGTGAAAAGGCATACCCCTACTCTGGATACATCCGAATTTGGTTGTCTTTTCCCACTTCAGTGGTTGGAGTGATGGAGCAAGTGGAGACTTTAGCCCTAGTGTGTCCCCCCACTGAACTGTACGATGGGGTTCCTTTGCTAATTGGGACAAATGTTCATATGTTCGGGAGATTGGCGCAACTATGCTACGAGAGACAGGGGCAGCAGACTGGTAGAGCTTTGAGGATTCCTGCCTTGATCAAGAAGACTTATGAGTCACAGAAGAATGCTGACGAGATGGATGTGGACGAACCGGTTGGGGTTGATTGGAAGAAGGATCCTGAATCCATGATCCTGGCCCCCAATGCTCAGTGTACCTTACAAGGGGAGGTTCACTTACAAAAAGACATCAAGAACAAGATACTCATGCTGGATGTTCCAGGCAATGGAAAATTGCCAGTAGGATTGTTGGTTAAGCCTTGTAGCTTACCCGCTCAGGCTCATGCCCATGCTCGATGGGTGATGGTCCAGGTTCACAATGTGTCAGACAGAGAAATTTGGGTGAATAGAGCCTGCACCCTGGCTACCATACACTGTGTAGACACTGTAGTGTTACCCAGTAACAAGTACTCGGGGGAGAATGACAGAGTGACTCCTGACTTGTTTGATTCTGGTGACTCCCCATTGCCAGCCGAATGGAAGAGGAGAATCAGTGAGAAACATGTCCAGAGAGACCAGGTGTTTTCACTAAAGGAATGGGATGTGGGATGTGTGCAAGGAGCTGAGCATCATATCTGGCTGCATGATGAGTGGCCATTCTGTGAGAGGTCTCAACGTCTGGCACCTGTTGTTATAGACGACGTGAGACGGCACCTACAGGAGATGCTTGCTGCTGGTGTGATACAAGAATACAGAAGCCCTTACGCTTCGCCTGTTGTAGTGGTGAGGAAAAAGAATTGCACCGTAAGAATGTGTGTGGATTATCGGACCCTCAACAGGCGGACCATCCCTGATCAATACACTATGCCCCGTATTCAGGATGCTCTAGACTGTTTGAACGGTAGCAAGTGGTTCTCAGTGTTGGATCTTCACAGTGGGTACTACCAGATCCCCATGGCCCTAGAAGACCATGAGAAGACAGCCTTTATATGTCCACTTGGGTTCTATGAATTTATGAGGATGCCCCAAGGGATCTCGGGTGCCCCAGCCACTTTTCAACAGTTGATGGAGTGTGCAGTGGGGGACATGAACTTATTGGAGTGCCTAGCATATCTAGATGATGTTCTAGTGTTTGGGAGTTTGTTGGAGGAGCATGAAAGCAGACTTTTTAAAGTGTTGGACCGCCTGGAAGATTTCGGCCTCAAGCTATCCATCGACAAATGCCAGTTCTTTCAGACATCAGTAAAATATGTGGGGCATATAGTGTCCACTGAGGGGATAGAGACGGATCTTAGCAAAGTTGAGGCCTTGACCACCTGGCCCCTGCCCCGCAACCTAAAAGAATTACAAAGATTTCTAGGAGTCTGTGGTTATTGCCAGCGACTCATTAAGGACCATTCAAGGGTGATTCGCCCACTTCTGAATCTTACCCAAGGTTACCCTCCCGCCAACAAAAAATACAAGAGAGTGGCCTCCACTGAAGCCGAGAGAGTGTATTTCTGTCCAAATGAGTCTTTTGGGTCACGATGGACCCGATTGTGAAGCTGGTTTTCATGAAATCATATACCAACTCACTCACGCTCCTGTCCTTGCCTATGCTGATCCTGCAAAACCCTATGTATTACATACTGATGCTAGCCTACAAGGTTTGGGGGCTGTGTTATATCAAGAGCATGAGAATGGCCTGAGACCAGTGGTCTTTGTCAGCAGAAGTCTGACCCCATCTGAAAAAAACTATCCTGTGCATAAATTGGAGTTCCTGGCGTTGAAGTGGGCCATTGTTGACCAATTCCATGAATACTTGTATGGGGCCAAGATACTGGTAAAGACAGATTATAATTCTTTGACCTATGTGCAGACTTCAGCCAAACTGGATGCCACCGGCCATAGGTGGCTTTCTGCGTTGTCTACCTGTGATTACGCTGTTAAATGCAAAGCAGGCCTGAATCACACAGATGCCGATGCCCTCTCCCAGAGGCCTGTTTCCAGAAGTGATTGGCTCAGACTGTTGGAACCTGATATTCGAGCGCTATGCCAGAAGTTTGACAAGGAGGAACAAATGTCCATGGACGCAGTGGACTGTCTAGTAGATTGCTTGGGGCCCTCTGACAATTGTATACCTGCTGCTTACTGCCACTTTTCTGCATTAGATATTAGTGCACTGCTTCAGCTTGATAATGACAGCATCCAGTGGGCTCAATCCCGAGATCCTGTGATCAGACCAGCCCTTGAAGCCCTTCATGCAGGGAAAGATGTGTCCAAGTTGTACTCCTATGAATTGAGAACTGCGTTACTGTATAAAGAAGGCCCTAAACTGAAACCGATTAACCAACTGCTGTACAGAGAGACAGTAGACAGAGGGGGACAAGTAGACAAGCAACAATTGGTTCTGCCCACCGCTTTCAGAGACTTGGTGCTGAGGTCCCTACACAACCACATGAGTCACCTTAGTATAGACCGTACCCTTGATTTAGTGTGGTCCAGATTCTACTGGCCTAAGATGGGGGCTGATGTTGAGCATCATATACGGACGTGCAGTCGCTGCCTGCAGAGAAAGGCTTTGCCCCAGAGGGCTGCACCCCTTGTTAACATCACCACCAGCGCCCCCATGGAGTTAGTTTGTACTGACTTACTGAGTTTGGAGCCTGATCAGTGAAATATTAGCAATGTGTTGGTGGTCACTGACCATTTTACAAGGTACGCCCAAGCATTCCCCACCAAGGACCAGAAAGCATCCACTGTGGCCAAGGTATTGATAGAGAACTTCTTTGTTCATTATGGAGCCCCTCAGAGAATCCATTCTGATCAAGGCCAAGATTTTGAGAGTCGCTAATCAAGGAAATGCTCTCTCTGTGGGTAGTGCAGAAGTCTAGAACCACCCCTTACCACCCCCAGGGGGACCCACAGCCTGAACGCTTTAACCGCACCCTTCTTGACATGCTAGGCACTCTCCACCCGAAAGACAAGACCAGATGGAGCCAGCAAATTAGCACCTTGATACATGCTTGCAACTGCACCAGAAATTATGCCACTGGGTTCTCCCCCTACTGCCTTATGTTTGGAAGAGAGGCTCAGTTGCCAGTGGATGTTTGTTTCGGGGTCTCCCCCAATGGGGTCTGAGCTGACAGTTACCTACAATACGTGCAAAAGTTAAAAGCTCAATTGAATCATGCATACCAACTAGTTCAGACCATGGCTGCAAAGAGAAATTTGGCTAACAAAGAAAGATATGACAAAAAGGTAAAGGCCCAAGAGCTCCAAGCGGAAGACCGTGTATTGCTGCGGAATCTGGGACTGCATGGCAAACTCAAAATTGCTGACCGGTGGCATCATCTCCCTCACATCATAGTAGGCAAATTAAATGACTTACCAGTGTATAAAGTGCGGCCTGACAACAACTCAAAAGATGTCAAGACAATGTACCGTAACCATTTGCTGCCCACTGGTCAGATAATGATTGAATCTGAGCCCCCAGAAATTGCTCCCCGTGGACCGGTGACAAGGGCTGCTGCAAGACAGAGAAAGCCTGTCCCTGTAGCTTCTGACTTAAGGTTTCCTCCACCGCAAACCCCAATTGGGAATGACTGTCAGTCCACTTCGGATGAAAGTGAGTGCAGCTATGGTTACTACCCTTCTTATGAGCTAAGTCAGTTGTTTCAAGGTTATGGGGATGAAGCTGGGCCTTCTGGACTGCCTAACCCCCCAGCTTTGTCCTTGGAGCCAATGCTCCCTGAGAGTGAAGTGCAAAGTGTCAAGTCTGAGGATATTGAGTCACTCTGTATGGTGGAACTGTCTGAATTACCCAAGACAGAGGCAGATGCTCTGAGTCAGACTAGTGACATGCCGGAACAGGAAGAGTATTTTGAGTGTGATGACAACTCCCTTCTAGTGCCCGAGTGTACTCAAAGTGAGCAAAGTGTTGTAGAGCCAGAATCCACAGAGCCAGGGGTTGACAGTGCCCCCAGTTCAAACTGCCTGCTCAGAAAGAGGCTCCCCTTGCAAGTGAGGAAAGTGCAGAGACTGAAGTGAAAGGCACAGAGACTGTGACTGTTCCCCCCAAGAAGACTGGTCGAGATGTCAGACCAATTGTGTGCCTCAGCTATGATTACCCTGGAAGGCCCATGGATTTGCCTCTCAATGTGGTCCATAAAGGGGTGTATGTGTCCTGGAACTCACTGCCCAAACTGAGCAGAAGTGCAAATTCCCGGTTAATTGTTCTGCCCTCCAGGTATGGTGCCCCTGTCCCATCTAGCCCCGGGGTAGCTGATAGGGAAGGGCCCCCATTATCCTTGTTCAATGTGCAGGAAATGATAACCTGAAGCTGTATAGTAGTGTGTGTAAGTTAGCTAAATAAAATGTATCTGACGTAATTCAGAATGAGTATAGTGACATGAAACGTACATAATATGTATAGTAATGGTTAAGTATGCCGACGGATGTCTAAAATGTGATTGGTATAACATGTTGATGGTATAAATGTATGAGATAATTTGCAGTTGAAATTATTGTAAAGGTATACACTTAACGCGGACGCCAAGTTTTTCCAGGCCAGGAAGGGTGTAACCCCCCGTATAAATGGGGGTTCCCAAAAGTATTCCCAGAGCTTGTCTAATTGCTCACAGTCTGGATGGTGTTTGGTGTTAAAGCCGTTTAAATGGTGTTGCTTGTGAGTGCTTTTAAAGCCTCCATGTACTCTCTTTCAGGGCCGCCTGCTTGCAGTCATAATTAGTTTGAATGGGGGGGACTGTGTGTTTCTATGCCAGAGTCCCGCCTGGGCTGCTGAAGAATCGCTCCGTTTCTGCCATCGCTAAATGTGCAGAGTGAGCCCTTATGAAAGATGTAACTGATTGCTGGTAGATCGTTTAAATAGTAGTAAAAATGTGGTTTGTTCTAACCTGCCTTCTTGCAGCAAGGACTGCTTCTGTTTAGCTCCACCATTTTGGTCCCGGACTGCCGAATGGGACCAATCAGTACTTGGGACTCTCAAATGGAGCCTGCTGAAATGGGGCTGTGTGGAGTGAGACTCTGGGAATTGTAGTTTCTGGACTGTTGGCACCATTTTGCACCTATAGAGGGAGCCCTGCTGTGACTGACATCTGAACCGACCAACTGAACCTTTTGGATCTAAGTGAAAACCCCTGAGCTGTCTGCTGGCAAGCCAGATTCGAGTTGGAAGCTGAGAGAGAAGGAGCTCTGAGTGTTTGAGCAGCCATGGCTGCGTAGTTCGTGCGGGAGAACCGTGGAAGGCCTGATTCCTGGCCTACCAGCCTGCTATCTGCCCTGAGAGGGAGAAGAGGACTTTTTCGAACTGAATCCGAATTTGTAGAGAACGAAGCAAGCTGCTGATTTATAACCTGGCTCACTCTGCACAAGAATAAAAATTTTGCTGAAAGCAATCAGCCTGTCAGGAACTTTAGCTACTGTAGTGCTCCCGGGTAATAGCAGTGATTTTGCGATCGGGATCAAGGAGCAGCCTGCCTGGTATAGTAATTTCCTTTACATATAAATGTGCTATGAACTGGAGAGGGGTCACGACCTGTTTTCCCTTCTGGCTGTAAACTGTGTGCTAGTGCGGGAAGTTGTTTCCCAGTCAGAATCGGACTGAATCCATGCTGCCTGATGCAGATAGGCCCTGCCACGCGGGTCTTGTACCACTACCCTCCTGCACAGAAAAATCCATCGACGAGGGAGCCCCGCTTCCTCTGGCAAACCTGCAAGTCCAGCCATCAGCCCTCCTATGTTTAGCCTGGGTATCGTGAGTAATTATCGGGGTAGCTCCTTGCGACTGTCCTTAAATCAAAGTGTGTCATCTGATTGGTCTGTGTTTTCTTTTCATGAACTGAGCCATCTGGCTCTGGATTACAAATTATCTGTGTGCATGTTATTTTTCCATCACAGAGCCCCACCCAGCTGCGACGCTGGCCTACCCCGGGCAACTATCCTGGATAGCCCATCTGCTTTTTTTTTTACCTGGGTACCAGTGTGTGTGACAGTGTGGGGGAATTTTGTACTGCATGCATAACAGTGTGATTATTATAGAGAGTAAGCTAATTAACCTGATTGCCCTTATCCTTGTTAAAACCACCCTGAATAAATCAGATCTTACTGTTTCTGCATTTAAACTGACTGTGGTTTCCGTTTGTATTGGGGGTACTGTACTGTTGTCATTTGTGCTGCCTAACCTTGTTTTACAGGGGGTCCTCAGGCCTGAACTGAGAAATCGACCCTGGTGGTGCGCCACTCTGTGAAGGACCTGTGAGTATTGTGTGGGCCACTAGTGGGAATTAAGGGGGGTCACAGTGTCCCAGAGGGCTGTGCCCAAGCTAATTTGACCGCTATCAACCCTGACCTCTGGGCCCCTTAACCTGCTACTAGCCAAGCAGGCAGGGGTAGTAGCCCTTGGGACAGCGCCACCTAGGGGGTTACATCTACCTTACCATAAAAGAAAAACAGCTATGTGCTGTCGGCTCTCATCTCTTTTATTCAGTCTAGAGAGAATCCCAAAGCCCTTTTTACATCTAGGATATGGATCTGCTTCTCACCTGTATTTGTATGAGGCTTTGTGAAGAACACAGGTTAAAAAAACAAATGACTAGTATAAATGGAATTGTGAAACCACTTTCAGGAAGAAATTACTGTGTGTCCTCAATACTACTTTATCCCTTCGTGAGATAATGAAGTTTGGTTCTGTACAGAGGTCTTGCAGTTCACTGACCCTCCTAGAAGATAAGAAAATCTGTTTTCTAAGTTACATACATGAGATCTGCAGAGGCCATCAGCTTGAATGGAGACTCCACTTAGTGTGCTAGGCAAATGTTCAAATCCCAAAGGGGGGAACTGGATCCTTCACTGGAGCATATAGGTGATTCAGACCCTTGAAACATCTTTTAAACACTGGTTGCGATGCAAGTGATCTTTCTTTGCCTGTGGACTTGCAAGCTGACAAAACTGCTAGATGCACTTTTAGGGTGAAGGACCTTCGTCCAGTAGACTGTAAGTGAACCCAAATAATCCAGAACCATGGATACGTCTGCATCCATTGGGGAGACTATATGTGATTTACACCAAATTGAAAACCTCTTCCGTTCTGAGGAAAAAGGTTTCCTGGTAGCAGTTTTTTTGGACATCTTCAAAATGTCCAGTACCCAATTCAGTATTGCAATGAAAAATATTTTTACAAAAAAGCTAATTTCAGCTACAGTTAAGAAAAATATTAGCATACCTACCAAATGTACTTGTCTAGGTGCCTCCTGTGCTGTGCACCATGAGTCTCTTTCTTTACTTTTTTGATCTTTACCCTCGCCAGGTCTACAATGCTATTTCTATGCAAAATGTGGTGGCCATCTTTTTCTTGAGAAAAAAATCAAAACATTGATAATCAAACTTTGGTGGAATTAGAAAAGTGTACCATCATATAAAACTGGAAGATGCACATCTTTTATAGTGAAAAAAGGCAGGGTCAAATGTTTTTGTCTAATTTAATTGCACTCCTGCTTTCAGCTAGAATATGCTAGCTCTTCAAGAACCAAGCCTTCAGGTGAAGTGTTCAGGAATTCGGATGAGTTACCCTGCCCTGTGACAGCATTTGCAGGCTGTATCTCAGAAGCAGTGAGACTGGGCTTTGCTGTGCCAGTGTCAACACAAATGAGAACCACGCCTGCGTGGCCCAGTCTTGTATTATCAGGATTATAGTTGTGGACTCCCTCCGTGGTTTTAGTAATAACCCCTGTATAAATGGGAACTGAGGAAAAGCATGGAGGAACTTCTCTTCCAGAACAGGGACACAGCATCCTCTTGAATTATCCCTCTGGAGGGTGTCTGCAACATAACTTGGTAAGTTTTCTGTTCCCCCAGTGAAGTGAACAGATCCATTTCTGGAACACCCAATCATCTGAAAACTGAGTTCGGCACTTGCAGATCTTCTGAGCATTCTTGGTTTCCATGACTTATCCTGATTAGGGAGTCCACCAACACATTGTCTCTGCCTGGCAGACACACTGCAGTTATCTCGGCCTCCAAGGAGTATGCTAGGTCAAACATCCTCATTACCTCTGCACAAGGTTTTATGCATCTGGTACCAACCTGTTTAAGCAATATATTGTATTGTCTGTCTTAATCCGGACAGTCTCCCCTTCCAACAAGGAGGGGAAAGACTGCATCGACAGAAGTACTGCTCAGAGCTCCAGTAATTTTATATGTTCCATGCACTCTCGGTGAGTACCAGACACCACTTACAGTCATTTCCTCTAGCTTTCCTCCCCCACTTCAGTAGTGAGGCATCTGTTTTGAGGACCCTTGTGGGAGATGCTTGCAGAAGGGAATACTTACTCTGAGATTGGTTATGTCTTCCTACCAAGCCACTGCCTGTGCCAGCTTTTGTCGAACTGGTATTGGTTGTTCTGATAAAGCTGTTCTTAGATGCCAGTGCCTTCTTAAAGAGCAACTACTGTGGTCAATGCTAAAAAATCTCCCAAACCCAACATCGGAGCCTTACCTCCCCAGGCTTCATCTGGTGCATAGCATATCATTATAGTGTATGGTCCTGCGTTGTGTATGGAATTCCATACACTGTAAAAAAAAGTCATCCTGCTTTAGTAGTGACATAGCTACTGCAGCAGAATTACTTTTCATTCTGCTGCAGTAGCTACATCACAGTAAGAGTCTCCTGATCAGCACGGTTCATTGGAGAGAAGGCAGTTGAACCATCACGCAGGAGAGACACCGCCACACATATATCTCTGAAGAGTCGCTCTTTGATCACAGTCGTGGACTCTGCTGTCTTGAAAAAGTAAGCCCTTCTTCATTTCAGGGGACCATGCACTATAAAGAATAATGTATGATGTCCCATAGACAACTTGGCTACTCTTCCCCCTCTTGTTTTCTATGACGGCATCGGGGACTTCTCGAGCTTCGCTCTCGAGGTCTTCAGTGTCAAAGAAAACACTCGGTGGGGGCGGAATGGAAATACATACATACCGTAATTCCTGATCTTCTTGGATGGAGTCTCTACCACTCATTCACACTAATGGGATCTACGCCGGAGGCGCTAGGACCCAGCAGGAGCAAACTTTTCAAGAGGGCCAGCACCAGAGATGGCGCTGCAAGGAAGCAGCACCGCGAGCTCTGGCTCATGCGGCAAAGACTATCTTGGCTTCAGCCCTCCAACCACCTCAGTACCTTTTTTCCGAGAAGGTGCAGCGTAACTAACCTAGAAGGACTAACCTAAAAATCGGACATAAGATAGTCCGAATGACCCATGTAAGAAGGGTCAACAATAAAGTCTTCACAGCCCAGCCATGGAGGGAGTGAAGACCAAAAACAGAGACGTGAGCTCGGGGGATGGTGAGTGGGCGTGTGAATGAGTGGTGGAGACCCTGTCCAAGATCATCAAGAATTACGGTAGGTATGTAATTTACATATCTTCCTGGACATAAAGTCTCCACCACTCATTCACACTAATGGGAGAGTACCGAGCTAATAATCCCCCAAGACAGGCGGCAGGAGATAACAGCTCACATACTTAGGACAGAAGTCCATTAAGAATGGTCCAGCCAAATGACAGATGTCGTCTGGCATGGACATCCAAGGCGTAGTGCTTAACGAAAGTATGCACTGAGCTCCAAGTAGCCGCACTACAAATATCTGCAATGGGCACGCTGCAGATTTCTGCCAGAGATGCCGTGACTGCTCTGGTAGAGTGAACGTACACTCTGCCTTCCAGCTTGACCTTTGCCATAGAATAGCAGTGGCAAAGGCATGCCACCAGCCACGCTGAAATGCATCTAATAGCGACAGGTTGACCCAGCCAGGTCTCACTGAAGGAAACAAACAGTTGTTGAGCCTTGCAAATTTCTTTTGTTCTATCTAGATAGAATCGCAGTGCTCTCTTAACATGCAGTGAATGAAGGGTATGGTCCCCTTCATTCTGGAAGTTCGCAAAGTAGGTAGGCAGGACTAAAGGTTGGTTTAAATGGAATTCTGAGACAACCTTAGGGAGAAACTTAGTACTTGTGAAATACAGTGTGTGGGGGGGGGGGTTTCTGTGACCAGTGCATGTATTTCAAAAACTCTACGGCCGAAGTGATGGCCACCAGGAAAGCCCTTTTCCAAGTGAGGAATTTCAAGTCGCACGTAGCTAGAGGCTTGAAAGGCTTCCGAGTGAGCATATCTAGCACAAGGTTAATGTCCCAGGCTGCGACTGGACGTCTGATAGGAGGTCTAGTATGCAGAATACCCCTAAGAAACCTCTTAACTACAGGTAACTTGAGCCAGTGACATGGAAAGCACTGGCTCATGATAAGCAGAAATGGCACAAAGATGAACTTTGACTGTGGAGTACTGCAGACCTGTATTTGAGAGGTCTAAAAGGTACTCCATGACTTTATTCAGTGGGCAAGAAAAAGGGTTCCAAGAGGATTTTGCGCACCAGATAGAGAAACGCTTCCATTTGGCTGTGTAGGTTTTTCTAGTGCCTGGCTTATGGGCAGCCAAAAGAATATCTGAAACCCTATGAGAAACATTGAACCTATTCACCTCGATCTCTTCAGGAGCCAAGCGTGAAGGTGAAGCGACCTCAGACTGGGATGGACCACGGGACCCTGGGTTAGAAGGTTCGTCTGAAGGAGAAGCGTCTTCGGGAGGGTTTCCGACAAGACTGTTGAGCAGCAGGAACCATATCTGCTGAGGCCAGAAGGGGGCAATGAGAATCATTCTGCCCACCCCCCCAGACTCGAATTTGAGAAGTACCCTCGGAATTGGGGAAGAGGAGGAAAGGCATATAGAAAGCGTCTTGTCCACTGCAGCCTGAACGCATCCTGACAAAAATGCAAGGTCCTGGATTTCTGGAGCAGAAGAGAGGCAGTTTTGCATTGAGTGGGGATGCAAAAAGGTCCAGGTCTGGAGTTCCCCATTCTTTGAAGAGTGACTGAACGACGCTTAAGTTAAGAGACCACTCGTGAGGATATGTCTCCGTTCTGCTGTGATGGTTTGCCAGCTCGTTTTGTACTCCTGGCAGGTAAACTGCGTGGATTAGAGCCTTGTGCTCCAGGCACCATTCCCACACTCTCATAGCTTCCCTGCAAAATGGGTAAGAGTGTGCACCACCCTGCTTGTTGATGTAATACATCACTGCCTTGTTGTCTGTTTGAAGGAGAACGTTCTTGTGACAGAGTATGTCCTCCAAGGCTCGGACTGCATAGAGGATGGTTCTCATTTCCAGGACGTTTATGTGAAGCTGAGACTCCTCCTGAGTCCACGTACCTTGGGTGTGGAGATTCTGGCAATGAGCACCCCACCCCATCAGGGACACATCCATGGTAATAGAGATCTGAT
Organism: Neoceratodus forsteri; assembly: GCA_016271365.2. Classification (NCBI taxonomy): domain Eukaryota; kingdom Metazoa; phylum Chordata; order Ceratodontiformes; family Ceratodontidae; genus Neoceratodus; species Neoceratodus forsteri. The sequence goes on from CM057452.1 coordinate 1,438,148,468, forward strand.
GGTCCAAAGGAGCAAAGGGATATCCTTCCAGAAGGTTTTCCTCCTGCGACCACCAGGCGAGTGATCTCTTCAGAGGTTCTGTCATCTTGATGGGAAAGGACTGACGGCGAGTGGTTTGGGACCAGTTGAGTACTGAGCATCCACTGAGAGGTTCTGATGTGGAGACATGCAAAGGGTACAGTGAACACTGAGGATGCCATGAGACCCAGCATCCACTGCATCGAGATAGCTCAAACCGAGCTGTTTTTTCTGATTTATCGGGCCTTCTGTCCTCTGGCAGAAAAGCCTTCACACAGGAGGTGTCCAGAAGAGTTCCTATAAAGAGGAGCTTCTGGGAGGGCTGCAACTGTGACTTGTTGAGATTTAGCAGGACTCCCATGGATGTGAGGAAGTCTGAGGCCATGGCTACTGCGTCCAGAGTTCCTTGTCTGGAGGGACTTGCTAGGAGCCAGTTGTCCAGATATGGGAACACTTGTATTCTGATTTTCCTGAGATGCGCTGCAAGAATTGCACAACACTTTGTAACAACTCGAGGCGCCAAGGATAGCCCAAAGGGCAGGACTCTGAACTGATAGTGTTGACCCAACGCCATGAACCTTAGGTATTTGTGGTGCTTTGGGTGTATAGGGATGTGTTGGTAGGTATCCTGTATGTTCAGGGAGGCTAGCCAATTGAGTTGATGAAGCAAAGGTAGCAGGGTACCTAGTGATATCATCTTGAACTTTTCCTTGTGAAGTAACTTGTTTAACTTTCTGAGATCCAGAATGGGACGCATGCCACCAGTTTTCTTCAGGATCAGGAAGTAATGGGAGTAGAAACCTGTGTTTCGTTGATCCAGTGGAACTACTTCTACTGCCCTGTTGTTCAGAAGGTCTTGTACCTCGGAAGTAAAAAGGTCTGACTGTAGTGTTGACAGCCTCGGCTGTCGTTTGGGACGATGATCCAGAGGGGTTTCTGAAAGACTGAGCGAGTACCTTTCGTGGATTATCCGGAGGACCCATTTGTCTGATGCTGTGGATTTCCACTGGTTGTAGAACTGAGTCAGATGCCCTTCCACCATTGAGGAGGAGTCCCCCTTGGACAGCTGAGGTGGGATCTGGGCCAGAAACTCAGAAGGTGGCAATGGGCGCTTTGGGCCCTTGTGCCTTCTGTTGCATTTTCTTTTGTAGCCAACGGTTGTGGTTTTTGTTAAAACCTCCTCTGCCTTTGCCCCGAAAGGACTGATGGTTGTGAAATTGACGCTTGTTGGCACACTGCCCCAGGAGGGGGCGGATGCAGGTCTAGCCATCTTAACGGCAGACCTAGTCTTCTGTGTGACCTCCAGAGCTTGCTCCACCTGGGGCCCCGGAACAGATACATACTGTCAAATGGTAAAGCCATGACCTACTGCTGGGCATCATTCATGAAGCCCGAAGTACATAGCCAAGAGTGGTGACAGGTGCAGATGCCAGCCGCCCCCACTCGGGAAGCGGTATTGAAAGGGTCCATTGCAGCTTTAACCTGTTGGTTGTTGGAGTCGATACCCCTGGTTATGGTCTGAAGTAGCTCTGAATTGGCTTCCAATTCGGGCAGAGCTTCTACCATTTGTTTGAGCGGATGCCAAAGAACATACTCATATTAAGAAAAATAGCCCTGGTAGCTGGCAATACGCATACCCAGGGTGGAGGCAGCAAAGACTCTCTTACCTAAGGTGTCTATCTTGCGAGATTATTTATTGGCCGGGCTGTAGATGCCTGAGGAAGGATGGCCTTATCATTCTCTGCCAAGACTACAATGGATCAGCAAAGACTTGTGAGGCCAATATGGGGGAATCCTTGGGAGGGGCATACTTCCTATCTATGGACTCAGCCACGGAAGGAATGACAGCAGGATTCTTTCATACCATCTGAGAGAAGGTCTCAAAAGAGGGCTGTACAGCCGGCCAGGTGGCGTTGAGGGCTGAGGCGCTGGACACCTTACCTCAAGCCATGCCGGCGACCCATGTTCGGGAATGAGCACGGGTCGTCGGGGGTTGGCAGGGAGGAGAAGGATCGAGCGTCCGTTGGACTGCTCTCCTTCTCCGGGGTGGGGGGACATTAGCTGTCGGCACTCCACTGGCCCCTAGCGGCTGCTGGGGGGCAGCGTGTTGATGCTACAGCCGAAGGGGAGGAGACGGGGCAGACGCTTGGTGAGAGCGCGTGTGGAAGCGTGCGCACTCTCACGCAGGCATCATTGCACGCCCCGCCTCCACACAAGGGAAGAAAAGCAGAAAAAACAGCTCCAGCAGAATGAAGTGGTCCACGCAGCGTTGCCTCCAAGAAGGCACCTCCCTGGCATGGATCCATTTGGGGTGGGTTGAGTCACTCCCCACCACCCTGCCACGAAGGGTAAGTCGTGGGGTGCACAAGGGAGGGGGTCTAACCTTTGGGGCTGCGCGGGGGGACAACTGAAGGCAGGCTTGCAAGCTGGGAGCTCTGGAAGAAATAACACATAAAAAAAAAAAAAAGAGGGCTGTACTGGAGGAGTTAAATCCATAGGGATCTCCGGTACTTGGAGGTATTGGAGTCTTATAAACTTCCCAGGATTGATTTCTGTAGTCTGGAGAGAAAGAGTAGAATTTACATTTTTAAGCAGAGACTTAAAGGAAAGGTCTTTGACCACAAGCTCTGCAGAAGGACTGATCCCTGCTCCCAAGGCAGTGTCATCAACATCATCACCCAGTCAAAGATGTACGACCCCCCACCTCGGAAGGGTACATCCATCATGGATCCTGCTGGTTCTCGGTGTTTTCCTCAGTTTTTTCTTCTCCCCCACACCCGTGCAATGGGCGCAGCAGCTGTCTCGGCCAAACCCCTCTTGTTGTGCTGATGCACGCAGCACAAACCTCCCTCCCTGAGGAAGGAGAGCAGTCCTCCGGACGCTCAATCCTTACCTCCCCCGGCCGACCCCCTAACGACCAGAGTCCGCTCCTGAACCCGGTCGCGTGTGGCGTCCAGCATCTCAACCCTTGTTGCCACCGGGCTGGCAAAAACCAAATAATGATCTTTACACATAAGGGCCTGAAGTTCGGAAATCCTCCGAGCAGACATAACAGCAACTAAAAATAACGCTTTCAATGACAGATAGTGTAGCTCGCAACTTGCAGCCAGTTCAAAAGGAGGCAGGGTGAGCTTTTCTAACACAAAGTTGAGATCCCAGGCCAGGATCGGGTTACAGATCGGGGGTTTAAAATGCAGTATACCTCTGAAAAAGGTACAGGCCACATCAAGCTGGGCCACCGCTCAACCATCCACGGATACATGGTACACAGAGATGGCAGACAAATGTACTTTAATGGATAAGTATTTGAGGCCTGTGTCTGAGAGGGACAACAGGTACTCCAGAATCTGACTAACTGGGCATGTAAATGGATCCAGGTGGTGTCAAGCAACGCAAAGGAAAAAAAAAGCTTCCACTTCATGGAGTAAGTGGCTCTGGTAGAAGGCTTATGAGCTGCCACCAAGACCTCAGCTACCTTGGGGGAGACCCCAAAGTGAGAAATGCCTACGTCTTCAGGAGCCATGCATGAAGGTGAAGTGACCTGAGGTCTGGATGGACCAGGGTGCCCTGTTGCTGGGACAGCAAGCCTGTGCAAAGTGGGAGAGGAAAATGAAAATTATGTACCTACCGTAATTCTTGATCTTCTGTTGTACCATTCATCACTGGTGGGTGTTTTCAAGGGGGAGAAGCCGGCACCGACGGCGCTGCCCACGAGGCCGACGCACGGCACGACACTCATGGGTTGGCCAGTAAAGGCCCTTGGTTCCTCCTCGGCCTCAGTTCTGCATGCTAGAGAGACACAGGGAAAGAAAATAGAGAAAAACTGAGGGTGGGGCAAGGGAGCCTGAGTGATAGCAAAAGGAAAAGATCTAAACTGAAAAAGGAATAGGCCAGCCAGAAGACAGAGGATGACGAGAATCTGGAGGACATGGGTCATAAGGCCCCAGTCCCTGGATGGCCAGAGAAAACAGGAAAAGTGAGAAGAAGAAAGGAAGATAGAGAGAAAAGAGGGAAAAGGGAAGGAGAGGGGGGACCCAACAAGACCCGATCGATCAGCTCAGAAGGAGACCAAGAATGCTTCCAGAGGTAAGCAAGCTTAAAGAATAGTTGCATAGAGTGCAACTAGCAGCTGTAACTCCTTTAGCTAGAAGGACGATCGGGAAGGCCCCTCATCCGGTTTGAACCAGGGAGGACTTCCCCTGGATGGGAGACCACCCCCCCACACCGGACGAAGCTGACAAGAGGAGAACCCACAGGGTTCAGGGGGGAGTGAGGTCTCTGCCCGTTCAACATCTCCGTCCCCTTGGTGGAGGGAGATTGAAGGGGTAGAAGAAAAAGGCAGAGAGGGAAGTGTAAAATGGGGTAGGCCCACCAGCCCTCCTCAACCTCTCCCCCAATCCAAGGGGCCTCCTAAGGAGCTGGCACACCGAGAGTGAGGTTTATTTATTTATTTAAAGGTTTTACTAGGAAAGCATGCTGGGCAGACTACTGCTTGATTCCAGATGCGCCCTGGGGAAGGGTGAGAGGGATAACAGGCACAAGTTACATGATTAGACATGATACAATATACACATACAAGGTAAAGTGCACTGCCTGTGACATCTTTGCCCTTCGAAAGAAAACCCACTGCAAGCAGAATAATGCACCCTGGATAACTTCTGCACTCATCCAACAGCTAAAGCACATAGACAATCTGTGGCACAAGGCCAGGGACTCTGCAAAGGCTGCCGACAGGCAGGCCTATCGTGCAGAGTGGAATAAATGTACCTGGGCCATCCACCAAGCAAAAGCGGAACACTTTTGGGCCCAACTTACCTCCTCCTGGGGGTCCGCCTGCAAATTTTGGGACAACATAAAAACACCCAATGGCAAATCGCGGTCCCCACCCCCCTCACAAATCTCAATAAACGGCTCAGTTACCACTGTCCCTAAGGAAATAGCCGATGCCCTCAACACCAGTTTCACCGACCTGAGCTCAGTCCTCCCCCAAAATTTCTTCAGCCCCATCCCCACTTCAGACGCCCCCAGATCTCTCACTCACCATTCTACCTAAGGGAAATCACCCCTCAGGAAGCTGAGCCATACCTGGCCAAGGCCCTGAAAGGCACCAGCCCCCTGAATGACCCACTTGACACCAGACTACTCTGCCTGGCACTGGATGTACTGCTCCTCCCCTGACGGGCCTCCTTAATCTCCCCTTAGGTCAGTTTCCACAAAGGTGAGGATCACCTATCCACGGGGAACTACAGACCAATCCAAATCTCCCCCCCTCCCTGCTCCAAAGCCCTAGAAAAGGTGGTGGCTGATCAGCTAACAGCCTACCTAGCCACTCATAACCTGCTTTGCAGCCAACAGTACAGCTTCCGTGCCGGGGACAGCACATCCATGGCCCTCATGGAATTTTCATCCTATATCCACGCCGCACTTGATAAGGGACAACTAGCAGGAGCCGTGTTCGTAGACCTCTCCAAAGCCTTCGACACGGTCAACCACCCCCTCCTGCTGGACACCCTCCTCAAAATAGGTTTCTCACAAGGTCCCCTCGACTGGCTCTCCATCTACCTGACGTCACGGACGCAGTGTGTTAAGATTAATACAACGCTATCCCCCTCTCGTCCAATACGCTTTGGAGTACCCCAGGGCTCCATCCTGGGGTCGCTACTCTTTAGTCTCTTTCTCAACGCCCTCCCCTCCCTCTGCCCTGGTAAAATCCTACTTTATGCAGACGATGCCGTCCTCTGCACCACCTATGCAAACACAACCAGCCTGCAGGCCTCACTCCAGCACTCCTTTAGCTTGGCTGAACATTGGCTCAGTAAGAACAGGCTGGTTATAAACCTGAAGAAAACTAAGGCCCTACTATTTGCGAACCATCAGAACAAGCTAAAGAACTCACCCCTCCACATCGTCTCCAGCTCACTCAACCCCCTAGAACAGGTCTACTCCTACAAATACCTAGGGGTTACCTTTGACCCTGCCCTCACCTTCCATACCCACATTCACACACTCACATCTGCAGTGAAAACCTGCATCAGCCTCCTCTATTGCCACAAGGACTGCCTACCACCTGAAGCATTAAAGCTAGCCATCACCTAATTGGTCATGTCCCTGATAGACTACAGTCTTCTAATCTATAGTGCGGCAGACACAACGGCTCTCAACAAAATTAAAGTAGTCCTTAACAAAGCCTGCAGGCTCCTGACAGGTGCGGCATGGACTACACACACTTGCACCCTCTACTCCCTAACACAGATCCTCAACTTTGACGAGAGGCTCCAGTACCAGGTCTGTCTTGCAGTCAAGAAATCTTTACTTGGGCTAACACCACCAGGTGTATCTGCATCCCTTACTATCAAAGAGCACCCAGTAAACACTCGCAGCACTAGCACTGCCTCCATTCTAATCCCCAGGGTCAAGACAACCCTGGCACAGAGATCATTTACGGTCAGGGCCCCCACCTTCTACAATGCCCTCCCTCCATCAGTCACCAGCCTCACTAAACTGGGTCCTTTCAAGGTGGCCCTCAGAAACCACCTTCTCACTTCCCACACCTGCACCTGCCCTTAGCTGCACTATCTGCTACCTGATAGTCTGAGCCTGTAATCAGTCATACTACCTGTGAATATTGCTATGACAAAGTCTGATCTCTCCTGACTGCACTGTTTCCTCTGTCAATGACTAGTCCCTGTATTACAGGGACCATGCTTAGCTAATTTTTTGTATAGGCCACATCCTCCTGAGTTTCTAATATATTTGCATTTATGTAACCATGTTTCCCCACCCTGCTTAGCTAACATTTTGTATAGGCCACATCACCCTAAGTCTCCGCTGTGGGATATCTGTTTAAATGTCCACTCTGTACCTGCTTTAATGTTCCATACTAGGTAACAGACGAGGAGCCTTTGGAAATGAGTCTATGACTCAAAGGTTTGTAATTCCGATACCTAAATTAAAATAAAATTCCTATAGGCAGTTGTACGATGCATATGACAGTAAGATAAAGCTACAGGTTAACTTATAGTGTGAGCCATATAACAGGATAAAATAAAGGAACAGTACATAGTATGGGTTCAACCCTATTCCAGGTAGACCTGGTTGCCTAGTCAGGAGCTCACAAGGGAGCATGTGCAGATTGGGGAGAAGTGCTTTTTGAGAAGGGAGTTAAGGTGCTGACCGGGGAAAGTGTGCCGGACAACCAAAGCTGACTGGCCTGCCAAGGTTGACAGGAGAGGAGTGGACAGTAGACACAAGTAGTGTCTCCTCAGTGCATAGCCCTGGAAGGTAGGGGCCAAGAGGACAGAGGCGAGATAAGGAGGGAGGGACTGTGTCCAGTATTTGGCCATGAGACTGGCATTGTAGGAGTGACATCGGTCCTGCAATGAGGGGAGGTCTAGGTTGTGGTATAGGACACAATGATGAGTGTTTGGAGGATAGTCAAGGGCAAAGCAACAGAAGGAATGGAAGAGGGGATCCAGCCTGGCTAAGGTGAACTTAGGGGGCGACACTGTAGACTATGTCCCTATAGTCGAAAATGGATAGAATCATCTTCTACACAACTGCACAGTGAGCCAGCAGTGCGATACATCCACGATTACAGTACAATGTCCCAAGCTTGGGGTGAAGATTTTTGTGGATGGTATCGATATGTGCAGAGAAGTCTAGGTGCTGGTCAAGCCAGACCCCGAGATATCTGGAGGAAGTGCAAGCCTCCAGAGTAGTCCCATCCAGGGTGTGTGTGTGGGGGGGGGGTTGATGGTAGCTTTGAAAGTCTCTGCCTTGTGCCAAACATCATGGAAATGGTTTTCTTGGCATTGAGAAAGAGTTGATGTGAGCGAAACCAGTGCTGAACTGTGTTGAAGTCCTGCTGGAGTATGGTCGCTACATAAGATGACGAGGGGCCGGATGTGTATAGAACTGTATCATCCGCATACATGTGAATGGATGTCTGAGGGCAGATCATTGAGGAAGATGGAGAACAGAAGCGGGCCAAGGACTGAGCCTTGTGGAACACCAAAGGTAACAGGGAGGGAGGAAGGCAGAGGTAGCATTGCCAGTTCTGATGGATTGGGATCTGCCTATCAGGTAAGAATGAAACCAGCTGCTAGACATGCTTAAGAGCCCTGTGAGAGTGAGCTTACATAGGAGAAGGGAGAGGGAGACAGTGTCGAAGGCTTTAGCCAGGTCAACAAAAATGTTGAGGTAATAAGGCCTCCATCCACACCAGTGAGGATGGAGTCAGTGAGTCGTACAAGATAGGTGGCGGTGGAGTGGGACTTCCTAAAGCCAGACTGGTAGGGTGTGAAAAAAGAAGAGCAATCTAGATAAGAGGAGAGTTGTGAGAAGACTAGGTGTCCCTGGATTTTAGCCAAGACAGGTAGTAGGGAAATCGGGCGGTAATAACCAGGGGCAGAGGGGTCTCCACCTTTGGGGAGAGGGATGACTGTGGCATGCTTCCACTCGTTTGGGATGTGGCTAGAGAAAATGAGAGGTTATAGAGTGATGCCAGGGGGACGGCGATGGCCAGGGCCGACAAGTATAACAACTTGGAGTCCAGGCCTGTAGGGCACTTGCCCTTGGCTGGATTAAGGGCAAGTAGGGCTTTGAAGACCTCAGCAGGGGTAGTTAGATGGAAGGCAAAAGAGGTGCCAGCTGGGGGAATTTTGTTGGGGGGCTGGGTGGAGAGGGGGTTTGGGGATCCAGATTGAGGGAGGCCAGAAGTGACAAGGTGCAATCCGTAAAGAAGGAATGAAGTGAGAGGCCACTTTGAGGGAGTCTGTAATCATAGAGCCGCCTACATTTAGGGCAGGGGTGGGGGGCTGAGAGGGAGGGGCAAAAAGAGATTTAACCACCCTCCAAAATTTAGATAGATGGCTTAAATTGGTGTGGAAGGTGTCACTGAAGTATTTAGCCTTTGCTTTACGCATCTGTCTAGTGCAGGCATTCCATAGTGCACAATACTCCTGCTTGTGCACCGGAGAGCCAGAGTCCTTGAACACCTTCCAGGCCACATCCCTGTCTTTGAGAAGGGTCATAATGTCCGCAGTAATCCATGGCAGGTGGGCACCCCTCACCTGGGCATGTTTGACAGGTGCACGTTAGTTCCAGACAGTGGTGAACCTGACCTTGAAAAACTCCCAGGCTGAGTCGACATTTATGGCCCTGGGGATGTAAGACCAATCTGTGTTAAACAACTCGTATTGGAGAGATGCAAGGTTCAAGGATTTGAAAGATCTGATAAGTATGGTTCGATGTGGGGGGGGGGTTATTTAGGACAATGCACCCTGGTTGTGAGGTTTCAGCCATGTTTCAGTAATAGTCAATATGTCCGGTCTCAGGGACGGAACAATTGACTGCAGCAGGCTAAGTTTGTTTATGATGCTGCAGACATTTAGGTGCACAAGTTTAAGGCCACGGGGCAATAGGAGACGGGGATGAGATTTGGGCAGTGGTGGTGGGGGGCTGGGCCAGGGTTGCGTTCAACATCCCCGGATAACATGAGTAGCAGGGTTATCAGAATTTTACTTTTATGCAAGGCACAAAAGAGCTTGTGCAAAGAATACGTTGTATGTTTAGGGGCTGCTAGGGAGACTTGGGCATGGAATTTCAGGGCTGCTAAACAGGCATGGAAGAAGGGTGGGAGGACAGATGTGCCAGCCAACAATTTTGGAAGATAAGTGGCTTGAAAAGACTCGACAGTTGAGGTTGGGGAGGGTGGAAAAGGGGTGGCTAGGGTGTGTGGTCCTAGCTGACAAAGCTGAGCCTCAGAGAAGGAGGAGGGAGGTAGTGAAGCTAGTGGAGAGAGGATTAGAATAGCTGCTAGACCTGCAAGCCATACTGTGCATCTCAAGCTAGTGATTAATGCGGCCTCTAGTGCTGGATGCTGATGACTAGCAAAGAGAAAGTGGACTGATAGTCTTTTGGCAGCACGGACACGTGACCACCCCTGTAAAATAAACAGTTGACCAAGAGTGGTGGTGGGGGCAGTGGGGAGCCAACGCGGAGTGTCAATGGGGCCAAAACACAGGATTTGAACTTCTGGCCATTTCGCGCCTCACAGTGCCCGCATACCTGGTTCCTGTGGATTGCTTTGCTTTGGGGTCGGCTAGCAGCTTGGGGGAAGGGCAAAGTCCCACCTGGTCCTCACGACTGCAACGACGAACTGTGGAGAAGCAGAAAAAGACCGAGGATTAAATGCAGGTAAGGGAGGGAGGGGCTGGTAAAAATGAGACAGAGGGGGTCGGTGGACTAGGGTAAAATGCTCTCTGCACAAGTCTGTGAAAAAGTAAAACAGGGGAGACCCTACTGATTGTGTCACTTCTGGCTAGGGAACTCAGCTCACTGTTTTCAAAGGTGTATACAAGTTCATTACATTTCAGCTAGTGAAAATAAATAACTCCATTACAAACAACTAAATACTTAATTTGTGATGGGGTAGACAGGAGAATTCATTAGTAGTAAATTCAAACAGGAGCCCAACCTAAGCATAACAATATCAGAATGAAATCTTAGACAGCAGTAAATCTACTTGTTGCTTTAAAATAAATACATAGGCAGGTTTTACACAGCACCAGGAAGCCTATCTGAACTAGAAATGTAGTTAGGCTTAGCAACACTGAAATTACATCACCAGAACTGCTTAAAGCAATTAAACGAGTAGCCCGATGTGTGTGTGTGTAAAAACAATTAAACTACACAGTACGGGGGGAACAAAATCAGCCTCTGGAGCTAGAACTGACTTGAGAAAAAGACTAAAAATTTCAACTACAGAAATTCTTAAGGCACTCAGCGAAGAGCCCCATGCGCGTGTGAAAATAAAAATCAAGTACACAGCACAGGGGAACAAATCAGCCTCTGGGAGCAAGTATAAACTTGATAAAGAAAACTATCTGTAGTGCTCGGACGACTAAAATTAGAGGCTAGAGTAGAAGTACATAGTCCATTTGCTAGTCCAATAATAAGAAGGCAGAGAACAGAAGTAGCCAAGTCTGAACTTGGCGCCAAAACACAGGATTTGAACTTCTGGCCATTTTGCACCTCACAGCACCCACGTAGCTGCTCCTATGGCTTGCTTTACTTCGGGGTCGGCTAGCAGCTTGGTGGGGAGGGCCAAATCCCACTTGTTCCTCACGACTGCAACGACGAACTGGTCCTATGGTTTACTTTGCTTTGGGGTCAACTAGCAGCTTGGGGGGGGGGCTGAGTCCCACCTGGCCTTCACAACCGCAACAGTGAGCTGCTCCTGTGGCTTGCTTTGCTTCGGGGTCGGCAAGCAGCTTGGGGGGGAGGGCTGAGTCCAACTTGGCCCTCACGACTGCAACGATGAACTGCTCCTGTGGCTTGCTTTGCTTCGGGGTTGGCTAGCAACTTGGGGGGAAGACCCGAGTCCCACCTGGCCCTCACGACCGCAATGACGAGCTGCTCCTGTGGCTTGCTTTGCTTCGGGCTCGGCTAGCAGCTTGTGGGGGGGAGGGGGGAGTCCTGCCTGGCTCTCACGACCACAACGATTAGCTTCTCCTGTGGCTTGCTTTATTTCAGGGTCAGCTTGCAGCTTAGGGGGAGGGCTGAGTCCCACCTGGCCCTCACAACTGCAACGACGAGGAGGACCGGTACCGGAGGTTCCCTCGAGAGCAGAGGGAAAGGGTCAGCCAAGAGTCCCCCCCCCCAAGATCTCCCAAAGAAAAGGCCCTACTGGCTCTCCTCCCATAAGAGACCAATCCCCCAATTTTGGGAGAAACTGGTCCTAGGGCTGCCGGAAGGTAAGAGGTCCCCCCATTGGACCTAGGGACGACAGACAGCAGGGTGGAGGACTGCCCAAGGACTGAGGCCTCCTGAGGGGAAGGTGGGAGGGATTCAGTGACGAATGGTGAAGATACACTGGAAGATCAAGAATTATGGTAGGTATGTAATTGTCATGTCTTCCCAGTGTCAGTCTTTACCATTTATCACTGGTGGGTGAGTACTGAGCCCCCTGAAGAAGGTTAAGCACTTCCCTGAGGAACAGATGTCCCTCAGCCTCCTGTGGGGGAAAACACAGGAGGAGGAGACCCATTACAGACCAGCTAGGCCCGAGACTGGTCAGGACGAGGCAGGGTCCCCCATTCCTTGGGGGAAGGAAGGCACCCCTGCAGTTCCCACCTCACCTTGCGAGAGAAAAGGTGGGTCCCCCGGGACATGGAGGCAATCATCCTACGCAGGGCCAGGGGTGATAACCGAGATAGGTGAAGCCACACCATCCGCCTGATGCAGATCGCTGTCCCCGCAAGTCTTGAAGCAACCTCACTGGTGTGACAAGATGCCCATGTCTGGGTGCCTTGCTAACTCCAGACCTATCGCAGAGAGGGCCGTGGCCTGCCTGGTTGCCTCCAAATTAGGCAGCGATGCCAGTACCTGACCCAGCATCACCCACAAGTGCCTGTTATGGGCAGCGTGGTGCACCTGATGTGATGCAATGCAAAGAAATATCTGTGCCAAGGAGAAGACTCTCTGCCCCAGGCAAGAGAACTCCGCAGAGTCTGGATCCAGGGGTCGGTCGCGGACCGGACGTCTATGCCCGGGAGGGATGTCCAGTTGTGTCAGTCCCGCAGGGCGATACGGCAATGAACCTGGAGACCTCTGGGGTGTGCAGTACCAACGTTGGCAGTACAATGGGGCTGGAGCTGGTGCAGATGGAAGCTGCCAGGAGCTATACGGCTCCTCCTGGAAAGGAACAGGCCAGGACAGGACCACCAAGTGATCTGCACTGTACTAGCCCAAGAAGGCTCACGTTTTATGCTCGGTATTGCATTGAGCAATTTAGGAAATGTGCAGGTCATCGACCAGCCTCGTGAGGAAGCTCTGCTACTGTGTCTGATCAGCGTCAGATGACAGGTGGACAGAGGTCTCCTCTTCCTCAATGGAAGAAGATGAGGAGGAGGCAGAGGAACCTGACAATTTGGACTCCGGCTGCAGTGGGGGAGACAGGCAAAAGTCCTGCTCATCCATAACCCTAACATAGCAGGGGAAATCTGCAGCCTGGGATCTGAAATGTTCCCAGGTCACAGGTCCCGAAGGACCCACATGGCCTGGGAGAAGAGGGGCTAGACGCAGAGGCAAGGGAGAAAAACTCATCACAGCAAGTGAAGCACCTCTGCTAGGGCTAGGAGACCTAGCAGGTGATCCCGGACGACCAGGGGATCCGCAGGTCTGCTCTGTCAATGGCCGCTGAAGCAGCCCGAAGAGGTCTGGAATGAGTCCTGTACGGAAAGCATTCCTATGAGGGGACCGGGGCTGCATGAGTCCAAAAGGGCAGCCCCAACCCCACCCAACGAGGACTCCCTCGAAGGGGACAAGGGAAAGAACTTGGGCTCAGCGCTGTGGCTCATCCCCGAGCCCCTAAGGACTACAGAGGGGCGCTGCAGCCCCTCGCCCCATCCCCTCAACCCCGCCAACTCTGAGGAAGACCTCTTCCTTGCACACTGTACCGTGGACCCCCCACTTCCACAGGCCCCCCAAGGAGGGCCGCAGAGGAGGGGGTCTCGGTCCCAGCATTAGGAAGGGGGATGGCACTGAGAACAGCAGCCAACCCTTCCCCCAACACCCGGAACATCACACCCTCAGCCTCAGAACCCCTATCCTGCGCCATGCCCCCGGCGCAGACTGTAGTCACCGGAGCCACGGGAGGGGACACCTGGGAAGGCGCAAGGGTCCTGGGCCCAGGAGAGCCTACCGACTCCGAGGGTCAGGTCGCCAGTCCGGATCAGCCTTGCAATCATCCAGCTTCAGAGAGGAGATACAAAAGACCGCAAGCCTGGCAGCCCCGGGGGCTCTCCCACCTATGACACTGCTCGGCGGGCCCAGTACCCCTCGTGCTGCGAATGGCCCCAGGTTCCAAGACAGTGCTGGCAGGTGCTGCCGAGGAGCACCCTGCGTTGGCCCCAGTGATTGTGGGCCCCAGCAACGGGCGAGCCTGCATCTCCGAGTAGGTGATTGCCAGGGCGGTGCTCCCAGGCTGGCCCTGGGTGGAACTAGACCGGCCCTCCAGAACCACAGTAGAGGTCTCCTCCATGGCAAGGCTGGAAGAGGAGGAGGAGGCCTCCTCCTCACCAGACTGTATAGGCCCAGGAGGGGACCTGGAGGAAGGGCAGAGAGACCTACGCTTGGACTGACAAGAGCAATGTCGCCTGCAGACTTTAAACGCACAGTACTTAAGAAATGGAAATTACGTACCTACCGTAATTCTTGATCTTCTTGGACGAAATCTCCACCACTCGTTCACACTAATGAGATCTACGCCGGAGGTGCTAGGACCAAGCGGGAGCAAACTTTTTGCAGGAGGGCCAGCGCCAGAGATGGAGCTGTGAGGAGCAGCGCCGCGAGCCTCTGCTCGTGTGGCAATGACTATCTCGGCGTCGACCCTCCAATCGCCTCAGTATCTTTTTTCCGAGGAGGTGCAGCGTAACTAACCTAGAAGGATAGCCTAACCAAAAACCGGACATAAGATAGTCTGGAAGACCCATATAAGAAGGGTCAAGAAAGAAGTCTTCACAGCCTAAAGACTGAGGGTGTGAAGACCAACAACAGAGGTGAGCTCAGGGGATGGTGGGTGGGCGTGTGAATGAGTGGTGAAGACTTCATCCAAGAAGATCAAGAATTACGGTAGGTACGTAATTTCCATATCTTCCTGGACATAAAGTCTCCACCACTCATTCACACTAATGGGAGAGTACCGAGCTAATAATCCCCCGCGAGGGTGGCAGGAGAGACAAGATCTCACAAATTTAGGACAGAAGTCCATTAAGGATGGTTCTGCCAACTAAAACATGTCATCTGGCATGGACATCCAGGGCACAGTGTTTGACGAAAGTATGCACTGAGCTCCAGGTAGCCACACTGCAAGTATCTGCAATGGGCACATTTCGGATTTCTGCCAGGGATGCCGCAACCGCTCTAGTAGAGTGAGCATACACTCTACCTTCTAGCTTAACCTGCGCCATGGAATAACAGTGGCGAAGGCATGCCACCAGTCATGCTGAAATACATCTGATAGCGACAGGCTGACCCAGCCGGGTCTCGCTGAAGGAAACAAACAGTTGTTGAGCTTTGCGAAAATCTTTTGTTCTATCTAAATAGAAATGCAAAGCTCTTTTGACGCCCAAGGAATGAAGAGAACGCCCTTCATTTTGGAAGTTCCAAAGTAAGTAGAAAGGACCAAAGGTTGGTTTAGATGGAATTGAAACAACTTTAGGGAGAAACTTAGGATGGGTCCTAAGAACTACTCTGTCTTTATGAAACACAGTATACAGAGCATCTGTGACCAAGGCATGTATCTCAGAGACCCTGCGGGCGCCGAGGTAATGGCCACCAGAAAGGCCATTTTCCAAGTGAGAAATTTCAACTCACAGGTAGCTAGAGGCTCGAAAGGTTTGAGTGAGCATGTCTAGCACAAGATTAATGTCCCAGGCTGTGACTGGACATCTGACAGGAGGTCTGGTATGCAGAATACCCTTAAGAAACCTCTTAACCACAGGTAACTGAGCCAGTGACAACGAAAGTACTGGCTCGTGATAAGCTGAAATGGCACAAAGGTGAACCTTGACTGTAGAGTATTGCAGACCTGAAATTGAGCAGTCTAAAAGGTACTCTAGAACTTTATTTGGTGGGCAGGAAAAAGGATTCAAAGAGGATTCTGCACACCAGAGCGAAAAACGGGTGGCACATTTGGCTGTGTAAGTTTTCCTAGTGGCTGGCTTGCGCGCAGCCAGGAGAATATCTGAAACTCTGCGAGAGACATTGAACCTGCTCACTTCTATCTCTTCAGGAGCCAAGCATGAAGGTGAAGCAATCTCAGACTGGGATGGACCACAGGCCCCTGAGTCAGGAGGTTCGTTTGAAGGGGAAGTGCTTTCCGAGGGATTACCCACATATTGTTGAGTAAAGGAAACCATATTTGTCGAGGCCAGAAGGGAGCAATAAGGATCATTTTGTCCCCCTGGGACTCAAACTTGAGAAGTACCCTCTGAATTAGAGGAAAAGGCGTATAGAAAGCATGTTGTCCACTGCAGCCTGAACGCATCCTGACAGAAAATGCCAGGCCCTGGATTTCTGGAGCAGAAGAGAGGCAGTTTTGTGTTGAGTGGGGATGCAAAAAGGTCCAGGTCTGGAGTTCCCCACTCTGTGAATAGTGACTGAACTACGGTTGGGTCGAGAGACCATTCATGAGGATCTGTCTCTGTTCTGCTGAGACGGTCTGCCAACTTGTTCTGCACTCCTGGCAGGCAGACTGCCTGAATTAGAGCCTTGTGCTCCAAGCACCATTCCCACACTCTCATCACTTCCCTGCACAAGGGGTAAGAGTGAGCACCGCCCTGCTTGTTGATGTAATACATCACTGCTTTGTTGTCCGTTTGAAGGAGAATGTTCTTGTGACAGAGAATGTCTTTCAAAGCCCGGACTGCATAAAGGACGGCCCTCATTTCTAGGACATTTATGTGAAGATGGGACTCTTCCTGAGTCCATGTACCTTGAGTGTGGAGAGTCCGACAGTGAGCTCCCCACCCCATCAGGGATGCATCCGTGGTAATGGAATCTGATGTTCGAGGACAGCAAAGGGATACCCTTTCAGAAGGTTGTCCACCTTGACCACCAGGTGAGTGACTTCTTCAGAGGTTCTGTCACCTTGATGAGAAAGGAATGAGGGTGAGTGGTAGGAGACCACTGAGTACTGAGCATCCATTGAGAGGTTCTCATGTGCAGGCATGTTAGGGGTACAGTGAACACCGAGGATGCCATGAGACCTAGCATCCGCTGCATCGAGATAGCTCTTACTGAGCTGTTCTCTCCGATTTATCAGGCCATCTGCAGAATATCGGTCCTTCTGTCCTCTGGTAAAAAAGATTTCACACAGGAGGTGTCCAGAAGAGTCCCTATGAAAAGGAGCCTCTGGGAGGGCAGCAGCTGTGATTTCTTGAGGTTTAGCAGGACTCCCATGGACGTGAGAAAGTCTGAGGCTGTGGCAACAGCGTCGAGGGTTTCCTGCCTGGAAGGGCTTGCTAGAAGTCAGTCGTCCAGGTATGAGAACACTTGTATTTCAATTTTTCTGAGATGCGCTGCGAGTATTGCACAACACTTTGTAAAAACTTGTGGCGCCGAAGACAGCCCAAAGGGCAGAACTCTGAACTGATAATGCTGGCCCAAAGCCACAAACCTCAGGTATTTGTGATGCCTTGGGTGAATCGGAATATGCTGGTAAGCATCCTGCATGTCCAGGGAGGCTAACCAGTCGTGCTGATGAAGCAAAGGTAACAGGGTTCCTAATGATAGTTTGAATTTCTCTTTGAGAACAAATTTGTTTAATTTTCTGAGGTCCAAAATGGGGCGCATGCCTCTGGTTTTCTTTAGAACCAGAAAGTAATGGGAGTAGAACCCTATGTTCCATTGATCCAGCGGGACTACTTCCACTGCCCTGTTGTTCAGAAGGCCTTGTATCTCAGAGGCGAGAAGTTGTGACTTGAAGTACTGACAGCCTGGGCTGTCATTTGGGAGGACGATCCGGAGCGGTCTTTAAAAGAATGAGGGAATACCCCTTACGGATTATCTGGAGGACCCATTTGTCCAATGTTATGGACTTCCACCAATTGTAGAACTGAGTCAGATGACCTCCCACTGCTGAGGAAGAGTCCCCCCTCAGGCAGCTGAGGTGGGACCTGGGTCAAAAACTCAGAAGGCGGACTAGGTGCTTTAGGTCCTTGCGTCTTCTGTTGCATTTTCTTTTGAGGCTGAGGGACTTGGTTTTTATTGAACCCCCCCCGCCTTTGCCTCGAAAGGACTGACAAATATGAAACAGGCGTTTGTTAACTCCCCCTCGAGAGGGGGCTGGAGGAGGTCGAGCCAGTTTAATGGCTGACCTAGTCTTTTGTGTGGCCTCTAGAGCCTGTTCTACTTGAGGGCCAAAGAGATACACACCATCGAAGGGCAATGCCATGACCTGTTGCTGGGCATCATTCGTGAAACCTGAAGTGCGCAGCCAGGAATGGCAGCGGGTACAAATGCCTGCCACTGTCGCTCGTGAGACTGTATCGAAGGCGTCCATAGCTGCTTTAACCTGCTGGTTGTTGGACTCGATACCCCTGAATATGGCTTGAAGAAGCTCTGAATTAGTGTCCGAGTCAGGTAGAGCTTCAACCATTTGTTTGAGCGAATGCCAAAGAATATACTCATATTGAGAGAAATAGCCCTGGTAGCTGGCGATATGCATACCCAGGGTGGATGCAGCAAAGACTCTCTTACCTAAAGTATCTATCTTACGAGATTCTTTGTGTATAGGTCGAGCTGTAGTAGTCTGAGGAAGGATGACCTTATCATTCTCTGCCAAGACTACAATAGGATCTGTAAAGGCTTGTGAGGACAAAACAGGTTGATCCTTGGGAGCAGCATACTTCCTATCTATGGACTTAGCCACAGAAGGAATGAGAGCAGGATTATTCCATACCATTTGAGACAGCGTCTCAAAGGAAGGTTGTACCGGGGGAGTTAAATTCATAGGGATGTCCGGAACATGAAGGTATTGGAGTCTTAAAAGCTTCCCAGGATCGATGTCCATAGTCTGGAGAGAAAGAGTGGAATTCAAATTTCTCAACAGAGACTTAAAAGACAGGTCCTCGACCACAGGCTCTGTAACAAATTAGGTCCTGCTCTTTCCACATCATCTCCCAGTCTAAGATCTGGGTCAGGCTCAATATCATCTCCTGACAGTCCAGCAGGGACTGTATGGACAGGAAAGGAATGAAAATCAGCAGAAAAAGAGGAAGGAGAAGAATTCAGAGAGGAGAAGCCCCGAAGATTGGCAGACGAGAAGCCCGGCCTCGGTGCTGAAGAAGACCAAGGCGCCGAAGGGCCGAACATGTTGCCAACAAAGCAGACAGCGCCGAAGAGGAACACGGTGCTGAAGACCCACACGGAGCCGAGTACGGCGCCGACAGGTGCACCAGCGCCAAAATCGGTGCCGAGCGACCCACCGACGCCGACAGCACCGACACCAACCCAGGGCCCCAAATATTTGGATTTGAGGGGAAAGAAGAAAGAATACCAGGAGATAGAGGCATCGGTGTGGCCCCCTGCACTACAGACATGTGAGGGGGGAGAACACCTGAGCATGGGATCGACGGCACTGAAGACGGCACCGCACAACCAGGAAGGCCCAATCGCCCTGCCCAATCTCTTGAAGAACCCGAAGGCCCCGGAGTGACTGGGCCAGGCAGTTGGACCAATCTCCAAGACCACTGCCCCATAAGAGTGGCCCACTGATGAAACTGCTCATCGGAAGCCCTACCAGAAGGTGGGGAAGGGCTCCGATGTCGAAGAGGTCGGTGACCAGAAACAGAAACCGGCGACTCCGAATGAGGAGACCGGCAACTGACCCCAATGACCGGCCGTCGACGTGCAGACATATCAGAAAGCTACCTCGAGTGATGCCTTCTCTTTCTTGACCTACAGGTCGAAGAAGAGCTCGAGGCCGAATGGTGCCGAGAATGTGACCATTTTCTTTTATGCTTCCGGGGGGACCGCCCTTCCCCTCGAGCACTGTACCAACCGTTGTCAGACTCCCCTTCCAGAGAAGGCGGCAGACCAGACCCAGCCCGGCTGACTGAACAGCTTTCATACGAAGTCTCCCTACCGTCACCTGACCCGCTCATGGTCGACTCCCTCACTGTAGGCTGAGACTTCTTTCTTTAATAAGAATAATTATCGTAAACGATACTTTATTCAAAAAATACTACAAAAATTAAAAAACTGAAAACTATGCTGCTAGTTTGAAGTTTGACTCCCAGTGGGTGAGCGACATCATCACTGAAATGCACTCGATGCATGGGAAAAAGGAACTGAGGGTGGTTGGAGGGTCGATGCGAGATAGTCATTGCCGCGACGAGCAGAGGCTCGCTGGCTCCATCTCTGCGCGCCCTCCTACAAAACATTTACTCCCGCTGGGTCCTAGCGTCTCCAGCGTAGATCCCATTAGTGTGAATGAGTGGTGGAGACTATGTCCAGGAAGATCGTGGTAGTCCATCGAGAAGCAGGCATCGCAGTGATCCATATCATGCTGGGGTCCAAGGCAGGTGAGGCAAAGATCATGCTGGTCCATAATGGAAAAATGCTGGCTGCAGGGACACCAACGCATGGGAGGCTGGCCCACCTTAGAAGAGCACTTTTTTCCCCCTGAACCAGGCATGATGCAAGCGGAAAACTAAAATTACAAACACAGTGCAGATTCAATGCTGTTCAGGTAAAAAAACAGGAAAGACCTTACCGGGATTCCAGAGACGGCATCCAGTAACTTGGACAGCAGAACTGAGGTGAAGCAGAGAGGAAGGCGTCGACGGCATCAAGAAACACGGCCCTGAACTCGAGGTGCGGTACCGTACTGAAGACTAGGCCACTGACGCAGAGGAAAACTATGAAGCAGTTGTGAGGTGCTGTCTTGAATGGCGGGAGAAGAACTAAGGCAGAGGAGGAGCCAACGGCCATTACTGGCCAACCCACGAGCATCACGCCATACGTTGACCTCGTGGGCAGTGCTGCCGGCACTGGCTCCTCCCCCTTGAAGAAAAAAAAATCTGCGGGGTGCTGTGTTCGTGGCCGATACCCACCAGTGATGAATGGTGAAGACTGACACTGGGAAGATGAACAGTTATGTAAGAACTTAACATAACAGTAGATCTTTGAGAGAAGCTCTTGCAACAGGTAACACCGGTAGGACTAAAGCCAGCAGATGCCAGGACCCCACGGAAAATTTCTAGCAAGCAGTCTAAAGTGGGGACCGCCCCCGATGTCACGCACACTATAAAGGGAGGGCAGTCCTGTGTCCCTCAGTTCTCCCACCGGAGACTCTGGAATCAAGGATGGAAGGTGATATGGAACAGAGAACCAAGGTGAATTTCATATAAGGCAACAACAATAGTGCTGATCAAATAATAATGCGGAGAGATTCCTCAAGGGGGAAGGTGGGTTGGAAGCAGTACCTGCTGCAAGAGCTTCTCTTGAACATCTACTGTTATGGTAAATTCTTACCTAAATGTACTATCTCACTTCGAGAGTCAGCTCTTGCAGCAGGTAACACCAGTAGGTCTGAGTCCCAAGCAGTAAAGGAGACCCAGACTCATCCCGGGTGGAGGAATCAGAGGTAAAGGAAAAGGACAATGCTCTCAGGAGAGCAGTCCCTGCAGAACAGACAGTCCAGAACCTGCTCTGCATCTGGAGACAATGACAAGACTGTAATGCCTTATGAACGTAAGGACAGAGTTTCATGTGGCAGCTGCACAGATGTCTGCCGTGGACACGTTCCTTAAAGCGGCGAAGGATGCTGCCACTCCCCTCATGGAGTGACCCTTCACTGAGCCCAGCAAGGGTTTGTCATATTTCTGGTAACAAAAAGAAATACAGTTTACCAGCTATTTGGAAAGAGTCTGTTTGGCTATGGGAGCGCCATGGATTCTGAGGGGGAAGGAAATGAAAAGCTGGTCAGAGCGTCTAAACTCCCGTGTTCTGGAGAGGTAGTGCCATAAGACATGGTGGACATAAAATGTGTGGAGAAGAGCCTCACCCCAGTTTGAGCGTTCCAGATAGCAAACCAGAAGGTGAATGTCCTGAGTCAACTCAGGCACCACTTTTGGTAAGAACTCAGGATTGGTCCACAAGGCCACCCAATCTTTGTGGAACACAAAATAAGGCCCTTTACACATCAGAGCCTGTAGCTTGGAAATCCTCCGAGCCGAAGTAACAGCAACTAAAAATAACCAAGAAAGAAAGTGAAGCTCGCATTCTGTGGCTGGCTCGAATAGGGGCAAGGTGAGCTTCTCCAGCACAAACAGGAGGTCCCAAGGGGGTGGGGGTGGGATCCTTAATGGGGGGCTTAATGTGAAGAATGCCCAGCAGAAAGGTGCGGGCCAGGTCCAGCTGTGCCATGGTTCTGCCTTGAACAGGGGCATGGTAGGCAGAAATTGCAGACAAATGGATCTTAATGTTCGAATAGCCCAACCCAGAATCAGAGAGTGACAACAGGTACTCTAGGATCAAGCTCACTGGACAGGCCAGGGGGTCTAGACGGCAGGCAGTAGCCCAGAGGCAAAAATACTTCCATTTCATGGCATAGATAGCTCTGGTGGAAGGTTTTCTGGTGGCCACCAGAACATTGGCGACCCTGTCCGAGACTCCAAAGCATGACATGGCTAGGTCCTTAGAAGCCATGCATGGAGATGCAATGACCTCAAGTTTGGGTGCACCATGATCCCATTGTCCTGGGACAGCAAGTGAGAGCTCAGTGACAGAGGTAGTGATGGCTCTGCTGCCAGCTGTTGCAGCAGGAGGAACCAAATCTGCCATGGCCACAACGGTGCCACCAGGATCATTACTGCTCCCTCTGCTTGTAGCTTGAGAAGTACTTTCTGTAGGAGTGGGAAGGGAGGAGCGTAGAGGAACCTCCCCCTCCAGGAGAGGGACAATGTGTCTTACCAGAAAATACCAGGCCCAGGATCTAGTGAGCAAAAAATGGGCAACTTGCATTGGTAGGAGAAGCATAGAGGTACAGTTCCAATCTGCCCCATCTGCAAAACAATCTTCTATGACAGATTGTTGAAGGGACGACTTGTGCACTCTGGACTTTGTCCTGCTGAGTGTGTCGGCCAGGGTATTTTGTTCTGCTGGGATGTGAACTGCCAAAACATCCAGGTGGTGAGTGATGGCCCAGTTCCATACCTGCACTGCTTCTTGACAAAGGGGGTACGAGTGAGTACCACCCTGTTTGTTGAGGTAGAACACCACTGCCATGTTGTCTGTCTGTATCAGGAGGTGTCCCAGAAGGAGAGCGGTACTCAATGCCTGCAAGGCATAGAGAACAGCTCTTATCTCTAAGACGAAGTGTAAGAGCCCCTCGGACTCAGACCAAGTGCCTGGTGTCCTTTGGATGCTCAGATGTGTGCCCTAACCTGTGGCCGGAAGCATCCAATGTCAGGATTTGGGCCGGTGGTGTTTTCTGGAATGGCAGACCCTCTGTGAAAGAAGGGGATGTCATCCACCAGTTGAGCTCCTGACGGACCGGTTCCGGGATAGAGACCGGTTGGTCCAGGTCATCTCATTGTTGGTCCCACTGGACTCTCAAGAGTCCACTGAATTGTCCTCATATGCAGTCTGGCTAGGGGGACTGTGGTGATAGAGGCAATCATGTGGCCCAGGAGCCATAGAAGCATCCTGGGTGGTGCCCTTGAGAGTGACGGGACGTGGCGGGCTAGATTGCAGAGTTGGAGTGCCCTGTACTCTGGGAGGAAAGGCCTTTCCTCGAGTGGTATCAAGCAACACCCCGATGAACTTCAGGGACTGGGTTGGAAGCAAGGATGACTTTGCTGCATTCTACTGGGCAGGCTAACTGCGGAGAGTTATGAATATGGAAGAATACATTGGAAGAAACAAGATTACTAAGGTGAGTAATTTTTTCTTCTAACCCCATGTATTCTTCTCATATTCAAACTCTCTGCAGACTTCAAAGCAGTACTGTTGGAGGTGGGCAAAGAACCTACTTAGGAAAGAGACACTGCAGGACTGCTGTGCTAAACCTGGCATCACTTCTGGACTGCAAGTCCAAACTATAATGTTTAGTAAAGGTGTGTACTGACCTCCAGGCAGCTGCTTTACAGATCTCCAACAAGGGGATATCTCTAGAAGCTGTTATAGAAGCAACTGTGCCCCTAGTAGAGTGGGCCCTGAGGCCTGCTGGGGCCTGTTTTCCAGACTTTGTGTAACAAAACTGAATGCATTGAACTATCCAGTGAGAGATTGATCTCTTAGAGGCTGGGGTGCCCTTTCCCACATCCCCATAAGTGTGAAAAAGTTGCTGTTTATCAGCTCTGTGATCTTTGGTGTGAGTTAGATAATAACTCAATGCTCTTTTAACATCCAGACTGTGGAGCCTGCACTCTCCTGAACTGGCATGTTCTGTGAAGAAGACTGCCAGTGTCATAGACTGATTCAAGTGGAAATCAGAAACCACCTTAGGGAGGAACCTTCTGTTAGTATGAAGTACTACTTTATCATTACGAAAAGATAAATAATCCTTTTCCACACACAATGCTTGCAACTCACTTATTCTTCTAGCAGAAGTGATTGCTACCAAAAACAAAGTTTTCCATGTGACATATTGCAAATGTGCTGATGACACTGGCTCAAATGGAGGTTTCATAAGCTGAGCAATACAAATATTCAGATCCCATACTGGGACTGGTTATTTAACAGGAGGATGTAAGTGGGCTAATCCTTTAAAGAATTTTTTGAAAATAGGGTTGGATGCTGAGATAAAAGCTGAAACTGATGCCAAGTGCACCTTCTGGGATGTATGTTTGAGGCCTTGAGACTGCAGTTCAGTAAGATATTCCAATAATAGTGGAATCTCTGCCAGAGAAGGAGAAACATGTTTGGCATCACACCAGACAGAAAACCTTTTCCATTTTGTGGACACTGACATTGACAGCAGATGGGGATACCATGGCTGTCTGGCCCAGTCTGGTGCTATCAGAATCATGGATGCAGGCTGTGACCTGAGTTTGAGTAACACTCTGAAGATAAGAGGGAAGGGAGGAAAGGCATATTGATGCTTTCCTGACCAGTCCACGGCCAGAGCATCCAGGGTAATTGTGCCCCTGACTGGTGGCCTGCAACAGAATAGGGGCAACATGTGATTCTCATGAGAGGCAAAGAGATCTATCTCTGGAGTGCCCCATCGTCTGAACACTGAGTCCAGTACCTGTCTGTTCAGAGACCATTCGTGATGTGCCTGGTTGATCCTGCTTAAAGCATCTGCCAGGGTATTGTCCTGGCCTGGTACATGAATGGCTTGCAAGGAAGCTTTTAGAGAGTAAGCAAGTTCCCAAATGTTCATGGCCTCTGTGCACAGGGGATCCGACCTTGTTCCCCCTTGCTTGTTTATGTAAAACACTGTAGTGGTGTTGTCTGTTCTGACCTGCACCACCTTACCCTATATTAACTGGGAAAAACTTTTTAGAGCCAGAAACACTGCTCTGAGCTCTAGCAGATTTATGTGGAGGAGAGACTCCACGCTTGACCAAGTGTCTTGGGTAGTGTGCTCTCCTAAATGAGCACCCCATCCTAATGGAGAAGCATCTGTTCTAAGGATGACTGAGGGATTTTCCCTTTGAAAGAGAACTCCTGTCCTTAGATTGTGGATATCTGTCCACCACTGCAGGGACTAGATCACTGACCTTGTTAAAGGGATCAATTTTGACATATGGCCTTTTCTTTGGCACCAGTGTGTCTGTAGATGAAACTGAATGTCCCTCATTTGAAGTCTTGCTCCCAAGACCACTTCTGTTGCTGCAGCCATATGTCCCAGTATTTGAAAGTATCTTCTTGCAGGACATGGCTTTCCCAATTCGAATAAGGCAATCGGTTTTAGTATGGACTGAACTCTGTCCTCTGTAAGAAAAGCCCTTAAAGGTATTCAGTTCTGCTCCTATGAAATGCAGGACTTGAACCGGTGTGAGAATGGATTTTTCCTGGTTTAGCAGGAAGCCAAGACTGTAACAAATCTTTTGTTATTTCCAGGTGTGTCTGCACCTGCTGGAATGACTTTCCCACTATTAGCCAGTTGTCGAGATAGGGAAAAACTGTAATTCCTAGTTTTTGTAGGAATGCCACTACCACTGCCAGGCATTTTATGAATACCCTTGGTGCTGAAGTTAGACCAAAAGGGCAGAGCTGAGAACTGGTAATGACCTGAAAGGAGTCTGAACCAGAGATATTTTTTGTGAGACTCCCTTATAGGGATGTGGAAATAGGCATCTTTTAAGTCTAGAGATGCCAGCCAATCTCCATGTTGAATGACAGGTAAATCTAAGGGTAGGGTCACCATCCTGAATTTTGGCTTTGCCAGATATTTGTTCAGATGCCTTAGGTCCAGAATAGGCCGCCACTCCCAATTTTTCTTCTTAGTAAGAAAATACCGGGAGTAAAACCATCTGCCCTTCTGAAGGATTGGCACCTGCTCTGCTGCCTTTATGCTGAGCAGGGTTTGAACCTCTTTTTCCAGGAGCTGTTCTTCAAGAAAGGAGGCTGGTTTGAATAGCCTTGACTTCAGAGGAGGGAAGGACTTGAAACTCAGGAACAGTCCCTGGTTTACTAATTCCAATATCCACTTGTCTGTGGTTATGGCCTGCCAGGCCTGAAAGAAGTGAGCCAGTCTTCCCCCTACTGGTATAAGGGAGGCGGCCTTGGCAAAGGAGTCAAGGATTTTGTTTCGGCTGGGCATGAGCCTGGGCAGATTGGGAACCCCTCCTGCCTCTGGCCCTATAATACCCAGTCTGCTGTGGGTATGGCTGCAGCTGTGAAACAGCTCAAGGCTGATAGAAGGGCCTACCATAGGACCTTCCTCTACCTCCCCTTCCATAAGGCCTATAAGAAGTAGAAGGCCTGTCCTTGGATAAATTACTCTTATAGGTAGTTTTGTATTCATCCACCTTTTTCATATACTCTTCAGTCTGTTTGCCAAAGAGAGAATGATCTTGAACAGGAAAGTCCATGGCCTTAGCCTGGGTGTCCTGTGTTAGATTTGTAGCCCTTAGCCAAGCAAACCTTCTCAGGGCTACAGTCAGAGCCACAATCCTAGCAACATTATCATTGGCATCTGCTGCCATCTGGAACTGGTATCTGGATGCTTCCAGTCCAAATCTGGCTGTTTCTACTAGGTCATCAGAGATAGGAGAGGGAACCTGCTCTGACGTGGCCAAAACAGACAGCAACAGTGTCTTTTGATACTGTGCAGCATAGGCCTGGTAATTAGCTTGTCTGACCCCCAGAGAGGCAGCTAAATACCCTTTCTTTGACATACTGTCCATTTTCCTTGACTCCTTCTCAGGTGGGTGAGCGGATAAAGGAACCCTTGCCTTCTCACAGGTTGCCTGCTGGACTATATCCTGATGATCAGGGTGAGAATAGAGGAATTCAGCCCCTTTCCTGTCCAGTTTGTACTTCTTGTCAGCCTTCTTATCCAGAGGCGTGACAGAGTTAGGGTTTTGCAGGACTGTGAATAAATCCTTCTTGAAAAATGTATTAATAGGCAGAAAAATCTTTTTAGTGGGTATTAACCCCATCATTTCCATGTATTCTGCCTCCTCCCCATCCCCTATGATCTCGGTGGTAGCCAAGTAAAGGGCAACTACGATTTTCCTCACAAAGGAAAAGTGAGAGGAAAAATCCTCAGGCCTAGGAGGAGAGCCAAATTCCTGCTCAGGTGAGATTTCCGGTTCAATGGGCTCACCTTCATCTTGCTCTGGTAAATCATACTCCCCAGTATCTATCTCCTGAGACTGGTGGTCCAAGCAGGGAGTAATCTCCTGAACCCTTGGAGGAGGAGGAGGGGTTGGAGAAGGTATAAACCCCTGAATTGCCTCAATGACTTTGATAGCCCTGGTAATTTCCTCAGCAGTAGACAGACTGTGAGACACAGAAGAATCTCCTGTAGGTTTTGCCTGGAGTTCGACGTGCTTGGTTTTCTTTGACTTTTGGAGGGGACCAGAGAGTCATCCAGCCCACTCAGTCTCTTTAAAGAGGTTGATTCACCCTTGTCACGGGTGGTAAAAGAAGAAACTGCGGTTTCACCCAGTGATTTGGAAGGTGTTGGCTGGTTAGAGCCTGAAGCACCTCCTAACTTTTTATTCAACCTCTCCACCCTTTTTTCCACAGTTTTCTGTAGGAAAGATTTACAAATCTCACAGTCAGAATTCAAATGGTCAGTTCCCAGGCAGAACACACAACTGTCATGATTGTCTGCCCTGGCAAACACTTCCCCACACTTCACACAGTTTTTAAAACCTAGGAGGCCAGTATTTTTCTTAGGTGTTTCAGAGTGCTCCATTTTCAGGAGAAAAAACCCCAACCGCCAAAAATATTTTTTTTTTTTTTTTGCAGTCGGTTCAGGAACCGATTAGGCCCCAAAAGAACCGATAAATTTTGTGAATTCGGAACCAGGTCAGCGGTTCTTGGAAACCGGGTCAGTGGGTCACAGTAACCGGGTTAGCGGTTTCAACAAAAACACATATAATTTTAAACAGTAAAGATTCTTAAATGAAAACAGAGAAAATAAAGTGGAAAAAGTCCGCAACTAGTAATTAACTACTCGGTTCCTCAATGCTTATACCAAACCGTGAGGAACCGAGAAATAAATGCTAAATTCAACTAAACTAATATAAACTAGACGCTAGAGTAAAATTAAACAATAAATGAAGGCAGCAGAAAGAAAATTATGTATAATTAAGAAATTATACTTCACAATAAGCCAACAATGACCTGAGAGATCTCCTGGGCATCTAGACTTGTGAGGTGGAGTCAGAAATCTGAGATGTTGATAGAATGTGCTGCAGATGAGGGCAGCAGTTTGAATATTGTCACGTGCCAATGATTCCATCATTAGCATATAGTTCCATTCTCCAGGCAGTTCTACTGAGCAGGCTAACTGCAGAGAGTTATGAATATAAGAATAATACATGGGGTTAGAATTTCTAGTTCCCTGAAGAGAGAACAGGTGCCTTGGATTGTGTGCCGCAGCTGCTCGCTGGATGGGGCCGCTAAGAGCCAGTCATCCAAGTAAGGGTAAATGTAGTGTCCCTTCCTCTGAAGGGTTGCTGTGACGACTGCCAGACATTTAGTAAAGACCCTTGGGGCTGAGAATAGGCCGAAGGGCAATGCCCTGAACTGGTAGTGCTTTCCCTGAAATTCGAACCTGAGGAACCTCCTGTGAGGTTTGGCTATTAGAATGTGTAGATAGGTGTCCTGCGTATCCAAGGACACTAGCCAATCCCACTGATGTAGCATGGGCAGTAAGCCCTGCAGGGTGACCATCCAGAAACATTTGTACTTGACAAACTGACTGAAGTTGCGGAGATCCAAGATGGGGCGTGGGGGGGCATGGCTAGCTATCCAGCTAAACGGACGCACTTCCAGAGAGCTCTCACTACAGCATACTTAATTTAGCCTATTTTTTTGGAATTTGTGCCTAACCTGAACTTTAAATTATATTTACTTGTTCCCTGGTGTCCAGCTGGTTCTGGGGATACCGAATTCGCCGGGATAGGGCAGAAAAACACAGACCAGAAAACTAATTTCTTTGCCCAACGTGGCAGGGCCTCCAAACCTCCAACTGCACCAGTAAATCTCCCCGTGGGGGATATGGTGGTATGGGCGGTGGTATGGGAGCCTGGTCCGGCCACACTGGAGTCTCTGCAATCGGCAGTTCTGACTCTGACCAAAACTGTCCAGCGTATAGATGAGAAAATGGACAGGAATAATACCAGATTGCTTCAGGTGGAACAAAAGCAGGACCATTTAACGGAAATGGCGCAAGATGCAGAGAAATCCTCGAACCGGGGCACAAACCACGGCTGCCTCCTGTGTGAAGGAGCAGGCTTTGCTCCACTCCAGACTGAAGCATATGGAAAATCTGACCCGTGCTGCCAATGTCCATATCATCGGAGTCACGGAGGGCACAGAAGGAGGGAATCTTTCCCTCTGTTTGAATGCTTGGTTATCGGAGACCCTTGGACTTGATCTACAGGACCAGTTGGTCCGTGCATAAAGGGTTAATATTCAGAGACCGGAGTCTACGGAGGGTTCCAGAACAATCATGCTCATTAATGTGCCTGTGGTGCTGCAGGACCGTATCCTGCAAGCAGTTCGAGCAAGGCGCAACATTGAGGTAGATGGATCTAAAGTCTTATTTTTCCCCGATCTCTCCTACTCCACCCGCATGAAACGGAAAGGATTCGACGTGGTCAGGAGGCGCCTCAGGGTACTGGAGATTCCTAACAACTTGCTGATGCTGGCCTGACCCCATGTAATGGTGGGAAGAAAGGAATACATCTATACAGAACCTAAAGAAGCCACGAGGATGGTGGAAAAGCTGGAGACCGAGAGGGCAGCCCGGGAGGGAGATCATGCATCTGATTCAGAGGTTAAGGACACCTGAAAAATAGAATGAGTGAGACATTAAATGATCGGTCAATTAGTTATATTGAACACTTGTATTCAATCTTCTCCTGCTGATATAACCTACTTTCAGGGATTTTAATAACATGGAGAAGGTAGGGGCAATAGATCAGATTTAGGGTCTAAATAACGGAAACGTTTTGGGAGATAATGTGATAATATCCAAGTTGATTTTTTCTTTTGTATCTTTTAATTACTCTTCTATGTAACGCTGTGGGAGCAAACTGGGAGATATAACAGAAACTACAGAATTAAAGGTGTATCTAATAATTAAGGGCCTTTATGGCCTGAGGTTTTTCTTCACTATACGTTAAGTGGTAATTGCCATATTATAGGCATTGATAGCAATAGCCATATGGGATACTTGCATTGATGTACAAGAAAGCATTTTATTTTCTGCTATCTGGAATTCCCCCCATATCTTGTACAGTACCTAATGTAACAATGGATCACACAACTGTATATCTTTTTAATGTTGCTTACACTGTGATGTATTACATTGTACAGGAAGTTACAGTGCGATGTATTTGCATAAACTCTACAAAAAAAAAATGATGGGGCGTAGGTCCCCCCCTCTTTTTAGGCACGAGGGAAAAATGTGAACAGAATCCTGTTCCTCTCTGTGAGGGGGGACAGGCTCTATTGCCCTCTTGAGTAGGAGAGCTTGAATTTCCTCCTGGATTAGCACCGCGTGAGCCAGGGAACAACGGGAGAGTGGTGGTGGCCTGTCCGGTGGCATCTGTAAAAATTTGACCAAGTGCTCTCTATCATCTGCAGGACCCACTGATCAGAGGTGACCTTTCGCCAACCCATGGCGTAAAGGGAAAAGTGACCTCTGACCGCCTCCCCCATCAGGTCCATGGCTACAGAAGGAGGTGGGTCCAGTAAGGAGTGAGGCCGCGGTGGGAAGGGGGAGATTGGTCTGGGCTGGTTTGGCAGCCCTAGACCCAGAGCCTGATGAGCCTTGTGAGGGGCCCTTGTGGCTGCAGCCACATCTTTGCTGTGGCTGGAATCTGGATTGTTGTCCTGCTTTGCCACGAAACCAGGGCTTCTGAAATGGCCTTTGTCTCGGCTTGAACATGGAGTGTACCAAGCGAATGGCCTTGCCTGAATCTTGCAACTTGGTGATTATCCTCTCGGAATCCTCACCAAAAAGGACAGAACCATTAAGCAGTCTGCCCCCATATCATTAAAGAGTGGTACTAGACAGGGATGCCCACTATCCCCTTTGCTATTTGCTCTATATCTGGAGCCGTTGGCCCAGGCCTTATGGCAGGATGAACGGATCCAGGGTATGGAAGCAGGAGGAACAGTTCATAAGCTGGCCCTTTATGCTGATGATGTATTAATGTATATGAGGAACCCCGAACAATAATTGCTCCCCCCGTGGGCCCTCTTGGATGCCTTTGGCAGGGTGGGGGGCTACAGGGTTAATCTAACAAAGACAGAGGCCCTTAGGATAAATTATGATCCATCTCTGAAGATACGGGAAGATTTCCGATTTTGCTTTGAATTGAAACATTTAAAATATTTGGGGATCCAAATTAGTACCCAATGCACAGTTATTTGAACTAAATTACTCAGCTCTACTGACCGAAATACAATTGGAACTTGAGAGATGGAGGACTCTCCCATTGCCATTAATTCAAAGAACAGAAGCAATAAGAATGATGACCCTCCCCAAATTTTTTTACCTAGCACAGACCCTCCCAATACAGATCCGAGAGGACTGGTATAGAAATATAAATAGGAAAATATCTAAATATATCTGGGCGAGACAGCAACCACGGGTGCGGCTCTCCATCCTGTGCCTATCTAGAGTGTGGGGAGGTCTGGCGGTTCCCAATCTGAGGCTATACCACACAGCAGCCCAACTTCGAACAGCACTCTATTGGCTACATAAAGACTACTCAGGCAAATGGAAGGCTTTGGAGAAAGCCAAACCTGACTTAAACAAAGTACTGCTATCCTCGCCTCCTACTATACTATTACAGGAAATATCCAACCCATATACTTGTACTAGCTTACAAAATTGGAGAGGTACGGTATATTAACATCAAAAGCCTTAACCAAATGGAGACTATTGCTATATTCCTTACCTCACCTCTCTTCCTTTACACCTGCACGACTAGACAGGGATACCATAGCTGGGAGAATTTGGGCCTACATCTAATTTACCACTTTGCCCCTAGGGGAACGATGCTTTCCTTAGCTGAACTAGTTCAAAAATATGGGATCTACTATAAAGACAGATTTAGATATTTTCAAGTCAGGGATTTCCTCAATACTATAACAGAAAAAGGGTGAGCAGATTTACTCCCACCTCGAATATTGGGGATATTAGTAGAAGCTGTGGATGGAGGTCCCCCGACATCTCACCAGATTTCAATTCTATATGAGGCGGTGAGAGAATTGACAGAGAACTCTCTGGATTCAGTTCATCAGGTGTGGGGAAAAAGACCTAGAACAGCAAATACCTTTAGATATTTGGCAGAAACATGTAAAAACAATCCAATGGGGACTCTCTTCCAAGATTTGGAAGGAGTTCTCCTGGAAATTGACCATTAGATTTTTTAGGACCCCTAATCAGCAACAGAAATATCAGAAGGAAAAAGGGGCAACATGCTGGAGACAATGTGGATATTCCCCAGCATCTCATGTGCATATACTCTGGAGCTGCCAAAAGCTACAGCCATATCTGATGGAGATTCAGAGTGCTCTGCAACAGATAATCTCACCTACTTTAATCCTGACTCCCCTGTTTTTTTTTTGTTTTTTTTTATGGCAGACTTCCTCATGGAATGTAGGTCCCCTACAGACAGGAAATGTGTAGCTATTGCCATTTTGGCTATAAAAAAGTCAATTACGAGACTGTGGCTCAAGGACAACCTGCCTACGCTGACAATGTGGCAAGACATATTGATGGATATATATAAAATGGAGAAAATTACAGCTTTGCTTAATAAACAACAGGAACAATTTGAGATTTTCTGGAGGAGATGGATTATATATATCTCTCAGACTAAACCAGATCTTATTCCCTGACCCCGTGGTGGTCTTAACCATGAGGCTTCCCGAGGGCTCCCCCTTAGGTAGCGAATTTGAGAATTTATTTCCTCTTAGCATTAACCTCTCCTCCATGAAATTGATAACTAGCTATTGATCCTCCTTATTTATATAAGTTATATCATTCCCTTCCTAAAATACCAAATGACTATGAATTTATATTGGGCACAATGAATAGCTGTATTTGATTGTTTGTTGTATGTCATGTCAGTGGTTTGTATGTGACTTGTGATGTTAAACAAATACTGAATAAAGATGAAAAGTTAAAAAAAAAAAAAAAGAACCATTATGCAGTGCATCGAAGATATGGGTCTGTATGTCATGGGCAAAGCCTGAGACCCGGAGCCATGAATGGCACTGGACACATACTCCCTTGGCTGCAGCCCTTGCAGCCGTGTCCAGCGGAGGACATATGTGCCAACATCTGAGCCCATTAGAAGTAGCCGTCTCCTGCTCGGCTTTCTGTGGTCAGTCCGGGATCTCCTTGACAATGTCCATCCATTGCTCCCAAAGGCCGTTTTGGAATTGCACCATATGTGTCAAAAAATGAAGACTTCTTATGGTGCATGATGCTGAGGAGTATACCTTGCGCTTCATAGCATCCAGTTGTTTAGACTCCTGATCTGGAGGCTGTGTGCTAAGAAGTCGTGGCCTCCGAGATCTGTCATGGGCAACTGAGATGACGATGGAGTTCACCATAAGCTGCTCGCCCAGGAAGTGTTCCTCCTTTGGGGCTCTAAATAGGTGATCTGCCTTTTTGGGCACTGCGGAGGAGGTGTGAGGACACTTCCAGGCCGCTTTGGTGACATCTGCAAATGTGTCAACCAAGGGCAGGATCACAACAGGCTTCAGGTTCTTTTGGCGCAAGTACATGGCCAAGCGGAGTTTATCCAGGTCAAGGTCCTCTGTCTCCCAACCCATATTCTCCTGTATGTGGCGCATGATCTCCATAAAGGAAGGATCATCCTGCGGTGACTTGGGAGTATCCCTTGGGTCTACAGGGGAAAGCCCTCCAACTGACAAAGGTACCGAGGAGGAAGAGACCAAGGAATGGTCAGAGTCCACTGGGGAGGAAGACCGAGACCTTGTGTCCTGGCGTTTGCATTTGTAACGCTCAGAGGAGCCAGAGGAACTACGGCTCCTGGAGCGCGATCAGTCTGTTCTGCCCATGCCCAGCAGGGCGGGCTCCCCTCAGGGCCGAGTCCCAATATCGGGGGAGGCCTCAGCCTGAGGGAGTTCTGCAGCAGGAGGTCCGCCCTGAGGTCTCTCACCAATAGCCAAACAGGTCTTTCACCCGGAACAAGTGAAGCTTGGGCTCCGTATCGGTCATCAGACCAGATGCTGGCCTAGTTTCATGGTCCGGCAGCGTGCATCCTGGGAGTGGGAGTGACGGCAGGTCTGTAGTGGTAAGTCCAACATCGGTAGCAGATGCCTGGTCTAATGCCAATGACCGGTTGTCCCTGGGAGGACTGTGTCCTGAGCGTTCGTCGGCCGGCAGCAGGGAGGGGGGAGAGACTGGCAATGGTAGGGGCTGGACTGGTAGCGCCAAGGTGGGGGCCATCGAAGCAGTGATGATGGTAGAGTGTCGTTCAGGGGGCATCGCAAGCTGATGATTGCCGATCTGCCGGACGTTTGTCTGACGGTGGCTTATGCGGGCGAGGGGGTTGTGAGGCTGATCTCCCGGAGGACTGCCCTGAGGCCTTGTGTTTATCCCGGGAGTTGGTACCAGAAACAGAGGCTGACCAGGAGTTAGCTGATGTCGGTCCCGAGGCTGAGGCGGACCTGCTGAGGTCAGAGCACCAGCCCGAGGCCTGATCATGCGGCTGGACTTTGAGCGGCTGCAAGACTGGGCCTGAGGACCCAGAGCCGAGGTCCTTACCATCCGATGCCCCAATCAGGGTGGGTGGTTTCACTACTAGTCGGGTAGGGGAACGAGTCACCTGGAAGGCAGAGTCTGAGCTACCCCAGGAGGCAGAGCGGGAGCCTGAAGACCTGAACTTCAAGGGAGATCTCTTCTTTTCCTTCTCCTTCCTCTTCTCCTTATGGTGGTGCTTTGCGGAAGATTTCTTGTAGGAAGAACTCCCCTGAGAAGAGGAATGTTTCTGCATAGCAATGAGTTTTCGCTCTGTGAGTAAAGCTTGAAGGGCCTTTTGGCGGTGGATTCTCGTCCTGCTGATAAATTTTGGCAGTGCAGACAGGCTTGAGTATCGTGATTGGGGCCTAAGCACAGGAGGCAGGCCGAATGCTCATCCTTGGGTGGAATTTGTTTGCCGAGAACACACTTGGAAGGGCGCCATTCAATGGAGGACGTTGGAGAAGATGACATACAGAACAGCGGAGCCCTGAAAAAGTGAACTTTTTTGTTGAAAAAATAAGAAAAGTGGAGCTAAATAATAGCAAAATGGCGGTCAAACTAGCAAGAGGCATCCGTGGAGCCGATGAACGAGTTGACAGCGGGAAAGGAACTGAGGGACACAGGGGACCACCCTCCCTTTATAGTGTGTGTGACATCGGGGGCGGGCCGTCATCAGGGAACGGTCCACGCTATAGACTGCTAGTTAGACATTTTCCGTGGGGTCCTGGCACCTGCTGGCTTCAGTCCTACCGGTGTTACCTGCTGCAAGAGCTGACTCTCGAAGTAAGATCTGGAAGTTCCACTGCCAGTTGCTGAAGCAGAAGGAACCAGTTCTGATGAGGCCAAAATGAAGCGATGAGAATCATGGTTGCCCCTTCCATCTGCAGCTTGATGAGAACTCGCTGAGGAAAAGGGAAGGGAGGAAAGGCATACAGAAACCTCCCCTTCCAGGAGAGAGACAATGCATCATGCCAGAAAACTCCAGGCACTAGAGAAAGAGTGAGTGCTGGGTGAGCTACAGTGGGAGGTCAGTCAGATTCGTTTCGAAGCTAAAGGGCAAAAGGCACCAACAGTGCTTATAAGGAACTATTAAAACTACAGGAGCAAGAACAATAAATAAAAACTATAAAAAAAATCCATAACTATGAAGCTCTAAAGAACTGAGTTCAAACAGTGAAATTTGGCCAAGTATGGACTGTAGAACTACTCAGCCAGGTTATGTAGGGGAGGATGGGTGGGAGGTCAAGCATACTGAAGAATACCTTGGAAGAAATAATATTACTACAGTGAGTAATTGTTTCTTCTCGCCCAGGAATTCTTCAGTATGTTTGACTGGTGCAGACTACAAAACAGTGAAGATGGGAGGCAGGTACAGAACCTACTTTGAAAAGAGGTTCTGCAGGCCTGCTGTGCCAAATTTAGCATCTGACCTGGACAGTACATCTAGGCCCTGTCCACACTGGGGATCTTAAATTGTTATAGATGCCCTGTAACGTTTTTAAATTGGAGAACACAGTTCACGTCCAAATTGGTAACATTACCAAACCATGTTTTGAAATGGTGTTTAAACCCTGATACAATCAGGGTTTTAACACAATTTTGAAAATGGTTTAAGTGAAAAACATTTTCGATTACCAATGTATATGGGTGTCCGATCCGTGTTGTGTTCCCTGCCGGTGACCCTCCTGGTGCCCACAGTGCAGCATCTGATCTATACTGGCAATCCAGCTGACAGCATGTTTAAACACCCTTTTATTTTGGGAGGTGTGGATGGGCACATAACTGTGTTAAGACACGGTTCTGACTAGTGTGGATGCGGCAGCACTGTAAGCTTCGTAACAGTTTGAAAACTGTTACCAAATTTTAACTGCAAGTGTGAACAGAGCCCTAAACAGTAATGTTTTGTGAAAGTGTGTACAGTCTTCCAGGTGGCTGCTTTGCAGATATCTAGCAAGGGGATGTCCCTTGCGGCTGCCACTGAAGTTACAGTGCCCATAGTGGAAAGGGCCCTGAGGTGGCTGCTTGCCAGCTTTACTGTAACAGAACTGAATGCAAGAGACTATCCAATGAGAGATAGTCCTCTGAGAGGAGGCAGGCCTGCCTTTTCCTACTTCACCACAGGTAAAGAAGAGCTGAGTATGTGAAGTCCTGAGCTGCTTGGTGTGCTCCAGGTAGTAGGTTAGTGTCCTTCTCACATCCAAACTATGAAGCTTGCGCTCACCAGGAGTGGATTTGTCTGTGAAGAAGACAGGAAGTGTTTTGGACTGGTTCAGGCGGAATTCTGACACTACCTTAGAAAGGAATTTGCTATTTGTCCTGAGAACTACTTTATCCTTGTGGGAGATAATGTAGTTAAGTTCAGTGCAGACTGCCTGCAGCTCTGAAATCCTTCTGGCTGAGGTGATTACCACTAAGAAGACAGTTTTCCAAGTGATGTACTTTAGCTCTGCAGTAGCCATTGGCTCAAAGGGAGGTTCTATGAGTTTGTCTATGCAGAGGCTCAAGTCCCAGGGAGGGACAGGCTCCCTAAGTGGGGGTTGGGTGTAACAGGCCCTTGAAAAATTTCTTAAAGATGAGGTGAAACATTATAGATGTTTCCTTCCCAGCCGAAATATAGGTAGAAATGGCTGGAAGGTGGACTTTCAAGGATGAGGCACGAAGACATGTGGCCTATAAGTGCACCAAGTAGACAAGCACTGAAGAGGGGGAAGCTTTTAGTGGGTGAATATGCCTGCCCTTGCAACATACGGAAAATCTTTTCCATTTTGAGGCATAAGTATTTTTAGTACTAGGCTTCTTAGCCAGGCGAAGAATCCTTAGGACTTGTTCCGAGTACCGACAGACTGGATACTCTAGTTCTTCAAATACCAGGCTTTGAAGTGAAGAGACTCTATGTTGGGGTATGTTATCCCCATCTGAGGTAGAGTCAGGAGACTGTAACTCAAAGGCAGTTGAACTGGTTGCTTGGCTGACAAGGCCAGGAGCAAGGCATACCAAGGTTCCCTTGCCCAGTCTGGTGCCACCAGAATCTTGGTGGCAGGCTGAGTTCTGAGCTCAGAAGGACCCTGAGAATCAAGGGAAAGGGAGGGAAGGTATACAGAAACCTCTCTGTCCAATCCAGGTTTAGGGCATCCACTGGTACTGGGCCTAGAGCTGGAGGCCTGCAGCTGTACAGGGGTACCTGGCGATTGAGACTGGAGGCAAAGAGGTCTATCTCTGGTGTGCTCCGCCTACTGAAAACTGTGGCCAGTACTTGTCTGTTCAGGGCCCACTCATGGTGGCCCCAACTGATGCGGCTCATAGCATCAGCCAGCACATTGTCCTTGCCTGGCAGGTGACTGGCCGAGAGATGAATTTCCAGAGAATAGGCCAGAGACCAAAGTTTCATGGCCTCTGTGCAGAACTTTGTGGACCTTGTGCCCCCCTGCTTGTTGATGTAGAAAGCACGGGGTCATAATGTCGCAAGACATAATGCCGCAACAATATATCGCGCTGCCAATACAGTGCAATATATTGCAAGTGGCATATGTCTTTTTCTGTCGATCGCCCTGCACCTCCCTACGGGGGGGTCAGCCCCTGAACCTCCCCCAACTAAAAATAACCAACCCGGAGTAGGGTGGGAGAGGAAACCATGAAAGGTGTATACGCTGTAGCACCTCTCACTCTTCCCAGGTAGAGGATGAGACCTGTGCTGGGAGGTGGTGCCAGTGAGCAGCTGCTGTGGCTTGATGGGATGAGCCACAGGCAGCAAGGGAGGGAGGCAGTGCGTTTGGGACCGGGTTTCGATTCCCGGTCCCAGACGCAAGGAATTGTTTTATTTTTTGCACTTTGTGCGAAATTTAAGTGTTACTCCCCCTCCTTTAGGTCTAGGGAAGCTAGCCAGTCTCCCTTTTACAGGGATGGAATCACCACAATCAGGGTGACCATCTTGAATCTGGGACTGGGTAAGTGTTTGTTCGGGTACCTAAGGTCTAAAATGGGTCGCTAGTCCCCAACTGTTTTCTGAGCGAGGAAGTACCTGAAGTAGAGACCCTTTCCCCATTGGGAAGGGGTAACTCTCTCTACTGCTTTTGCAGACAGAAGGGACATTACTTCTAGCTCCAACAGTAGCTTTTCTGTAGGCGTGAGAGATTTTAGTGACTTCTGACCCTGTTGAGTGGGACACTTTTTAAACTGCAGGGTAAGTCCTTGACTCACTACCTTGAGAACTCACTTGTCTGTGGTAATGAGGTGCCACTGGTGGAGGTAGTGGGTCAGCCTTCCTCCTACCGGGGGCGGCAACCTGGCTTTTGCAGTCAGGAGATTTGCTTGGATTGTGTGTAAGAGGGAGGAAAGGAACTAGTCTGTCTCTGACCTCTCCTACCTCTTCCCCTGAAATAACCTCTCACCTGAGAGTAGTCCAGGGGCACTGGCATAGGGTAGAAGGCCCTGGGGTAGTAGCCTCTGCCTCTGTTCCCTCTACTCTGAGATCTCTGGGAAGTGGAGGCTTTTTCTTTTGCAGCATTACTTTGGTAGGTGGTTTTGTATTCTTTCATTTTTTTCATATAAGCTTCAGCTTTGTCTCCAAACAGAGAATTATTCTCGCAAAAAAAAAAATCCATAGCTTTAGTCTGGGTGTTCTGAGAGAGACTGGTTGCTCTTAGCCAAGCATGGCACCTAAGGGAGATTGCCGGAGCCATGACACTGGAAGCAGTGTCATTAGTGTCCACTGTCATGTGAAACTGGTACTTTGCAGCTTCCATGGCCATTTTTACAGTTTTTTCCAGGTCCTGGGCTACTTTGTCTGGGGCTTGCTGGCTGATAGCTAGCACTGAGTTCCAGAGAGTTTTCTGATATTGGGCTGCATAGGCTATATAAGCAGATAGGTGAAGCAGCAGAGAAGCTGTTGTATAAGATTTTTTTCCCCCATAAAATCCAGCCTCCTAGATTCCTTTTCAGGAGGCTATGAAAAAAGGGGTACTTTAGCCTTGTCACAAGCAGCAGCCTACACCACCCCCTCGTGATCAGGGTGTGCATATAGAAATTCAGCATTATTCCTTGCCAGTTGGTACTTTTTCTCAATTTCTTGTCCACTCCAGAAACTGAAGTAGGATTCTCAAGTATTTTGAAAGTTGCTTTGCAAAGATCCCAGGTCACACCGGGAGATGAGCAACTTGTTGTTCAATGTGCCTTCCTGGTGAAACATTTCAATAAATAAATAAAAATAGAGTGATTTATGTATGGGCAAAGGCAACTTTTTGGAAGGAGGGAGACCCATCATATCTAAAAAGTCTTCCTCCACCTCCTGGTCAGTGGTCTCTTGAATAGAGAGATCCAGAGTGTCCACCACATGCTAAATGAAGGTACAGTGAGAGGAAAAATCCTCCTGGCTATTTGAGGGAGAGCAAAACTCTTGGTCAAGGGCTACAGCAGGTTCTAAGGGTTCACAGTCTTGTTTATCATCATCACCCTCAGTAAAAACCCTGGTAATGTTCAGGATCTGAAGTGTGAGGGGTAGTAGGGTCAGGAGGGGCATTACAAATATTGCCCATAGCCTGTAAAGTTTGGTATAAATGTCAAGCTTTAGCCATCTCTTCATCAGAGAATGTTATCATTTTGCGTCACTGGCATCTCCCTTTGCTTTTCAGTGGGAGGAGCAGTGATATGTTTTTCTTTTTGCTTCTTTTTTGTAGGCACTGAATAGAAACCTACTCATTATATCTCTTTTAGGCTTGGTCAGAGTTATTTTTCTCAGACTCATTTTCTAGGGAGTCTTTCTTTATCAGACTTTTCCTTTAGATTTATGAGCGGATGACCCCTCTTCAGTTTTTATTGAAGGGGGAGGCAGACTCAGAAGCCATAATTTCCAATCTTTTGGCACTTTTTTTAACTGTTTTAGAACAAAATTTAGAGCAAAGTTCACAGTTATGGTCTGGATCCAAACAACTTAAACGCAGATCCTGGCCGTTTGCCTTGGTCATTATTTTAACACACTTAACACAGTTTTTAAAACCAGTTGGTCCAGTTTTCTTTTTAGGTCTCTCTGACATGCCAAGTCATCAGAAGACATTAAAAAGTGTTCCCAAAAGGGAAAAGAAATGAAATCTGGTTGGTTCCCAAGTGCTATCTATGGAACTGCGAATAAACGGATCCAAAAAGCTCTAAAAATAAAGAGACTTTGTCAATTCAATCAATTTAAGTTTATTGTTCGACATGTATTTTCATAACATACACAGAATTAAAAAGGATGTAATATCATACAAATATAAAGAAATATTTTATACATTAATATTTAAAGACAAGACAATATAATAAATACACACATATTCACACTTTCAATTTTTCATTACTTATCGTGATGGCTTAATGCTTTTCAGACTTTTAATACCGGAGGGTCGTTATTATAAAGTATATCAAATTTTAACCCTAACAATCTCCAATTAATTTATCTAGATAAAGAACAGAATCAGTACATAACACACTGTTTCAAAAAAATACACCCCAATACTAAGTTCATACAGTATATGAATATCTTGGACATGAAAGACAAACAAACTTAGGCCCTAACAAACTCCTAAATCCTAAACAGGAGTAAAGAGTGTAGACATACTGTGTGACCCTGAGCAAGTTACTTAACTTCCTTGTGCTTCCAGGTTGCACCTGTAAACAAGCTTTCAGCTTAGTGTGTCTCTCCTGCTAAAACGAAGCTAACAAAAAACACAGCAAGCGGGTTCGGGTATGGTTACCTACACCCCTGAATTAAACCGTAATCTCAAATCTCATAAACTAGAAAAAAGATCCTACTAACGGATCAAGTAGAGCTCCTTAATTGTGATCTTCGTTGGATATATTTCAATCTTATCTTTTCAGCAGCAATAAAAAATTCTGCTATATCAGTCAGAATTTGTGGATTTTCAGAGTTTAAGAGATCAGGAAAATAACGTGAGGGTATAAGAGAAGAATTTAGCTAGATATTTCTTCCTTATTTTTTGTACCATTGACATCTCATAAGTATATGAAGTAAATCTTCAGGTTCATTTAGATAACATAAGCAGTTAGAAGAAATTGACTTTTGTCTAGAATACCTAGCAGTAATATACTGCTGGGAAATAACTCAAATCTATAAAGAGTCAGAATTTGCATGTGAGTTGGGTTGGTTATCAACAGTAAATACTCTTTAAGTGAGTGTTCCCGTGTAGTGTTTTTCAACCACTGTGAAACTTTTAATTGTTTAATTCTTTGTAAGTCATTTTCCTTATCCTTTTTTGAGAACACTGCAGTAACAACTTTAGCATAGTTTTTATGTATTTTTTTACTGCATGGTCAGCCCAATATCGTAAACAGGTACGTTCATATCTCTCAAGTAAAGAGTATATGGTCGATTGCCACCCATCGCTTAGCAATTCAAAGTATTTCATTTTTTCTATTATACATGATGCAATAATAGAGCCATTTGGTTCATGTGTCATACTGATCCAAAAATGCATTATTCTTATGCAACTTTTTGCTGTAAACGTGATTTGACCAAGATGCGCTCTTACCAATGCATTAGCTGCTGAAATAGGTAATTCTAAAGTTTTCTATATATGCTATATTAATAATTGATTCTACAACATTTAGACTGGAAACTCCCCAATTTTCAATGGTGTAAAGCTCTTGATTTATTAATTTACTATCTATAGACCTAATCATTGGCTCTACTGACATACCTCCATAAGTTCTATTAAATCACATAAGGGCAGACGATGTAATCCTCATTTTTGCCACTACAGTCCTAATATGCTTATTCCAAGTAATTGTATTCAATATTGTATCCCCTAGATAAGTATACTGATTAACAAATTCCAATGAATAATTGGCCGGAGACAGACTTTTATAATTCTTTCTAGAATCTAAAACCATAAAGTAAGTTACGTAAGAACTTACCGTAACAGTAGATCTTCGAGAGAGGTATTCACATACAGGACTAAGCCACTAAGCATCAGGACCCCATGGAAAGATTTCTAGCTAGCAGTCTCTGGCGGGGGACCGCCCCCACGTCAGGTGACCGGCTTCATACACGTTGGTATAAAGGGGCGGTCCCCCAAGCCCACCTTCCAGTTCTTTCCCGCCAAAGGCCACAAGAGGTAAGACGAGAGAGAAGAGGATATTCCCCCCATGGAAATGAGGCAAAGAAGCTTAGGGGGATGGAGGGCAGGATGACAATACCTACTGGAAGAGCCTCTCTCGAAGATCTACTGTTATGGTAAGTTCTTACGTAACTGTACTATCTTATTTTGAGAAGGCTCTTGCAGTAGGTATTCACATATAGGACTGAGTCCCAAGCAGTCTGGAACAAGGAAAAGCAATCGGGGGGAGGAGGACTGTGATCCATAGCATGGAACCTCAGGGCTGAATGGGTCTCATGAAAGGAGACCTTGTACAATAGTAGCCACAGACACTGCCAGCTATTTCCAGATATTCTGTGAAATTTCTATAGAGTTTCTCTCTGCTGCCTTTACTGTGGAAATGCAGAAATCAGGAGATTTCTCTAGAAATATCACAGAAATTTTGGGAAACAGCTGGCAATGTCTGTGGCTACTACTGTAGGACAGTAGCCTGCTCTACGGTGAGAGGCAATGTTCAAACTGTAGTGTTTCGTGAAGGTATGGACAGAAGTCCAAGTTGCGGCTGCGCAGATGTCTGCTGCTGACACATTCTTGAAACAAGCTGCAGATGCAGCAACTCCTCTGGTGGAGTGACCTCTGACTTGACCCAGAAGGGTCTTGTTGTACTTGTCGTAACAGAAAATGATACAATGTGCCAACCATTTTGATAAGCATTGCTTAGAAACAGCATTGCCTTCTCTTTTGTGAGCAAAAAAGACAAAAAGCTGATTAGTCTTCCTGAGATCCTTAGTCCGATTGGTGTAGTAGCTCAGGATTCTGTGAACATCCAAAGTATGCAAGACGTATTCTCCTTGATTGGAGTGTTGCAGAAGGAAAGCGGGTAGCTCAATAGATTGATTCAGTGTAGATTCACCCACCACATTAGGGAGAAACTTAGGGTTGGTACATAGAGCCACACGTTCCTTGTGAAATATCAAGTATGGTATTTTACACATTAAGTCCTGGAGTTCGGAAATTCACTGAGCGGAAGTAATGGCCACTAGGAAGAGTGTCTTCCAAGAAAGGAACTTCAAATCAGCTGTGGCTGCTGGCTCAAAGGGAGACAGAGTAAGCTTCTCCAGGATGAAATTCAAGTCCCATGGAGGGGCAGGAATGTGAATGGGTGGTCTCAAATGGAGAAACCCTCTGAGGAAAGTCTTAAGAGACTTCCAGCTGAGCAAAAGTCCTCTCTCCAAAGGGAATATGGTAGGCTGAAATAGGGGCCATGTAGACTTTCAACAAAGAATGGCTGAGACCTAGATCGAAAAGGTGACACATGTAGTCCAGGACTTTAGTGGCTGGGCATGAGGAAGTCTCGAAGTCCTTCGAATCTGCCCAAATAGAAAAGCATTTCCAATTCATGGCGTAGGTGGACCTGGTGGAAGTCTTTCTGGCCTCAACCAAAATGTCCACTATGAGAGGAGTTACTCCAAAGCGGGCTTTAGCTATGTCTGCAGGAGCCACACATGTAGATGAAGGTATTTAGAGACCTGGTTGAACAAGGGTCCCCTGATCCTGGGTCAACAATTGTTGCGACAGAGGAAGAGGAGGTGGAGGTTCCTCTGAAAACTGCTGCAGAAGAGAGAAACAAACTTGTCTGGGCCAGAAGGGAAAGATGAGAATCATTCGAGTTCCCTCCAAGCTGAGTTTGTTCAGGACCTTCGGGATTAAAGGAATGGAAGGGAAGGCATAAACAAATCTGTCCCTCTAAGCGAGAGACACAGCGTCCCACCAAAAAATGTCTCACCCTGGAGCGAGCGAGCAGAAGGCGGGAAGCTTTGTGTTTTGGGGAGAGGCAAAGAGGTCAGTCTGAGGTGTTCCCCTTCGCTGAAAGATGTCGTTTACGACTTCTTGATCTAATTCCCATTCATGGGACTTGACTGAG
The DNA here is from genome assembly GCA_016271365.2 of Neoceratodus forsteri. Taxonomy (NCBI): domain Eukaryota; kingdom Metazoa; phylum Chordata; order Ceratodontiformes; family Ceratodontidae; genus Neoceratodus; species Neoceratodus forsteri. Next base: position 1,438,193,433 of record CM057452.1, read on the forward strand.
TTGATCTGCCAGAGTATTTTCCACTCCCAGAACGTGAACCATGGTCAAGTGAAGATGGTGTTGGGCTGCCCAGTGCCAGACTATCATCGCTTCCTGGCACAGAGGGTTGGACCATGTCCTACCCTGCTTGTTGAGGTACCACACAATGCACATGTCTGACTGTAAGAGGAGATGACCGGGGAGGATGAATGAGAGTAGAGCCTGAAGGGCATGAAGGACTGCTCTCAGTTCAAGCACATTTATGTGCAGATTTAATTCGAACCTGGACCAGCTGCCCCGAGTCCTGTAAGACCCCAGGTGGGCACCCCAACCTTCTCCTGACGTCTCAGTCATCAACATTTGGGAGGGCGGATCGATGCAAAAATGAACTCCCAGGCTCAGGTTCTCCTGAACCATCCATCATTGCAAGTCCCTGATCATGGGATCGGATACTAGAACTTCTTGGTCTAGCTTGTCCCTGGTTTGGTCTCATTGAGACCGAAGCGTCCACTGAGAGATCCTCATATGGAGTCGAGAAAGTGGGACTGTTGGAATGGCAGCCACCATTAGCCTGAGGAGGCAGAGAAGTGATCTGGCTCTGACCCTCCTGCGACTGGACAGAAGGCGGGCCTGGTTCTGAAGGGTGTCTACCCAATCTGGAGGCAAGAAGGCTTTGCCCGTGGTCGTGTCCAGAATCGCCCCTATAAACTGGTGGCATGGCATGGGACCAAATGGGACTTGGCCTGATTGATGGTGATATCCAGGCTGGTGAAAACCTGCAGGGTAAGGGAAAGGGAGTGCAGGAGTTCCTCCCTGGATGGGGCACCAAGAGCCAGTCGTCCAGTGCAGGGGAAACCTGTACTCCTGGGTACATTGGGCGCTGCCACAGACTGGCATTTGGTGAACACTTGGGGGGGGTTGAGGAAAGACCAAATGGGAGGGTCTTGAATTTGTAGTGGTCCCCCTGAAAGCAAAAATGAAGGAATCTGTGGTGGGAAGGGCATGTGAGGATATGCAGGTAGACATCCTGCATGTCCAGAGTGCATAGCCACTTTCCCTGCCAAAGAAGTGGTAGAAGGCTCTGCAAAGAGAGTATTCTGAAGCGTTTGTACTCCACAAACATGTTCAGGGAGCTGAGGTCTAGGACAGGCCTCAGATCTCCAAGCTTCTTTGGAACTAGGAAGAAATGGGAATAGTAACCTGTTCCCCAAAGACAGGTGGGAACAGGCTCTAGTGCCGCCTTTGAGAAAAGGGAGATGATTTCCTATACGACCAGAGGAAAATGTTGCGGGGAGTAAGACAACTGGGGGGGGGTGGTCTTCGGGGTGGTTTCTGCAGAAACTCTAGTGAGTGTCCTGCCGATATCAACTGGAGCACCCAAGCACCTGAAGTTGTCCTCGCCCAACCCGGCAGATGGAAGGAGACTCTCCCCCCACCAGTTCCTCTGGAACCTCCAGAGGTGGTGGGAGAGGCAGGGAGTCAGGAGGTGTGGGGCAGCGCAGCTGCCGAGGCTCATGCAGCTTTTTTGCTGGGGGGAGTCTTGGTTGCTGGAGGGGCCCGATGTTTGTTGGCACGTTTGCCCTGTGGTTTTTGTCTTTGTCAGTTTTGGTGACGAAAAAGACGCCGATGCTCTTGAAGGGGCCTGAACATAGAGTTGACAGACTTGAGTGAAGTAGTCTTCTCCTGCAGTACGGTAATGATGTCCTTGGCATTACCCCTGAACAGCACCGAACCCCTGAAGGGAGCATCCTGAATAGTGGACTGCACTTCAGGGACCAAACCTGACACATGGAGCCATGCATGATGCTACAGGCCTACGACGAAGGCTGAGCTCCTTCCAGCTGTGTCCACTGCATTGTAAGTGCTGACTGGCTGAGTGAGCAGAATGGACAAGATCAGTCACTTCCTGCTTAGTGTCCAATTTGGATTCCACCTGGCTAAGGATGGTCTTCTGGAAATCCCCCATATGTGCCACAGTTAAGGGCCCTAATACCAAGGATAGAAGAGGAATAGATCTTCTTTCCGTAGTGGTCCAAAAGCCCAGGTTCCTTATCAGGTGGAGACAAGCTAATATGTTTGGGATTGGTGGAGCAGCCATGAGTGGCGCTGATGACAACCGAATCCACCTTGGGGTGAAGGTTAAGAAAGTCTACACCCTCAGGAGCCTAGTATAGCCTGTCTGCCTTCCTTGGAAGAGGGGGGCTAATGTAGAAGGTTGTTTCCAAATAGTGGAAACAAGATCTGCGTGAGGCTCAATCAAGGGTGGAATCAGCGTAGGAGTGGTCTCGGGCAGATCCAGATGGGCAGCGAGTTTTCTGCGCTATGCGTCTGGCTCCACTGATTGCCACTGATGTACTTCCTACATTTTCTTCAATAACTCCAGAAAAGAAGGGTCCTCCGGAGGGGACTTCAGAGGAGTCCTCGGCCTGGGATGTTCCGGAGTACGGGGTTCACCTTTGGGGTCAGAGTGGCTGGACTCTGAGTCCAAGTCAGAAGTTTCTGACGAAGAGGAGGAAGACTCCTCCTTACAAGGAGGAGGACGGCCCCTCTGAGGGGTGTTCCCTGGGGCATGCATCTTCCCCTCCTCTGGTGTCAGGAAGGGGGGAGGGAGTCTCCTGTCTGACGAAAGAGATCCTGTATAGGGTTCGGCATTGGCAGACGACTCTCAACCTCCCTAGTGAGCTGAGCCTTGGCCTCAGCCCACCAGGAGGCCAAGATCTCCTTCAAATTCGCCGGCAGATGAGGAGTGGGCGGCGGAGGTGGGGGATATGATTACTGAGGGTATTTGTAAAAGGAGTATCCATAACCCGACGTTGGGTACTGCATCGCCGGATATTGTGGCATCGGGTACTGGGGCGCTGGATACTGAGGGGCCCGGTATTGTGGTGTCAGGTACCCAGGAGCCAGGGGCTCTGACAGAGCAGAGGGACCTGGCAGAGGCCCTGCTGGGGGGCCAGATGGTGGTAATACTAGCCTTGTGGGCTTCGGGCCTGGTGTGGGTATACCTTGGAAAGGGTCTGAAGGACCTGATGGAAGGATAGGTCTATTGCCAGGTAAAGGGACACTGGATGTAATCAGGTTGGCCAGTGTCAGGACCAGCGTGGGGGGGGTCCAGTCCAGGAGGAGGGTTCCCTGATGGCAGTGTCTCAGTATCCTCGGTGATGACCAGGGAAGGAGGATTATAATCTCGGGGTCAGTCAAGAAGATGCGGGGACCTCAGAGGGCAACGTGGTAAGACATTGCGGAGAGCCTGGGGTGTCAGACTGTTCGATGCGGTCTGGCACAGGCTTCTTGGATGGGTGGGCATCAGTGGAGCTGGCGTCTGACTTATCGGCTGAATCCAGGTGGACAACGGAGGAGCCAGCATCTGACTTATCGGACTCCCTGCCCGAGGAAGGCCGTGAAGAAGATGCAGTCTTGTCGGAAGGTGTTTTGGCTGGGTGACTTGGCAGCCTTGTCCAGGCGAGTGTCAGTGGGACCGACGTCCAACTTACCAGACCTGCTCTGACCGGAGGGCTGCGTGGAAGAAGCGGCCTTCACGGAAGCGGAGACCTCCTTTGCCCCGGAGGCTCCCAACGGGTCCAAGCGTGAGCCAGACGGAAGGGGCAACGCCTTCTTCGTAACCACCAAGATGGCCATATTGTATTATCTCCGAGGGAACGTTACCTGAGTGCCGCTGATCTCGCTAGAGTCATAGCTGAACTGGAAGCCGATTCCTGCTCCCAGTGCTTCTCCTTGTTGTGCTTTTTCTTATGACCTTCGGGGGAAGTAGACACCTGCCTAAGTTTCTTTAACTCTTTTTCCATGGAGGCCATTTTCTTCTTTAGGATAAGGGCTTCCAGGTACTGTTGCCTTCTCTTGCGGGTAGTGGAGTTGAACTTCTGGCAGTGCTGGCACTTCTCCACGGGGTGGTCTAGGCCCAGACAGAAGAGGCACAAGGAGTGTTCGTCCTTGTGCGGAACTTGGGAACCACGAGTCGCATTTGTTTTTATGCGATTCAGAGGGTGTCTGGGATTACATACACAGTGAATTATTTGAAAAAATCTAAACTTAGAGAAAATGGGTCAAAAAGTTTGAAAACTTAGAGACAAATGACTCACGAGCGCCGTTCTACCACGAGGAACTTTCACAAGCCGATGGCAGGAAAGAACTGGAAGGTGGCGTGGGGGACTGCCCCTTTATACTGACGTCATATGACGCCGGTCATCTGACGTGGGAGCAGTCCCCCGCCAGAGACTGCTAGCTAGAAATTTTTCTGTGGGGTCCTGATGCCTGGCGGCTTAGTCCTATATGTGAATACCTACTGCAAGAGCCCTCTCGAAGTAAGATCTTTGGTTTTTGTTTTTATTGTTAGTTTCAACGTAGTACAAAGAGCTTGTAATTTACAAAGACTTCTTTGTAGACCTAATCTTGATGTTGCAGTAAGTGCAAGATCATCAGCATAAGCCAAGACCGGGATAAAATGTTCAAGAACTTTGGGCAGATGATATAAAGGATTCATTAATTTTATCAGAATGCGGTTTATATAAAGACTGAATAGTGTCGGTGCCAACACACACCCTTGGCGAATGCCAACATTAGTAGAGATTTTTTCAGAATGACCACTGTTGTTGTTATGTCTAACCCAAGTATCATCATATAGTCTTTTTATCAGATTAGAATCTATACCAAGGGCCTCCATACTAACCCATAATAAATTTCTGGAGAGTAAGTCAAAAGCTGCCATAAAATCGATGAAAGCAATAAACAAAGATTGCTTTTTTACTTTGCAGTGTTTTTTAATAATATGTAAAAGGATAAAGATTTGTTTGGTTGTCCCCTTGTTTTTTTGAAAGCCTGCCTGTAAAGGGGATATTATTCTGTTGTGTAGGATCCATAGTTGTAACCGATTTAGTAAGACTTTAGAATATATTTTGGCCATATTATCTATTAAACTTATTGGATAGTAATTTGCAGGATTACCTTTGTCTCCCTTCTTAAAAATTGGAACAATGTAACTACCCTTCCAGGAATCTGGGGTGAAGCCATACATTATGAACTTATCAACTGATATTTGATCTGGGCCCGGGGATTTGTTTGGCCTGCTACTTTTGATAGCAGGAACAGTTTCCTCAGTTGTAATCCAAATATTCTCAACATTAATTAGACTTATGTGGTAAACAGAAATTTCACTGTACCTGTGGAAGATATTAGTGAAAAAATTAACCCACGTTGTTACTGTAATAGAGGCATCGTAGTTCCTCTTATAATTATTTGTCCCAGTAGCAACTAACTTCCAAAAGGCTCCGTCATTTATTTGCTGTATTGCATTCAGCATTTTCTTCCACAAGACTAGCTGATGAATTTATTTTTGATTCTGTACATGGTCTCTGAATAATTTCCTGTCTTTGTTTAACTCCTTAATGTTCTCTCGCATTGGATGAGTTCTTACAAATCTGCCTGATTAGTCAACTGATTTTTCTGAACATGACAGGTTTTATAAAACCAACTGTGATATCTTAACTTATCTGGTTTGTTAGTTGATCTATATTCAGCTAGAAAACAATCATAATGTTGAACTATTTTGTGATAAATACTCTCAGGGTCAGAGTCTAAAGAAATCAGGTTGTCAATTATTTTAGAAAAAGTTTTTATATTTTATTCCAATTTGTCCTTGGGGATCTGAGTCCATAGAGTAATTTTTGTATTGTTGTAAATTTCCACCTGGTTGGATTTGTTTCTGCTCAACCTACCTCCAAGTTTCCTGCTTAAACAGAAAGGAAAATTATCACTCACAGGCCTAGAATTTATTTTAAGGTCAAGGTATTTGTAATGATTAAACGGAGAGACAAAAACATAATCAATTGGGGAATGACCCACAAGACTGTCTAAAATCTCAGTTCTGATAAATAAAACAGGGAACGGCGAAGTAAAAGAAAGAAAAAGCAGTTAATTTAGTTCAAAAGTGCTAACATTTTACCTCAGGAAAAGAACGGGAACTACGGTAAGAACCGCTGAGGTAAAGAAGTTTGCAGTTCCTGGGAACCGAAGGAACCGGTATAAAAAATGCAAAAACTAAGGAAAATACCTCCAAAACACTAAGGCAGCACAAAATAAGATTTTTTTTTTTACCAACTCATAAAAAAATAAATTTCTTCAAGCATAGCTGAGAAGAGAGGACTCGGGGGCAGTGTTGTTCAGTCAGCGGAGAAATTAATCTGACTAACCTCCTACTCTAGCTCAGGCAGCACTCTCTCCTGCTCTCTAACTGATTGGCTGATGCCAAAAATCATTAGCATTAACTCCTCCTCTGGTGCAGCTGAACCCAGCTGGCATACTGCACCTGTCAAGCATATTAAAGAATGGGGTGAGAAGTAGCAGTTCCATGAGTGGAATGTGCCCTGAGACCTTGCGGTGGCAGTTTCTTAACCTTACTGTAACAGAACTGAATGCATGAAACTATCTAGCATGCAACTGAGCTCTTAGAGGCAGGCCTGCCGTTTCCAGCCTCACCATAGGTGATGAACAGTTGTGAGTGGGAATTCCGGAGGTTCTTACTACGAATGATATAATAGCTGAAGGATCTCTACATTTAAACTATGAAGCTTCAATTCCCCTGAACTGGACTTGGCTGTGAAAAATACAAGAATGGTGATGGATTGGTTCAAATGAAACTCAGCAATCACCTTGGGAAGAAATTTCCTGTTGGTCCTGAGAACCACACTGTCCTTATGGAAGATGATATAATTAGGATCAGTGCAGAGAGCCTGGAACTCATACACTCTTCTTGCTGAAGTAATTACCACCAGGAAGACAGTTTTCCAGGTGACATACTTCAGATCAGCTATAGCCATTGGCTCAAAGGGAGGTTGCATGAGTCTGACTATGTATAAATCCCAAGGAGGAACTGGTTCCCTAACAGGAGGAAAAGTACAGTTACGTAAGAACTTACTGTAACAGTAGATCTTCAAGAAGTGCCCTTGCAGCAGGCTATTACCATTAGGACTATGCTGCCAGGCACAAGAACCCCACGGAAAACTTCTAGCAAGGAGTCTTCAGCAGGGACCACCCCTTGACATCACATCAACCCACCCCAACGTCAGCCAATGGTATAAAGGGGCGGTCCCCAGCCACACCTCAGTTCTCCCACTGGAGACCCGACTCTAAGAGGGAAAAGGAGAACTGAGGAGGTTCTAAACCTTGCAGAAACAATACCGGGGGAAGGTGGGAGAGTAAGCAACGCCTACAGCAAGAGTTTTTCTCAAAGATCTACTGTTACAGTAAGTTTTTACGTAACTGTACTATCTTTCTTCAAGTTGGAGTTCTTGCAGCAGGTTATTACCATTAGGACTGGGACACATAATTTAGTGACTGGATGGTACAAGATGTGGATGAGTAGATCTTTCTACCGAATTGGTCAAATTACCTTGAGTCCTTGTCTGGTGGGGACGAACCCAAGTGTTTGGGTTGAGCCGAACGGTCATGCGCGGCCATGATGACCATGGAATCGGCTTTCAGGTGCAAAGTCAAATGAGAAATTACTTCTGGGGGGAACTAAGTTCTATCGGCCTTTCTGGAAACAGCTGGGATGGAAGAGGGCTGTTGCCATATGGTAGTGACCAGATCCCTCATGAGGGCCCATCCAAGGGGGATGGGTAGAGGGTCTGTAGTCACTAAATCCAGGTGTTCAGCCAGTCTTTTGCACTGAGGAGCTATCTCCTTACAAGGCCAGTACCCTGCTGTCTGGATAGTTCTCAATACATCCTGGAATGAAGGATCCTCCGGAGGGGAGGGATTTTGGTGATTCCTTTGGAGGAACTTCGACCAGTGATCGAGGATCAGAGTGGTAGATGTCTGAGTCTACATCCGAGTCTGAGGGCTCAGAGCTACTGGGAAGGGAAGGGAAGGAACCAGCCCAGTGCCACCCACAGGAAGTGGACCTGCAGCTCGTCCCACAGGAACCGGAGGGTGGTCTCTAGGCAGAGGAATTCCTCCCAACGGTTGGTACAGTCTAAGTTCAGTGATGAGCTGGGTTCTAGCGTTCTGCCACCACGCCGAGACCGACTCTCGGTCAGGAGGCAGTGGTGGAGAGGGAGGTGGAGGAGGCTGGTACCCTGGATACTGCTGGTAAGTTGGGTGGTGCCAGTAAGGGTACTGATACCCCGGCAACCCCGGAGGATAGCCTAAAGGTGGATATCCAGGTGTCGGATATCCCGACATTGGGTACCATGGCATCGGGTATCCCGGTGTCGGCGGCACATTACCCAGCATCGGATATGAAGGATCCATTGGAGGGCTGCCCGGCGATGGAATGTGGGGGTCAGGCCCCGGAAAATCACCAGAAGGTCCCACAGGACTGGCCGGGGGGAGTGCCGAAGGGCCACTGGGAAGTGGCAGGGGATCAGGTGTAGCGTCCAAGGGTCCCGAAGGAGGGGGCTCCATACCCAAAATATTCAGGTCCAGCGACGGACCCCTAGGAAGAGGGGGGTCTGGAGTCAGAGAGGCGCCTGGTGAAGGGGGGAGCTCTGGGACACACCCCGACAGGTCGGGTAACAATCCCGAGGCAAGAGACTGAGCGGGACTGGGTAGCAAATCCCTGGGGATAGAAACCTGCAGGGATGAAGTGTCCCCTGCGAGCATACTCGTGCCGACGTCGGGGTCCTCAAGGGAGCCCGATGGGAGAGTAGGTATGGTTGTGCAATTAACAGGTGGTTCGTTGTACGACTTATCAGTCATGACCGGGCTGGCTGCGGCAGAGGGACCGCGGTTAGGCTGATTGGGCTGGGCTGAGTGCCCAGCGGCAGGGCCAGAGGGTGACTTAATGGCAGTGCTACGCGATGGAGAACTTACAGACACCTCAATAGAGGCAACCCCCATCTGCCCGCTCACCTCGGCAGTAGGGGGAGAAGGCGCCTGGCCTGCAGAAGTGGACGGAGGGCCTGGTAGAGTATTACTCACGGTCCTGGAGGTAGAAGACCTTCCTCGAGGCGACAGGATCCTCTCCCAGTGCTTCCCCTTGTCCTTCTGTTTCCTTCTTGGGGCTGGCAACAATGACCTCTCCCTAAGCTCCTGGAGCTCCTTTTCCATAGAAGCTAGCCAACGGGTAAGAAGGTGGGCCTCGAGGGTCCACTTGCATCAGGTCCGGGTGGCCTGGTTAAACCCCTGGCAGATAGCACACTCAGCCGAGGTATGCATGGGCCCCAGTCAAAGGAGGCAGCGGGAGTGGTCATCCCCGTGCGGGATTTGGGCGCTGCATTTGGTGCACTTCTTTTCTGGACGAGCCAACATACAATCGTTCGAAAAATGCGTAAAAAGTGATGAGGAAAATGAAGAAAACGTTGAATATTAAGCAGGCAGCAGATCGCTGTTCTAACGCGTCTGCCAAATGAACTGAGGAGATGGTGGAAAAGAACTGCAGGGTGGGCGCGGGACCACCCCTTTTATAGTCGGGCTGATGTCGCATCACCTGACGTCGGGGGATGGTCCCCGCTGATGATTGCTAGCTACAAGTTTGCCATTGTAACCTGACACCAGGAGGCGCAGTCCTATATGTGAAGACCTACTGCAGGAACCCTCTCAAAGTAAGATCTGGCAGTGACCTGAGGGCAGAGTGAACCTTAGGTATTTCCTGTGGCAAGGCCTGATTGGGATGTGAAAGTAAGCATCTTTCAGATCCAGAGATGCCAACCAATCTCCTTTTTTCAGAGATGGTATAACAATGGCAAGTGTAACTATTCTGAACTTGGGTTTTGCCAAGTGTTTGTTCAGGAATCTGAGGTTTAGGATTGGCCGCCAATCCCCATTCTTCTTCTTTGCCAAGAAATGTCTGGAGTAAATGCCCTTCCCCCTTTGGGACAGGGGGACTGACTCTATTGCTCTGACTTGCAGAAGCTTTTTTACCTCCAGCAAAATTGTCTCTGCAGGAGTTGATGGCCGGAAGACCTTGCAACCCTGAAGTTTTGGAAACTGCTTGAAATGTAAACCGAGACCCTGACTCATTACCTCCAGAACCCACTTGTCTGTGTTGATATCTGTCCAGTCCTGGAGATAGTGAGCCAGTCTTCCCCCTACTGGAAGAAGAGTGCAGTCAGGGGTTCTGTCCGGGCTGAGGTCTGGAGCTAGTGTTGAGCCAGCCCGCCTAGATAGCCTTCTGTACTTGCCCCTGTAATAGCCTCTGGCCTGAGTATAATCTACAGGCATGGAGATGAGGATATAAGCTCTGGGATAATATCCTCTACCCCTACCTCCCCTTCCCATGGACCTACAAGAAGTGGAGGCTCCTTCCCTTGTGGAATTACTTCTATAGGTGGTTTTGTACTCTTCCACCTTTTTCATGTATGCCTCAGTTTTGTCACCAAAAAGGGACTTGTTTTCACAAGGAAAATCCATGGCCTTTAGCGGAGTGTCTGGGATAAGACTGGGTGCTCTGAGCCAGGCAAACCTCCCCTAGATGGCACAAAGAGAAAAAAATGACATACATACAGCAATGAATTACAATGACAATTGACAAAGAGATTGTTGACATTATGAATGTAACATGTCCATAATTATTAACATTACGATGTTTAGCAATTTACAGGCCCAGGAATCACAATCGGGATAACACTTTAACATATCACAATAGCAGAGGATATTGATTTACATGTGCATTAATAACAATCCTAGCAGGAATCCCTGTCAATAGCTGCAGGATGAATTTGACATAAGAGCAATTGTGAAGTGCTTTTTAAAAGTCAGGGTGGATTCAAGGACATGAACGTCCTCAGGGAGAGAATTCCAAAGCTTAGGAGCTGCACCAAAGAAAGCTCCATAGGCCCATGAAAGTTGATAGCCTTGGACACTCAAGAAGCTGGTTAGAGAGGGACCTCAACTGGTGACTGTTTTGTTTAATGATTAGTAATTTCGACAGTGGGGCTTTGGCACTTTCATATAGGGTTTTAAAAATAAGTGAACCAAATAACTGATCCCTACGTGCTTGAGGGGAAAGCCACCCAACACTTTTATATAGGTTGCAGTGATGGGTGCAGTAAGGGGCTTGAGTCACAAATCTGCAGATGTTATTGTACACTGTGTTCAAATGATTGAGAATTGTGGCAAGGTAGAGGAGAAGATGGGAGAGCAGTAGTCTAAGATGGGAGGAAGGACGCCATGCCCAATTTCCAGTTTAGCATCACTGGTCAGTAGACGTTTCTTTGACTGACTTTTTTGACTGTTTGGCCTATATGGGTAGTAAATGTCAAAGAGGGGTCAATGGTTATACCCAAGTATTTGAAATCTTTGACCTGTTCAATCATGGTTCCATTTGTAGCTTGGATGTTAAGATTAACTGAGTGTTTCATAAGCCTGTGTTTGAAGCCAAATAGCATCACTTTAGTTTTTTTGCACTGATAATAAGCCTTTGATTTGAAAACCATTGGGTTTCTGAGGCAAAACCTTTGTTGAAGGTATGAGCTATTTTAGTGGGGCCGCAGTTGCTTTTGAATAAGATCAGATCATCAGCATACATGATCAATCAATCAATCAAATCTTTATTTATCCAGGCGATCACCATTGAGCAAGCTCATTTACAAGGTGGACCTGCTGTTGGCAGGGAAAACTGTACAGTTACATATAAATATACATAATACAAAAGGAACAACATGTTTACAATACTGATAGGAGCAGAGTATTTACATTCCAAGTCACATGTACAAGAAAGAGATACACAACACAACCCAAACGTAATAAATATATATATATATATATATAGTTCCCACAGGAGCAGGATGTGTATGGATGTCATATACAAACCATAGAAGAAAAAAGAAAGATTATTTATATTCCTGTCTAGCAGAAACATGTTACAGGCCTGGATGGAAATTCCTAAGCTATGGAGGTGTGCACAACAGTGTGTAAGCCCTAGATAACTGCGGCAGAAGGGGGGTGGTGAATAATAGGGATGCAGAGGGTGCTAAGGGCAAGTGGGGCAGAGGAGGGGGGAGTAGTAGTGGCAAGGGCTAATTTGGATAAGCAGCTGGGACTAGTGGTGAAGAAGAGAGGAACAACAGTCAAGCTGCTAGGAGCGACAGAAGCAATTACAGACTTCAGCAAACATTTTGTCATAGAGGGTCTTGAAGGCAGGACTGACAGGTTAGCTAAGTCTCAACGATTTTTGTATCCTATTCCAGAGAGTAGGCAGGGCATAGCTTATGGTGGCCCTTCCAAAGCAAGTGTTGGCCCTTGGGACATTCAAAGAAATCTGCGATTGACTTCTTAAGGCATAGTTCCTAATAGGACTAAGGGGGAGACAGTCAACAACCTATTGTGGGAGTTTGTTGGTAAGGGCTCGGAGTGTCCATAGTGCTGCATTTCTATAATGCCTGTATTGAAAGGAGGGCCACCCTACGGCTGTGTATAAAAAGCAGTGATGTGTGGAGTACGGGAGGTCAGTTATAAATCTCAGTGCTCTATGATATAATACATCCAGTTTTGCAAGATATGAGTCAGGGCAATGGCCATAAATGAAGTCAGCATAGTTAATTAATGAAAGGAATGTAGATTGGACAAGCTGTCTTTTTGTGTCTGTGGTCGAAAGGCGTTTAATTCTGAAAAAAAGACTAAGTCTCTGCCTCAGTTTTTTCAACAGTTCTTCTGTGTGTTCCACAAAAGAGAGTTTGTTGTCTAGCCAAATACCAAGGTATTTGAATTTAGTCACAAATTCAAGATTTTCTCCTAATAAGGTAGAGATTGATGGTAATGGACTAGCGACAGCAGAGTAAGCCCCTGGGCCTGATGGTGAGAAAAGAATGGCCTTGTTTTTTTTTTGCATTTAGTAGTAACTTTTTGCTAAGGAGCTGGTACTGCAGAGTATTAAAGTCAGCTTTAACTACTCAGCGCAGGCAGCTTCAGGAGATTCCGGCTAAGTAGAGCACATGTCATCAGCAAACAAGTGAATACTGGCATCTTTGATACCCTACGTCCAAGCTGTTGATATAAATGGCAAACAGTAATGGGCCCAGTATGGAGCCCTGGGGACACCTCTTTATCGGTTCAAGTGGAGAAATCTTCCATCAGCCTTAATTTGTTGCTGTCTTCAGAAAGGTAGTCTTGGAACCATCCCAGTGCGGTTGAGCCAATGCCTATAGTTTTTAAGTTGGAGAGGAGCAGGCAGTGGTCGACAGTGTCGAAAGCCTTACTGAGGTCCAGAAACATGGCACAAACAAATTTTTTGTTGTCTAGGTCCCATTGCAGATCAATGGTAACTTTTGCCAGTGCTGTAATTGTACTATGCTTAGCTCTAAAGACAGACTGCATTGGGTTGAGTAGTCTAGCACTGTCTAAGAAAGATCTCACCTGCGTATCCACAATTTTTTCCAGAAGTTTTGAAAGTATAGGAAGAAGGGAGATTGGTCTATAGTTATTTAGGTCACAGGGTTCCCCTGCTTTAAACAGGGGAATGACGTGAGCAGTTTTCCATGCCTTGGGGATGGAGCCTTGTGCTAGGGACAGACTGAATAGGTGTGTTATAAGTGTAGCAAGTATATGGTATGCTATTTTCAAGAAATATGGGTCAAAGGAGTTGGCCCCAGCACTTTTTTTAGTATCTAGTCGTAGAAGAAGATCTTCAACTTCTTTTATGGTGGTAGGTGAAAAGGAGAAGTCCATGTTTGCTACTCTGGTTCCGAAGGCCAGGTGTTGGTCTGAGGAAGAAGGCTACTTACAGGTGCGTTATCAAATGCCAGGCCAGCAGTGGCAAAGTGATTGCTGAAAGCCTGCAGTATTTCTAATTTATCATTAATGATATTATCAGTGGTAATTTTGGAAGGAAGCGCACTTCCTGGAGAGTGGCCAGATAGCTCTTTTATGGTGGACCAGAACTTGGTAGGGCAGTTTGACGCAGAGAGTAGCTCAGTTTGATAAAAGTTGGCTTTGGCCTCTCTGACCAACTTAGTACAGACGTTTCTAGATGCCCTGAAGAGACACCAGTCTGCGTCGGCATGAAATTTACGAGCCTTTTCCAGAGGTAATCTCTTTTGAGTAAGGCAGCCTTCACATCTGGTGAGAACCAACAACAGGTTCTGGCTTTTATTCATGCTTTAACTAGGGGAGTGTGGCTGTTTAGGGCGCTGGATATGATTTCATGAAGAATGTCATAGGCATCGCTCACTGACTTAGCCAGGTAGAAACTCTGCCATAGCAAACAGTTTTTTAGATCACTGAAGTATGTAATAGGATTGAAGTTCCATCTGGATCTTTTAGTGGAAAACTTTGATGTAGATAGAGGTTTGGTAACTGTTCTCATGCCACCAATAAAGCAGTGGTCTGTTAACAAGGAGAACATCTCAGAGGATGCTTCTCATCGGATTTTTTTTGTTGATGCGAGTAGGCTCAGTAATAAGTTGAGTGAGCCCATGAGAGTCGCAGAATTGTTTCAGGGGTAACGAGACCTTAGTCAGCCAATCATAGTTAAGGTCGCCTAGTATGATTGTTTCCATCGGGGTAGTATCCAGATGGGATGACAGGTGTGTCAGAAGTTGCAGTCCTGCTGCTAGAGGTCTATAGCAGCCTATGATGCGGAATGCTACTGATGGGGAAAGCTCGACTTTAAGACACAGGTATTCAAATCCACAGGCAAAGGAGGTATAATCTAATACAGATACTGAGAATTTGTTTTTAACATGAATGGCTACTCCTCCACCCCTGGTCTGCCTGTCGGTTCTGAAAAGGAGGTAGTTAGGGATGTTTACCTCTCTTTCTGGGGTGGACGCCGGGAGCCATGTTTCCGAAAGCACGAGTACGTCTGGTGCAGTATGAATCATCCAAGCCTGGAATGAATCAAGCTTCTTTAAAAGATTACACACGTTAGTATGCAAGAAGCTAATTCCTTTCAAAGCTGTGAATTCAGAAGGAGATGACAGCACTTTCGTAGGGCCAGGGTTAAGTTCGACGTCACCTGAGCATAGGAGTAGAAGGAGCACAATTTTCCTCAGAGCAGCAAGGAGAAGTTTAAAGGTACGAGTCTTTCTATGTCTGGTATAGGTTTGAGTATGTGGGTCCAAAGACTGAATCATCCTATTGTGCTGCCCTACGGATACATATCCTAGAATAGCACCAAGCCATACCTAGTTTGAATGGATAGGGTAGAGGACCACGTAGAGGATATTGGTTAGCAGTTCCACTTCGAGGAGATTCCACAAACTGTGAGGGGATCAAAGGCGTGCAGTGGCAGCATAATTTGTTCATAGTGTTGGTATATGGGGAGACTAGCATGGTAGAGCATGCACCTTTGTTGGAATCAATTCTGTCAGGTTGCCTAACCACATAGGGCATTATACAAAGGCTGGTGAATAAGCGTAGCCAAACAGGGCCTGTCATGGTTGCCCTTTATGTAAGTAAGGAGCGTACTGCAGTAGCTTCTGCTATCTAAGTTATATAGGTCCCAGGGGTCGTTGTTCTGTATGCGACTGTTTGGGGAAGTTTAAAATGAGTAACGCAAGATAAATGTAAACCGCCCTCAGCTAGAGAAAGGAGAGAGTAGCTCGAATTAATAGTGGGACAACACAAAGGCTAGCAGTCTGAGCAAAAACAGCTCAATTAGCAACTGAAAAGCCTGCGATTTTCTTGGCACCGTGCAGTCTGGAGAGAGCTACAAGGTCACAAAGGGGCTGTAACACTTGGTTGCTGGGAACATTTTTTAGACAATAAACACAGTTTTTTGGCAAATCAGTCACAGTTCAGTAATTTGTAGTATAATTTTCAAGTAAAACAGGTGCCTTAGCAAGACAGGATATGCTAGTCAGCAGTAAGTAAACCTAAAGTACCAAAATGGTATGCCTCAGCAAGACAGAATGAGATAAAGCTGCTAGGAGGCTTAGTTGTAAAAAGGGGACGGGAGGAATTGCAGTTGTTGACAGTAAGTAACCAATAAATTGAAACATCAGATAGGAGTGGCGGAGACTGTGCATTTGAAGGACGCCGGGACGGGGGTGGGATGAAAAATCAAGGGGAAGTTTGTAGAGCTAGCACTGAATCAGTGCACATACAGTTGGAGAGAAACTACAACGGGGGAAATGGTAAGTTACTTTACACAGGCTTCTGGCAGAACAGGCTAAAATAAAATATATAAATTAGAAGCCGAGTACAGGGATGCAGGCTTACATTAAGCCACACGCCCGGGTGCCCTGTCTCCAGGTGAGTGAGACCAGCCAATTAGGGAGCTCTACACAGGCGTGGAGCCAATAGCGCTACCCTGAGAAGGCGCTGAAATTGAAAACAGCAAATTGCAAGTGATGATCCGGTTCAGTGTTCACACAGTCCAGAGAAATCGTGGCAATTTTTCAAGCATCGTACCTTATCTATCTCCTTAGGGGGTAGATGGATCAGGCTCCTTGCACCGCAGAGGTGCTATGGTTGGATCGTGACTGCTGCCCAAGGGGGGCAAGTGGCACCTTATCTATCTCTTTGGGGGGTAGGTGGATCAGGCTCCTTGCACTGTAGAGGTGCTACGGCTGGATCGTGACTGCTGCCCAAGGGGGGCAAGTGGCACCTTATCTATCTCTTTGGAAAGCCCGATGGTACCATGAGCAGTGAATTCACAAATATGGAGTAGAGCAGCTCAAGAAGCAATTTGATATTTTTTCTCAACCTTCTTGTCCACCCCGGGGACAGAGGAAAGTGTGTGTAGAATTTTTTTAATGTTTTTTTCAAGAGAACTGTGGATAGGAAGGAACAGTCTTTTAGTGGGAACCAGACCCATCATAACCCAAAATCCTGCCTCCTCCTCATCTTCCATAGACTCTTGAGAGGGTAGGCCCAAAGTGTCAGCCATCTGTCTGACAATGGAAATGTGGGATGAAAAATCATCATGCCTATCCTCATATGAGTTGATCGGGGGGGGGGGCACCTGTGGTGGGGCTTCATGCTTGTGCAGATAAACAGCCAGCCACCTATGCTGGGGGTCTTGTTCATCCAAACCGAAGCCCATGGCCACCTGAATGCAGTGCATGATTGCCATAAAAGAGGGGTCATGGGGGGGACTGAGGAACATCTTTGGGGATGGAGACCACTTCAGAGGAGCCTGAAGAGTGTGAGGGGGGAGTCAGAATCACCTTCCCCTTCGTTTGGGGCACCCTTGTCCCCCGAGTCTGGCAGGATCAACTCAGGGTGGTAATTCATCCCCTTCTTCAGGTGGGGGAGAAGGACAGAAAGCCCTCCTAAGCATTTGGGGCAGACGCCGGGGGGCAGGCAACATAGGCCCCTACAGTGAGTCCCTGGGAGGAGGCAGAGGAGCCAGTGTCGGTACTTACAAACGGAGCACCCCCCAAAGGGAGGACACCAATCCCTTGATGTCCACCATGACCGACGTCAGGCTCGACGGCAGTGGTTAAGGATAACCCGGAGGAACTCCTGGCGTCAGCATAGGGTAACCAGGGTAGGGTGCAAGGTAAGGATAGTATGGACCATCCAGTGCAGGGTGTGGAGGGTCCTGCGGCAGAGCAGGTGACGTCGGGGCTGGTGAAGGATGACCCTGCGTGGGGTTGAGCAACTCATCTCCACCTGTGGCGCAGACCTACGCAAGATATCCGACGTTGGGGAGGTTGGCAATGGGAGAGGTGATGAAGGTGCCCCTGCATCCGTTACACCCGGTATCAGTGGTAGGACCACTGACAGGGCCACTTTGCTGTGTGCCCGAGGAAGAAATGGACCTGAGCAGCAAGGGGTTAGCAGGGAGGGCGGCTCCCTGGCTCAATACTCCTCCGCCAGAGACAGTGATGGTGGTGGGAGGAGGAGGAGGAACCACCATTTGCCCTGCAGAAGGGGGATGGGTGGGACACAGGGCCAACCCCCCCGGAGGAGGACCCCGACGTGGTCAAGCAAAAGTGCCGCGACCACGAGCGGGAAGATGAGGATCAGGACTAAGTTTTTCCTTGTCCCGGTGCTTGTGCTTCCCTGAAGACTTGTCCTGGGGTTGGGCCATAGCCGAATCTGAGGACTGGGCCTGGGAGGCCGATGACTGGGCCTGGGCGGGCAGAGGTTGGGCCTGGGAGGCCTGTGAAAAGCATACCTGCAGCTCCTGCTCCACTGAGGCAACCTTCAGCTTGAGCAAGTGCCCTTCAAGGGTCTGCCTACCTATATAGAGTGGCTGACATCAGTGCGTGACGTCGGAGGTGGGTGGCCCCCTTTGGTAGATTGCTAGCTAGAAATGTTTCCATGTGGTCCTAGTGTCTGTTGGCAAAGTCCTACCTGTGATGGCCTGTTGCAAGAGATTCCCCCGACATAAGATCCTTATTTTCAAATTACACCATTTTAATTTATTTTTAATCTTGTATGAGTCATCCAACCTTACTTTAGGCTCAGACACTTTTCCTGGGGAGTATGTTAATTCTGTTCCAGCATTTTATTTACAAATATATGCTTCTTCCACCTCCTCACTTGGGGACCTGGATAGCCTATTTAATCGAAGTCCTTATTTACTACTACACATTATGCTTGGTTATCTGCAGCAAACAGTATAAGCCTGAAGACTTACCTTCTGGGAATCTGTACTTTTTTTCCCCCCTCATAACCTGACTATAAGAACATGGGTAACAGTTAAGAGAAAAGCCACTTCCTTTCACAGTCTTTATTTTCAGAGAGCTCTAATACTAAATTTGCTGCTGTCCTCTGGTTCCAAACATTCCAATCCTAGCCCATTCGAATGTATGGGATCAAATACAATTGACTTCAAAGGTGCCCTGTGCTTTGCTCATCTGAAAATTGATAGTTTATTGACTAAATGTGATGGTTTTGTAGCGTGGGCTCATTATTATAATTCTGATGTCTCTTTCAATGAAACCTGGCTGATGGATAAGGTTACCAATTCTGTGATCTCTTCGGATGGTTATAACCTATACAGACGCAACAGACTGGTTCGAACAGGAGGTGGTTGTGTGTTTCATGTTACAAAATGCTTATCTGCAACACCTATTGATTCTGCATATGAACATACCACCTTTGAGCTCTTGTTTCTAGAACTGTCATTGGTTAATTCTAAACTGCTTAACCTTGGGGTTATTTATGCCCCTCTGGCTGTCACTGTGATTGCTTAAACATCATATGTAATTTTTTAAACATTTTTTAATATTCAGTTTATGCTCCTGACTCTCATCAGCCCTTGGCCTCATGGAACCCACACTCCAGCCCTGTCGCCTCGCATTCTCCTGGGTCATACCTTCTCCCCACGTTACCCCCATGGTTGCCCCCATGGCAGAGCCCTCAAGCAGGGCCAGGCCGTTTAGAACCCCAATATCCAGTTGCTTGGGACAGCACCCCAGGTCGGGGAGTGCAGATTTGGCAGAGCTGTCACAGTGCACGGTGGGGTGTTGCCTCCTTTTGTTATGCCCTTCCTAAGACGCAGGCAACTTGGGTGTGCAAGTGCTCACACGTAAACATGCATAGCACGGCCCCAGCCTCCATCTTCCATCCCCATAGCTGCTCTGTATGCACCGACATCTGTGGTCACCTAGGTGGCAGTATAGCAGCAGAGCTGGCTACCTTCCCTCCCCAGAGGAGAAAACTGTCCTCTGGGATGCTCAATCCTCCTTCCCTCAGCCAACCCTCATAACCTGTGCTCATTCCCAAATGTGGGTCACTGGCATCGCGAGCAGTAGTGTGACTGCAGTGCTGACAGGCTGGCCATATGTAATTTTAAAGCATCTATTTCATCCAGTCATGAGTTGATAATAATGGATGATTTCAATTTAAATTGGTTGGCCCACTGGGTATCACTGTATGTCAGATGTTAATTCATATTATGACATCAGCAAGAACAAATTATAAAAGAGGAGCCTTCACCACTATAGACTGGATACCACTATTGACTAGATACTAAACTTGCAATGTATTTATTCTGGTGTGTTCTCTGTATATTTATCATTGTATATCTTGTCATTTCTTGTAATGTATGTATATCTCACGTGAAGTCTTTGCAAAGGAGTCCTTGACTCAAAGGTTGTAATTCCGATTCCTTCAATAAATAAAATAAATACCAATTGGGTGTTTCATTAGATGGGTTAAGTGACCACTGTCCTGTCTATTGTTGCTGGAGTGCCAAGAGTCCTCCCAAGTCTATGTACAGACCAGAATTTCCACTTGACTTGATATTTTGTTGTTTTGGAATGCATTCTTGAAACATAACTGGACCTTCCCAGACTGTACAGACAATATTGATGAAACTTTTTCTGCTACATTCAACATCTGTTACACATTTGCTCCTCTAAGAAAACTTAGAACGAGAGGCAATGAGAAAGAGTGCATTACTCCCGAACATCTATGATCCCTGAAGGAAAGAGATAAAAACTGGTGGGCATTCAGAAAAAAAATTAAAGTTACGTACTGTACTATTTCCACTGCCTTGTTTCTCAGAAGGCCCGCAATCTCCTATGTCAGAAGATCTGACATGTGAGCTGATAAGGCAAGGACTGTCTGGGGGTGGGTCAACAACTCCACAGAGTACCCCTCTTGGATGATCCTTAAAACCCACTTGTCCATCGACATGCATTCCCACTGATGGTAAAACTGGAAGAGGCATTTCCCTACTGAGGAGGAGTGGTACGCCTCAGGCAGCTGAAGCAGACCTTGGGCCGGGGCTTCAGATAGTGGCACTGAGCATTTTTGGTACTTGTGCCTTTGGCTGTGCTTTCTTTTGTGCCTGGGGAGGTTGAAATATATTGTTTTGGGCTTCCCTGTCTTTACTATGAAAGGACTGCTTGTTACGGAAGAAGACACATCCTCTAACTCTTTATTGGTTGTAAGGAGTTGGCCTGGAAGGCTTAAGAGTCGTTCATTAGACTCCTTAAGAGATTGCTCCACCTGTTGTGCAAACACATAAGTGCTAAAAAGGCACATTCATAACCGCTGTTGGACATCCGGGTGAAGCAGCAGTCACATTCAGGAATGCCATCTGATGCAGATATTCGCCGCTTTATTTTTAGCTGCCAATCAAAGGGCATCCCTAGAAGCTTTTAAGTTGGCTACCTGTTAGGATTCAATACCTTGTTTAGCAGTTAGATCATTTCATTTCACCGGTGTCCAGCAGAGCCTTTGCCAGAGTTTTAAGCTTGCACCAGAAGGCATACAAGTACTTAGAGAAGTGGCCTGATAGCTAGTCTATCCTCATGTCAAGGCAGATGAGGCAAAGACCTGCTCGTCCATGGTGTCTACCTTATGCGACTTGTTTATGATGAAAGCTACCTCCTTTACATTATGCTTTGACATTTTCAGCCAAAATGACAATGGCATCCACTACTGGTTGAGTGAAATACATGGGCTTAGATTTGGGTACAATAGATTTTCTGTTCGCTTGTTTGAGGGCAGGCACCACAATACCAGGCCTCCTCCAGGTTGCCTCAGAGAGTGTCTCTGGGGTGACTGGATGGTAGGAACTAGAGAGACTAGGATAATAGGCACATAGTTCGATCTTTGGCTGCTGGCTCAAAATTTAGGGCAGTATGCATATATCTGAGCAGAGCCTGAAAGGAGAGATCCTTGTGAACTACAGTGATAGGAACCATTTCTGGGTTCTCTGGACCATAGTATGAGTAGTCTTCTTTCCTAGTGGAGATGATGCGGTCCGATCAGACTCATGTCCTTCTATCCTGGGAGTACAGAAGGGGACCATAATGACTGACAGTGGGAGCCATGGCCTTGGCTACACAGGCAACACTGGACCCAGTCCCATGAAGGGTCTTGGATATGGTGCCACAGTTGGCACTGAAGATCGCCTTGGGATCAGCCCCAAAGGAAATTACCCTGGCACTGAAGGCCCCATGGCACCAAGGGCAACACCAGTATCAAGGCAAACCCTGAAGTGTCAAACCTTGGTGACGGACATGGCATGGATGATGGCTCCAACATTCCTACTGACTCCAAAGAAGCCTGCAGCAGTACATGGCTGCACCCATTCCCAGAAGTGTCAGAAGCGACACCACAGATGGGGCAGGCACAGCAGCAGTAACGACGGCCACAGCCCAGAGACTGGACTCAACATCAGTCATGCACCTAGGTCTAGCAGTACTGAAGACAGTGCAGGCACAACCATCTCCGAAGGGTCAAGAACCAGCAGCAGCAACAACAGCGTCACTACTCTTATACACCACACCCACCTCTCCATAAGAGCTGCCCAATGGCCAAACTGCCAACCATTGTCCCCTACAGTGGACAGAGAAGGTCTCCAGGATGCAGATATTGACTCCGCAGGCCCAGGCATCCTCACTGTCATCAGAGACGACAGTGGGGTATCCAGGTCTACAGGATTCAAGTATCTCACAGTAGAATGACCAGTGGACATCTTGAACTGGTGCTTTTCCCCCCTTATGCTTTCTGCAGGAAGCGGTCGAAGCAGAATAATGTGAAGACCCCAATGCTGAGCATAGGTGGGTTGTTGTGACTTTGAGATGGCTGTCCATCCTCCTTGGGCACCAGGCTGCCTGTTGCCAGAGTACTCGCTCAGAGAGAGGTGGTGGCCAGACACAGCCCAGTTGCTGAAGCAACTTGCTTTTCCAGGCTCTCTACCTTCTTTCATGTTCCTCAACCATTAGAACAAGACAGGGCTGAGAGGAACTAAAGAATGTTTGTATTTAACTAAACTAACACAAAAATAATTAAGTCTAGTGTATGCAAAACTAAAACTAAAGAACTGAATGCTGTTATTGTATAGACGAAGTTCTAGCCCCAGTGAGGAGTGGCAACACTACTGCCATGAACTCGACAGTGGGGGAGAAAAGGAACCGAGACAGCCGGGGGCTGCTGCCGCTGTATACCAGTGGGTGTGAGTGGTGATGTGCTCATGGGGCCTACTCGAAACATCCGCCCTCCAGGAAAGTTCTGGGTCTCATGAAGTATTTGCGCCTCCAGATCATACCCATTTGTGACTGTTTCTCAGAAGATCAGGGATGCCCACTCCCTTTGCTCTTATAAATAACAAAGACACAAACACAAGACCCTGATTAGAAGAGTAAAATGCACGTTCTTGGGAATGATAAAATGCGGAGTTCCCAGAGGAGAGCTATTCTGACATGCACTGCCAACTAGTACTCCTCCAATGCTGGGAGTTCCCACCCTCCCCAATTTTTCCTAGCCAGGAGTAAAGCATGTTGTACCCTGGGCCTGTGCCTCGCTCAGGTAAAGCTGAAGATCAGTTGTTCAGCTGTCTTAAACCAAGACTGGGGAAGTGTTACTGGTGCACACTGGAAAAGGTATAGATGTCGGGGTAGAATCTGCTGTGGCCACTGGTTCAAAAGACAACTTCACTAGCTGGGCAACATGTATGTCTAAGTCCCATGGGGGGAGGTTTCCTAATAGGAGGGTGAAGGTGATTGGGGCTTTTGAAAATAGGTTGGGAGTCCATAGATTTTTCCCTGCCTGCTAATGTGTAGGCGGAGAGAGACAGCTACTAAGTGCACTTTTAGTTTTGATGGCCTCAAGTCCAGGGATTATAGGTGTACCCTGTAATCCAAAAGAACAGGTTACTCACCTGTAACAGTAGTTCTAGGAGTGGTATATGTCGTTCATCCACACTTCTTGGCATTCCCTTTCCCCTTTAAATCTTGTCAGAAGTCTTCAAGCTAGCTCCTCCCACCCACCCGGGTGGTATAAACCTCGGCTCCTCTCCTTGACGCCAGATCTTAGCCCGCTGGAAGCCAGGTTGTGCCCCTAAAGCTGGGGAGGTCGGGGGTGTGTGTGTGTGAGGATGAACAACATATACCACTCCTAGAACTACTGTTACAGGTGAGTAACCTGTTCTGGGAGCGTGGATATGTTCATCCACACTTCTTGGCAGACTCCAAGAAGTTCTCTGGGAGGAGGGAGGCAAGGCGCACACCCCCTACTTAGGAAATAAAGATTGGAGAACCAAGGCCCCAAAACCAGCATTCCGGCGTGACTCAAGGTCGATGTGGAGTGGGTAATGAAGGTGTTTGCTGATTTCCAGGTAGCAGCCTGACAGATTTCCTGGATAGGGATGTCCCTGGAAGCAGCCACCGATGCAGCAGTATGGCGGCTAGAATGAGCTCTTATCCCTCTGGGAGGCTCCTTGCCCGCCAACTCATAGCACAAACCTATGCATGATGTAATCTATCTTGCTATGGTCCGTTTGGCTGCAGGTCTGCCAGAAGCAGCTTCAGCGTAGGTGACAAACAGCTGGCGAACCTCTCTACAAATTTCCGCCATTCGCTCCTTATAATAGAAGAGAGCACGTCTCTGGTCCAAAGTATGGAGCCTGTACTCTGCGTCCAAGGTGTAATTAGGGTACTATACTGCCAGAGTCGATACCTGGTTAAGGTGAAACTCTGATACCACCTTAGGAAGGAATTTCGGTTGGGGGGCACAGGACAACTTTGTCCTTATGAAAGACCAAATAAGAGGAGTCCACCGACAGCGCCTGGAGCTCCCCTGTCCTTCTGGCTGACGTAATAGCCACCAAGAAGGCTGTCTTCCACGACAAGTGTGAGAGTGCACACTTGTGCATAGGTTCAAATGGCTTGCCAATGAGCTTTGCCAAAACCAGCAACAGATCCCACAGAGGCAGAGGTTCACGCACTGGAGGGCATATGTGATCCAGGCCTTTGAAGAAGCGCTCGACCACTGTCTCTTGCACCAATGTCGGCTGACCGACCCACGCCCGGTAAGCAGAAATGGCTGCCAGGTGCACCCTAAGGGTCGATGACCGCAGACCCCCTTTGGAGAGAGACCAAAGGTAGTCGAGAATGTTAGCCACAGAGCAGGATAAGGGGTCCAGACTCTTACCCTGACACCAAATGGAAAATCTCTTCCATTTGAAGGCATAACATTTCCTGGTCGATTCCTTACGAGATGCCTCCACCGCGGTGTAGACATCCTCGGAAAGACCCACAGCCTGGAGCTCAAGCTGCTCAGGTATCAGGCTGTGAGGTGCAGGGATTGAAGGTCCGGATGGAATACCGTCCCCTGGTTCAGAGATATCAGTTTCGGGCGTGTACAAACCCGCTCTGGGGGCCTGCAGCTGAGGCTGAGGAGATCTGGATACCAGAACTGGCGCGGCCAATCTGGGGCTACCAGGATCACCTTCGCCTTGTCCCTCTCACCTTGAGTAACACCTTGTGGATCAAGGGAAATGGAGGGAAGGTGTACAGGAGGCCTGGGGTCCATGGCCTCAAGAAGGCATCCCCCTGCAGCGAGCCCTGCTGAGGGGGGTGGGCATGGTACAGCCCCAGCTTGCTGTTTTCCCTGGAGATGAACAGGTCCACCAATGGTTTGCCCCAGTGGGAAAACAGACTGTAAGCTACCTCAGGATGGAGGGGCCACTCGTGGGATGTCTGGCCTATGCAGCTAAGAGCATCCGCCAGCAGGTTCGAGACATCTGCCACATGAATGGCTAGGAGATCCACCTCCAGCCGACTTACGAGGGTCCAGATGCAGAGTGTCTCCTTGCACAGCAGATGGGAGTGCGTGCCACCCTGTTTGTTGAGGTAGTACATGGTCGTAGTATTGTCCGTCTGGACTTGAACCACTTGACCCCGGAGCTGAGGAGCGAAAGCTGACAGTGCCAATCTGACTGCTCTAAACTCCAACAGGTTGATATGGCATTGGGACTCCTTGGGGTCCAGAAACCATGGGCCCTGTTGTCCCCCATATGGGCTCCCCAGCACATAAGAGAGGCATCGGTCATAAGGATGACAGTCAGCTCGGGGCGGACAAACGGGATCCCTTCCTGCAACCGTTCTGGGGCGGTCCACCATTGGAAAGCGCCCCACATCTTCTGGGTTACAGTGATCAGTTGGTTGAAATGACCATGGTGCTGAGTCCACTGGGTGGCCAGCTCCCATTGGAGGGGGCGCATGTGCCACCTGGCCCAATGGACCACTGAGGTGCACGTCACCATGTAACCCAGAAGGTGCAGAAGTCCCAGGCAGGGCGCAAAGTGCCCAACCAGAAATGATCAGGCAAAGAAGGAGAGAACCTCCACCCTGTCCACCAGGAGCAGAGCTCTGGCTTGACAAGAGTTGAGCTCTGCCCCGATGAAGCCCATCACCTGAGCAGGCACGAGTTCCAACTTGGCCTCGTTGATCAGAAGGCCGAGTTGGGAGCAGGTTTGGAGAGCCAGATCCCTGGACCTCTCCACCTCCTGAAGGGAGGATCCTGCCAAGAGCCAGTCGTCGAGATAAGGGTAGATTCGTACTCCTTGATGCCAAAGATGGGCTGCCACCACTGCAATGCACTTAGTGAAGACCCGCGGGGCCGATGAAAGGCCGAACGGCATGGCTCAGAACTCGTATAGAGTCCCTTCGACCCTGAAGCGGAGGAACCGCTGATGAGACGGACGTATTGGGACACGAACATACGTGTCCTGTAGATCCAGTGAACAGAACCACATGTTTCGCTCCAGGGATGGTATGATCTGGTTCAGAGTTACCATCTGGAAGGTGCGGGACCTGAGATATTGATTCAGGTTGTGGAGATCTAGGATGGGGTGCCAATCCCCTGTCCGCTTGGGCACCAGGAAGTACCTGGACATGAAGCCTGGGTCTGTAGGAGGACCTGGCACTGCAGCTACTGCCTCCTTGTGGAGGAGCTGAGCTATGTTGTCTCGAAGAGCCGACTGAGTGCAAGCTGAGATCCTTTCCTCCCGATGGGCACAGACTCGGCTGGGAGGGTACTGCTCGACCTCTAGAGGCAGTCCCTGATTAACCACTTCAAGAACCCACCTGTCCGAAGTGATATCGGACCAGGCGGAATGAAAGTGGTGAAGCCAGCCCCCCACAGGAGGACCCAGAGCTGGCGTGACAGGTGTAGGGGTGGTAACCCCCAACCTGCCACTAAACTGGCTTAGAGGAGGAGGAGGCTCCTGGACCTGCACCTCGGCCTCCTTTATGGGGCTGTTGAGGACCCTGCTTGGGTCGTGGGCGCCAAGCTTGAGCCTGCTGCTGACCTTCTTGATAGAAGGGCTGCCTGATGGCAGGGGAAAAATGCCGAAATGGCTTCTTCTTTCTTTTCTGCTGGTTCTTACCCGAAGAACCTTTTGCAGAGGTAGCATCCAAGGTGGCACTGGACTGCTCGATATGCTGAAGGTGACCGGCCACTCCTGGACCAAACAGGTTGGTGCCAAGGAAGGGAACGTCAGCTAACTTGTGCTGGGTATCCACCGGGAAGGAGGACAGCCTCAGCCAGGCCCTGCAGTGGGTGGCCACTGCAGCTGCTAAGGAGCGGGCACAAGAATCTCCAATGTCTAGGGCCATCTGGAGCTGCTGTTTTGCAACAGCACGGCCCTGATCACGGACTTGCTTGATCGTGGTTTGCATGTCCGCCGGGAGATGAGGGAGGACTTCATCTAATGTCCCAAGGAGGGCATGAGAGAAGTGTGCCATAGTGACAGCCGAACTGGCCTGATGAAGGCCTAAGGAAGAGGCCGCATAGACCTTGTGGGCAGAGTAGCCCATATTTCTGGACTCCTTGTCCGGAGGTCAGTCCGTGTCGGCCGAGCTACCAGTACGTCTAAACACAGAAGCTGTCACCAGGCTCTCGGCCAAAGGGTGTTCTGTGAATCCCGGCAGAGACCCCGTGGGCACCACATACTTGCGGGCCATATGGGCAGATGGTGCTGGGCAGGAAGCTGGGTGCTACCAGAGCTCAAGGGCCGGGCCAGTGATGGCTTTGGCCACTGGAAAGACATCCATCGGGGTATCCCCCCCTTTTCAGGATGTCCGTAAGGGGGTACTCTGCCTTTTTCTGGATGGACTCCAGGGGCATTCAAGTAGATTCGGATATCAGGCGGAGAATGTCCTGAAAGGAGGAAGGACCCTCCTCTAAACCTGCCACGGAGGACTCATCATCCCCAGGATGGGAGTGCAGTCTTGTGACATCTGAGTCCGAGGAGTCGTGGTACAATGGTCTCCCACCTAGGTCCCCTTCAATCAGCCGGGGGCGGTCAGGGGTGACCATAATGGACAGACATCGGGGAAGCCCAGTGTCTGTATGGTCCTCTTTCAAGAGAGACCCTCCCTGAGGCTACTTAGGCGGTGGTTCCACCAGAATCGGTGGAGACACCAAGACGGACCTAACCAGAATCCGGGCCGGCCCCGCAGGTGGGGGAACTTAAGGCTTCGGTTCCGGAGGGGTCGGCGTCAGCCCAGGAGGCGGTAGCCAAGTGATGGCCGGGGTGGATGGTGGAGTCGGCTTCTGCCCGGTTAAAATCAGCTGTTGCCACATAAGATCCTCATAGCGTCAACTGAGTTTCCATCGAAGCATCTACTCGTCTGAGGAGGATGAGGATCTGTGATGATGCCTCTTTTTAGAGTGCTTTTGACTCTTCTTCGGTCATCTGACTGAAGGTGTTCTGGACCTCGATCGAGATCGGGCTGGCTGACTTGGTCGATCGGGAGACACCGGGTTAGGTGAAAACCGAGGGTCCGGAACTGTTTCCTCAATGGTGACACCAGCGGGCTGGGTCTCCTCATCGGGAAAGACAAGGACTGTGGTCCTTTCCAAAGAATCGACTGGAGTTGGCGAAATAGGGTTGATTAAGTAGAGAGAAATCTCAACTTGGTCGGCTATTTCCTCGGTCTCTTGGCCAGATGGAAGATCTGTAAAGCCGGTGGCTGAGGATGCGATCTTGACCGAGGTCGAGACCGCGCATTCCTGGGACTCTGACCTTTCTCGGTCCCAAGAACATCTTTGTTTGGTCAAAGACTTTGGGTCCTTACCCTCTTCCAAGGGCGGGAGGAGTGCGAGCCCGAGGGCACCTCACCCCTGGTGGGGAGAGACTGGCACAACTCCTTGAAGGAGCCCGAAAAAGTTGAACAGAGGTTCAGAGGAACAAAAAAGCTCTGACTGGCGGAAGCTTGAGCCGCTTCCTCCTTGAAAGCCTTCATCTGCTCCAACTGTTCGGGGGATCCAGCAGTCGCGGAAACCACCCACCTCGCCTCCTTTGATTTCACCGGCAGGTTCCTTTTTTCCGGTCTCCCTAATTTAAGGCACGCTAAGCGGTCATCCAGGACATTGGGATGGAAGGCCAGGCAGAACGTGCAGGTGGAGGTGTTATGTTCGACTCCAAAGCAGTAGACGCACGTTAGGTGGGGATCGGTGCGCGACATCTTCTGGCCACAGGAGCACCGGCGAAATCCGGGCGCAGATTTATCCTCCATGTCCAATGCGCTACTATCGGAATCCACAACTCAAACAAGTTTTAAGGTAAGTTGCGGTAACAATCGATGTTTTAAATCCAGGGCCTACGAATTGCTGTGAAGCATGGGGGAACCTGTATCTTCCAGCAGAAAGAAGATCTGGCGTCATGGGGCACAGCCGAGGTTTATACCACCCGGGTGGGTGGGAGGATCCAGCTTGAAGACTTCTGGCAAGATTTAAAGGGGAAAGGGACATGCCAAGAAGTGTGCATGAACAACATGTCCATGCTCCTAGAACTACTGATAACCATATTGGTATGGTTTTCCTGAGGACACACCAGAACAAAAACACATTTCATTTAGAGGTACTGTATATGCCTTTCTTGTAGCTGGTTTCCTAGAAACATTCAGGACTTCCAATACTTTCTGTGATAGGTGCGGGTTATTAGAATCAGTGGCTCAGCAGGTTGTACACTTGCCTCTGAGGCAAGAAGATCGAAAGGTTGTGGGTTCTAGCCCCACACCAGGCACTTGGGGTAAATCCCAATACTGACACTGTAGTGCATCATGAGGGGGATGCTGCACTCCTGAGGTGCCGTCTTTAAACTGAAGTCCCATCTGCATGTTCTGGTGGTTGTTCAGGTGGACAGTAAAGATCCCATGACACTTCTCGAAAACAGTAAGGGAATTTTTATTGAAAAGGTGGACTTCATTTCAAACACAAAACATGCTATAACAAATTCAAATCACACATGATAAAGAAAAAGAATCATGCAACAAAATATCTCATACAAATGAATACAAATTATGTATACCATGAAAAGTCGAGTTAGAGATCAGCCAGTGTCATATGCAAATCATTTCTCACAATTAGCCCACAAACATTTTGCTCATTCTGGTGTGAATCGAGCCTGATCTAACTAATACACCTTCGTTACACATTTTGTAATGTTAGTAAATACATCAGTACTAGTCACCACCTTCTGCTGTAGTACCCACACACATTTGGCCTGCCAGATGTAATATTGTATTATTGCTAGAATAACATATAATGTATCAGCATGATACTTCCCCCATGATCCGGAAAAGGAGTTATACATTAATGTGGTATAGTCTAAGCCCAAGAACCGTGAGTCTTCCCATTTAGCTGCCAAAAGGTCCCAGAGGGAAACAGCAAATGGGCAGTCCAAAAATAAATGCTGTTGAGTCTCTAGAACCTGTGGGCAAGAATCTCTAGGGCAAAATCTTTTGGGGAGGGCTTTGTGTTTGTTGCTGGCTTTTACACTCAGCCTCCCAAAATTACCTAACCAGACACAATCCCAAAGGAAGTCTGGAAGCCTGGGGTTAGTAAGCTGTGACTTAACCTTACGCAGACCATAATCTGGACACATGGGAAATGTCACTTCAGACAATTGTTCTGAAGATACTATAGTGGCATATATCGATTTTCTATCCATTGTCACTAATAATGTAGGGGGAAAGACCCCATTTTATTGCTGACTTAACTTCTTCCAGGCCATATAAGTGGAGAAAAGGGAACCTACTTAAGGATCACGAGGAGCCTGACTCCCAAAAGGGAATACATGGGGAAAACCAGTCCATGACAAAGTGCTTCCGGGGTTTTAAAGCATTCCCTATAGTGTAACTAAGAAATAAACTATAAAAAAGGCAACAGGATGTATCATACCAGTGCCACCTTCTTGGGGAAGGTAGGGGCAGAGGGGGTGACACCTGGTCCATGGTTCGCTCGGAGGCAGGCATCAGGTCCCTCAACATCAGGTCTGTAGTCAGACCCTTTTCAGAGCCCGGCGCATCAGACAGCAGCCTGGAGGGTGTCATCTGATCCGGCTCCGTAACGGATGGACGTCGGTCCGGAGCCCCAGTCGATTGCTGCTTGGAAGGTGAGTGTAGTTTCTTTTGGCACTTGTATTCCTGATGCATCTTGGCGTCATCGGACACTGTCGTCCTGACAACCCAGAGGCCACGGCCTTGCGGACCCTAGCGCAAGCTTGTGGGGCCTAACAGCCAGAGAAATAGAGGACTGGGAATTCCCTAGCTCAGAAGACTCCCGCTGGACACCTGAGTGAAGACGAGGCTTCCTCGACGGTAACCCTGGGAGAGCCAGGGCCAGAGCCGGAGGCAGAACTTTTGGAAGCCTTATGCGGAGACCTGGGACGGGATTCTGACCTGGACCTGCCCTTGTCCTGATGATCGTGCTTCCCGCTCGAATTCTTCTCTCTGTGGAAGGAATCCTTGGTGGAGGAAGAAGATGAGCTGTGTCCTGAATGGGTCTTCTGCATAGCAGCCACTTGTTGTTCAAGGAGGTATGCTTTTACAGTCTTCAGGCAGCAGATACGAGTGCTCCTGTTGAAGCTAAGGCAATGCGGGCAGGCATCCGGCTTATGGTCATGGCCTAGGCACAGTAGGGATGCCGAATAGCCATCTTTTACCAGGATCTGCTTGCCACACACAGACTTCAATTTCTGCCACCTGTGGATGAAGTTGGCTGGGTAGACATACATGACGAACTCGGTATTTCGATGAAAAAACAATAACTGCATGAAAATAGCGGTCGACTGGAAGCAGGAGGCGTCCGTGAAGCCAAGATACACAGGTCGATGGTGGGGAAAATGCTGAGGTGGTGCTGGGGGACCGGCCCGTTATACCACCGGTGATGTCGGGGGCAGGGCCTTGGATGGCTAGCTAGAATTTTTCCGTGGGGTCCTAGTGCCTGGCAGCATAGTCCTAATGGTCATTACCTGCTGCAAGAGCTCTATCTCGAAGTGAGATGCAGACTTGTCCTTATTTCTATGTCTGTGCTTATGGACAGATGACGGTGAAACCTGCAATGATGACTGTTGCTTGTCCTGATCATAAGATGTCGGCGGCTGCTTTTTAGCAGACAGTGAGGGAGATGCAGATTTTGGGCCCTGTTCCTTCTCCATGGCTTTTAATTACTTGAGAAGAAGGAAATATTCTAGAGCTTTCTTTCAACACTGCCTTATAGCCTGGTTGATTTGGCAGTCTCACAAGTTCTCACATTGTGAGATAGGCCCAGATAGCACACGCTAACTGTGTGTGTGTGTTTTCTTTGTAGATTTTATCTCCACACTTACAATAATGAAATAAAGGTTCTTTCAACTTTAGAGGTATGCAGAGACAATGAAATAAAACACTAAGCAAGGTAAAATAATAAACGGCAATAGTTAGGTTGAGGATGTTGTCTTCAGCAGGTTCAATGAGAATGATCAGCGGGGGATGAGGCTGCCCATGATTATAAACACGTGGCATGTCACTATGGGTGGCCAGTGGCTAGCAAACGTTTCCATGTGGTTTTAATGATGATGGTATATAGTTCCAAAGGTGTGGCCTAATGAAAGAGATATCCTCAAAGAAGATCCATAAATTCAGCATCCTCCTCAGTTTCTTGAGGGGGTCATGTCAAGGGTATCATGCTTCTGTCAGAAAAATGAGGAAAAGGAAGGAGAGTCAAAGTCTCATTCAGGTGCACCTTCTGATTCCAAGGGGTTACCTTCCTCCTCCTGTACACATAATTCTTCTTCCTCCTCCTCCACAAACAGAAAGGTTGGAGAATGAGCTGGGGGGGCAGTCACATTAGTAAAGTTTTCCATGGCCTGGAGAGCCTGGAAAAATTACATCTATGATATGTCCTTAGATGAGGGCATTTTTTTCTGGTGTCATCCGTTTACTCCTTTCTCCGTTCAGGTGGAGTAGCAGTGGCATTTTTTTCTTTTTCTCTTTTTTGTTTTCTTTTAAACAGGCACTGTTTCCAGTGTCTGCTCTGAGGCTCTTTTATTTTTTTTTCTGCCATCACTGGATTCAGGGTTCCCCCTTTCGGACACCTTGGTATCTGATCCATCTTCACCACGCTTTTCACATGGCTGAGCAGCTTTATCCTTTTCTTGTCACCTTTTTACTGAAGTTGCTGCTGCTGTACATGAGAAGACAGAACCTTCTGATGCATGCTTTCCACCATCACTAGGAACTCCCTCAGAACGTTTTTTTTATTATTTCTGGTTATAAGGAGGCAGACTAAGAAGCCATACTTTTTAAAATCGTTTCTATCCTTTTCTTTAAGGTTTTAGGGCAATAAATTAGGACTCAACTTATAAAGTCATGGTCTGGACACAGGCACTTTAAATAGAGCTCGAGGCAGACTGCCTTTGCCAGGAGCTGAAAAAGTAGTTACGTAAGAACTTACTGTAACAGCAGATCTTCGAGAGAGAGGCTCTTGCAGTAGGTAATAACCATTAGGCCTAGAGCCGTCAGGCACTAGGACCACACGGAAAACTTTAGCTAGCAGTGTCTGGCAAGAAACCGCCCACTCAATGTCACGTGACAGACGTCAACATGACACTATATAGTGGACGGTCCCCATGCCCGCTCTCCAGTTCTCCCACCGGAGACCTAAGAAGATGAGACAGGAGAAAGGAGTGGGCTCCTGGAGCCAAAAGAAAGGCTAGAAAGAAACAGCCGCAGAAGCAGGGGGAAGGTGGGAGGGAAAAAGGTACCTACTGCAAAGCCTCTCTCAAGGATCTACTGTCTCAGCAAGTTCTTACGTAACTATACCATCTTATTTCAAGAGGGCTCTTGCAGTAGATGATAACCATTAGGACTGAGTCCCAAGCAGTGTGAATCAGACAAAGGCTGAAGCACGGGAGGCAGGAAAGGTCTGCAGTCGGTACTAGATTATGACAAGAGCCCCCGAAGGACTGCTAGTCCAAAGCCTGCCCTATGCCTAGAGGTAATGTCCAGACTGTAGTGTTTGGTAAAGGTATGGACAGAGTTCCAAGTGGCTGTCGCACAGATATCTATGGCACAAACATTCCTTTTTTTTTTGGTCCGGCTACCCCACTCCTTGAAGGGAGCTCAGCCCCCACCTGCTCACCCATGGTAAATGGTAACATGCCCTGGCTTACCCCAAAGGGTGGGGCCACGAGAGAGCGGGACCCCACCCAGTGGACTGTGTTGGCAGCGAGGCTTCATGCTCAGGGCTGAGATTTTGTGTGCAGCTGTACCTGGGGGAGGGGACGTGCAATGACAATCCACGTCCGCCCTGCCTCCACAGGTAATGGCGCCAGCACAATGCATCCCCCTAGCCTCCACCAGGGGTCTGTGACATGCTGGACACACTAGCACCCTCCCCCAGGAGGAGAGCAGTCCCTAGGATGCTCAATCCTTCTCCCCCCAGACGGCGCTCCAACGTCCCAAGTCCGTTTCTGAACCCAGGTCGTTGGCGCTGCAGAAGAACGCACTGCCTCTGCGTCGGCAAGCCAGCGGCAGAAACATTCCTGAAACAAGCAGTAGAGGCAGCCATGCCTCTGGCTGAATGCCCCTTGACTTCCCACGAAAGGGGCTAGTTATACTTCTGATAAAACAAAATAAGTTTGCTAACCATTTGGACAAATATTGTTTAGAAACTACAGCACCCTCTCTTTTGGGCGCAAAGGAAATGAAAAGCTGATACGTCTTATGGACTGATTTATTCCGGTTCATATAATGATGCACAGTTCTGTGCACATCAAGCATGTACAGAATGGCCTCTCCTTGACTAGAGTGCTCAGGGTAATACGCTGGCAAGTGTATGGTCTGATTCAAAGTAAACTCAGAAACCACCTTTGGTAGAAACTTAGGATTTGTACGGCAAGCCACAGGGTCTCTGTGGAAAATCAAATATGGCTCCTTACACATCAGGGCCTGATGCTCGGAAATCCTTCGAGCAGAAGTAATGGCAACTAGAAAGAGTGCTTTCCAGGAAAGGTAGCGCAGGTTGCAACTCGCGGCCGGTTCAAAGAGAGGCAAAATGAGTTTTTCAAGAATTAAGTTCAGATCCCACAGAGGAACCGGGTTGCTGACTGGGGATTTCAGATGGAGAATGTCTTTCAGAAAGGTTCTGGAAACCTCCAACTGGGTGGGCCAAGGTTTTGCCATCCACTGGAGTGTGGTAGGCAGAAATGGCAGACAAGTGGACCTTCAGGGAAGAGTAACTAAGGTCAGGTCAGAGACATGCAGCAAATACAGTATTCCATGACCTGTGGGACAGGGCAAGAGAAAGGGTCCCAACCCTTGGAGGATGCCCAAATGGACAACCTCTTCCATTTCATGGCATATGTGGTTCTAGTGGATGATTTCCTGGCCTCCACAAGGACTTGTGCCACTCTGGAAGAGACCCCCAAAGCATGCTACAGCTACATCAGCAGGTGTCATGCATGAAGGTGAAGGGACTTGAGGCCTGGATGGACCAGCCTGCCCTGATCCTGAGTCAGCAGGTTCTGGCAGAGGGGAAGAGGAATCAGAGGCTCCACTCTCAGCTGCTGAAGCAGAGGAAACCCATACTTGGCGAAACCAATAAGGGACTATAAGAATCATGTGAGCCCCTTCTTGCTGTAGTTTTAGAAGCATCCTCTGTAATAGTGGGAAGGGAGGGAAAGAGTACAAGAACCTCCCGGTTCAGCAAAGAGACAGCGCGTCTCTCCAGAAAAAAATGCCCGGGAATGAGTGAGCAGAAACTGGGTAGTTTTACATTGGATAGGAGGTGAACAGATCGAGATCTGGGTGACCCCACCGATCGAAGATGTCTTAGACTACTAACTGCCTCAGTTCCCACTAGTGTGCCCTTGCCCGAGTGTGGCTGAGTGTGTCTGCCAGGACGTTTTGAACACCTGGGACATGCACTGCCGTAAGCTACGACTGCATGCTTTCCTGTTTGTTTAGGTACCAGAACACACACATGTTGTCTGTCTGTACCAGGAGAAGCCCAAGGAGAAAAGGCTGAAATGCCCAAAGGGCGTATAGTACAGCTAGCATCTCCTGCACATTGATGTGCAGAGATAGCTCCTGCTGAGACCAGGATCCCTGTGTCCTGTGGTCACCCAGATAAGCATCCCAGCCTTGACCGGAAGCATCCGTTGTTAGGGTCTGAGCTGGAGGGGGCATCTGAATTGGAACCCCTCTGGTGAGACTGAACAAATCCTGCCACCAAAGGAGGTCCCGACACATGGAGCTGGATATCAGGATCCTGTGATCCATGTCATCTGATTTCTGGTCCCAGTGGACCCTTAGGGTCCACTGCGTAATCCTCATGTGGAGCCTGGCCAGGGGGAATAACCGCTGCCATAAGATGCAAAAGGCTTAAGACCGAACCGGCACTGGTCCATTAGCTGGTTGCCACTTGGATGGCATGCTGATGCAAGGTTTCCTCCCAGTCCAAAGGGAGGAGAGCCTGACCCTGAGCAATATCCAGCACTGCCCCAATAAACTGGAGGCGTTGGGAAGGTACAAGGTGGAATTTGGGGTAATTCACCATGATTCCCACTTGCCTGAACAAGTTCAGGGTAGCAGTCAAGGAAGCCACCAGGCTGTCCCTCCACAGTGACGACACGAATCCATCGTCGATGTACGGGAACACAAAATTCCCCTGGCGGTGAAAAGCTGCTGCCACCACCACTAGGCACTTGGTAAACACTCTGGGTGCCAAGGAAAGACCAAAGGGGAGTGCTTTGAACTGAAAGTGTTCCCCTGGAAGGTAAAGCGTATAAAGCAGCAGTGGGAGGGAAAAACTGGAATATGCAAGTATGCATCCTGCTTATCCAGTGCACAAAGTCAATGTCCCAGGTGAAGTAATGGCAAGAGACCCGGTAAGATCAGCATGCAAAATTTCTTGTACTCATATGCACAGATTTAGCATGCTGAGCTCCAGAATTGGACAGAGGTCTCCCGTCTTCTTGGGGACCAGGAAGAACTGGGAGTAATATCCTTTTCATTCCTGGGCCCGAGGAACTGGCTCTATGGCTGATTTTGTCAGAAGAGCCTGGATTTCCTTCCATATGAGAGGAATGTGGCCTTTTGGGTAGTGAGAGCGACCTGGAGGATTTCTTGGAGGTCTCTGTGAATTCGATGGTGTGGCTTTGAGCGACTAGCTGAAGGACCTACGAGTCACAGAAGGTGTGTCAGAAACATAGAAGATGATGGCAGAAGGGAACCGGTGGTCCATCTAGTCTGCCCAAGCGAGGTATCCCGGGACCTACTGTGCACCGGTGTTCTGTCCTCCTAGACAACCAGCCTAGCCCTTACCAGTGTCATGTGTTTGTTCCCAATCCTTGTCCCATCAATGCTTAAAGCTTGATACTGACTTTGCAGCCACCACCTTGGGAAGTAATCTACTCCAAGGGTTCACCACCCTCTCTGAGAAGTAATACTTTCTCATGTCCCTCTTGAACACTCCACACTTCAATTTCCACTTGTGCCCTCTTGTAGTAGAATTGACATTCTTGGTAAAAAGCTGCGATTCTGACACCTTGTTGATGCCTTTAAGAAACTTGAAGGTCTCAATCATATCCCCCACCAGTCTCTAGTGAGTACAATTTCAGAGCCCCAAGCCTCTCTTCATTGGTGATTTCCTGAAGGCCATGTATCATTTTTGTTGCCCTTCTCTGGACTACTTCCAATCTGTCAATGTCCACTCTTAAGTGAGGCCTCCAGAATTGTACACAGTACTCCAGATGAGGCCTCACTAATGACCGGTAAAGTGGTAGTATCACCTCCCTGTCCCTGCTGTCTATCCTCCTGCCAATGCATCCTAACACCCTGCTAGCCCTGCTGTAAGCCTTATTGCACTGACTTTGCTGCTTGAGGTCATCCCTTATGATGACTCCCAGATCATGTTCCTCAACATAGGAGCTCAGCTGGACTCCATTTAGCCAGTATTCTTCCTTGGGGTTGGCCCTACCCACGTGCAGCACCTTACACTTCTTGGCACTGAAGTTTAATTGCCGTATTTGTGACCACCTTTTCAACTTCTTAAGGTCCTCCTGCAGTTGTTTGACTCCTTCCGTACTATCCACTCTTCTGCTGAGTTTTGTGTCATCTGTAAACAGGGCAATGTTGCCATTTATGCCCTCGCTGATGTCACCAATGAGGACACTGAAGAGGACCGGCCCCAGGACCGACCCCTGAGGCACCCCACTAGTGACCTGCCTCTCGTTAGATTTCACTCCATTTACTACCACCCTTTGTTTTCTGTCCCTCAGCCAACTCTGTACAGACTTTACTATCTGTTCTGCTACCACAAGGTCTTCTAGCTTTTTAAGAGGCGTCTATGTGGGACTGTGTCAAATGCCTCACTGAAGTCAAAGTAAAGCAAGTCCACTGCATGACCCCGTCCAACTCCTTGGTCACTTCATCAAAGAACGTAATAAGATTCGTTTGACATAATCTGCCCATCATAAACCTGTGTTTGTTTGTAGTTCTGGAGGAGATTTACTTCAAGGTATTCCACTGGATCTCGCTGGATAAGGGCCTCCATAAGTTTACCCACTACTGATGTGAGGCTGACTGGCCTATAGTAACCTGCATCTTTCGTCTCCACTCCTGTGCAGTGGCACCATGGCAGCCACCTTCCAGTCGCCTGGAACTACCCCTGATGCCAGTGACCTGTTGAATAGGTGCGCAAGAGGTGCTGCCAGCTCTTCTGCAAGCTCCCTGAACACTCTAGGGCATAAACCATCAGGGTCAGAGGCCTTGTTGTGCCTGATGTCTGAAAGGCCCTTCCAGTGGTGAACTCCTGGGTGCACATTCTCTGAACCCTCTGGTCTTGGCTCTGATACCACTGTCTGGCAGTGGGCTGGGCCCCGATTCTCCCTCGTGAATACCGAGCAAAACTATTCATTTAGGGCTTCTGCTTTTTCTCCGCTGTCCTCCAGAGCCTCATCCCCCACTTTTAACCTTACAATTCTTCCCCCTTTCATCCTTTTTTCACTGATATAGCGGGAAAAAGTTTTCTCCTCCGATTTGACTCCATGAGCAATTTGCATCTCTTTTGCTGCCTTGGCCTCCCTCACTATTTTCCTGGCCTCCTTACTTTTCTGAGTGCAATCCTCCCACTCCCTGTCCCCGTTATGCTGCCTGAACCATTTGTATGCACTCCGTTTGGCTCTGATTGCCTCCCTTACTGGAGGGGAGAACCACAGTGGTCTTTTAAACTTACTTTTCTTTGTTATAGTCCTGATGCAGAGTCTTGTTGCCTCTAGAACAGTATCCCTAATATCTTTCCATATTTCCTCCACATCTGGCTTGTCTCTGATGTTTGTTAACTTATTCCTCACTATCTGCCTCAAGCCACCAAAATCAGCCTTCTGAAAGCACAGCACCTCTGTGCTTGAGGTGGTTTTAGTAGTGCCCATGGTTATTTCAAACCAGACTGTATTGTGATTGCTATTTGCCAAGGGTTCTTCCACCCTCACGGATCCAATTTCTTTAGAGTTTGGGAGGATCAGATCCAAGATGGCATCCCGCCTGGTTGGGTCCTTCACTAGTTGAGACAGCAGGCAGTCCTGGAATGTGTCTAGTAAAGCCTGACTTCTGGAGCTCTTTGCTGCTGGGATATTCCAGTCCACATCTGGCAGGTTAAGGTCCCCAACCACTACTATATCACCTTTACCAGACATCTTTTGTAACTCCTCAGCTAACTGTTTATCTTTCCCCTCTCCCTGCCCTGGGGGGGTGGGGGTCTGTATATCACACCCATGTGCAATTTCTTTCCTGCATTAGTGGCTAAGTGGACCCAGAGTGACTCCAAGCTCCCCCCCTGGTGCTTTCATCCTCCATTGCTTCGATGCCTTCTCTCACATAGAGGGCAACCCCACCACCTCTCCCCACCTGCCTGTCCCTTCTAAACAGTGTGTAGCCTAGGATGGCCAGGTCCCATTCGTTGCTGTCCGTGGCCCAGCTTTCAGTAATAGCTACCAGATCAACCTTTATGTCTGCCATTAGAGCCTGGAAGTCACTGATCTTGTTGTCCAGGCTCCTAGCGTTGAGGCAGATGCCTCACCATGAGCTAGCATCACGATTCTTGGGTGATTTTGTTTCCCTTTTTCCTGCTGATGATCCCTTGTGTAATTTTTCTGATGCTGGCCCTTTGTTGTATGCTTAGTTTGTCCTATTGTGATTAGTGTACTTGCGTTTGCTCTCAATTTTCCTGTTGAGGGAGGGTTTGGCAAGGCACATTACCCGTTTCCATGCCTTAGCCTCCCCTTCGATTAGTTTAAATGGTCCAAGTATACTTCCATTTTCTGGGCCAATGCTCTTGTTCCCTCTTGTGTGAGATGAAGTCTGTCCCGTTTGAAGAGTGATCTATCCCAGAAATTCCCCCAGGATCCGATAAAATGGAAGCCTTTTGTCTGGCACCAGCTCTTCAACCAGTTGTTGAATTTGTCTATTTCCTCCAGTCTGAATATTTCTATGCTGCCATCTTTACTCCAGGCAAGACTTCTGAGAAGGCTACTGTGGTCGCAAATGTTGAAAGCCTATCTGCCAGCTTCTCGATACTCCATTTTGCATCCTCCACCATCTGGTCAGCCAGATCGTTTGTTCCAATGTGTACCAGTATTTCCATGTTTCCTTCCTGCCTGTCCACAATTCTCTCGATGCGCTCACAGTCTGTTGTTGCTGAGGTACCAGGAAGGCATCTGTCACCCTCTTCTGTGAGTACTTGTGTGTCCTGGATTCCAAT
This sequence comes from Neoceratodus forsteri, assembly GCA_016271365.2. Lineage (NCBI taxonomy): Eukaryota > Metazoa > Chordata > Ceratodontiformes > Ceratodontidae > Neoceratodus > Neoceratodus forsteri. The sequence goes on from CM057452.1 coordinate 1,438,234,035, forward strand.
CCCCTGATCATGGAGTCACCGACTACCAGGACTGTCTTCATTCCTTGACTGGCCAGCTGAGGTCTGCTGCTGGTTGCTGCACTCTCCTCGCCCCCTTGATGGTTCCTTGACTGTCCTGCTGAGGTCTGCTGCTGTTTGTTGAGGTTGCTGCAGTCTTCACCCCCTTGTTGGGACTAGCGTCCCCCTAAGCAGAGGTGATTGATTCCCTTCTGCTAGTAGCTCAAAGCAATTTGTTGTCCTAATTGGGGTATCTCAAGTTGTGTTGTCCATGCTTTTCTTTGCTGGTTTCCCTGTCCTCTTTTCACCACTTTCCAGCTTCCTGGTCCTGTGGATCTTTGAGGTAGGGGGATGGAGTATTCCAAGTCAAGTGTTGCCGAAGCCTTTCAACTTAATTCCAGGCTGCTACCAGCTGGGCCTGCAGGTCATGTATCTTCATGGATACTGGGCAATGATCTATCCTCCAGAGGTGCTCCTGGGAGACGAGTACTCCACAGACATCACAGTGTAGTATCTCCACGTTGAACATTCTGGCAAGGTATTTCCTATGTGATGATGAGATTTTGCGAGACTGGTGCTCTCCCTTTCAAATGCAGCTTCTCTGAACTATCTGATTATTGTTTGTTTTTTTTTCCCCCTTTTTTCTGTTTTCTTTTATGCTTTAGTGACAGAAGTTGACCTTCTCCGTTACCATGAAGTGTTCAGGAGGAGTGATGTCACAGGTCCCGCCTATAAAGGAAATATGGAGCAAGGGATGGGTCGGGTGAGGGCAGTGTGGGTGGGACAGACAAATATGGAGCTTGGGGTGGGTGGAGTGAGGAGCAGTGTGGGCGGGACCAACCCGCTGCTGCCAGAAACAATCAGTCACACACAAAAAGAAGAGAAGATGTTCCACTCTTCCTCTCCAAAATGAGGTACTCTTAAAAGCAAATGCTACCTCCCTTTTAGTTGCTAGCTTCTGTCGCCAAAATGAGGTGTTTTTAAAAGCAAATGCTAGCTCTCTTTCAGCTGCTAGCTTCCCTCTCCAAAATGAGGCGCTTTTAAAAGTAAATGCAGGTTCCTTTTCAGCTTCTAGCCGTTACGTCTAAAAACTGAAACAAAATGGAGCTTAGCAGACAGTAAGGCTAGGGGCTGGTCTGCTTTTGGTGTATGCCTCCTAGGGTTGCCCTTTGTGTCTGAGCTGTTGCTTCCGGCTGAGAGCATTCCATTAGCTGACCACTATTTCAGTAGTGGGTACAGCAATACAAATGCTGATTTACATACAGCAGCCAGGAATCCTGGGTAAATGTTCCAACTGTTCCTTATGCTGAGAGAGCAGCTGCTGGCTGGGTCTGAGCAGAGCGGGCGAGGAAAGAAGTTGCCTCAGCAGAGAAAGGAGTCCAGACTGTGCACTCCAAAGAGAATTCTCCCAGGTGAAGCTGCTGTCAAGGAATCCCTGATTCTGTGCCTGTCAGAGTGTGCCTTCCCCTCCATGACTGGTCTCTCTCATAGTTGGTGAAGATCAGTGAAGCTCAGCAGACAGTAAAGCTATGGGCTGGACTGCTCTTAGCGTATACGCCTCCTAGGGTTGCCCTTTGTGAGTCTGTAGTGATCACCACCCGGCCAGGTGGTTGGCAAATCTGCTCCTTACCAGTTCCTCCAGAGCTGGTGGCAGAGGCTGGGGGCTCTGCCACCAGTCAGGAGGCAGAGGGGGCGTGGGGGAGCGTCGCCACGGCAGCCCACTGAGACTTGGGTAGAGGGGTGGCTGCTGCCGAAGAGGCCCATTTTTTCTATCATCTGGCTAGCTGTTGCCTATTCTGGTGTCTTTGTTGGCAGCAAAATTGCTGCTTTGGCTTGGTGTTAAGAGTGATATACAGACTGGACAGAGCGCAGTGCCTTGCTGCTGTCCTGATGCTCAGTAATTATATCCTTGATGTCACCCCCAAAAAGGACAGGTCCTCAAAGGGGCGTCTTGGATGGCCAACTGGACATCTTGGGCCAATCCGGATACCCGCAGCCAGGAGTACCGGAGCATGCTATGTAAATTGTTCCCTGCATTGTACGTTACCTTAACTTTGTACTGTTCATTATATGTGACGTGGAACCTTCGTAAATGAGTCTCTGACTCAAAGGTACTTTATGATCTCTGAAATAAAATAAAAACGCTGATGGCCATGGCAGTACTCTGAGCAGAGGTGTCTACCACATCGTATGTTGCTCTAAGGGAATGACGGCAGGAGATTTCAGCAGTCCTGACCATCTGGGCGATTCTGGTTTTAGTCTCGGAGTCAGGCAAAGCCTCAAATTCTGACTTCAACTGTCCCAGGATAGATTTCTCGTACACAATCATGTGTGCCAGGTAATTCAATGCTCCAAGGGTCAGTGTGGAGGAAGAATACAACCTGTGTCCAAACTGGGCTATTTGCCTTGACTTTTTGTCCAGAGGAAAGGTACTCATGTGTTTAGGTTTAGCCATACAGTCATGGGCTGCATTAATGACCACCGAGTCAGCTTTGGAATGGAAACTAAGGTGGTCTTTGCCCTCAGGGTCTCGATACAGTCTATTTGCCTTCTTGGCAACCACGGCCACCGACGAAGTCTGCTGCCAGACCATGGAGGCCAGGTCCTCATGTGGACCAATCCAAGGAATAATGAGCAGTGGGGACAGCTCAGGCAGATCCAGGTGTTCCGTCAACCTCTTGCATTGGGGGTCCTGATCCTCAGTCTTCCAGCCGTTAGCCTCCTGAATCTACTGGAAGATCTCTGTAAAGGAGGGATCCTTCAGAGGAGACTTGGGAGAGTCTCTGGGTTTCGGATCCTCTGGAGAGGGTTTCAAAGCCCGAAGCAGAGGAGTCAGCAGAGACAGAGTCAGAGTCCGATGACGGGCTTCTGTCCAGAGACAAAGCCCACGGGAGCGGGAGCTCCTGCAAGGGGACTGCGAGGCCCCTACCATTACCAGCTACCATAGGAGGACACAAGGTATGTCCCGAAGTAGAGGGGCGATACTCCACTGGAGAAAGGGGTCTTGGCATAGGGTCCATGCAGACCAGTGTGGAAGCCATGGCTGGTTGTTGCCAGTCCAGCTCTGATACCAACTGCATCTTGGTTTCAGTCCACCAAGACTGTAATGCCTCCCTGAAGTCCACCTGAGACTGAGGCAGTGGAGAAGGTGGGGGGGGTCTGGTAGATGGGTGGGTAGCCTTGGAAAGGAAAACCCATCGTGTATAGCTCGGCATCTGGTAATGGTAGCCTGGTGCACCATAGGGAGAACAGCCCAGAGTCAGATACTCCGGCATGGGGTAAACTGGCGTCAGATAACCTAGTAGCAAATACCCTGGTGAGAGGTAGTGACGTACAGGGAAACTTGGTGTCAGAAGGGCCTGATGGCAGAGCCGAGTGTCTTGCCGAATGCCCTGACGGTGGGAAACCAGAAGTAGGCCCCAAAGGAGGGGCTGAGGGACCTGACTGGGGTCCTGACAGAGGGAGTGAAGGGCCCGCTAACATTAGGTCTGGCGTCGGACCTTCCGGAGGAGGTTCTGGTGTCTGCCCTGAAGGGGCTGTGGGTCCCACCAGTGTCTGAGGCAGGAGAGCTGGCCCAGACAGGGGAGCCTGTGGTGCAACAGACCCTAGCTCTTGAGGGAGGTCCGGCATCAGGCATTTCAGCCCTGGCACCAAGGTGGTGTCAGGCGGAAGCCCCTCTGACTCCAGCTCAGAATGTACTGGTGAACCAGGAGTCTACACCAAGGGAGGTGGAGAAGGAGGATCTCAAGAGAGAGAACCCTCTGGAGAGGGCTGCAGCAGAAGCAGCAAGGTGCACTGATTGGGAGGATCAATGTCAGGCCTATTATCGGGGCCCGACAGAAGTCTAGTGGCTGGGCAGATGCCAGAGGAGCTGGCATGCAGCTTATCAGCCTGGGCCGGGTGTTCATCAGAGAAGCTGACAACTGACATATCAGCCACACCACCAGGCTTAGGACCTGGAGTTTTGAGGGGCCGAAGTGTGGCGGAGCTCTCCGGAACACTGGAGGTACCCGCCTGAACTGCGACCAGCTCAGATGGGAGGACCAAGGGCTGCTCCATGGAGGAGGAATCAGGCTTGGCCGGTGGAGCAGTACCTATGCCAACGGGAGGCCGCTTGTCGCCCACGGCCCCTGAAGGAGATCACGGGTGGGAAGGGGTCCCACTGTGGTTCCAGTGCTTCTCCTGGTCCTTCATCTTCTTCTTCTTATGGAAGTCTGAAGAACCCCCTGGAGAGGAGGATGATCCCAGCAGCTTCTGCAGCTCCTTCTCCATGGAAGTCACCTTCGGTTTAAGGACATGGGCTTCCAGGGCCTTTTGGCACCATTTCCGTGAGGCCTGGTTGAAACTCTGGCAGGCTTCACAGTCCTCGGTCTTGTGCTCTGGGCCCAGGCAGAAGAGACAGAGGGAAGGCCATCCCTGTGAGGGAGCTGAGTGCCCCAAGAATCGTACTTGTTCTTATGCGACTCGCAAGGCGTCGGAGAAGACATACACGAAAAACATGTTACTTTCTACATTCTATACTCATCTTAAAATGGTGGTTGACTGAAGCAGTGTTCTCCACGAGGTCCAATGTGCACAGGTCGATGGTGGGAAAGAACTGGAGGGTGGACATGGGGACCGGACACTATATAGTGTCACACTGATGTCCGTCACGTGTTGTCAGGTGGGCGGTCCCCCGCCAGACACTGCTAGCTAAAGTTTTACGTGTGGTCCTAGTGCCTGATGGCTCTAGTCCTAATGATTATTACCTACTGCAAGAGCCCTCTCGAAGTTAGATCAATGTAAACACTTTTTTAGAGCCTTTGGGTCCCCCAGGTCAATTACAGAGTTCCTAGTAAAATATTTAAACATTTTCCAAAAAACACAATAGAATAAGAGTTCAACAGGAAAAAAAAAGTCTTACCCTCAAAAACTGTATTGAGCCTGAGACAGGGAGAGTGAAAAAGCACCCACAGCTTCCTTGAATCAGGAAGGTTATTTTCTAGACTCACTGAACTGAATTATTACTTTTTGGACCTGTGTAAGTAACTAGTATTGATTCTGTTTTTGGGGTGGACTTGTCTTAGTTTTAACTTTAATTTGCCAGGGAGTAACTGTAGCTGGGAGATCATTGCAGTCAGTTGTGACTAGACCCATTACTTAGCCTCTGTGAAATAGGAGTATGAAAGGAAGGAAGGCACTCCCCGGGGTGGAGGATAAGAGTTGTAGGTGACTGTTTCTGGACGGCATAGGTTTAATCCCACCCACCCTTCCCTCACCCCACCCGCCCCAAGCGCATAACTTCCTTTATAGCAGGGTCTCTGACATCACTTCCCCAAAACTGCTAACATACACACACCTGTTCATATCCTTAAAGGCACAGCACACTGAATAGGGGGTAGAGACACTCACAAGCTTGCACACACTAAAACAAGAACAAAAAACCAAAAAAGCATCTGTAACTGGAAGGGACACAGACATGTGGGGAGTGGTGCAATGCACTGGCTGTGGAGCAGCAGCCTTCCGGGAGACATTCTGGAGACTGCGTTGCTGCCCTATTTGCAGGCACCTCTCTGGTCTGAGGGCGGAGGTTGTTCGTCTCCATGCTGACCTGGCAAGGATTCGGGAAACCTGCTCCTCCACCCAGGGACCACTCAGGCCACTGCCACTACCTCAGAGGTTGCCAAGAAAGAGGAGTGGTTGGACCGTGGTGGGCTCAGGGAGGGTGATGGTGGTGGAACAGAGGTGCATTTCTCCAGTTGTACTTCTCCACAATTCATTCGCCACTCTGGCGAAGCATGGTTCCTCTATGGAGGAACCTGCAGTAGAGACCAAGGAGGATGCTGGGAACCTCCACAATGGAGACCCACAGGAGGGTGGCCCAGGACCCCACAGGGGAAGGAAACAACTCCTGGTGGGGGACTCAATTGTTGGGGGGGGTAGAACTTGGGGGGGAGAGGGGAAAGGGAGGAAAGATGCCTGCCTGGCGCCAAGGCTTGGAGGGACAGGAAACAAATCCTCAGGATCGTGGGAGCAGCGGCAAGGGAGAGGGAGCTGGATGTCATTATCCACCTAGGGACGAATGACCTGGCTGAGAATGGGATCAGAGCAGTGCAACAAGAGTTTGTGGAGTTGGGAAGGGGCCTTAGACAAGTAGCACACAAGGTAACTTTCTCGGAAGAGCTACCCGTCTATGGCATGGATGAGGCTAGGGCACGCCGCACCATGGGATTCAATGATTGGTTGAAAAGCTGGTGCAGAGCTCAGGGATTTGGCTTCACTGGGGACTGGGGCTCCACCTGGAGGGTTGCAGGTCTATACAGGTACGATGGTCTGCATCTATCCTGGAGGGAAACCAGGATCCTAGGTGATAGGTTTAAATGCTTCAATGGCAAGCATTTAAACTAGCCAAGGGGGGAGGCACTGAAGAGGAGAAGGGAAATCCTAGCCCCCCCAAAAAAATCAAGGTAATTAGTGAGGTAAATGCCAAGACAGAGCAGTCAATAGGCAGAAGGGCAGGGTTAAATGGAGAAAAAGACAAAGGCAGTAAGGACAGGGATGGGGCAAAAAGAAATAAAGCCATAAAAAATGGAAGGTAATGAGTACCAATGCCTGTAGTCTAGGTAAAAAGCTCCCTGAAATGGTGGCTTTGATGGAAGAGGGATGCCTGGATATTGTGGCAGTCCCAGAAACATGGTACACACAGAACCATGACTGGAATGTCAACATACCAGGGTACACAATCTACAGGAGGGACAGGGAGGGAAGAAGAAGAAGAAGAGGAGGAGTAGCTCTCTATGTAAGGGAAGGGATCAAAGCAACAGAGCTAAAGGGTACACAGGGAGGAAAGGAGGCACTGCGGGTCATCCTGGAGACTGGAAATGGCTCCACAATCCGCACAAGGGTTGTATACAGACCCCCGTCACAGGGGGAGGAAATGGCCAAGGAAATGATAGAAGGCATCCTTGGGATGGCAGAGAAAGGGGAGATATTGCTGATGGGGGACCTGAATATGCCAGATATTGACAGGAGCACCTTTGCTGCAGCCACATCCAAGAGCAGGGCCATTCTCGATGCCCTACAAGGGGCATGCCTCAGACAGCTAGTTTTGGAACCCACTCAGGAGAGAGCAATCTTAGATCTGGTACTATCAAATGGGGACGGAGAGAGGATCTCCGACCTTGAAGTGGATAGCCATCTGGGAACAAGCGACTACCAAACAGTGTGGTTCACGATAAACTTAGCTGTAGAGTCAAGCCACACAAAAGTGAAGGTACTGGACTTCAGGAGGGCTGATTTTGTCAAAATGGGAGAGTGCCTCAGAAAAGCACTAGCAAACAGGCAAGAAGGTGGGGTGCAGCAACAATGGGGAAACATCAAAACCGCCATCACAGAGGCAACAAGCCTTTGTGTGAAGCAAACAAACAAATCAAAACGAAAGAAAAAAACACTATGGTTCTCAAAAGAAGTGGCGGGGAAGGTAAGGGAGAAAAACACAGCATTCAGGAAGTATAAGGAAACACAGAAGGAGCAGGATAGAGAACTGTACCAGTTAAAACAGAAGGAAGCGGGTAAGGCAGTCAGAATAGCAAAGGCCCAAACCGAGGAAAAGATAGCCAACTAGGTTAAGAAGGGGGATACAACCTTTTATAGGTACATTAGGGAGCAAAGAAAGACTAAGGCAGGGATACTGAGGCTGAACAAAGAGGAAGGTGGTTGGGCAGAAAGCAACAGTGAAAATGCAGGGATACTGAATGAATACTTCTGCTCAGTATTCACAATGGAAAAGCAGGGGGAAATACCTAATCCAGTCAATAGAAGCACTCTGGATAGGGGGGTTGATATTAGTCCTTTCACAGAAGAAAGGGTTCTTCAAGAACTCTTAAAACTGAAGGTGGAAAAAGCAATGGGGCCTGATGGGATTCACCCCAGAATTCTAAAAGAACTAAGGGAAGAACTAGTAACACCACTGACTACCCTTTTTAATAAATCATGGGAGGATGGTGTGGTACCTGAGGACTGGAGGAGGGCAGATGTGATTCCCCTCACAAAAGTGGGAGCAAGACAGAGGCAGGAAACTACAGACCTGTCAGTTTGACTTCAGTGGTAGGGAAAATGATGGAATCACTTCTGAAGGAAAGAATCGTTGAGTACCTAGAGGCCAGTGGGGCACAGGACCCAAGGTAGCATGGATTCACAGCGGAAAGGTCATGTCAGACAAATCTAATTGATTTCTTTGACTGGGTGACCAAAGCAGTAGACCAGGAAGGGGATGTGGACGTGACCTATCTAGACTTTAGCAAGGCATTTGACACAGTCCCGCACAAAAGATTAATAAACAAATTATCCAGCCTGGGAGTGGGTCCCAGGGTGGTAGCCTGGATAAAACATTGGTTGGACAACAGGACATAGCGGGTAATAGTAAATGGAGTCCACAGTGAAGAAAGGAGGGTTACTAGTGGGGTACCGCAGGGTTCGGTACTGGGGCTGGTCCTTTTTAATGTCTTTATAAGTGACATTGCAGAGGGACTGAAAGGGAAAGTATGTCTCTTTGCAGATGACACAAAGATCTGCAACAGGGTTGATGCACAAGGTGGGGTGGAAAAGATGAAAAGGGACTTGGCAAGGTTGGAGGAATGGTCAAATGTATGGCAGCTTAGATTCAATGCAAAGAAATGCAAAGCAATGCACCTGGGAAACAAAAACCCAGGGGAAGAGTACACAATGGAGGGTGAGATAGTGACAACAAAAATGGAAAGGGACCTGGGGGTAGTCATATCAGACGACCTAAAGGTGGACCAGCAATGTGAGAAGGCAGTAAGGAAGGCTGGGGGGATACTGGGATGCACGGGAAGAGGCATCACCAGTAGAAAACAGCAAGTTGTTGGCCCTCTGTACAGACAGTTGGTAAGACCATATTTGGAGTACTGTGTACAGTTCTGGAGACCCCATCTCCGCAAAGACATAGATAGGGTGGAGGCTGCCCAGAGGAGGGCAACCAAAATAATGCAGGGTCTGCATTAGCAGACATATGAAGAAAGACTAAAGGAACTAAAGATGTGTAGCCTTGAGGAAAGGAGGGAGAGGGGGACATGATAGAAACTTTCAAATATCTCAAGGGAATCAACAAAGTCCAAGAGGGTAGCATCTTTCAGAAAAAGAGCTGTGCAAAAACAAGGGGGCATAATTTGAAGATAGAGGGGGGACGGCTCAGAGGTAATGTGAGGAAGTATTTTTTCACAGAGAGGGTTGTGGATACATGGAACATCCTTCCTGAGGAGGTCGTAGAGTCAAAAACAGTGGGGGAATTCAAGAATGCATGGGACAGACATAAGGCAATTCTAGTGGGGGTAGGAGGAAGTAGGCTGTTGGTTAACTAGGATCTGCAGCTTATCCATTAGGTAAAGAAATGGGTAGACTAGGTGGGCCAAGCGGTCCTTATCTGCCATCAAATTCTATGTTTCTATGTTTCCTGTGACAGATTATATGCACTGTGGTAGCTTCAAATAGCTCTGATTTGGAGTCTACATGTGTCCGTGCTATACCAAGACCAGGCACAGACTTGTCAGGCACCCTGGCAGTCTGTACCTGCTATCAGTATTTCACGGGGGGTATGTAGGCTCCAAACTGGAGCTGTTTGACAGTATGTCACTATGTTAAGCAAATGGAGGCTCCTCGGCTGCTCCCCACCTGACACATCATGGGGACAGCCGCAGGTGCTTGTGGGCATGCCGGGGAGGGCTCTTGCTTCTAAAATGCTGTCAGGGAGGGCTCAGGATCAACCAGATACTATTTCAAATAAACAGTAAGTTAAAAGTTTATTACTATTTATGCAACTGCTAATCGGGCCCCACTTTACACGGAGGTGGGGCCCAACGGGACGTGGACATTTCCCTTTAAGAAAGCACAAATACAGACAAATTTGAGGAACAGGGCAGACCTTCTTAATTCAGTGAGAGACAGCCTGAAGGAGATCAAATTGTCTTCTCTACACCATATTCCCCAATTTTTGAACATTTTGCATAAACATTGGAATACCATAACATGTAATGTATTGGGACATTGTACATTTATTAGACCTCCACTTATGGTAGCAAACAAATTTACAACATTTAAAGACAGCCTACAACATACTGAGCACCCAGTACCTGAACAAAGAGAAACAGAGTGGTATTTTGGTACAGCACCACCTGGGAGATTCTCTTGTGGCTGCTGTGCATGTTTGAATACTTACAGATTTAAAATATCCAACAAATTTAATAAATGTAGTTATTTAAAATTTGGTAACCGGGAAAGGCACACTGAATTGAGGCTCACTTCCAGGTGTGACTCTGAGGAGGGAGGGAAGGGAGTAAAGACATGTAAAGCACAATACAGGACATCCAAAGTGTAAGTACAAAATACAGTGGCAGTGGAGGCAAAGTGAAAATAAGTGGGAGAGCCCATGTGACCGAGCAACCACATAAAGTTTGGTTAGAGAAATACAGAAAATGAGGATATTTACGTGGAAGTAAAAATCTAAAGTGTATAGCAGTATGGACCACACAGATTAGGAAGCAGACAGGGGACCTAAAGCTCAGGTGGCCCAATCAGGGAGAAAGCAGGCAGGGAAAGAGGGAGCATGAGAGACTGGGAGAAATGGAGGAAGGAGGTTCAAGAGAGGAAGTGGCAAGTGCAGGGGAAACAGAAGTAAGTCTAAGCAGGCATCTTAATGCAGAGTGAGAGAGGGTGAGCTGAAGGGAGGAGGGGAGCAGACTCCAGAGGGAAGGGAAACGATATGAGAAGGCAGTCTGCCCAGTGCAAGAGAGAGGATGGGGAATAGCAAAGGTACGGGAATCCCTGGTACTCAGTGAGGAGGAGGAGAGAATGGGGAAGAGGAGTGAGGACAGGTAGGTGGGAAGGGAGTCAAACCGGTATTTAGCAATGAAAGAGAACAGAGGTGCCGGCGACGTAATGGTAGAGGAAGGATGGAAAGGGAGGAATAGAGAGAGCAAAGATGAGTCTGCAATGGAGAGTTGGTGGCGAAATGGTAGAAGGCATTGCAGAGGGTATCCAGTCTGTCAAGGAAAGAGGAGGGAGCGGTACCATAGACCACGTCTGCATAGTTGAAAACTAGGAGAATCATTTTAGTAATGAGCTCCTGGTGAACTGGGGGAATACAGTCCTTGTTACAATGAAAAGCACTAAATTTGAGGTGAATCCGTGGATGGCACTGATATGGACAGAAAAGTCCAGCTTACTACTGAGCAAAACCCCAGTACTTGAAAGTGAGGACACACTTGAGAGAGTACTGTCAAAGGTAGAGAAGACAGTGGAAGGCAAAAGCCTTGCCAATTCCTGGCTAGAGCCGACTGCCATGGAAGCAGTCTTCTTGGTACTGATCCTGAGCTGACTGCCATGGAAACAGCGCAGCACATTATGGAAGTCATGCTGGAGAGGGAGCTCAACAGCTGAGGTTGTTGGGCCTGAAGTATAGATGACTGTGTCATCTGCATACATGTGGATGTTCGAAGAGGCACAGGCCAAGTGGAGGTTGTTGAGGAAACCAGAGAATAAAATCTGATCCAGGATGGAGCCCTGTGAGACCCCTGCAAAGACAGGAGGGACAGTACACCACCCATCTGAAATGAAAATTATATACCTACCGTAATTCTTGATCTTTCTGAGTATCTTCACCATTCATCACTAGTGGGTATAGCCCTCCGGAGCTAGGACCCCTCTGGAGCTAGGACCCCATGAGGGACTTTTTTCCTCCCTTTTTCTGTGGGTGGAGTCAATGCAGGGATGGTGCCCGTCTCAAGGCCAACGTTCTACGTGGCGCTTGCAGGTTGGCCGTTAACAGCCATCGACTCTGTCCCCAACCTCAGTTTTGAAACGCCGGAGAGAGAGAGGAAGAAAGGGGTGGAGGGGTGGGACAAGAGAGCCCAAGCGATAGATAAAAGGAAAGGATATAAAAACCAAAGGAGAAATAAATGACAGAGAGGACAAAATAAGAACACAAGTAAATTAGGGACTGGGAGGGGCCCCAATCTCTGGAAAGGGGGAGGGACGGCAGGGAAGAAGGAAGAAGAATGAGAAGAAACAATTGGGAGAAGGAGAGGACTGTGCTCCCTGACTCTGCGGACCTGCACCCCCAATTCCCAAGAAAGGAGGAAAAACTGGACGCCTGGTCCAACCAGTCTGCCCATTTAGAGAGGGAGAAGATTGCCAAGGAGGCAAAGCCTGGCCAAGGCAACAGCAAGGTTTTCAATGAGTCAACCAGTTTAGGACAAAAATCCAGACAAAGAAAAGGAAAACCCAGAAGGTTAGCAGCAAGACTTCCACAGGGTCAGCAGCTTAGAATTAAGAGTTCCAGGCAGTCAAGAGCGTGTCCTCTCCCCTACAAAAAAAAAAAGGGGGAACTCCAAGGAGAAAACCCCAAAATATGAATATAATTATAAAGGGATTAGTCTCGTGGGATAGCAGAAAAGAAGCACAGTAGAAGTCCATAGAAGAATGGGGAAGGGGAGGTCCCAGTCCCACCATCCCACCCCCGAACAAGGAAGAGGAGAGGCCGCTAAAGCGAGGAAGGAGGAGGAGGAGACCCCCACCCCCCCAGATACCAAGGGGATAAACTCCTCCCTGCATGTCTCCAGGGTCTCCTTCCTCCTGGCTGCAAGGGAAGGAGAGAGGGGAGAGCTGAAAAAGATGGGGAGACACACAAGGGAAGGGGGAAGCCCAGAGACTGAGGCCCAAGGGGGAAGGTGGGCGGGATTTAGTGATGAATGGTGAAGATAACTAGAAAGATCAAGAATTACGGTAGGTACGTCATTTTCATATCTTATCTGTGTCAATCTTCACCATTCATCGCTAGTGGGTGAGCTCCGAGCCACCCGAAGGGGGCCCAATACAACCCTTATGGACTAAATCCCATTAGCCTCCAGTGAGGGGGAGACACCAGACGGGAGAATCCTTATGGGCCTGGAGAGGCCCGAGACTGGTCTGGGTGAGACGGAGAACCCCCAGAGGAGGAAGGAAGACACCCCAAAAGCTGCCGTCTCACCCGACGGGAGAAAAGGTGAGTTCTCCGGTAGGTGGAGGAAATCACTCTACACCGGGCCATGGGTAATAACCAGGATAGGCGAAGCCATGCCGTCCGCCTAATACAGATCGCTGTCCCCACAATCCTGGAGGCCACCTCACTGGCGTAGTAGGATGCCTTTGCTTGGTGCCTTGCTAGCTCAAGGTCCTGAGCAGAAAGGGCGATGGCTTGCCTGGTTTCCTCCAAATCAGGCATCAAGGCTAGGAGCTGTCCTAGCCTGGACCACAAGAACCTATCATAGGATGTATAGTGGGCCTGATGAGAAGCAATGGAAATAAGAACATGTGCCGAGTAGAAAGTTCTCCTCCCCCAGTAAGTCAAAATCCGCAGAGTCAGAGTCTGGGGGCCAGTCACGGTGAGGGGTGTGAAGCCCAGAAGGAGTGTCCAGCTGCGTCAGACCCGAAAGGGGGTGAGGCATGTGTCCTGGAGAATCCCGGGGAGCGCAATACCACAGGCGCAGATCCCTAAGGGCTGGAACAGTGGAGAAGGGGCGCTGCCAGAGCCGAAGTGATGCTTCCCAGAAGGGGACAGGCCAGGTGGGAACCACCAGGTTGGCCGCAATTTATTCACCTAGGAAGGCGCACGTCATATGGTCGATATTGCCTTCAGAGGATGGGTAAGATGGAGCTCGTCCAGTATCCTCACGAGGAAGCGCTGACACATTGAGAGATCAGATGCTGGGGAGATGTGGAAGGAAGATTCCTTTCTCCCCGTGGGGAGGGGAATGAGAAGGCAGACGAATCCGGTGATTCAGGGTCAGGCTGTGTGGGAGCGTGGTGAAACACCTGTTCGTCCACGGCCCTGAGGTAGGTGGGAAAATGCGCAGCTGAACCCCTGAATTGCTCTCAGGTCCCCTAGGACCAGGAAATACCTGGAGGAGAGAAGATGAGGATAGAGGTACAGGGGCCAAACTCCTCGCAGGAAGAGTACATCCTCTGCCCGAGCAGGGGGGCCTAGCAGAGGCTCCCAACTGGGAAGACCTAGAGACCCCAGCACCCAGCAACCGTTCAACCAGATCGGAACAGCTGTAGCTGTGCTCGAAGGAAGACTCCCCCCCCCAATGATGCTACCGGGACCATGTGAGCCCAGAAGGGCAGTCCCTGGCCTCCAAAGCAGAGGTCCCTCTCAAGGAGAGAGAAGGGGAAAGGTGAGGATCCGCACTATGGCTCCTCCCCGAACCCAGGCGGGTCCCAGGGAGAGGCCACTGCGTCAAACCCAGGCCCCTTGACCCCTCAGACTCTGAAAGAGCCCTCCTCCTTGACACCACTAGCCTAGGCAGCTGGCAATGCTGGGCGGACTCTGAAGAGTCTACCCAGGGTGCAGCACTCTCCCACTCCTGGAGTGCCCCGGGCTGTCCTGAACATGGACTGTCCAGGCACACCAAGGAAGGGGGTGCCCCAGCTGAAAGGGCAGACAACCCGATGACTCCGGGCTGTGCATCAATGGCCACCTGCACCACCGCTAGCTGGTCAGTGTCACTGACCCCAGAATCAGCCAGAACTGTCTGCCCCACAGAGGGAGGCTGAGTGGGGGCCGAAGTGGTAGACACGAAGGGGTCAGAAGACTCCGAAGAGTCCGGGAGCCAATCTGGATCAGACCCCAAGTCCTCCTCCAGAGAAGTGAACAAAGATATCCAGTGCCAGACCACTCTCCAACCACTACCAGTTCCTGGACCACGAACGGCTTCACCCTCAGCCCCACGAACAGCACTGAGTTTGGTGCCACGCTCCCCCTCAGCACCACGAATGGCACCAAAGTCGGAAGCAGACTGCCAGCAGTGCCACGCAAATTTCAGTACGTGAATGGCGCCAGAGATGGCGCCTGACTGCGACGGCTGTTCCCACCCATGGTGCCGCCAATGGCACCAGAGTCAGAAGCAGTGCCAAGACCAGGAATAGCCCCAAGAATGAAGCTGACATCTCCCATGGCACTGCTACCATCCCTGGCACAGCAAACGGTGCCGGGAGTGAGAGTGGCACCAAGGGACGGCCCGGCGCCACCCATGGCACCGTCCAGGCCCCCAGCACCGCATGCGGCACCGGAACCAAGAATGGCACCAACAGATGGCATTGAGGACAGTGCTGGCCTGGGCCTGCAGGCCCCAGGATGCGTCACCAGGGGAGTCTTCACCTCCAAAGAGGCGACTGCCCCCGAGAGGGTCGGACTAACCCTCCTATGCCACGGCAAGGCTAGATGAGTCAGAGGCCCCTCCTCCATGGGCCGTATAGGACTGGGAAGGGATCCAGAGAAAGGGCCAAGAGTCCTGGCCTTGGCCCGCTGACTGAGAACCCATCCTTAAAAGTTGGCGGCGTATGCCCTACTTTCAATACACGCAACTCAAGAACACAGCAGTCCATTGAGAAACAGGCATCGCAGCTGTCCATATCGTGGGCCGGGCCGAGGCAGGAGAGACAGTGGTCATGATGGTCCATGACAGAATACTGGCGGTCGCAGGAGCACTGGCGCATGGGAGGCCACCCCCGCCTTCGACGACTTTTTTCCCCCAGGACGAGACATGACTGGACAGTAAAAAAATCAAAACACGTACTCGACGTTGCTGAGAAAGAAAATAGGAACGGTCTTACCAGTAACCCACAGCGGCCTCGAGTAGGTGAAACAGAACCGAGATACTACATGCAGAATACTAGACTGCAACACACTATGCAGTTTTTTTGCTTGAAGCTCCTCACAAGGTCCTTTCTCAACGGCGGGAGAAGAAGAACTGAGGATGGGGGCGGAGTCGGCGGCAGTGCAGCCAGCCACGAGGCGCGCCACATAGAAAGTCGGCTTCAGGGGCCTAAATCCCCGCGCCGACTCCACCCATAGAAAAAAATATTCTCCCAGGGGTCCTAGCTCCGGAGAGCTATACCCACTAGTGATGAATGGCGAAGACTGAGACAGATAAGATCTGACTGTTGGCGTTCATAAAGTAAGAGCAGAACCAGCCCACAGCAGATGCTGACAGGCCAACTCAGTTCAGCTTATCCAATAGGAGTGGGGTGGGACACAGAGTCAAAAGCTTTGACTAGGTCAATGAAAATATCTGCAGTGATGTGTCCCTGATCTATCCCAGAGAGGATAAAGTCAGTTACACGCAGCAGGGAGGAGACGGTGGAGTGGTTTTCCCTAAAGCCAGACTGAAATGGCGAGAAGATGTTTGAGGAGGAAAAGAAATCTGCAAGCCCAGAGCAGACTATACATTCTTGAAGCCTGACGAGAGAAGGGAGTAGTGAGACTGGCCTATAGTTATCAGGAAAGGAGGGGTAGCCCCTTCTGTGCAGGGGAAGAACCTTGGCAACTTTCCAGGCCTGAGGGACAGCACTGAGGGAAAAGGAGCGGTTCAGAAGGTGAGTTATTGGGAGGGCAATGGCAGGTGCAGAGATTTTAAGGAGTTTGGGGTTCAAATCATCTGGGATGGATTTGGACAAGTTAAGTGACAATGGTGTACAGAAAACGTCCTGGGAGGACACAGGAGGAAAGTGGAAGCCATCAGGAGATTGGGGTGAGGGTGGGACCATGGGGTCTGGGGGAGAGTGACAGGATAGAGCACAGGTAGTAAAGAATTTGTTAAGGTGAGCAGCAACAGAGGAGGGGTCTGAGACCAGTGAGCCATCCACAAGGAAGGCGAGGGAAGCAGACTGGGCAGGGGGATCGAAGAGGAAGTGAATAACCTTCCAGAATTGAGAGGGGGAATTTAGATAGGAAAGGAGGTGGGCCTTTGCAGTATGGACCGCCTTGGTACAGGTGTTCCTGAGTGACCTGTACTGTTGGAGGTCAGTCAGGGATTGGGAGGACTTGAAGCTTGACCATGCAAGGTCCCAGGACTTGCACAGATCAATAAGGTCAGCTGTAATCCAGGGGTGGTGAAAGCATTTTACCCAGGCCTTTTATTTGGGGAGAAGAACAGGTTACTCACCTGTAACAGTAGTTCTAGGAGTAGTATATGTTGTTCATCCACACTTCTTAGCATGTCCCTTTCCCTTTAAATCTTGCCAAGTCTTCAAGCTGGCTCTCCCACCCACCCACCCGGGTGGTAAATACCTCAGCTCTGACCCATGATGCCAGATCTTAGTCCGCTAGAAGCAAGGTTGTGCGCCTAAATCCAGGGAGGTCGGGTGGGTGCATGTGGATGAACAACATATACTACTACTAGAACCACTGTTACAGGTCAGCAACCTGTTCTTCTAGGAGCGTGGATATGTTGTTCATCCACACTTCTTGGTAGACTCCAAGCAGTTCTCTGGGAGGAGGGAGGCAAGGCGCACACCTCCTAATTGGGAAATAAAGATTGGAGAACTGAGGCCCCAAAACCAGCATCCCGGCGTGACTCAAGGTCGATGTGGTAGTGGGTAATGAAGGTGTTTGCTGACTTCCAGGTAGCAGCCAGACAGATTTCCTGGATAGGGATGTCCCTGGAAGCAGCCACCGATGCAGCAGTATGGTGGGTAGAATGAGCTCTTATCCCTCTGGGAGACTCCTTGATCGCCAACTCATAGCACAGACCAATGCATGATGTAATCCACCTTGCGATGGTCCGTTTGGCTGCAGGTCTGCCAGAAGCGGCTTCAGCATAGGTGACAAACCGCTGGCGAACCTCTCCATGAATTTCCGCCGTTCTCTCCTTATAATAGCACAGCACATCTCAGGTCCAGAGTATGGAGCCTGTACTCAGCGTCTGAGGTGTAATTAGGGTAGTATACCGGCAGAGTCAACATCTGGTTAAGGTGAAACTCTGATACCACCTTCGGAAGGAACTTCGGGTGGGGGCGCAGGACAACTTTGTCCCGGTGAAAGACCAGATAAGGGGAGTCCACTGAAAGCACCTGGAGCTCCCCTGTCCTTCTGGCTGATGTGATAGCCACCAGGAAGGCCATCTTGCACGACAGGTGTGAGAGCTCACACTTGTGGATGGGTTCAAATGACTTGCCCATGAGCTTTGCCAAAACCAGCAACAGATCCCACGGAGGTGGAGGTTCATGCACTGGAAGGGATATGTGATCCAGGCCTTTAAAGAAGCACCCAGCCACTTTCTCCTGCACCAATGTCGGCTGACCGGCTCGCGCCCGGTAAGCAGAAATGGCTTCCAGGTGCAACCTAAGGGTCGATGACTGTAGACCCCCTTTGAAGAGAGACCAAAGGTAGTCTAGAATGTTAGCGACGGAGCAGGATAAGGGGCCCAGAATCTTATCGTGGCACTAAATGGAAAACCTTTTCCATTTGAAGGCATAACATTTCCTGGTCGATTCCTTACAAGATGCCTCCACCAAGGTGTAGACATCCTCAGAAAGACCCAGAGCCTGGAACTCTAGCCGCTCAGGTACCAGGCTGTGAGGTGCAGGGATTGAAGATCCGGATGGAATAGCTTCCCCTGGTTCAATGATATCAGGTCCAGGCATGTACAAAGCCGCTCCGGGGGCCTGCAGCTGAGGCTGAGGAGATCTGGATACCAGAACTGGCGCGCCCAATCTGGGGCTACCAGGATCACCTTCGCCTTGTCCCTCCTCACCTTGAGTAACACCTTGTGGATCAAGGGAAATGGACGGAAGGTGTAGAAGAGGCCTGGGGTCCGCAGCCTCGAGAAGGCATCCCCCTGCAGTGAGCCCTGCAGAGGGGGGGTGGGCATGGTACAGCCGCAGCTTGGTGTTTTCCCTAGAGGCAAACAGGTCCACCAACGATTCGCCCCAATGGGAGAACAGACTGTAAGCTACCTCTGGATGGAGAAACCACTCATGGGATGTCTGGCCTATATGGCTGAGAGCATCCGCCAGCAGGTTCGAGACTCCTGCCACATGAATGGCTAGGAGATCCGCCTCCAACAGGCTTGTGAGGGTCCAGATGCGAAGTGCCTCCTTGCACAGCAGATGGAAGTGCGTGTTGCCCTGTTTGTTGAGGTAGTACATGGTCGTGGTATTATCCATCTGGACTTGAACTACTTGACCCCGGAGCTGAGGAGTGAAAGCTCACAGTGCCAGTCTGACTGCTCTGAGCTCCAACAGGTTGTTGTGGCATCAGGACTCCTCGGGGGTCCAGAACCTGTGGGCCCTGTTGTCCCCCATGTGGGCTCCCCAGCCCATGAGAGAAGCATCGGTCGTAAGGACGACTGTCTGCTCAGGGCAGACAAACGGAATCCCTTCCCTCAACCATTCTGGGGCGGTCCACCACTGGAGAGCATCCCACATCTTCTGGGTTACAGTGATCAGCTGGTCGAAATGACCATGGTTCTGAGTCCACTGGGCGGCCAGCTCCCACTGGAGGGGGTGCATGTGCCACCTGGCCCAACGGACCACTGAGGTGCACGCCATCATGTAACCCAGGAGGCACAGAAAGTCCCGGGCAGGGTGCAAGTGCCCAACCAGAAATGATCGGGCAAAGGAGAAAAGAACCTCCGCCCTGTCCGCCGGGAGCCAAGCTCTGGCTTGACAAGAGTCTAGCTCTGCCCCGAT
Source organism: Neoceratodus forsteri (assembly GCA_016271365.2). NCBI lineage: Eukaryota > Metazoa > Chordata > Ceratodontiformes > Ceratodontidae > Neoceratodus > Neoceratodus forsteri. The sequence continues at coordinate 1,438,253,535 of CM057452.1, forward strand.
GAAGCCCATCACCTGAGAGGGCACGAGTTCTGACTTGGCCTCGTTGATCAGGAGACCAAGTTGGGAGTTAGGTTTGGAGGGCCAGATTCCTGGACCTCTCCACCTCCTGAAGGGAGGAACCTGCCAAGAGCCAGTCATTGAGATAAAGGTAGGTTCATACTCCTCGACACCGAAGATGGGCTGCCACCACTGCAATGCACTTGGTGAAGACCCGTGGGGCTGATGATAGGCCGAACGGCATAGCTCGGAACTCGTACAGGGTCCCCTCTACCCTGAAGCGGAGGAACCATTGATGGGACAGACGGATTGGGATGTGAAAGAACGCATCCTGCAGATCCAGTGAACAGAACCACATGTGTTTCACTCCAGGGATGGTATGATCTGGTTCAGAGTTACCATCCGGAAGGTGCGAGACCTGAGATATTGATCGTGTATGTAACCCCAGGCCAGTATGCCGTTTGTATCCGACAGCAATACCAGGTGGGCTGGATCTGGGGAGGAATAGGTCACTCGGCACAAAGGCTAGGTTTGGCTACTCTGCACAGGGGCACCGAAGTAACTCCAAACACAGGAAGCAATAACTGTAATGTCCAATACCAGAAGTGGGATTCTAAAGTGTGGCTTTTATTCACATCCAAACAGAAAAAACAAAGCATACTGTAGATGGACCCCCATGGGGCTACACTCCTGGTAATGCAGACTAAAAGAGACCAGAACACATCCCCATCACTTTAGCCCTAGGCTCTACCACACACTGGGCACACAGCCCTGACCTGTGCACTGCTTTGGGTTACACAGCCCGAACTTGTACACTGTTCTGGGTTTTCCCTGGCTCGGCTCCCTTGCCAGCCAATTGGACACCTTCCATACTTCATGGAAACATTTTCTGGTGGCTCCCTAAACCACCTAAGAGCACCACGGCTCCATCAGGGAATCTTCCTTTCAATCCCATGTCTGGGTGCTTTCCTCAGGCACTGGCCAAGTACCTGAGGGAAAGCAAAAGGTGTCTCAGAGCAAATCCGTAGAGGTGAATTTGGTTACTACTGATGGGGGTCTCCCACCTCTCGCTCCCACAATTCATACTCGGCCATTTCTCTGGACAGTAAACACCTCATCTTTTAGCACTTTGCTGTGTAGATTCTTGCTAAATGAATTTCACATTCAATCTACTTGTCTTGCTTCCCATTTGTGCTGGACTTGAACATACTTATACGTGGCTTTGTCCATTACTCTAGACCCCCCACAAAGTTAAGCAGTCCAATCCCCACTTTCTTTCTTTCTTTCCATTTTGTGCTGGCCTTGAACATACTTATAAGTGGCATTGTCCATTACTCTAGACCCCCCCACTGAGTTAAGCAGTCCAATCCCATCTTCCAACTGTACTTGGCTATCTTTTCCTGACCCCACAGTAATAGTCCCTTTAGTTTCCTTCTGTTCAGGTGAAAACACTTGGCCCTTTTTCAGAGCGAACTCACCCTTTGGTTGTAGGTGCCCCACAGGCGTTTCCTCCACAAGGCATCTTCCTCTCAGTGCTTCTGGTGCCTCAGCACAACTTGAACAGGCAGCTTCTTTCCCTTAGCCGGACCCAGGGCGGTTGCTTCTGGAAAACGGGCAAACACCTTCCCCCCATCCCCCTCAGGGATGGGGCTCTGAACCATTGAAAGCAGTCTCCACCACTTCAATTACCAGTTTCTGTGTTCCTCTTCAGGTGGAAACACACACCTTACCAAAAGTAGCTCTTAAACAGAGCTTAAAGCTCTGAAAGCCTGCACACACACTGCTGCAGTACAGTCTCTCTAAGACTGCACACAGACTGGCTTCATATTCCCAAACGTTCTACTCTAACCTCCAACTGCAACATTCCAGTGTGGCTTATGCAGCTGCGACAATTCTAAAATGATGTCATCCCCTAGTCTCGGCTGAGACTGAGAACAGAGTGAGACAGTGTGAAATCCATTTAACTGGAGTTTCACAAGCTGCCTTCCCTGCCTACCACTAGGTCTTACTGGGATTCTAGTAACCCCGGCTAACAGGGGGGTTACATGTAGATCTAGGATGGGGCACCAACCCCCTGTCCGCTTGGGCACCAGGAACTACCTGGACATGAAGCCTGGGTGTGCAGGAGGATCCGGCACTGGAGCTACCGCCTCCTTGCGGAGGAGCTGAGTTATGTCATCTCGGAGAGCCAATTGGGTGCAAGCTGAGATCCTTTCCTCCCGAGGGGCGTGGGCTCGACTGGGAGGGTACTGCTCGAATTCTAGAGGCAGTCCCTGACCAACCACTTTGAGAACCCACCTGTCCGAGGTGATATCGGACCAGGCGGAAAGAAAGTGGTGGAGCCGGCCCCCCCATGGGAGGACCCAGAGCTGACGAGACGGGTGTAGGGGTGGCAATCCCCAACCCATCACTGAGCTGGCTTAGAGGAGGAGGAGGAAACTCCTGGACCTGCACCTTGGCCTCCTTTACGGGACTGTTGTGGACCCCGGTTGGACCTTGGGCGCCAAGCTTGAGCCTGCTGCTGCTGCTGACCTCCTTGATAGGAGGGTTGCCTGATCGCAGGGGAAGAATGCCGAAAAGGCTTCTTCTTTCACTTCTGCTGGTTCTTGCCCAAAGAACCCTTCACAGAATTAGCATCCAAGGTGGCATTGGACTGCTCTATGTGCTGAAGTTGACCGGCCACTCCTGGACCGACTAGGTCGGTGCCTAGGAAGGTCACCTCAGCTAACTTGTGCTGAGTATCCACCGGGAAGGAGGAAAGCCTCAGTCAAGCCCTATGGCAAGTGACCACTGCGGCTGCTAAGGAGCGAGCACAAGAATCCCCGATGTCCAGGGCTGTCTGGAGCTGCTGTTTTGCGACAGCATGGCCCTGATCATGGACATGCTTCACTGTGGTCTGCATGTCCTCCGGGAGATGAGGAAGGACTTTGTCTAATGATCCTAGGAGGGCATGAGAGAAGTGTGCCATTATAACAGCCGAGCTGGCCTGATGAAGGCCTAAGGAAGAGGCCGCATAGACCTTACAGGCGGAATGGTCCATATTTTTTGACTCCTTTTCCAGGGGTCGGTCAGTGTCGGCTGAGTTACCAGTACGCCTGTACATAGAAGCAGTCACAAGGCTCTCGGCTGAAGAATGTTCTGTGAACCCCGCCAGGGACCCCAGGGGCACTGCGTACCTGTGGGCCATGCGGGCAGATGGTGTTGAGCAGGAAGCTGGGCGCTGCCAAAGCTCAAGGGCCGGGCCAACAATAGCTTTGGCCACTGGAAAGGCCTCCATTGGGGTATCCCCCCTTTTGAGGATATCTGTAAGGGGTTACTCCGCCTTTTTCTGGATGGACTCCAGAGTAATTACAGTGTATTCGGAGATCAGGAGGAGAATGCCCTGAAAAGAAGAAGGGCCTTCCTCCAAAACCGCCACGGATGACTCATCATCCCCAGGATGGGAGTGCAATCCGGTGACGTCTGAGTTTGAAGAGTCGGGATACGATGGCCTCCCGCCTAGGTCTCCCTCGATATGCCGAGGGCGATCTGGGACGACCATTATCAACAGATGTCAGGGAAGCCCGGTGTCTCCTTGGTCCTCTTTCGAGGGAGCCCCTCCCTGAGGCTGCTTAGGCGGTGGTTCCACCAAAATCGGTGGACAGACCGAGGCAGGCCGAACCGGGATACGGGCCAGCCCCACGGGCAGGGGAACCGAAGACTTCAGTTCTGGAGGGGTCAGTGTCAGCCTAGGAGGCGGAAGCCAAGTGATGGCCAGGGTGGCCGGCAGGGCTGGCTTCTGCCCAGACAAAATCAGCTGTTGCCACATGAGATCTTCATAGTGTCTATGGAGTTTCCACCGAAGCCTCTCCTCGTCCGAGGAGGATGTAGATCTGTGGCGGCGCCTCTTCTTAGAGTGTTTATGACTTTTTCTCGGCCGTTTGGCCGAAGGGGTTCTGGACCTCAACTGAGGAAGTTGATCTGTTCAATCAGGAGACACCGGTGTCGGTGAAAACTGAGGGTCCGGAACCGTTTCCTCGATGGGGACACCAGCGGGCTGGGTCTCCTCATCCAGAAAGACAAGGACTGGAGTCCTTTCCAAAGAGTCGTCGACCGGGGTCGACGACAAGGGGTCAATTGGGTCGAGAGAAATCTCTACCTCATCGGCCATTTCCTCGGTCCCCTGGCCAGACGGGAGATTTGTAAAGCCGGTGGCTGAGGAAGCAATCTCGACCAAAGCAGAGACTGCGTGCTCTTGGGACTCGGACCTTTCTCTGTTCCAAGAACGTCTGCGCTTGGACGAAGACTTCGGGTCCTTATCCCTCTTGCGAGGGCAGGAGGAGTGCAAGCCCGAGGACACCTTACCCCTGGTGGGGAGACACTGGCACAACTCCTTGAAAGAGCCCATAAAGGTGGAGCCAAGGTTGCGCAGAACAAAAAAGCTTCGATTGGCCAAAGTTTGAGCTGCTTCCTCCTCAAATGCCTTCATTTGCTCCAGCTGCTTGGTGGATCCCGCGGCAGCAGAAACCGCCCACTTCGCCTCCTTCGATTTCACCGGCGGGTTCCTTTTCTCCACTCTCCCCAGTTTTAGGCATGCCTTGCAGTCGTCCAGGATGTTGGGATGGAAGGCCAGGCAGAAAGTGCAAGACGAGGTATCATGTCAGACACCTAGGCAATAAATGCACGTTAGGTGGGGATTGCTGCGCGACATCTTCTGGCCACAGGTTCATCGGCGAAATCTGGAGGATGATTTATCCTCCATGTCCGATGCGCTACAATTGGAATTGCTAACTCGAACGAGTTTTAAAGTTAGTTTCGGTAAAAACCAATGCTTTGAATCCAGGGCCTATGAACTCCTGTGAGAGCATGGGAACCTATATCTTCCAGCAGAAGGAAGATATGGCATCATCAGAAGCGGCCGAGGATTACCACCTGGGTGAGTTGGGAAGCACCTTCCGCAAGAGTTGCGGAAAGGGACATTCATCAGTGGGATGAACAACATATCCACGTTCCTAGAAATACAGGTTACTCACCTGTAACAGGAGTTCTAGGAGTGATATATGTTGTTCATCCACACTGTCTGGCAGGTTCCTTGTCGCTTTAAATCTTGCCGGAAGGTCTTCAAGCTGACTTCTCCACCCACCCAGGCAGTAAAACCCTCGGCTCTGCCCCTTGATGCCAGTAACCTGTATTTCTAGGGACGTGGCTATGTTGTTCAATCCACACTGTCTGGCAGACTCCTAGCAGTTCTCCGGGAGGAGGGAGGCAAGGCGCACCCCCTACTTAGGAAATAAGGACTGGAGAACAGAGGTCCCGAAACCAGCATCACGGCGTGACTCTAGGTCAATGTGGTAATGGGAAATAAAGGTGTGTGCTGACTTCCAGGTAGCAGCCCTGCAGAATTTCTGGATAGGGACATCCCTAGAAGCGGCCACCGAAGCAGCAGTATGGCGGGTAGAATAGACTCTTATCCCTTTGGGGGGCTCCATGCCTGCTAACCTATAGCTGAGATCTATGCAGGAGGTGACCCACCTGCTTATCGTCCGCTTGGCTGCAGGTCTGCCAGGTGTGGCTTCAGCGTAGGTGACAAACAGCTGGTGAACCTCTCCCCAAACTTCAGCAGTCCGCTCCTTATAAAAAGTGAGCACCCTTCTAGGGTCCAAAGAATGGAGCCTATATTCAGCCTCTGAGGTGTGACTGGGGTAGAACACCAGCAGAGTCAACACCTGGTTAAGGTGAAACTCCGACACCACCCTCGGAAGGAACTTTGGGTGGGGCCAAAGGAAAACCATGTCCCTGTGGAAGACCAGGTAGGGAGACTCAATGGAAAGCACCTGGAGCTCTCCCATCCTTCTGACTGACGTGATAGCCACCAAGAAGGCGGTTTTCCATGACAGGTGAGAGATGTCACACCTGTGCATCAGTTCGAATGGCTTGCCCATAAGCTTAGCCAATACCAGCAGTAGATCCCACGGAGGTGGAGGTTCTCACACCAGAGGGGACATGTGGTCTAGGCCTTTGAAAAAGCACCTGACCACCTTCTAATGCACCGCTGACTGCTTGCCGGCTTTCGCCCGGTAAGCAGAGATGGCTGCCAGGTGCACCTTAAGGTCATCAACCGAAGCCCTAGCTGAGAAACGGTACCACAGGTAGTCCAAAATACTAGCCAATGGACAGGAAGAGGGGACCAACCCTTTATCCTGACACCACATGAAGAATCTCTTACATTTGAAGGCGTAGAATTTTCTGGTCGACTCCTTACGGGACACCTCAACCACGTTGAGGGCCTCGTCGGAAAGACTCGAGGTCTGGAACTCTAGCAGATCAGGAACCAGGCTGTCAGGTGCAGGGATTGAAGGTCCGGGTGGAGAACCTTCCCCTTGTCGACTGAGATCAGGTCCGGGTGGGCTGGAAGCTGCCTCGAGAGCCTGGAGCTGAGGCTGAGGAGATCTGGGTACCAGAACTGGCAAGGCCAGTCTGGGGCTACCAGAATCACCTGCACCTTGTCCTTCTTCACCTTGAGAAGCACCTTGTGATCAAGGGAAATGGAGGGAAGGTGTAAAAGAGGCCCGGGGTCCAGCCTCGAGAAGGCATCTCCCCCTGCAGTGAGCCCTGCTGAGGGGGGTGCGCGTGAAACAGCCTCAGTTTCGCATTCTCCTTGGAGGCGAACAGGTCCACCTGAGGGGTGCCCCAATGGGAGAACAGGTCTTGCACTACCTCCGGCAGGAAAGACCACTCATGAGATGCAGTGCCTATCCAGCTGACGGCATCGGCCAGACTGTTGGAGGCTCCTGCCACATGGATGGCTAGGAGATCTGCCTCCAGGCTGATCACAAGAGACCAAATGCAGAGAGCTTCCTTGCACAGAGGCAAGAAATGCGTCCCGCCCTGACAGTTGAGATAGTACATGGTCGTGGTGTTGTCCGTCTGGACCTGAACCACTTGACCCCATACAAATGGAGCGAAGGCGTTAAGGGCTAGTCAAACCACTTGAAGCTCCAGCAGGTTGATATGGCATTGAGACTCCTGAGGGAAACAAGAGGCCGTGGGCCCAGTGATCCCCCAGATGGGCACCCCAACCCATCAGAGAGGCGTCGGTCGTAAGAGTGACAGTCAGCTCAGGGTGGACAAACGGGATACCCTCCTGTAGATGAACTGGGACGAGCCACCACTGCAGGCCGTCCCACATCTTCTGGGTCACGGTCACCGGCTGGTCCAAAGGACCAGAGCGCTGTGACCACTGGTGGGCCAGCCCCGATTGCAGGGGACGCATATGTCAACGGGTCCAATGGACCACATTGGTGCAGGCCACCATGAGGCCCAGAAGGCACAGGAAGTCCCGGGCAGGGCACTATCGCCCAACCAGAAATGATTGGGCAAAGGAGGAAAGGACCTCGGCCCTGTCCACTGGGAGCCAGGCTCTGGCTCGAAGAGAGTCGAGCTCTGCCCCGATGAACTGAATCACCTGCGATGGCACGAGTTCCAATTTGGCCTTGTTGATCAGGAGGCCAATCTGAGAGCAGACCTGGAGGGTCAGATCCCTGGGCTGCTTCACCTCCAACCTGGAGGGGGCTGCAATCAGCCAGTCATCCAGGTAAGGGTACACCCGGACCCCTCAGCGCCACAGGAATGCTGTCACCACTGCCATGCATTTGGTGAAGACCCTGGGAGCTGGAGAAAGGCTAAAGGGCATGGCCCGGAACTCGTAAAATGATCCCTCTGCTCTGAAGCAGAGGAATCGCTGATGAGCCGGACAGATTGGGACGTGAAAAAACGCATCCTGGAGATCCAGAGAGCAGAACCACATGCCTAGTTCCAAGGACGGAATGATCTGAGCCAGAGTGACCATCCTGAAGGTGCGCGGCCTTAGGAACTTGTTCAGGTCGTGCAAATCGAGAATGGGGCACCAGCCCCCTGTTCACTTTGGGACCAGGAAGTACCTGGACACAAACCCCGGGTTTGGAGAAGGATCCGCCAACTCGCTGATTACCTCCTTCTGGAGGGACAGAGCAATGTCGGCTTGACGAACCGACAGAGAGGTTACGGAACCCATAGCCCCCCGTGGGGCAATGGCTCGATGGGGAGGGGACTGCTCGAATTCTAGAGGCAGACCCCTGCCGACCACTTCTAGCACCCAACAGTCCATGGTGATAGCGGACCAGGTGGAAAGGAAGTGGCGGAGCTGTCACCCCATGGGGGAAACCTGGGGAGGAGGGACGAGGTTGGGGGCGACACCCCTCAACCCATCACTGGGCAGGCTTGGAGGAAGGGCCGGCCAAGGGACCGCCTGGACCTTTCCCTCCAGGCTTCCTACTAGAGGAAGCGGCAGACTTGGCCTTAGGAGGAAGTAAGCTGTTGGTTAACTAGGATCTGCAGCTTATCTGTTATGTAGGAAAATGAGCAGACTAGGTGGGCCAAACGGTCCTTATCTGCCATCACATTCTATGTTTCTGTATTAGGGCGCCAAGTGTGAGCCTGCTGGCTCTGTTGCTGGTGCTGCTGGGCCAGACGTGCTGCAGGGGCGGAAGGACGAGAGGGCTTATGCTGCTGCTGGCGGCCTTTGTCCTTCTGAGCAGACGTGACTGAGTCCAAGGTGGCACTGGACTTCTCGACTCTCTGGAGGTGGCCCTCCACCCCGGCTCGAACAAGTCGATGCCCAGGAAGGGAACGTCTGCCAGCTTGTGCTGGGTATCCACCGTGAAGGTGGAGATCCACAGCCAAGCTCTGCGGCGCACGGCTACTGCTGCCGCTACTGACCGGGCACAACAGTCTCCTATATCCAAAACAGTTTGGAACTGTTGTTTGGCCACCGCCCTTCCCTGATCCCGCACATGCTTGACAATCATCTGAAGGTCAGCCAGGAGATGAGGAATCACCTCATCCAGGGAACCCATAAGGGCATGAGAAAAATGTGCCATCAGCACGGCCGAGCTAGCCTGTCGAAGACCTAGGGAGGAAGCAGCGTAAACCTTCTGCCCCGAGTAGTCCAGCTTTTTGGACTCCTTGTTGGGCAGTCTGTCCACGTCCCGAGCATTCCCGGTCACCAGCCCCTCCGCAGAGGGGTGCTCCAAAAAACCGGACAGGGAACCGGTGAGCACTGCGTACTTGCGAGCCATTCTGGCCAAAGGTGCAGGACAGGATGCAGGCTGCTGCCATAACTCCAGGGCCGGGCCAACAATGGCTTCGGCCACAGGGAAGGCATCTGTGGGGGAATCCCCTTGGTCCAGTATCTCCATCAGGGGATATCTGGCCTGTTTCTGTACGAGTTTGAGCTGCATCCCAGTGGACTCTGAAATGAGCCGAAGGATTCCCAAGTAGGAGGATAGGCTCTCGTCCACCGACTAACCCCCTGTAGATTCCAGGTCAAGGGGCCTGGAGTACAAGGAGTCGTCATCGGACTCCAAGGAGTCCGCGAGCAGCTGCCGAGTGCCTGAGCCACCCTCCACATGACGAGGCCAATCGGAAGTGAGGGTGACCAACAACCTGTGGGGCAAGCCCTGACCCGAGCGAGAATCCTTGGTTGGGGCCCCAGTCTTAGGCTGAGGAGGCAGTGGTTCCACCAAAATGGGTGGAGCAGCCGGTTTTGGCTGAGTAACTGGTGCCGGGGTTGGCTCCTCGACTACAACGAGGGCTTGCTTCGGTCATTCGGGTGACAAGCACTTAATGGGCGGAGAAGGCGATGGAGTCGGCTTATTACCGGCTAACAAGAGTTGTTGCCACATCATGTCCTCATAGCGCCAACGCAACTTAAGTCGGAGCCTATCCTCTGAAGAAGACGATGAGGACGAGCGGCGATGCTGCTCGTGATGCCGGGACCGAGACCGCCGATGTTGGCGGGACCTACCCAACACGGAAGAGGACCGAGACCCTCGGGGTCGCCAATGGTGGGTCGAAGAGGGGGCGTGAGAAGCCCGCTCATCCCTCAGTTCAGGGTCCTTGACCGGGGACTTCGGCACAGGAGGCACGGGCAAGTCCTCAGTAACCACCGGGGGAACTGCTGAAGAAGGGTTGTTGGCTTCTCCAGTCGACAACCCGTCCAACGGGTCGAGAAAAATCTTGACTGCATCGATGGGTGTCTCGGCCAGCTGACCTGATGGGGACACCGTGAAATCAGCGGCTTTAGCCGCAACCTCAACTGAAGTCGAGGGCCAATGGTCCGGGGAACGGGATCTCTCCCGCTCCCACGAAAGTCGATGGTGGGACTTACCTTTTGGTTCCTTTTTCTTCGACCTACTCGAGTGTCCCAAGGGTCCTTCTCCCTTGGTGGAGAGGGACTGACAAAGCTCCTTGAAAGAAGCAGTGTAGGAGGAGCCCAAGGACAGCGGGATAAACGGTGAGGCTGAAGAGGAAGGAAGACGACGCAGCCTGGGCCGCCTCCTCCTCGAGGGCGATCAGCTGCTCCATGTAGCCCGCAGCCGTGGACACCATCCAACGGGCCTCCTCCGACTTCACTGGTGGGTACCGTTTCTCAGGGCGCCCCAGTTGGAGTAGAGCAGCACGGTCTTCCAGAACCGAAGCCGTGAAGGATTTGCAGAGATTGCAGTCCTGCAGATCGTGTGCAAGACCCAGGCAATAGATGCATGTGGAGTGTGGGTCAGTCCGAGACATTTTCTGCCTGCAAGGGCACCAACTGAAGCCAGGAGTGGATTTATCCATCGCAGCTGCAAGGGAAGATGAAGACGTCAGTCTAGAGAATTTTAAAATAATTTTTGGAACTTCCGAATTAGGATCCAGGTCTAAAACGCAGAGCGCTAAGGAGGGAACCTGAGCTTCTAAGCGGTAAGGAAGATCTGGCATCATGGGGCGCAGCCAAGTGTTTTACCACCCGGGTGGGTGGGAGGAGCCAGCTTGAAGATCTTCCGGCGAGATGTAAAGTGGCAAGGAACCTGCCAGACAGTGTGGATTGAACAACATATCCACGTCCCTAGAATAAGTATTCCAGGACCTGTTAAAAATGGTAGTAAAGAGGAAGAGGGTTGAATCAATGTCTGTGGCTGAGTAGACAGGGGCAAATCAGAGGCACCAAGGTCGCTTAAGAAGGCACTGGTGTCGAGGGAACTGAAGAAAAAATTACTCACCTTAGTAATTGCTTTTCTTCTCATGGAGTCTTGCTATATTAGGACCTTTGCAGTATGCCCCTGGCTTTTGACTGCCCCGGAGATGAAATAGTTAACTCCAGAGAAATCTGGAGTTCCACAGCGCGAGAGCGCTATTGAAAGCTCTATCTGGGTTGTGTGAACCCAAACTGTCAGGTTCTTTACGAGGCTAAACTAACATAGCAAGTCTGTGTGGAAAAGCCTTACACTAGCCATTGGCTACCTACTAACAGTAGAACCACAAAACACAACAATAAGAAAAAACAGTATCACGATTATTGTTAGGATAACCCTTGACACACTTACTAAGGCCCCTCTGCCCAAAGACTCAAGTCCAGAGAGGGGCCCCGCTACCAATTAACAAAAACAGAAACTATCTAGTTCCTAACCCAAGAAAGAAAAGAAGGGGGAACTAGAAGCTAAACAGGCATGACACAGTGATTGCACCAATTTACCAACCCTTACCCAAGTAAAGGATTCTGAGGGTAGGAGGAGGGTTGTCCTAATATAGCAAGACTCCATGAGAAGAAAAGCAATTACTAAGGTGAGTAATTTTTCTTCAAACACCATGAAGTCTTGCTTATATTAGGACCTTTGCAGAGTACACAGCAGTACCCCCATGGAGGAGGGTCAGAACCTACTTAGGAAATAGGCTCTGCAGGACAGCTGTGCCAAAGCGAGCATCTCTCCTGGACTGGACGTCCAGGGAATAATGCTTAGTAAAAGTGTGGACTGTCTTCCAGGTAGCAACTTGACAGATTTCCAAATGGGAATATCTCTAGCAGCCGCCAGAGATGCAGCTGTACCCTGGTGGAATGAGCCCTCAGGCCTGAGGGGCTCCTTGCCCAGTTTTTGATAACAGAACTGGATACAAGAGACAATCCACCTAGCAATCGACCTCCTAGTAGCAGGCCTCCCTTACCCACATCTCCATAGGTAAGGAAGAGCTGGAGGATTCAGACCTGTTGACCCTTGTACGATCCAAATAATAGCTAAGGGCTCTTTACGTCCAAACTGTGCAAGCTCTCACACAGAAGAGGAGTGCTCAGTAAAAATACTGGAAGAGAGATGGATTGGTTAAGATGAAAATCTGAAACCACCTTAGGTAAAAACTTTCTGTTAGTCCTGAGGATCACTTTATCTCTGTGGAAAGAAATGAAATCCTCTTCCACTGACAAGGCTTGCAATTCACTTATACGCCTAGCAGAAGTGATAGCCACTAGAAAACAGTTTTCCAAGTTAAGAACTTGAGATCTGCCGAATCCAGAGGCTCAAGGGAGGTTGCATTAGCTGGGCAATGCAAATATTCAAGTCCCATGCAGGGGTTGGTTCCTAAAGGGAGGATTAGTAGAAGTAACCTTTGAAAAATTTTGCAAACACAGGTGAGAAGAAAGAGAAACTGGTTTTCCTGCAGAAATAAAAACCAAACAGCTGCCAAATGAACCTTTAAGGTAGCTGGTTTGAGGCCTAAGGAATTTAAGTGGACCAGGTAGTCCAACAAAATAGGCAGGTCAACTGATTCTGGGGTAATTTGCCTCTCAGAACACCAAAATGAGAATCTCTTCCATTTAGAATTATAAGTGGCTCTAGTGGAAGGCTTTCTGGAGGCCTTCAAAATATCCAAGACACCGTGAGAAAGGTGTAAATGAGCAAACTCTAACTCCTCAAGAACCAAGCCTTGAGGTGGAGGGAGTTGAGATCCGGATACCACACTCTCCCCTGTGCACAGGTCAGCAGGTCGTGAGCCCTGGGCAAGGTCAGGGAGGGTGGAATGATAGGGACAGAAGAAGAGGGTACCAAGGCTGCCTGGCCCAGTCTGGAGCAATCAGAATCACCCTGCAAGGCTGAGTTCTGATTTTACTAAAACCCTGAAGAGGAGAGGAGCGGAGGAAAGCATAGAGGAACTTTCCCTCCCAATCCAGCTGAAAGGCATCCAGGGGACTGACCCCAGAACTGGGGCCTGCAGCAAAACAGGGAAGTTTGTGGTTGTCTGGGGCTGCAAAAAGATCTATCTGAGGAGTGCCCCAGCTGGCAAAGATTGACCCCAGCACTTGAGGGTTCAGAGCCCATTCGTGGTGGCCCTGAGAAATCCTGCTGAGGGCGTCCGCTAGGACACTGTCCTTCCCTGGGAGGTGAACCGCTATCAGAGAGGTGTTCAGGGAATAGGCCAGAGACCACAACTTCATTGCTTCGGTGCACAGGGCTGAAGAGCTAGTGCCCCCTTGCTTGTTGATGTACCACATTGTTGTGGTATTGTCTGTCCTGACTTGAACAACTTTGTTCTGGACAGTTTCTGAAAAACCTGGAGAGCTAGGAAGACAGCTCTGAGCTCCAGCAGATTGATGTGAAGCAGAGATTCCTGAGGGGACCAAACTCCTGAGTTGAAAGGTCGCCCAGGTGAGCCCCCCAACCCAACAGGGACGCATCCGTGGTGAGGATGAGGGAGTGAGGGACAGGAAGGAATGGGACCCCTGAGGACAGGTTGCTCCGATCCAGCCACCACTGGAGAGCTAGGATCAGAGTCTTGGTCACTGGGACCAATTTGGTAAGGGGGTCCCTCCTTTGAGACCAATAGGATCTCAAGTGGAACTGAATGTCCCTCATCTGAAATCTTGCCCCTGGCACAACAGCTGTAGAGGCAGCAATGTGCCCCAGGAGTTGCAGAAAGTGCCTTGCTGGTCGAGAGACCTGCATGGAGAAAGAAGATGCCAGGGCAATGAGTTTGTCCACTCTTTCGGAGGGAGAATGCCCTGGCTAACTTTGTGTTCAGCTCTGCACCTATAAAGTTAGTACCTGAACTGGTTCGAGAACTGACTTTGGAACATTCAGCAGGAACCCCAGAAAGATGAGGAGTTCCGGGTGATTTGCAAGTGGATTTTACCTGCTCTGATGAC